>CM064501.1:27824958-28531460 GCA_032716605.1 Paralithodes platypus | reverse complement strand
CTATTTGTTTTTCAGTGTCAACCCAGGAGCCATTTCCCTTCTCGTTGGAAAGGGTTGTGACACAATTCAATTTGCACTAGAGTGGATATAGGCCTCCTGGGGAAACCACTCTAAAAAAATAACGAGTCCAGTGCAGTACCTCTTTGGGTGGCTTGGAAATTTGCACATATTTCTCTGGTTTGACACCATATATATATATACACACAATCACACATTGATTTTACCATTAGTTATTGTGACACCTTGTATATATATATATATATATATATATATATATATATAGATATCCACACACATACATTACCATTTACCATTCTTTATATTTTGTTTGACACCTTGTATATATATATATATATATATATATATATATATATATATATATATATATATATATATATATATATATATATATATATATATATATATATATATATATTACTTTATTTTATTTTCGTGTACAATAGAATTATTTCTGAATTTATTACCTGAAGATAACCTGGCTTTCTTATTTTGTTTTTTCAGTGTCAACCCAGGAGCCATTTCCCTTCTCGTTGGAAAGGGTTGTAGCCCTACCAGGTAAGTAAAGTCTTCTATGAACATTATACAATTATTGGCAACACAAATTATATAAAAGTGTTGTATATTGTGGCAAAGATATACAACTGTATAAACATTCTCATATATTTTCATAACAATAACAATGCATGGAAACAATTGCGCATAGCTCACGAACCATTTACGCTATATTATTTTTATTTTCACCATTGGAAAGAGCACAATTTTCCGATTCCCGGTGATATATTACAGTTATATAGTATCCGACAAATAAAGCAACCACGAGGTGGGGAAACAGCTCGGAACCCGGCTAGCATCGCCGAACAGAGACTGGTGAAGCGTAAATATTCGCATTTTGGCTCTTCATTTCAAATATTCATAGCGCAAAAAGTATTTGTCCTAGGAACTTCTAGGTTGTTTTATACTCATCAGCATTATTTGCCGTATTCATTCAGCCTAAATTTAAAAACCATACACTTCGTAGCAACGAAATAAATCGAAAATGTTATAAACCATATCAATCAAAATCATATATTTTTTTTTTTCGGTCACTGCATGGAAACAATTGTGCATAGCTCGCGAACCAATTACGCTATATTATTTTTGTTTTCACCATTGGAAAGAGCACAATTTTCCGATTCCGGTGATATATACAGTTATATACATATCCGAGCAAATAACGCAACCACGAGGTGGGGAACAGCTCGGAACCCGGCTACCATCGCCGGAACAGAGATGGGTGAAGCGTAAATATTCGCATTTTGGCTCTTCATTTCAAATATTCATAGCGCAAAAAGTATTTGTCCTAGGAACTTCTAGTTTGTTTTATACTCATCAGCATTATTTGCCGAATTCATACAGCCTAAATTTAAAACCATACACTTCGTAGCAACGAAATAAATCGAAAATGTTATAAACCATATAAATCAAAATCATATATTTTTTGTTTTCGGTCACTGCTTGAGAACTATTGAAGATAAACAATTTCTGTTTTCAGATTTGGAAAGAGGAGAAAAAATACTATTATTTGAGCAAAAAAAAATATATGGTCATCACTCACAATTTAGAGCTAGGACGGTGTGAAGACAATTGCATGGGAAATAATTGTATTCCGGACTCATTTACACTTTCATATTTCGATTTATTTACATTTTGTTTTGTTTTATCATGTACTATAAATATTCCTCTTTCCACTGATATATGATACATCACAATAAACAGCATTCTGGTGGATGGAAATCGCGAAAAATGTAAGGCTTCGACAACACTCATGAGCCAAATTCAAGACCTAAAATACTTGTCAACCGCCTCCTCGGACTTATTGGAACATAATATGTCGCAAGGAGTTAATTTGTTGAAGGAGTATGTGAGGCACCCACCTGAGTCACTAGCTGTCCCTGTGAGGACCTGCTGCGGTCATGGTGGAGAAGGAGAGGGGGGCAGCAATGATCAGGTGGATGATAACTGGGATTGTCATGTCTCGGCTGATCAGTGGGCGGGGAATTCGAGCCAATGTGCGCACGATGCTCTGGCGCACCTCCCGGAGGAACAGCAGGTGGCAGTGCAGCGCCTGTTCGATTCATACCCCACTGTATTTGCCGAGCACCCAGGCCTCACTACTCAAGTGGTGCATGATGTCGATGTAGGAGAGCACCCCCCCTTCAAGTCGATACCTTATCGGGTGCCACCCATTAAACTCCCAGCGCTCAGGGATGAGCTGGAGTATATGCTGGCAAGAGGCTTGATCGAGAAGGGGGCAGTACGGTGGACTTCTCCTGTCACTCTGCAGCCCAAACCTGATGGAAAAGTTCGGTTCTGCATTGACTTTAGGCGGTTGAACGGGTTGACCCCCACCAATGCATATCCTCTTCCCCGGGTGGATGACAGTGTGGATAAGATCGGGAAAGCAAGGTACTTGACCAAGGTAGACCTCGTCAAAGGCTACTGGCAAGTACCACTGTCTGAGCGGGCTAAAGAGGTGTGCGGGTTTGTGGTGGATGGCAGTACTTACCGTTGCAACGTGATGCCATATGGTCTGAAAAATGCACCGGCCACTTTCCAGAGCTTAATGAACGACATCGTAGCAGACATCCCAAACTGTACTGTCTACCTTGATGACGTGATCATTTATGACAACGATTTCCAAAGACACTGTGAGCACATAGAAGCCTTATTTAGTCAACTTAGTAAAGCAGGCTTGGAGGTTTATCTAGGCAAGTGTGACTTTGTGCAAGCCACGGTGCAGTATCTGGGGTTTGTGGTTGGGTTAGGGCAGGTGAGCCCGCCCCAACAGAAGATATAGGCTATCGACTTGTTCCCCAGGCCGACCACCAAGCTGCAGATCATGAGATTTTTGGGTATGATTGGGTATTACCGCCGCTTTATAAGAGGCTATTCTACTGTGTTAGCTCCTTTGACAGATCTACTAGCCACAGATAAAAAGTTCCGCTGGGCACCTGAGTGTGAGCAGGCGTTCGAGTAGTTAAACACCTTTTATGCACTCACCCTATCCTCAGGGCCCCGGACTTTGAACGACCATTTCAGTTGGCGACTGATGCCAGCGGAGTAGGGGCTGGTGCCGTACTTTTGCAGACAGACGAGGAAGGTCTTGAGCATCCAGTCAGTTTCTTTTCAAAGAAATTTAATTCAGCACAGAAAAACTATTCGGTTGTTGAAAAGGAACTGCTGGCAATCGTGTTAGCGCTCAGACACTTTGAGGTCTATGTTCCTGCATATGGGCCAGTCGTGGTAGTGTATACCGACCACCACCCGCTTAAATTCCTCAATCAATTCCACAACCGGAATATGAGGCTGACCAGATGGTCGCTCATGTTGCAAGAGTAACTTAGACATTCGCCATATTGCCGGTTGTGAGAATGTGATTGCGGACTGTCTGTCGCGGGTGGAGGATCCGGGGTAGGCTACCACAGTATGTTGGTATAGCCTCCTGTCTTGGCTCGCGGTGTATTTTTGCGCTGGTGCTTGTTGGCTCGCCTGTGTAGCATCAGCGTAGGGTCACAGGGCAGGAGTTGTTGGCTTTGATTAGAAGAAAATTAGGCTACATCTATAGTAGCCGCCAAAAACAACATTAAAATAAAATATGAAAAATTAAATAAAAACTCTTTCTTTTTAATAATTAATTTTAAGATAATATTGTAGCTGAGTACTGAGTGCAGATGATTTTCCCTCAGTAGGCTGTGCTTCTTAAAGCTCGCTCTGGGAGCACAATGTTATAAATTAATGTATTATATTTGGGAAGGGTGATAAGATTTGTTTATATAAAAATGTTGTTGTATTTTTTTTTTGAGGAGACTGAGCTTGCATTCCATGAGTGGCAGAGTGGTTAGGAGTGGCAGATTTTAGCGACATTCTGCCTGTTCAGATATGGGCTCATGGTTGAGTGTCCCATATCTTGGGGGGGGGTGACGCCTCCCGGCGTTAGCAGAATGGTTGCGTGGGGCATTGCAGCTCGCTAGCGCTCGCCAGGATGGGGGGATAGGCTACAGTTGTCCTAGAATGATCTGCTTTATTTCATTAGTGTCGTGTTGCCACAGACAGTCTAGAAATGGTCTTTGTTTTGGTCTCTGACTGCGCCTTATATTTTATATTCGCTATAATATAAATGTTGCTTGTGTGGGAGGCGAGCGAGAGAGTGTGAGGGAGTACACCCGGCAGCGAGGTGAGCTATGACGTGGCTCGCTTGGGCGCTGACGGCGTTGGCGGCCGGGTGGTCAACTAGTCCCTTCCCGTCGCTGCCTCGTGTTCTTTACCAGCTCAGAGCTTGCCTGACACGCGTATCGCCTACATCCTTTGCAATTCTGTCCCCCATACTCGCTACTTTGCATACTATTTCTCTCTCTCGACTTCTCCTTTCTCATTCTCTAATCTTTATTAAACTCAACATCCCTTCTGGTTTCAGCATAGACGTTCACCGTCGACCAGTCGTATTGTACGCGAAGCTCTCAGATATTTCCATGTATTAGGTTAAGGAGGTATTATGCTTTATTGAGGTTTAGAGAGACGGACTTTTCCGTATGTGTCCTCTCTCGGGAAGGTTGTAGACCGGTATATGTCTCCCTTGCAAGGTGTTGAGTGATTCTGCTTGGTTATCTAAAGCTAGACTAGGGGTAAGGTTACTCTGTCGTTGTCTCCGATGTGTGCAGTGTTAGCTAAGCTCTGCACGACATCGACAGGTACTGTGGGAGCCTAAGTTGTCTTCGGGTTGGTTTACTTTGCGAGCACAGCGCTGTGGTGTGAGAGGGCCATAGCCTATCCCTCACAACATAGTGCTGCCTCTTTGTGTTGACTTCTGAGGGATCGCCAGGATAGAGCTAGGTACTAGAGACCTAGATTTATCAAGAGAGCATCCCCGTCATATAACGTAATCTTCATTATACCACCCTCGGACAACGTTAGGCTACGAGCCGCATGCTCGCCCATTGTTGCCCTGCCTTGATACCCCAGCTAGACTTTATTAACTGAGCAGACACTGGTTAGAGATAAGCCCCATTATTATATGTATGCAGCATTATTATTCACTGCACTTTTGAGCCGAGGTTGTTGTTGAGTTGCACAACCCGAGTAGGCTGTTGCGTTGTGTCACAAAGCATTTCTTTAGTTGTCGAGCATTACTACCTTTGTGCAGTCTTTATTATTCGCCTGCCTATTATTACTATATGTCCTAGCATTTATTGTGACCCGTATTCTGCATTATAATTGTTCAAGAATCTTTACGAACATCTTCCCAGCATCAGACTTATTTCAGAAGTTTCCAGTTGATGTTGCAGGACTAGCATTGCACTTTCTTTAATACAGGAGTGCCAGTTATTTGAGTATCTACCGTAACGTTAATCACGTTAACTATCTTTTCTTTGTGTAACATAATCGAGTAATCTTTTACTGTTTGAGAATACGCTGTTTCATTGAGCGTCAGCCTAGTGTGTGTGCACCAGTTACCGAGTCATAGGATACCTCGTTGTCCAGGCACGACTCAGGGCGGTAATGGTGTTTTGTTTTCCAGTGTTTAAGGCAGGGGTTGGATCTAGTGTTACCGTTGTTGCTTTTTGCCATTATCTAGTCCAATGTTGAAGAGCCCTGTGTCTTTGAGAACCTGGATCGTAACACTCTGTCAAGAACGGGACATCCATCAGCAGTGGACACTTGCCTAGCCCTTCCCCCTGCCCTGAGAGTGTGCTGAAGTACCTGCTGAAGTCTGGACCCCTGAAGTCCTGATTGTGAGATGCCGTTCATCCTGAAGTGCTGCTCCACTGCGCTACGTTCCACGTCGGCTAGACTTGCTCTCTACCCTCCCAAATTACCCTAAGTGTCTCTGAGTATCTTATGTTGTGATTATTGTTGTCAAGGTATAGGTAAGATCTGTGATTATTATAGTGCTACGATTCTATGTAGATCTGTGTCCAAGATCCTTCTCCATTGTGTATGTGTTAATCCTTCTGAATCTTATTATAATTCATGTGCACAGATCCAGTATTAATTTTGCTTCATAACTCTTCTATAACGTTTTGTGCATACGTTACATACTCGTGTTTATTAATTCACCTAGCCACGTACTCACAGATTTTCCTTGTATATGTTATTCTGTTATGTATGTTACAAGTTGAGGTCAAAGTGTATTTCGTGTACATATTCCCTTCCTAATAATAACATGTTACCTAGAACCTACGCTCAATTTCACATTTGATTTATCTCAGTCCCCCCTCGTTGAGAAGATTTATTATTAATTATTGATATATATTTGCTTCCCGAGATCCTAATTTTAAGCTCGTTTACTTAAGCGTTATTGTAATTATTATATGAACTATTATTGATGTTCATTTGATTACTGATGTAGATAATTCTGATTCTTCTCGTCTAGGAATTCTAGCCATGCATAGAGTCTGTTATTTAATTATTCATCATTCGAATACACCGCTTATTAAGGTGAATTTTTCATAAGACTCTGCTAACTCGTTCAGATATCTTGTTTATACCATTGTGAGTATTCCATTTAGTACAACTTTGTCGTGTACGCTCCTTTCTTTATAATTAACATTTTGTTTAATTATTCTTTACGCTCATCTTATATATGCGTTTCTAGGACATATGTTAACTACGTTAGTTTTGTTAATCAGACTTTGTCTTTAATTACGATTAATAGATATTCCTCTATAGTTCATTCATAATCGTATAGTAAATAGTAAATCTGAATTACTCGTCCCGAGTTGTTATTATTACATACAATCGATTGCAGAATAAATATTTCAGATCATAAATTTCATAATTCAAGCTAAGTAGATATTGAATTGTACAAATAATTCATTAGTTCATTGCCATTAAATTCATTGTATTACCTCAGATACTAAGTTTGTAGTCACACAAACAAGAATTATATTTTCCAACATCGCAGTAACTTGAATGACCTGATAAGCTACCTGGTCAAAGGTCACACTAGCCGTGAGAGTTTACCTAGCTCGCGTGCGCGACCTCACTCCGTGAACATTACTCGAACCAGCCACCCGTGTAATTGTCTTTTAACTCTCAATTCATTCATACTCTCCTATTTAGAGGGTTTTCTAATCTTTTGTTTATTGAAGAATTGTTCACATTAGACACTTGACCCACATCATTATTATTATTAATAAAGGTTGGTGGTATAGGTCACGTGTTCATTATATTTGATTGCGTATTTCCTATACTACCTATTACCACTTTATCTTTATACTTTGTATGATTAATTGAAAGATCGATTATCCTTGATCTAATTCAATATTTGCATTACTTACTATTGATCATACTAGTTAAGTAATGAGTTAAAGATACTTACATAGACCCCATGCCTTTGAATAAACTTATGTGTATAATTTACATGTGTGTTGTTACTGAGTTCTGTAGTACCTAGTTGAATACTGATTGTGAGATTAAGAACGTGTTCGGTGTGTTCCTGTTGGAAATATTTATGGTTTATAAGTCCATTTTTTGGATTTTAGTAAAGACTATATCACAGATTATAATTATTATAACCCGACATAACAGATATTAACCCCTTCTGTACAAGTGACATCTTTTTAATTTTCTTCTTGCTATATTTAGACGATTCTGTGCACTTCAAGAAGGATCTGGCGTAGTTAAAAAGGTTAAGTGAGATAGTTAAAAGCCTGTTAATTTGCTGGAAGCCATCTTTATACTGAATAATATCGTCTAATAGTAGCCAGCATAGCGTTAAAAGGCCTGCACCGGTACTGCAAGGGTTAATACACAACATGAAGTTCATTTTCACAAGCTTTCAATATGTACAGTCACAAACCATAATAACTTCATACCCATTTGAAACTTTAAAGCCAAGTTGTGAAGCCTCTGGGATATAACAAAACATGGCCTCCCATTATAAAGCGTCGTATTGTCTCGCTTGGGTTCGATATAGATTCAAATGGGTGGGCAGATATTATGTCTCATGCCTGTACAGTTATGAGCAAAATGGCGACGCTCGCATTCAAATCAGTATAAAGCACACACGAGACAATTCGACGCTTTGCAATGGGAGGCCTTGTACGGAGGGAAGTTGCTGGTGTGGTACGACGGTGCCGCCGTGTGGATCTGCGCATGCGCGACGCCTTAGATTTGTTTTTCATCAGAATGTAATATAATATGTTTTTGACACTAACCTATAGGACTACTAACCTAACCTAACCTAACCTAAACAAAAATACAAGAACAACAATATTGTATTGTGTTGGGATCGAACTCTTGACCACTTCGGTGGGACGCCTAGCTGCTAGCTCTGAGCTACTGGGACGGCCTGCTGGATGTGCTTTGAAAGACCTATTTAAAGGGGAGAAATTCAAAGTCGCTGCTCATGCGCAGATCCACACAGCAGCGCACGACACAGTCGCACCGCACAAGCAACTTTCCTCTGTACATGGCCTCCCCTTTGTGTAATAGCCCAGATACTTCAGACCTTGGCTCTATAGGTTCGAAGATTCAAATAGGTGTAACCTTATAATTATATGCTTACGATTGTTAGGTTAGCTTGAAATAAGTTTAATGCTTGAATTATGGTCGTACCGTATTAACTTTTTTAAGATCTAGAAGCATTTTTGCAGTTTATTATGGCTATTGTTAGACTATGTTATACAGTTCAAGAAGGATCTGTGGGAATTAACCCTCTCAATTAACCCTCTTACTGCTCTAAATCAACTTGTCCCAAAGAAGGGTATCCGCTCTCAATCCTCCAACTTTCTTCCAATTGCTCTCATCTCTTGTATCTCTAAAGTTGTTTAAACTATTCTTGCTTCCAAATTTCTTAAGCTTTTATCTTCTCATAATCTACTCAAATCGCCAGTATGGTTTCCATAAGGGTCAATCTACTGGTGATCTTCTTTCATATATTACTAACTCTTGGTCAGCTTCCTTTCGGGACTTCGGTGAGATCTTTTCCATTGCACTAGATATATCGAAGGCCTTCGATAGAGTCTGGCACAAATCTTTAATTTCTAAACTACCCTCCTTCGGTTTCTAATCCCTCCATCTGTGCCTTTGTCTCTAATTTCCTTTCCGGCCGTTCCATAGCCGCGGTTGTGGACGGCCATCGCTCACTTCCTCATCCATTCAACTCCGGTGTTCCTCAGGGCTCTGTCCTATCCCCCATTCTCTTTCTAATTTTTGCATGTGATCTTCTCAACTGTACCTCCAGTCCATCCATTGATACGCAGACGACTCTACTTTACACCACTTAATTAGTTTTCCTGAACGCCCCAGCTAGCAATCCCTCAAAAACAAATGTAATGAAGCTATGCAACACTTATCTTCTTATCTAACTACTATTTCCCATTGGGGCAGAGAAAACCTTGTTGCCTTTTATGCTTCCAAAACCCAATTTCTTCATCTTACTACCAGTCCAGAACTAGCAGAGGACTATCCCTTACACTTTCTAGCTATTCTATTGCTACTACACAAATCAGTGTTCCTCAGAGCTCTCTCAGTGTATACCACCTCCTCTACGTCGGGTATGCAGTACCCGTCTTGCAACACAATCCCATCCCTACTTTGTGCAATTCTCCAACTCAAGAGTGAAACAATACTCCCAATCTTTCTTCTATTCAGCAGCTGAGCTCTGGAACTCTCTCCCCAACCCACCTAACCTTCCCATACCATCCACATCCTCAACTTCATACACCACACCCCAACCTAACCAATTCCTACCTTCATCTCCTGGACACCAATCCCCACCCCCACCACCACATCAGCCACCTCAATTCTCCCCACCCCCACCCCCACCATCACCACCTCCCTCACCCCCACCCCATCCTCGTGCAGCAGCACCCAACATACACCGCACACACAAAATTAACATTCTCCAACTAAACATTGATGGCATCAACACAAAGAAACACAAACTCTCACACTTCATCAAATAACACAACATAAACATTGCCATCATACAAGAAACAAAACTCCGCACAACACAAAAAACACTTACATTTCAAGAGTTCACCACCATTCGACAAGACCGGTCCTTCGGCTGTGGCGGTGGCCTCATCACCCTAGTACACAAAGACATAACATATATAGTCACCAGTGCACATACCAAATCCCTCCTCCCCCCAAATGATAACACAACAGAAATAAAATCTATTAAAATACGCACTGGCAACTCATCCCGCATAACCATCATAAACACATACATCCCTCCCCAAACATTCCCCAAATTACCCAACGAATACAGACCACAACTACAACATATCACAAACACCCCACACATCATCCTGGGTGGTGACTTCAACGCCAAGACGTCGGCCTGGTTTGTCGACAACCCCTACACAGACAGAGGGCTGGTCCTACAACACCAACCAGATAACCTTTACATCCTCAATGACATCCATCAACATACCCATACTCCCCACCAAACCCTCTACGACCCATCATCTCCAGATATCACCTTTTGCTCCCCAGAACTCGACCCCACAACATCCTGGAAGGTGATTAAAACCTTAGGCTCCGACCACCTCCCCCTCCCGATCATTATCGCCACCAAAACCAGACTCACCCCAGCTAGCCACAGACACACTTACACTAATTATAAAAGAGCCAACTGGGAAGCTTTCACAAATGAGACAGAACAACACTTTGAAACCCTAAACAATACACCTATCACTAACATCAACAATGCTGTCCACATATTCAACACAACTCTCCAACACGCGGACAAGAAACACATTCCAAGAGGTTACAGAAAAAGACACAACCCCAACTTCTCACCAGAAATTCAAAACCTCATCAGACAACGTGACACACTGAAACACTCCCCAGCACCCCACACACAAGACATCACACTACAAATCCAAGCACTCAACACCCAGATCAACAACAAAATACAAGAACAACAATCACTAAACTTGAATAACTTCCTACAAACACCTGATCACAAAACAAACCCAAAAAACTCTACAAAACACTAAACAGCATCACACTTTCCAACAGCAACACAACACAATCACATGCTGCAATCACAACAACACACTCTACTCCTTCATGTAAACAACAAGCAAACACTCTCATTAATCACTTCTCTCATATCAGCCACCTAAAAGCCCATAAAGATGACCGATGTGTCATCAGACGTAAAGACAATTCCCCACAGACCCTGACTATGCACCCTCCACTAACTACCAGACAAAGCACATCATCAACAATCTCAAGCACTCACCCGCCTGTGGCCTCGACACCATAAGCAACATACACCTGGGACCACAAGGCATACAAGCACTCACTAACATATCAAACTACAGTTATTCACACAACACAATACCAGACATCTGGAAGCATGGTATCATCATCACTTTCCCCAAACCCACACAAAGACCCCACGCTACCCTCCTCACACCGCCCTATCACACTGCTCTGCACCCCCTCCAAAGTCATAGAACGCCTTGTACTACAACTAATTAAACACACCTTACCCCTAGCTCCAACACAACATGGCTTCAGGCCACTGTACTCCACAAACACTCTTCTTACAGACCTTACACAAAGACCTTTTGACGGCATCAACTCAGCCAGACCACACAGATCACTACTTGCCACACTCGACATTAGTAAAGCCTTCGATGCCATCCCCCGCCACAACCTAACAAACAAAATTTACAACACAAACATTCACAACAACACAAAAAGGTGACTGGCCAACTTCCTAGCAAGCAGATGTGAACACATATCTTTTGCCGGTCAGCCATCTAGTATCAGAAATTTCCCAAATGGAGTCCCGCAAGGATCCGTCCTGTCACTCGCACTCTTTAATCTGTACATGCATGATATAAATACACCCAATACACCCCAAATAAACATAGGCTCCTACGCAGACGACATAACACTCACATGCACACACCAAGACCCAGGCACAGCAACAGATCTCCTTCAACTCTATATCAACACATTACATGACTGGTGCACTACAAACAGATTTAATTTAGCCCCAGCCAAATCCACTGCAACCCTCCTCACAAGCTGGACAGGAGATCACGCATACTCACCGCAAATCACCATAAACAATATACCCCTAACACACACACACTCTCCCAAAATCCTAGGAGTAACATATGATACTCAAATGATATTCAAACAGCACACCACAAACATTAAAAAGAAACTGACACCAAGACTTAACGCCCTCAGGTCACTTTCCCACACACAATTTAGACACAACAAAGAAACCACCACCACAGTTTACAAACAATACATAAGATCAGTGATGGAATACGCAAGCCCGGCCTGGGCCTCTAACCTAGCTGAAACACATCATAAGACCTTACAGACTATTCAGAATAAAGCCCTGAAAATCATCACAGGCTGCACAGCTACTTCACCTACAGATCACCTACATCAAGAAACCATAGTCTTCAAAGTCAAAGACCATCTGGACATGAGAGGCACTCAATCCCTGGCAGCAGCCTCCACGAACCAACACCACCCACTACACTACATGGCAACACATCCACAGACACCAAGAAATATTAAAACAACCCCCAGCACATGTTATCACACACAAATACTATCTTCTCTCCCTCCCTGCCCACCCCAAACCAGCTTCCAGAAGCACATCCATACTCATATCTCTCGCCGTTCCATCCACTTACTGTGACGCTCCTGCATAGTAGCCACGTGCGGGCATGCGCGAGGGTCGGCTGCCCAGCCGTTTAGAAACCGGCTGGCGGCAGCCGGCCGGCCGGCTTTTCCTTAGTATATATCCTACGACTATGTAACTAATGTCTGGGATATTCTTATGTTGTTTCACAGCTTGAAGCTGCCCTTATTCTTAACCAACGCATCTTAGTATATTTTATTCTCGATAGTTGATTGTTTCATTATTATATATAAGATGTAAGTCTAGTGAGAGTGGGAGGAGACGAGCGGGAGAGAGAGACCGGCTGGGGGACGTTGCTTCGCGCGGGCGCGGAGAGACTAGCTTGGGACGAGCCTCATTGTTGCCAATTGATCGCAACGTTAGGCTTAGTTTCGACTCACGCAAGGGGTAGACGATTTTGACCCGGCAACGGTGTTGATTGTTGCCAAGCATGGGATGTATTTCGCATGCCTAGGGTGGGGTCCAGACAGATTCAAGACTCAGGGCTCACCTCACTGTCGTACCCTTAGGACCCATTTGATATCTATCCCTCTCAACCCCCACTTAGAAACTTTCTCTCTTACTTTGTATACCTTCTTTCCACTACTTCACCAATCTATTTAATTATCCCATCCCCTTGATAGACCTTATATCTATTATTGTATTAACGACGAGCTCTCAGATAACTAGATAGGATTTTGGGCCTTATGCAGAGATATAATTGTTAATGAGACCTAGGAAGCTTTTTTGTTGTCTCATATTTGGTGGTTTCATGCTTGCTAGTGGGTTCTTGTGGCAGGTGAGCAGGGGCTAGACCGGAGGGGGGGCTTTTTGCGATCCTTTAAGTAAAGTCTGCTGGTGCGAGTCCTGTGGACCTGCACGACTTTACTAGGATACCCGTGGGAGTCTGGGGGCATTTTCTTGCCTGTGTGCCTGTGTGTCTAGTGTTGTGTGAGGGCCCTTGCCTAGTCCACTCAGCACTGCGCTAGCACATCTTGCGGTTGTTTTAGGGTCGCCAGGAGAGAGTCAGATACTTGGGATCTGAGTCTCTCAAGAGAGCACCCTTTCAATTAGAGTAATTTGGCGCACAGACTTGGGAACGTCCCTAGGCTAGAGCAGGTGGCTCAGCCCGGATATCCGAAGCCTATATCCTTCCGGCTAGACCTCTGCCACCTGGCAGATTAACAGCTAGGGGTTTATTATTTCTGTATGCTTGTTATTGTGCCACAGTTTACCGTTTTTGTGAGCATTGTGAGTCAGGGTGTGGCTTAGAGACTCTGTCCGAGCAGACTTGCCTGACTAAGAGTGAGAAGCACACCTGTATGTGGTTATGTTGCGAGTTGCTGCCTTTATTTAATTATACCTATGCCATTATACACTGTATGGCCTATCACTAGTATTTATTCCTGCTTATGAGTTAAGAGTTCTCTAAATCCGTAAATTACTTTCTTTGCTAAGCATCAGATCCTACAGTAGCCGCATGCAGTTTAGAAACCTGCATCTTGTCTACCTGTACGATGTTTTGAGGACTGTTTGCTTTCACCTTCTTTCACGCAGGGGTGATTAGTTGTATTAATTAACGTAACGTTAAATGTACTTTCTTCTAGTTTGTTATTAAATTGTTTCTGCAATTTAATTCCGTTATCTATCTTTTCCTTGAAGCTTTAAGTCAACTTAATTGTGTGATCTTTTATATAGCCTGCTTGACTCTCAGCAGTCTATAGTGCGTGCACCCTGTAACCGAGTCATAGGATACCTAGTTGTCAGGCAGGACTCTTGACGGTTTAGGATGGTTTGTTGCCTGGGTTTATAGATAAGGGTGGGATCTAGCGTTTTCCGTTGTTGCTTGTTGCCGCATACCTAGTCCAATAGAAAGAGCCCAGTGTTTATATATCCCAGGACGTAACAAATGGCGACCTTGCATAGGATTTACTGAACAGAGGAATATAGTGGTCATTTGCTTTGAGATTCCTTATGATTAGAGGAATACAGTGGACATAGAGTTTTTTTTTTGGAGCAACCAATATAACACATTAACACCTTACGAGCGGCCTATGCGGTTTATTTATGTGTACCGCACAGCGGGGTGTTTTTAGCCAAAATAGGGCTGTTTACGTGATCATTTTCATGCCTAAATAAGACCCAGAACGTAAAACAAGTACCTATCCCTGAAAGGGCATAAACAGAGCTTTCGAATGACACCATAACGATCCTTGTATGATGGATAGTTTTCTTGCAATAACCGTGCAACGCGAGTGCAAAAAGCAGGTAATTCGGTACTTTCAGTACATAATTGAGTATGTAGCGAGTGAGAGAGGGAGGAGGGAGCTGAGATTTGTGTCAGTAGGTTCGCCGCGGTGGTCTGGAGCAGTCATACGCTCGCTAGTCTCCTGCCACCACTTGTCTCTCTCTCTCAGCCACATTACGTGCTGAAATTGCCACTCGAGTTATGTCGAGCGCCGCCACATAGTCCAGCTTTATTTAACTCGACTTATGTTGCTCGCCGCTAAATAAGGGTTAAAGACTTTAAATAACATTAGTAAATACATACTTGCATAGGAGATAAAGCACATTCTATAACCGTGATAATTACTGCAGTGCACAAACATGTCTAATACATCAGAACACAGTGATGGGTCAGGTCACGATACGGGCTCGGAGGGAGAAAGACCTGTGGAGTGGCTAGTCGATAGCGAGGAGGGTGCTAGAAGATTTTTAGAGGTGCCCCTTACCGCTGCCAGGGTGTTGAAGCTGAATAAGTATGGCTTAAAGTGTGTGGCAGGTCTTCAGGGTCACCAGGGTTTAAGTGGCATGAGGAAAGATCAGCTGAGGACTTTGATATTGGGTTTAGAAGGGAGAGACCTGGGTGGAGAGGCGACTGGGGGCCCCGGTCCCCAGCCCCCCCTCCACTCTACCCCCGTATCAAACGTCAGGGTGCCTGAATTTAGTACATACCCCCAAGTTGATGGTCAATGGCAGCGTGGAATTCAATCACAGGGACCCTCTCCATTAAATGCACCTTCCCCTCCTCAAGGGTTGACTCCAGATTTGTTGTTTCGGCTTGAGATGGCCAAGGTTGAGGCCGCCGAAAGACAGGCTAGAGTGCAGGCTGAGGTGGCTAGAGCTCAGGTTGAGGCTACCGAAAGACAGGCTAGTGTGCAGGCTGAGGCTGCCGTACGAGAGGCTGAACTGCAGGCAGAGTCTACTAGGTATCGGGCTGACAGGGAGCTGGAGATCTCTCGAGTGGAGGTAACAGGGCGAAATATTGGGGGAGGTAACAGACATCGGGACCAATCATTGTCGCACCTGCTTAAACTAGTTCCTGTGTTCGATGAATCATGTGTGACTGAGTTTTTTATGCGATTTGAGAAGAAGTGTCAGGAACACCAGTGGCCTCAGGAAAAGTGGGCAGCATTAGTTTCATCAAGACTCCTAGGAAAGGGGCTAAAAGCGTATGATGCACTACCTTTAGAGTCCTGTGTAGTTTATGATGAGCTAAAGAAGGCTGTGCTACGGGCCTATGAGTTACAACCAGAAACTTACCGCTTGAAGTTTCGGGGTGTTACTAAGGGCAAGGATAGTACCTTCCTAGAACACGCCCGGGACTTGTCTGATGCACTATGACATTGGCTGCATTCTGAGAGGGCAGCTACTTTTGAGGAGTTGAGGGAGTTGGTTCTCTTGGAGCAGTTCTTTAAGTGCACAGGCGGGGATTTAACATTAAATATAAAGGAAAAAAATCCTAGAACTCTCCAGGAGGCAGCAGAAATGGCTGACTTCCGACTGTTATTAATTCGAGGGTGCGAAGCAGCAGCTAGGAGTGAGTCGGGTGCAAAGGATCGTACCCCTCCCCCTCCCAAGAATTTTGATACACATAAATACACAAAACCAGGTAGCACTGACAATAAAACTGAACATAAACCAAATACCGTCCCGTATAAGAAGTGTAATGGTACCTCCCACTCCCAAGGGAATCCAAAGAGTAAAGAGTGCTTTGCATGTCACAAGGAGGGTCACTTTGCAAATGCTTGTCCGAACAAGCCACCAAACAAGGTTGTGTCATTGGCCCGCAGCATAGGGGTGTCGCCTATATCTTCTGAGTTTGCCCAGGGTAGTTCGTCAGAGGTTGGGACACATCCTGTGTTCAAGAGTCCGGAAGGCTCGAACCCTGTCCGCGACGTCTTTGGGGGTCATAGAGGGCATGGTTTTGTGAGGTGGGCTGGCGAAAGGCGAGGAGTTAAGCTATTGCGTGGTACTGGGGCTTCTCAGACCTTGTTAAAGAACTTTACTGGTAGGCCGATTAACGCTGCTCGGGTGGTGGTAGTTCAGGGGATCAATGCTACGAAGTCCTACCAGCTGGTGCGGATGGAGCTGGAGGTGGGTGGTGTGGCGAAGGAGCTGGATGTCGGAATCGTAGAGAACTTGCCTGTTGGGGGCGTCAACCTCCTCCTCAGCAACGACTTTGCGGTGCCTGCTTCTAAGGTTTCACCCTTGGTCGTTGTCGAGAAGGCGGCCGACGTTAGTAGGGAGGAACAGGAGAGGGTTGAGAAGTGTAGCGTACAAACCATGGCGTGTGTTGTGACGCGTTCTCAGACATCCGGAGCCTTGCAGCCACCACCTCAGTCTATCAAACTGTGGAGGAAAGGTCACAAGAAAACGGGAAGTGTTGTTCAATTGGAGAGTTTTGAGCCGGCAGTGTTTCTTGGTGACTCATTATTGGCACCTATGTTAGAGTCTGGAGAGGCCCCAGGACCTGTCACAGCTAGTGAGGAGGTAGGGCAGGAAGAGACTCCGAGGCAACAACGTTACACACGGAGAGAAAAAAGGGTTGCACAGTTTGATATTGAGGGAGGACTTGGGTTGCTTCGGAAGCATCTAGACAGGTTGGTTCCCTCAGATATTTGTAAACTGCAGTTGGAGGATCCGGAAGTTCAGAAGTGTGGTAATGGTGCTGTCGAGATCAAACACGAGGACGGGCAAACATGTCATGTGAACCTGTTGGAGGAGTTTGTGAGGCAACCACCTGAGCAGCCTACTGTCCCTGCGTTGGTCTTCCGCGGCCAAGGTGGAGAAGGAGAGGGGGGCAGTAGGGCACAGTTGGAGGAGAGTAGGGATAGTCATGTCTCGGCGGAGCAGTGGGCGGGGGACACGAGTCTGGTGGCTGTGGAAGCGCTAGAGCACCTGCCTGAGGAGCAGTGTGCAGCGCTCCAGCACCAGCTCGGTTCATACCCCACTGGTCATGCCGAGCCCCTGAGTCTCACAACTCGGGCGGTGCAAGATGTTCCGTGGGCAGGTCACGTGAATGTTGAAAGACCGTTAGCCTCGTTGTTTCGGTGGTTCAAGGTGGGCGACGAGGCTTTGGCATGGTTGCCAGGTCAGGGTCGACCCATGGCTGCCAAGGGTGATGGTCAAAAGGAGGACATTGAGCAGATTGGTGAGGATGGCTGTGGAGTGGCTGTGCCTGGTCGTCGCATAGCCTCCCAATGCTACTCTAGTCTAATGCAACAGCCCTACCATAGACCGACTGTATCTGGCCATGTCGCTAAAATCGGTGATGTTGCGCAGGCAGATGTCGTCACAAGGAATGCAGGGGTGCGCATGTACGGTATCGGCGGGGAAGCCTTAGCAATAATGAACTATGGGAGTGACTGCACAGGTGGTACTGATTGTCCCTCTCATGACCTGGCTGTTCTAGGGACGAAGGTGGAGAAGGAGGGAGACTACAGGTTAGAAGCTGCAGTCTCGGCTGGGTTGTGGAAGGGCACTAGGATTGTTATTCTGCGAGATAAGTTGTTTACTAGGCTGTGGCAGTGCATCCGCATGTTTGTTGCTTCTCCAGGCCTGATGTACGGGGTAGAATCCGACATGCAGGCTGGAGATAGTGCCAGGCTCAGTTTAATTCCCTACCGTATAAATCCTGCTCGACAGCCTGTGGTGCAAGCAGAGCTGGATTACGTGTTGACGAAGGGTCTGAGGGATAAGGAATGTCGTGAGTGGTCGTTGCCTGTAACTTTGCAACCTGTGTTAAGTGGCAAGATCAGTGAGTGTGTTGATTGCGAGAGTGTGTGCATTATCCCTGACAGACGCCTATACCTTATCGAGAGTTGACGACACCATAGACCGCCTCGGGGCTGCATCGCCTATCACGAAGGTAGAACTAGTGAAATGTTATTGGCAGGCCCCGTTGCCGGAAAGAGCGAAGAGAAATGCCAGTCTTGTGATGAACTGGGCAGTTTATCAGTGCCAGGTGTTGTTTTGCTGCCGGGACACAAGTTGGATGTGTGGCATGCTAAGGGCACTGATAATGTTTTGGCTGATTGTTTGTCACGGGAGGGTTTGTTTGCAGGAGAACCCTCGCCGTTCAGTCAGTGTGTGTTGAGAGTGGAGGAAAATAGGCTGTCACTGTAGTTCAGCCGAAAAAAACAAGTTAAAAAAGCAAAAACCTTATAAAAACTCTTTATTTTTATAACGTGTAGAATTTTGTATAAGATGTTGTAGCATTATCTAAGTTGAATGTTTTCGCTTATTGTCGCTAAGTTAGTTGAACTCGCTCGTTGGAGCGCAACAGTCTTTATTTCTTTTTTATATATAGTGCCTTGTGTCGCAACAGTGTGTGGTAATATGAGAAGCTTTCTGTTAGATATGAAGAACTTAGTCAAGTGTCTTATATCTTGGGGGAGGTGTGATGCTCCTGCATAGTAGCCACGTGCGGGCATGCGCGAGGGTCGGCTGCCCAGCCGTTTAGAAACCGGCTGGCGGCAGCCGGCCGGCCGGCTTTTCCTTAGTATATATCCTACGACTATGTAACTAATGTCTGGGATATTCTTATGTTGTTTCACAGCTTGAAGCTGCCCTTATTCTTAACCAACGCATCTTAGTATATTTTATTCTCGATAGTTGATTGTTTCATTATTATATATAAGATGTAAGTCTAGTGAGAGTGGGAGGAGACGAGAGGGAGAGAGAGACCGGCTGGGGGACGTTGCTTCGCGCGGGCGCGGAGAGACTAGCTTTGGACGAGCCTGATTATTGCCAATTGATCGCAACGTTAGGCTTAGTTTCGACTCACGCAAGGGGTAGACGATTTTGACCCGGCAACGGTGTTGAGTGTTGCCAAGCATGGGATGTATTTCGCATGCCTAGGGTGGGGTCCAGACAGATTCAAGACTCAGAGCTCACCTCACTGTCGTACCCTTCGGACCACTTTGATATCTATTCCTCTCAACCCCCACTTAGAAACTTTCTCTCTTACTTTGTATACCTACTTTCCACTACTTCACCAATCTATTTAATTATCCCATCCCCTTGATAGACCTTATATCTGTTATTGTATTAACGACGAGCTCTCAGATAACTAGATAGGATTTTGGGCCTTATGCAGAAATATAATTGTTAATGAGACCTAGGAAGTGTTTTTGTTGTCTCATATTTGGTGGTTTCATGCTTGCTAGTGGGTTCTTGTGGCAGGTGAGCAGGGGCTAGACCGGAGGGGGGGCTTTTTGCGATCCTTTAAGTAAAGTCTGCTGGTGCAAGTCCTGTGGACCTGCACGACTTTACTAGGATACCCGTGGGAGTCTGGGGGCATTTTCTTGCCTGTGTGCCTGTGTGTCTAGTGTTGTGTGAGGGCCCTTGCCTAGTCCGCTCAGCACTGCGCTAGCAAGTCTTGCGGTTGTTTTAGGGTCGCCAGGAGAGAGTCAGATACTTGGGATCTGAGTCTCTCAAAAGAGCACCCTTTCAATTAGAGTAATTTGGCGCACAGACTTGGGAACGTCCCTAGGCTAGAGCAGGTGGCTCAGCCCGGGTATCCGAAGCCTATATCCTTCCGGCTAGACCTCTGCCACCTGGCAGATTAACAGCTAGGGGTTTATTATTTCTGTATGCTTGTTATTGTGCCACAGTTTACCGTTTTTGTAAGCATTGTGAGTCAGGGTGTGGCTTAGAGACTCTGTCCGAGCAGGCTTGCCTGACTAAGAGTGAGAAGCACACCTGTATGTGGTTATGTTGTGAGTTGCTGCCTTTATTTAATTATACCTATGCCATTATACACTGTATGGCCTATCACTAGTATTTATTCCTGCTTATGAGTTAAGAGTTCTCTAAATCCGTAACGTACTTTCTTTGCTAAGCATCAGATCCTACAGTAGCCGCATGCAGTTTAGAAACCTGCATCTTGTCTACCTGTACGATGTTTTGAGGACTGTTTGCTTTCACCTTCTTTCACGCAGGGGTGATTAGTTGTATTAATTAACGTAACGTTAAATGTACTTTCTTCTAGTTTGTTATTAAATTGTTTCTTCAATTTAATTCCGTTATCTATCTTTTCCTTGAAGCTTTAAGTCAACTTAATTGTGTGATCTTTTATATAGCCTGCTTGACTCTCAGCAGTCTATAGTGCGTGCACCCTGTAACCGAGTCATAGGATACCTTGTTGTCAGGCAGGACTCTTGACGGTTTAGGGTGGTTTGTTGCCTGGGTTTATAGATAAGGGTGGGATCTAGCGTTTTCCGTTGTTGCTTGTTGCCGCATACCTAGTCCAATAGAAAGAGCCCAGTGTTTATATATCCCAGGACGTAACATCACTCATAAACAACACGCAGCTGCAGGCACGACCTCCCGAAATCCATCCTTCTGAATCCTCCCTTCCTCGCGAGGACAGAGTCCACCTGGCCAGGCTGAGATGCGTACACCATCCAGCCCTTCTGAGCTACCAGAAGAAACTGGATGACTCCGTTGTCGACTCCTGCCCAGGTTGT
Organism: Paralithodes platypus; assembly: GCA_032716605.1. NCBI lineage: Eukaryota > Metazoa > Arthropoda > Malacostraca > Decapoda > Lithodidae > Paralithodes > Paralithodes platypus. The sequence goes on along the minus strand of CM064501.1, from coordinate 28,510,037 downwards.
AACACAGCACCACATATTATTAAACACATCATAGATGACTGCATTACACACAACCAATTATGCCAACAACACAATCTACACTCCTTGAGAGCTCTGTGGGAAAGCCTGACCGTGGCCATGGCCTTTCCTTTGGGACTCGGGGCTGTTTGGCCAGGCAGCTTAGGGAACAACAACAACAACTCTCTCCCTGAATCCATCTTTCCCTCATCCTATGACTTAAATTGCTTCAAACTCCGTGTGTCCAGGCATTTTGGCTCGACTGTTCCTTGATTTTGGCCCTGTCACTACTTCAACTCTGGGGGAGGCACTCGTCACAGGCAGTTTTGCCTTTTGTCTCACTCATCCATATAGAACAAAAACAATATATATATATATAAAATAAATTACCTCTTCCCTCCCTCCTATATGCGCGATACCACAACTAGAGCCGTCAATGTGGCTCAAGCCTTCAGAGAGAGCAGATGTTTCTCATTGACTGCGGTTCGAATCCTGGCTTATACCTAAACATTTACACACACAAACACACACACACACACATTTCCAATACAGTTAATTCTTAATCTGTCTCGTTATAGAGTGATAGTCAATGGTTCAATTTGTTGACCATTTGAAGCATTTGTTTTAGGTAGCTAATTAGTATATACTGTAGATGTTAGGACAATAGAACGAATTTCAGACTTTTTATTTAGCTATTTTATTCACTTTTCACAATGTTTGTTATACCTTCCTCAGTTATCCACTTGTTGTTATCCGATGTGGACGTTCTTGTTCTTCTCATACTTATCAGTGTGTTTTCCCTTTTAGATTAAGCTTTGTATTTTGTTTGTATCTTGTCTGTAAACATCCGGTTTAGTGATTAAGAGTGCCTTACCTAGCTGAATTCTTATTATTTTTTTTTTTTTTAAATATACTAAATAGATCCTTTTACTTTTAGTTAACTTTAGACTAGTCTTCATTTTTTAAGGATCATGTTTGACTACCTGATGATGGCCTTCCTGTCGTGAGCCGAAAATGTGTTGAAGAAAAACAAATTCGAGTAAGTAAATACAGCATGGCGTTAAGTACAGTGTTGACTCTATGCATATGCCTACTATGGAAAATACGGTGCCCCAGGCCGCCCACTGATGTACTATGTATATACAGTATATATATATATATATATATATATATATATATATATATATATATATATATATATATATATATTCTAGGAGAGAGAAAGCTAGAACCGCTTCACGCATGCGCACTGGATGCGGATGCGTGAAGCGGTTCTATATTTCTCTCTCCTAGAATACCCCTCCACCAATAGCAGACTTTTGCCCCCTGATTTTCGCCTCCTCTGATCCTCCACCCTCTATATATACCCTTCCTGTTTACCTTTTATATCATTCCTCCCTTACTTGATAATGCTGGTTGTCCAGTGAAACGCGGTCGTATATCCTGTATCATCATGTACATTAATGTAACCCTGTACCACCATGAATTTTGCTCATCTCCTTCATCTACTTCCTGCCACCCAGCGAAAACTCATCAGAGACCTGGAAACTTTGAATAATAAATTTTCCAACGCAGAAATTGCCATTTCTTTCAACCTCGTATGTATTAAAGAAAATGTATTACCTGGCTTTACTAACATATATATATATATATATATATATATATATTATATTTGGTGAAGAATCAGCATTGGCTGTGACAAATGAGGAAGAGACACAAATGCAGAGTAGGACCCAAGTTTAATAAACGTTTCGCCAGATAATAACATAATAATAATAATCAGTAATAACATACACATGGGGTACAGTCAGGCTTATATATCCATGTGAAACCAATACCGTCAAACGTAGGTGCTTCGAATCTGCCCATATAGTACTGAATAACACCATGAATTGGGTCCTACTCTGCATTTGTGTCTTTATCTCATATATATATATATATATATATATATATATATATATATATATATATCAATATATATATATATATATATATATATATATATATATATATATATATATATATATATATACAGTATATATTGTATATATATATATATTATTTTTGTTCTATGTGAATGAGGGAGACAAAAGGCATAACTGCCTGCAGCGAGTGCCTCCCCAGATTTCAAAGAGGGAAAGACTGATTCTGGGAGAGAGTTCCAGAGCTCAGCAGTTGAATAGAAAAAAGTCTGAGAATATATATATATATATATATATATATATCATGTGTGTGCGTTTGATACTCTTCCAAAACTCACACAAAACCGTCCGCGCGCGCATTCCATAATAACAGGATGTAGTCTGGCCCTGATACCCGCTAGTGTGTGAGTTACAGTCAAGTCAGTGAAGGGTGATGAAGGGAGTACTCTAAAACAAACAGACGAACAAATTATGAATAGAGATACAGACATTTAACTTCGTAAAGAAAAGCAAGTGAAGAATATTTAACAAGACGAAATATAACCATGAATATGTCAACAGTAAAATATATGGTATTAATACTTTTGGTGATTTCCATAAGGACAACATCTGCAATCAAGGCATGTAAGTATTAATAATATGCAATTTAGCAGCGCAGGTATATACTGTACTTGCTCTTAACCCATTATGTACCAGCAACGTCTGCTATACTCTATACTTGCTATATTTAGAGGATTAATTGTAGTTTTAGAAGAATCTGTGGTAGTATAAATAGTCAAGTGCGATAGTTTGAAGCCTGTTTAATTACTGGAGGCCCTGTGAAACTGAAAAACATCGTCTACTAGTAGCCAAAATATAGATAGAAGGACGCCACCAGTATAGAAGGGGTTAAATCATTATATTACATTGCAGGGTGTCAAAACGGAACAATTGTGTTTTAAGACTTACATTAATATGAGAAGGAATACAAGAAAATGAACATGAATTAGCAATAGTTGATCGTTATATCACTTCCAAGGGCATCATAACTATAGAAATAATAACAATAATGATTCCATTACATATTCAATAATTAAATAAGAAAATAAAGGACTCGCCTTCCGTTTGCCACCTTGTTACATTGGTCTTATCAGTAACCCAAGAGGAGGAATATTGACTTTAACAGTTGTCACGTTTATTGTTATATCTATTCTTTCAAAAGTGATTCGGTCCGTTGTTTATGTATGTGTATTTTAGCTTGAGTTACTGTACAGTATGTACACAAATTGACTTTTTCAATCGTCTGTACCATATTAGTCAACCTATACCCCACCCAGACCGGTATAAATGTGCCTGGGACTGTCTGATAAAACTGAACCTAAACTAACTTGATTAGTACAAATCCATGTACACTAAGGTTAAAGCACAGAACTAATTGTTAATTTGTTGTCAAGCACAGCTTGATGAAATTTCACGTCCGATGTAACTCTGTTCAGTACCTCGCTGTCGTTTAGCAGGATGCCACTTATCAGGAGATGGGAAGGCCAGGTGTGAGTCATGCGATATATAACTCCTTGTTGTTGTTGTTGTTGTTGTTGTTGTTGTTGTTCAGGCTCCAGACGGTCGACATGCAAGGTAATGTACGTATATATTCAGGCACATACCCCATAGCTGGGGGTGGCCAACTTGAGACAGAGCCCGGACAGTTTTGGCCCCAACTCTGTTCCTCATTCATATCAATGATCTCATATCTACCACTCATAATCCAATACATTCCTACGCAGATGACTCAACACTCCACAGTTCCTTCACATTTACCAATTCTTTCACCCAACCCGATCTTATAAATTCAAAAATAAACACTGCAATTTCTCTGAACCAGGACCTTTCTAGAATTAATGAATGGGGACAAAAGAATCTAGTTTCCTTTAATGCACAGAAAACCAAGTACATTCAATTTTCTAACCGACAGAATCTCACTGACTCCCATATATTTGTTAATGATGTAAATATTCCCACTTCCCCTAGTATTGACATTCTCGGTGTAACATTAACTACTAACTTGAGCTGGACACATTATGTTAGAAGCATTGCTAAGAATGCCTCTAAAAAAATGGAACTCCTGTACAGAGTTCGAGAATTCTTCACTGACGAGCAGTTGGCCGTAATATATAAAAGTCATGTGCGTTCTCAGATGGATTACTGTTTACCTCTGTGGGGTGGAAGTGGAGTGGTTGCATTGAGGCAGTTGGACAAAATTCAAAATATAGCTATTAGATTAATCAATAACCCTGCAATCACACAGGATCTTCCTACATTATCCATACGAAGAAACGTTGCATCCCTTGCATTATTCTACAGATATTTTCACAGCAATTGTTCCGAGGAACTTGCTTCAATTGTGCCGCCTCTCCACATCTTTCACCGTAGAACTAGGGCAGCTGAGAGTGGCCATGAATTTACACTTTCTCCTCCACAATGCAGAACTTCTGCTTATCAGAATTCATTTATCCCCAGAGCTACTACTCTTTGGAATTCACTTCCCTCGAATTGCTTTCCACAAACTTACAATCTACAAATGTTTAAATCCAGTTGTTACAAACATTTTATGAATGGAGGATGCCTTTAGGCACATGGACCTTTTTGTTTTATCTGTGTTTTTCCTTCCTCCGTTCATTGTCGCTAAAAAAAAAAAAAAAAAAAAAAAAAAACATATATTTTAAAGTTCCAATTCTGAGGGTCCGGAATCACTTTCGCGTTCCCTCGTCCTTTACTCTGTCTCATCTACTGTAGTAGCTAATGTAATGCCTTAATATTGTCAAAACTACAGCCCATTTTCAGAGTTGATGATTATAAGTATAAATCTTGAAATATACTGACGCATAATGTGATATACAATTTTATAAATATACCAAAAAACAAAGACAGAGATAGGGGCAAGGGATTCCGGACCGTAAGAATAGGAGCTTTAAATGTGCGTGGATGTAGTGCGAATGAGAAGCGACAGGTCATTCGAAGGTTATTTGAAAGAAAGAAGTATGATGTGCTTGCACTGAATGAAACAAAGATGAAAGGAGAGGGAGAAGTGGATTTCGGAAATGTGAAAGGTAGAAAATCTGGAGTAGATAAGGGCCTTCCACATAACCACTCACAGCAAGAATTCACTCTCTTTACTATTTATTTCTAACTGGGGTAGTGCAAACCTTGTTACTTTCAATGCTGCCAAAGCTAAATTTTTCCATCTGTCTACTCGTCGCCCCCTTCCAGAAAACTATGACCTACTCTTTAACAAAATACAAATTAACCATTCATCTTCTCTTAATTTTCTTGGTGTCTCTTTTTATTCTGACCTCTCTTGGAAAGATCATATTACCACTCTTGCTAAAACAGCTTCCCAGAAGCTGGGTGTACTCAACCACCTCCGGGGGTTCTTTACCCTTGCACAGCTTCTTGCTCTGTACAGGGGCACAGTACGTGCATCCATATATTGAGTATTGTTCACATGTGTGGGGAGGATCCTCTCACACAGCACTTCTAGACAAAGTAGAAAGGAAAGCCTTCCGACTTATTAACTCACCCCCACTCAGGAATTCTCTAAAGTCGCTCTCTCTTCGCCGCAATGTTCCATATCTCTCACTGTTCTACCACTATTACAATGATCAGTGTTCCTCAGAACTCTCTCGTAGAGCACGTAGTACTCATCTTGCAACACAATCCTACCCCTACTCTGTGAGCTCTCCAACCCAAGAGTGAAACGTTATTCTCAATCTTTCTTCTCTTCAACAGCTGAGCTCTGGAATTCTCTCCCAAAATCAGCCTTTCCCTCGTCCTATGACTTAAATTGCTTCAAACTCCGTGTGTCCAGGCATTTTGGCTCGAACGTTCCTTGAGTTTGGCCCTGTCACTCTTTTAACTCTGGGGGACGCACTTTCTACAGGCAGTTCTGCCTTTTGTCTCCCTCCCTCATATAAAAAGCAAACTAGGAGATGAGCAGTGTGGTTTTAGGAGGGGAAGAGGGTGTGTGGATAAAATATTTGCAGTAAGACAGCTATGCGAGACGTATTTAGAGAAGCATAAGGAGATATTTTGGGTTTTTATGGATTTGGAACAAGCATATGATAGTGTGGATCGAGTAGCAATGTGGAAGGTGCTTAGGATTTATGAAATTGGAGGACATTTGTTAAAAGCAGTTAAGAGTTTTTATGAATAGAGCAGAGTGGTTGTTAGAATAGGAAATAATGAGTTGAGTGAATGGTTTGAGGTAAATGTAGGTTTGCGACATGGTTGCGTAATGTCACCGTGGATGTATATATAGATGGTGTGGTGAGGGAGGGGAAAATGAGAACTATGGGTAGAGGATTGGGTTTAGTAAGAAAGCATGGTAGAGATTGGGAGTTGATTCAGTTGTTGTTTGCTGATGACACAGCATTGGTGGCGGAGGTAGAGGGATAGGAAGGCTTCCATTGAGATGGAGAGACTGTGTAGGACAAGCGTTGGAAGATAGAGAAATGACTATAGATCAGGCAAGATAAGTGGCAATAAATAGGAATGAATGGAGAATGCTAGTGAATAAGTGAGTGTAAATACAGTCGTTTGGGAGAGAGGGTCATGCGCCAGTTGGACTAGATAATAGTCCATCGGGCACCTGGTCCGGGGAGCAGGTAGTAATGAAGGGTACGCCTGGAAGGATGGTGGGCGCCCTTGTGGCAGCGGCTCCGCTGCAGGTCTGCCTGCAGAAATTGGAGCCTCTCTGGGAGATCTGGGACCTGGGAATCTAGCTAGGGACATCAAGTGGGCCATGGTCTCTGGGTACTTTTACTGGACGACCTACTGTATATGTGAATGATTTTGTGTTTCATTTTGTTTTATTTTTCTGCTGTGTTGTGGTGCTCGTGGTCGGGCTCTTTCTCGAGTCGCCAAACCGCCCCCCCCCCCCCCCCCCCTCCCAGTTAAAAAAAACAAAAAGGAAAAGGAAAATAGAAAAAATGGGGTAGGTGCCCGAGCGCATACATATTGTACATACATTATTTATGTGCAGAACAAATATACTTAACCTCTTAAGTGCGCATTGGGGTAATTAGACACCTCTGCCTGTGCACATGTATTTGAGCTGTTTCCATCACTAAAATATTCATTTTACCATAAATAGCATTAATACTTATCCATATGCGCCTATTATAGGTTGATTATAAAGGTATTAACCTGTTACAACAATAAAACAAGTGAAAACAGCGTTTGGATGGTCAAAATCGGCGATACAGGGCCGGAGTTACATAATGTATGGGTGAGGCAACCTCCTTTCCCGCCAAGTTCCCCCAAGGCCTACTGAGACACTGTCGATCGATACTCTCTCTCTCTCTCTTGCACTCGCTTGCTAACAGTGATGACAATGCCCTGCTTGCAACTCGCTAATGTTAGCACGAAAATATACCTCAGAATAAGGGAATAACAGGGAAAATAGGTGATAACTGAAGGAGGGGAGGAAAGTGGGGAAGGAGGGGAGGTAGAGGACTGATATTTTGCATGGCCCAAGGGCAAAACAATTTTTTTTTTTTTTTTTTTTTTTTTCGATGTTTAAAATTGATTTTGTTTTTCTCTGACTCTTAAGAGTCTTCCCGCAGTCCGCCGGGGGAACTCTTAAGAGTCTTCCCGCAGTTCCCGGGTTAATAGGAAGCTGATCACCTGAGAAGGCACTTCTTAGTTTCACAAATTAGGGTTAGCCTTCTTTTATAGTAATTACTAGTATATTACAATACGTACATTCACCAACATTTATATTTATTTGTGTATGTGAATGAGGGAGACAAAAGGCATAACTGCCTGCAGCGAGTGCCTCAACTAGATTTGAAAGAGTGACAGGGCCAAAATCAAGGGACGTTCGAGCTAAAATGCCTGGACACACAGACTTGAAGCAATTTAAGTCATAGGAAGAGGGAAAGGCTGATTCTGGGAGAGAGTTCCAGAGCTCAGCAGTTGAATAGAAGAGTCTGAGAATAGCGTTTCACTCTTGGGTTTGAGAGTTGCACAGAGTAGGGGTGGGATTGTGTTGCAAGGCGGGTACTACATACCCTACGTAGAGGAGGTGGTATACACTGAGAAAGCTCCGAGGAACACTGATTATTGTAGTAGCGATAGAATAGTGAGAGAGATGCAACATTGCGGCGAAGAGAGAGAAATTGCAGAGAGTTGGTAAGTGGACGGGAGTGAATGATACGAAAGGCTTTCCTTTCTACTTTGTCTAGGAGTGCGGTGTGAGAGGATCCTCCCCACACATGTGAATAATACTCAATACAAGGACGCACTGTGCCCCTGTACAGAGCAAGAAGCTGTGCAGGGGTAAAGAACCCCTTGAGGCAGTTGAGCACACCCAGCTTCTGGAAGGCTGCCTTAGCAAGACTGGTAATATGGTCCTTCCAATTAAAAGCAGATGAAAAAGAGACACTGAGAATATTGAGAGAAGATGAAGGATTGATTTTTGTATTGTTGAAGAATAAGGGATAGTCCTATGGAGGTTCCTGACGGGTAGTAAGATGGATAAATTGGGTCTTGGAAGCATTAAATGTAACAAGGTTTTCTCTACCCCAATTGGAAATAGTAGCTAGATCAGAAGATAAGTGTTTATGGCTTCATTACGTTTGATTTTGAGGGACTGCTGGCTGGGGCGTTCTGGAAAACTAATTGATTAGTGTACGGTAGAGTCATCTGCATATGAATGGATGGGACTTGAGAAGATCATTTATGAAAATTAGAAAGAGAATAGGAGATAGGACAGCACCCTGAGGAACACCGGAGTTGATAGGATGAGGAAGTGAGCGATGGCCATCCACAACTGCAGCCATGGAACCAACATAGATAATTGTTGCAGAGTTACTTGTAATTATTTTGTATTAAGGGGTTAGTGGTTAGTTTTTGGTTTATTTACTTATATATTAATTTTATAGTAACCTGCAGCTAGCTAGATTTCCATCAAGCTAAAAACAAAACACGCCCTAGACCTCCTTTCATGATATATTTGTATATTTGTCGGTAGAAAAATTTCCAAGCCAAAGGCCGGTTTCTCCTAGAAGTACAGTGTTTCTCTATATGTTTCTAAAGTTTACTTTGGCGAAACATATAGAGAAGTACAAACACGTATAAAAGAACACAACAAAGATATGCGAACAATTAAACTTAGCAATGATATGGTAATACATAGGTTAGACACTGGCCACAACATAAAATATAACGAGGCCAATACTGTAAAACGTAGATGCTTTGAATCTGCATATATCGTTATGAATGACACCATGAACCTAAACAAATCTTTCTTTTCACTATCCAAACCACTTGCATGTATGTTAACCAAAGAATAACCAGGATAAACATTTTGACATATTGCATACTGTTTGTTTTGTTTCTTTGTGACATGGGCTATATATGTTTGACTGTACCTTCGATATGTTATTTCTAAAGAAAACTTCACCGGCGAAACGTATAATAAATTTTGGTTCTCTAAAATAAACATAAGTAGGAAAGATGTACAGTACTTGAGCAGTTAGACAATTTAAAACCACAACATTCACCTAGGCCAGACTCCATTATATCCTAGAGTATTAAAATAATGGAAAGAGGAAATTAGGTACCTTTTAACATCATTATATTATAATTCTCTTAATTTGGGTCTAGTCCCTGAGGAGTGGAAACTTGCAAATGTGATACCAGTATTTTAAAAAGGGGATACATTGATTTCTTCAAATTATCGTCCAGTTAATTTGACATCAGTGTAGATAAACTATTAGAATAATTTATTGCGCACAAAATCAGAGAGCATCTAGAACGTCACCAATTAATTAAAGATTCTCAGCATGGATTCACAAAGGGTAGGTCCTGCCTCACTAATTTATTGATATTCTTTTCCCAAGTATACGAAGCAGTAGACAATGACAAAGAGTATGATGTAATAAACTTTGATTTCAGTAAAACATTCGATAAAGTCCTCCACGAAAGATTGCTGAGGAAAATAGAAGCTCGTGGAATAGGGGGAACTCTATTAAGATGGATTAGGTCATGGTTAATTGGTAGGAAGCAAAGAGTTCGCATAAATGGTATACAATCAGATTGGGGTATAGTTAAAAATGGAGTCCCACAAGGATCTCATTTAGGCCCTCTGCTGTTCATAATTTATATTAACGACCTTAATGTAGGAATAACTTTAGCAAAATCAGCAAATTTGCAGATGACACTAAAATAGGAAGAGTGATCAATTCTGATCATGATATTCAGGCTCTTCAAAGAGGTCTAGATACACTACAGGAATGGGCAGTAAATTGGCAGATGAAGTTCACTGTAGTGCAGTGTAGTAAAATTTGGGAAATCGATAGAAAATGGAAGATATGGATTAGATAAAATTAATATAAGAAACTCAGATAATTAAAATTATTTGGGAGTCATCGTCAACTGTGATATTATACTTAGAAATTAATGCATTAGTGCTCGAAATGAGGCAAATTGAGTTATCGGATATATATCTAGAAGTGTGAGTAATAGAACTACAGACGTAATCTTAAAACCTTAAAACCTTGGAGGTGTTTGGTGGTGTGGTGAAATTAATTAAAATAGACTAGCGTTAGTAGGAGCTGTTACGACTGGGGTTTAAATATATCAGGGCTCTTATTCATTGGACTAGTAATGGCATAATTGCTACAACGGAAAGCGCTAGATCCAACCTCTGATGTATATTCCCAGTGAACAAAGAACACAAATACTCTACAGAGTTCTATATGCAATAATAGGCTATCAAACTCTCAATAAATGTGCGTCTACTCTAGGCTTAATGTTATGTGAAAACAGCCTATTACTACCTATAACCGAAGGTGCTTGGTTATGGTATGCAAAGTAAGGTGGTAAGAGAAGTTACAGCTTACGTTACTTTAATCAATAAATGTCAGGCACTCCTGCATGAAAGAAAGTGCACTAAAGTCCTTCAACACTAACAAGGAATCTTCTTTAACCCATAATTAGCGGCGAGCAACATAAGTCGAGTTAAATAAAGCTGGACTATGTGGCGGCGCTCGACATAACTCGAGTGGCAATTTCAGCACGTAATGTGGCTGAGAGAGAGAGACAAGTGGTGGCAGGAGACTAGCGAGCGTATGACTGCTCCAGACCACCGCGGCGAACCTACTGACACAAATCTCAGCTCCCTCCTCCCTCTCTCACTCGCTACATACTCAATTATGTACCGAAAGTACCGAATTACCTGCTTTTTGCACTCGCGTTGCACGGTTATTGCAAGAAAACTATCCATCATACAAGGATCGTTATGGTGTCATTCGAAAGCTCTGTATATGTCCTTTCAGGGATAGGTACTTGTTTTACGTTCTGGGTCTTATTTAGGCATGAAAATGATCACGTAAACAGCCCTATTTTGGCTAAAAACACCCCGCTGTGCGGTACACATAAATAAACCGCATAGGCCGCTCGTAAGGTGTTAAATGTTAGATGCTATAAAGATGCTCTTATCGGAAATGGAACCCAAAAAAGGCAGGCAGCGGAACAATGCTTGTGCAGGCTATGCACACAAAAAGGCAGAATATATAATGCCGTCGGAGCCAAGAATATCCTAAACACTACAACAATAATAATCGCCACGACAATGCAGTATTCCTATCAACATAAAGAGCCTAAGTCGTTTGTGTCTCCATACATCAAACTAGGCTGCGAAATGCTTGTGTAATCATAAATGGGTATGCATAAAAAGAGTAATTAGGTTAATATACTTAATGTCTACTATGATTGATAAAGTCTAGCTAGAGTCAATGATACGAGGTACCGGTGCGCATGGCATGCCGCATAGCCTAGTGCAAATCTCAAGTCTGTGCGTCAAATATTACGTTATAGGGAAGGGTAGCTCTCTTGAGAAACCTTAATACCGAAGTATTAAGCGTTCTCCTGGCGTACCTCAAAGACAAACAACGAGCTTAGAACAGTGCAGAATGGTATAGGCAAAAAGCCCTCATTCGAGCATGCTCTACTCTCAATGGCACACAGACTAGAATTTACTCAATCAACTCCAGTTCTCAGGTATGTCGTGCAGCTTTTAACTAAAGCCAGCACTCATAGGAAACAATACCTTATAATATCAGACTCCTAGTCTAGCATTATCTAATCCAGCAGACCACTAATAATTAAAGGAAGCAGTACTAAACAATATGAATGCCAACCAATGCTTCGTGATCAACTTATCTTAACAACTAACATACATGGGTTATATCAGACCTTAACGCACAATACAACTGGCCAGCATGAAGCTGATTTTTGCAGAGTTAACCAGAGGGGGTATAATATTAATAAAAGGTGGTGAAAGATATGGAAAAAGAGAGAGGTAGGCAGAGGAAAAGATTCTCAGGTGCGGAGCGGAGGACAGGTAGCAAGGGATAAAGATGAATGCGTTCTAGAAACCAGATCTGAGAGAGAGAGTGGCGAGGAACTGTATATATACTCGCACTAGCTCGAGGCGCATGGGAAAAAAGCGGTTACAAGTCCTCTAGCCACTAGCAAGGGAGCTAGCAGCATGGTAAGGACCTCTCTCAACCAACCCCCACGAGGCAGCCAGCCGTGACGTCATCGAGCGGGACAAAAACACTGCGCGCTCCCTCTCACTCTGTTCTACTTTCTCTCTCTCTCCCAGATCCCATCATTACTAGTTAACACCTTACGAGCGGCCTATGCGGTTTACTTATATGTACCGCCCAGCGGGGTGTTTTTAGCCAAAATAGGGCTGTTTACGTGATCATTTTCATGCCTAAATAAGACCCAGAACGTAAAACAAGTACCTATCCCTGAAAGGGCATAAACAGAGCTTTCGAATGACACCATAACGATCCTTTTATGATGGCTAGTTTTCTTGCAATAACCGTGCAACGCGAGTGCAAAAAGCATGTAATTAGCCACTTTCCCGATATAATTCCTTATATAGCGAGTGAGAGAGGGAGGAGGGAGCTGGGATTCGTGTCAGTATGTTCGCCGCGGTGGTCTGGAGCAGTCATACGCTCGCTACTCTCCTGCCACCACTTGTCTCTCTCTCTCAGCAACATTACGTGCTGAAATTGCCACTCGAGTTATGTCGAGCGCCGCCACATAGTCCAGCTTTATTTAACTCGACTTATGTGGTGAGCCTCTAATTAAGGGTTAATGATAAAACATATACTTTACAATTAAATATATAAAGCCTTGACATGGGTGAAAACAAAGAGCCTTTCTGGACTGCCCATGACACAAGCTTTCATATGAAATAAAGCACACTCTAATACATAAACTGTAGCCCCATCCACTGCCCTGGCGATCCTAGCGAGTCACTGTAGGACAAGCCATGCGGTTCTAACGGAATGGTTAACGTCACACCCCCCCCCAAGATTTTTCTCAGAGGCCCCAAGGCTCACAAAAATCTGATGGTTAGAACCCATGCTATATCTCCACTTCCCATCACCCAGCGGCAGTAAAATATCTGGCACAGTTCTTCAACAAAACATTTTTCAAAATTATAACCCTCCCCAACACCATAGGTTAAATTATATGTAGTTATGCTCCTCAAGAGCGAGCTTCTCTAGCCCAGCATTCTGAGAGGAGTGCAACTCAGAATTACTGCTATAACATACTAAAAAAAATCAACTATCAAAGAAAGAGTTTTTATTAGATTTTTATGTTTATAATTTGTTTATTTTGGCTGCACTATAGGGGCAAGCCTAGTTTTTTCTTCTATACCAAACGCTCAACTCCTGCTTTACGACCCAATACGCTGGGCTACAACCGCGAGCCAACAAGCACCAAGCGCAAAATACTATTCAAACTAAAGCAGGAGGCTACCCGTGTGTCAATCTACCCAGGATCATATACCCTTGAAAGACAATCTGCAACCACGTTGTCACAACCGGCAATATGGCGTATGTCCAGGTTATATACCAGTAACCTTAGTGACCACCTGGTCAGCCTCATATTCCGATTGTGAAACTGGTCCAAGAACTTGAGAGGGTGATGATCTGGGTAAACTACAACGACCGGACCATAGGCTGGAACATAGACCTCGAAATGCCCCAGCGCAAGCACAACCGCCAGCAGCTCCTCCTCGACAAGAGAGCAGCTCCCCTGGGCCGAATTGTACTTCTCCGAGCAGAAACTAACAGGATGCTCCAGCCCATCATCGTCCTTTTCCACAAGGACGGCACCAGCCCCCACACCACTAGCCCCCATTGCTAGTTGGAAAGGTAGGCTAAATTCAGGGGCCCTGAGGATCGGGTGAGTGCACAACAGGTGTTTTACTTCTCTAAACACCTTCTCACACTCAGGCGCCCATTTGAACTTCTTATCCTTCCAGTTATCCTCCACCTGAGCTTGACTGTCCCGTTCTCCTTCTCCACCTTGACTGCTAAACGTCATCACAGGCACAGTGAGAGGCTCAGGGGGGTGCCTCCCATACTCCTTCATGGGATTAACATGACATAACTGATTGCGCTTCCGTCTGTCTGGAGTGGCTACCAAGCAATCCAGGTCTGATAGCTCCTCCACCACCCTATAAGGACCAGCGTACTTCGCGGAGAAGGGGTGACCTACAAGGGGCAGTAGAATCAACACCTCCTGACCCACGTGAAACTCCCTGAGTTCAACCTTGAGGTCGTACCTGTCCTTCCTGAGGGCCTGAGAGCTAGTCAAATTACGGCCAGCCAACTCCAGACTGCGCAACATCCGTTCTCGACTGTTGAGGACACACTTGAGCATAGAACAAGGTTTTTCTGCGCCCTCCCATACTTCTTCAACCATATGGAGAGGCCCTCTGACACGGTGTCCAAAGACGAGCTCATTAGGGCTGAATCCCAAACTCTCCCCAGGTACCTCCCACAAGGCAAACAAAACACATGGCAGGCCAAGCCCTCAATCCCTCCCACTCTCAAAGCAACAACAACGAAGCACAGATTTCAAGGCTGAGTGCCGTCGCTCTAACACACCCTGGCTCTCCGGATGATACGCAGATGACACAACCCCAACAATCTCATGCTGCAGCATTGCTTGAACCAAGAGGCTAGAAGTGAAGTTGGGTCCCTGGACTGACTGAATCCCCTGCGGGTAACCATACCGGGAAAAATACACTAGCAAGCTTCGGACCACCGTCTTCGCCGACCCATTTCTCATGGGGTACGCGTCAGGGTACCTTGTTGCTACATCTCCAGACTGTGCATCACTGTCCTCCTTCAACTCTTTCCGTCTTTTTAAGCCCATCCTCTGCCCCTTCAGGAACAGTTACTGGGTCTTCTCCAGACTCGAAATGTGGTCCTAATAATGAGTCCCCGAGAAGGTCCGTTGACACTAAACTCTCAACCGCATCAACTTTCAACCCCTTCTCGGTACCCTTCCTCCGCTGATCTAAAGATTGTTGACCAGAATGTGACTCCCTGGATGCAGGATCTCCGGTGACAACACACGCCATAGGCTGCACCGGACACTTCTCAACCCACTCCTGCTCCTCCCTACTCACGTCGGCCGGCTTCTCGGCAACGACCAAGGGTGGAGCCTCAGAAGTAGGTCCCACAAAGTCGTTGCCGAGAAGGAGGTCGACGCCCCCAACAGGTAACTTCTCCACAATTCCTACATCCAGGTCACGAGTCACACCATCAACTTCCACCTTCATTCTTACAAGCGGGTATGACCTTGTCGCATTAACTCCCTGAACCACAACCACCCGCGCCGTATTGACAGGTTTACCAGTGAAATTTCTCAACAGTGTTTGCGATGCCCCAGTGTCACGCAAAATTCTCACCTCATGTCTTCTACCCCCCCACTCCACACAACCGAGTCCCCTGTGGTCACTAAAGGCATCACGGACAGGGAATAAGCCTTCCGGATCCTTCTGCACTGGCAGTGTATTTACCTCGGAAGAAATGCCTCTAACAAACTCCGATGTCCTCTTGAACACTCCAATGCCGTGAGCAAAAGACACGGCTGCCGGAGGAGGTCGACTAGGGCACTCATTTGCCTTATGACCCTCCTGGTGGCAACTAAAACACATAAATTTCCGTTTCGGCTTATGCTGTGATGTAAAAGGCCCCTGACTTTTCACATACGGTGTGGTGTAAGGTTTGGATTCAGTTTTAGTTTCATGGCTCTTCTGTTTAAATGTGTCATTGTTACGGGGAGGGGGAGGATAACGGTCCTTAGCACTTACATCGTACTCTGTGAGGACCCGCAACCCCGAATCAACGACAGCCGTCGATCAGCCATTTCTGCTGCTTCGACTAGAGTTCTTGGGTTTTTCTCCTTCAAGTTCAAAGTTAGATCACCGCCCGTGCTCTTAAAGAACTGCTCCAACATCATTAACTGCTTAATTTCATCAAATGTTGTGACCTTCTCAGATCGGAGCCAGTTCCCCATAGCATCGGACAAGTCCCGGGCGTGTTCCAAAAAGGTGCTATCTCTTCCCTTAGTTACACCCCGGAACTTCAAACGATACGTTTCTGGTTGCAGTTCGTAAGCCCTCAGGACAGCCTCCTTGAGATCCTCGTACACAATACATAACTCCAAAGGTAACGCATCGTAGGCTTTAAGACCCTTGCCTATTAATCTAGAGGATACAAGTGCTGCCCATTTATTCTCTGGCCACTGGTGTTCCTGGCACTTCTTCTCAAAGCGTGTGAAAAATTCTGTTACACCACTCTCATCAAACACCGGAACCAGTTTCAATAAGTGCGAGAGAGACTGCTCATGAACACGGTTACCAGCCCCAAGTCGCTGTCCCGTTGCCTCTACTCGCGACTTCTCTACATCCATGTCGGCACAGTACCTAGTCGACTCTAAATCAGCTTGGATTTTTGCTAGCTCTATGTGCTGGTGACTTTTTCTCTCTTCTATCTTGGCTCTCTCTTCTATCTTGGCTAATTCTAATTGCTGCTGAAGCTCACCTGCCCTGATAGCCTTTCTCTCTTCGATCTTAGCTAATTCGAGCTGAAGCAATAATTCTGGAGATAACCCTTGAGGAGGTGAAGGTGCTACAATGTTTGAAATTACCGGTGGTCCCCCCAGGGGCAACCCACCCTGCCAGTCACCACCCAACTGCGGAAGCATACCCGGGGTCGGCAAACTACTGGGATGGCTGGGAATCGAGTGTAGGGGAAGCATGGCCGAAGGGCTCTGAGCACTCAACCCATCTCGCTCACCAGTCACCCTGTCCAGTACACACGTTATCAAGTTATCCTTGGTCATGCTGCTAGTAACCGCATGACCGATAGCTGTGGCCAGGCATTGAAGACCGTACCGATCCATACCCTCCAACCGCTCGGCAGTAACAGGCCATTGCAAAAATATCCTAGCATCCTCCTCACAGTTCACCCGATTAACCCTTTCATCATGCTGCTGTTCCTCAGTTTCGACATTACGTACTGTGTCTCCATTCTCCTCTGATCCGGTATAAGACATGATGCTCACAAAAATTTCCCACCTCAATATTCAGAAAAGAAGTACCCCAAACTCTTATACCTCAATATACACACAAAAATTCTCGGAAATACTCAAGGGCTATACTATGTTGCAAAAAAAAATATTCTTGCTGATCCCCGCAAAATATTCTCCAAAACAACAAATGTTCCCTGCTAATAAATGTAGGTTCACCAAATCCTAGGTAAGGTCGCCATTTGTTACGACGGGTTTAAATATATCAGGGCTCTTATTCATTGGACTAGTAATGGCATAAATGCTACAACGGAAAGCGCTAGATCCAACCTCTGATGTATATTCCCAGTGAACAAAGAACACAAATACTCTACAGAGTTCTATATGCAATAAAAGGCTATCAAACTCTCAATAAATGTGCGTCTACTCTAGGCTTAATGTTATGTGAAAACAGCCTATTACTACCTATAACCGAAGGTGCTTGGTAATGGTATGCAAAGTAAGGTGGTAAGAGAAGTTACAGCTTACGTTACTTTAATCAATAAATGTCAGGCACTCCTGCATGAAAGAAAGTGCACTAAAGTCCTTCAACACTAACAAGGAATCATCTTTAAATGTTAGATGCTATAAAGATGCTCGTATCGGAAATGGAACCCAAAAAAGGCAGGCATCGGAACAATGCTCGTGCAGGCTATGCACACAAAAAGGCAGAATATATAATGCCGTCGGAGCCAAGAATATCCTAACACTACAACAATAATAATCGCCACGACAATGCAGTATTCCTATCAACAAAAAGAGCCTAAGTCGTTTGTGTCTCCATACATCAAACTAGGCTGCGAAATGCTTGTGTAATCATAAATGGGTATGCATAAAAAGAGTAATTAGGTTAATATACTTAATGTGTACTATGATTGATAAAGTCTAGCTAGAGTCAATGATACGAGATACTGGTGCGCATGGCATGCCGCATAGCCTAGTGCAAATCTCAAGTCTGTGCGTCAAATATTACGTTATAGGGAAGGGTAGCTCTCTTGAGAAACCTTAATACCGAAGTATTAAGCGTTCTCCTGGCGTACCTCAAAGACAAACAACGAGCTTAGAACAGTGCAGAATGGTATAGGCAAAAAGCCCTCATTCATGCATGCTCTACTCTCAATGGCACACAGACTAGAATTTACTCAATCAACTCCAGTTCTCAGGTATGTCGTGCAGCTTTTAACTAAAGCCAGCACTCATAGGAAACAATACCTTATAATATCAGACTCCTAGTCTAGCATTATCTAATCCAGCAGACCACTAATAATTAAAGGAAGCAGTACTAAACAATATGAATGCCAACCAATGCTTCGTGATCAACGTATCTTAACAACTAACATACATGGGTTTTATCAGACCTTAACGCACAATACAACTGGCCAGCATGAAGCTGATTTTTGCAGAGTTAACCAGAGGGGGTATAATATTAATAAAAGGTGGTGAAAGATATGGAAAAAGAGAGAGGTAGGCAGAGGAAAAGATTCTCAGGTGCGGAGCGGGAGACAGGTAGCAAGGGATAAAGATGAATGCGTCCTAGAAACCAGATCTGAGAGAGAGAGTGGCGAGGAACTGTATATATACTCGCACTAGCTCGAGGCGCGTGGGAAAAAAGCGGTTACAAGTCCTCTAGCCACTAGCAAGGGAGCTAGCAGCATGGTAAGGACCTCTCTCAACCAACCCCCACGAGGCAGCCAGCCGTGACGTCATCGAGCGGGACAAAAACACTGTGTGCTCCCTCTCACTCTGTTCTACTCTCTCTCTCTCTCCCAGATCCCATCATTACTAGTTAATGATAAAACATATACTTTACAATTAAATATATAAAGCCTTGACATGGATGAAAACAAAGAGCCTTTCTGGACTGCCCATGACACGAGCTTTCATATGAAATAAAGCACACTCTAATTCATAAACTGTAGCCCCATCCACTGCCCTGGCGATCCTAGCGAGTCACTGTAGGACAAGCCATGCGGTTCTAACGGAGTGGTTAATGTCACAGAGCGCATATAGATTACGCTGTCCAATGTTAGTGTATCTATTACAGAAAAGACATAGATTCCTTGGAGTGGGTGCAACGAAGAATGACAAAATATATCCATAACTAATATTAGAAATCTTCCATATGAAGAAATGTTGAACAAATTATGCTTACATTCGTTAGAGAGACGCAGCGTTAGAAGGGAATTATGATAGAGGTGTTCAAGTGGGTTAGTGGGAATAATAAAGGGGACATGAAAGGTGTACTGAAGCTCAGTGATAGCGAAAGAACTCAATTTTTGTTTTCAAATTAGATTAATTTCGTTTAAAAAAAGATATAGGCAAATATTGGTTTGGTAACAGAGTGTTAGATAGTTGGAATAGGGTACCAAGTGATATAGTGGGATCAAGAACGATAGAGCTTTAAGATAAAATTAGATAGGCATATACTGTAGACAAGATGGGTTGGGTGTGAGGAGAATCAGCCGGGTGTGGACCAATCGGCTCTCTACAGACTCTCGTTTTCTTATGATGACCTCTGGCCGTTTTGGTGAGGTTGGTCCTCATGGTGTTAGTGAGTTGGGCCTATAATTAGGGTTGAGTGTGAGAGGGATCTGCCTTGTGTGAGCCAATCGGCTTTCGGCAGACTCCCATTTTCTTATGTTCTTTATTACAACCACAGCTAAATCCCTCTTTAGGGCCTTGTGCTCAAATTTAATGGTGATATTATTTTTGTTTTTAGAAAAGGAGATACATACACTAAATATTCAAATCTAGTGTTAGGTTTTAACCTTGTAAAGGGCTAGATGTCAACATGCCGCACCAGGCATTACAATATATAATTTACACTCTCCTACTATTTTTGTTATATATACAGTATAGCGTTTATTCCATTTTTGTTACAACTATTTTAGATTTTTAATGAATATGGAAGCATTTGGCAACTACATGAACAGCTGGGTAGGCAGAAGAGAGCCTCAGGTCTACTATACAGTAACGTCAGTTGCCTGGAGGCATTGGGAGGATGACGGTCTTTGTGCTGGTGTTCTACTTGGCTTGTCTTTACCATCTGTTTGCATTTATTCGGTTATTAATTTCTATGAGTGCTCTCAACCAACTAGTGCAACATGCCGAGACCTCAAATTTACATATATTTACGCTGTAAACTAGCAGCAAAATCGACAAATGCATCAGTAGAGGACAGTAGGCGTAGGTAGAGAAGGGAAGAGACTAATGATGGAGATGTCATTCGTTATGCCAAATACATTACAGTGAATGTCATATACCAAACAAAGAGTGTATTAGAAATAAGAAGAGATGTAGTATTCAAACATTATGAAAGCAAGGGGAGATTGCAGGCCCCGATCGAACAGGGCAGTACCCAGGGGAAGTCACATACGCATATAAGGAGTTGCTGGAACTCCTGTTTCATTTGCCTGGCTTCCCCCATTGCGTCTATTTATGCCTCATGCACACATAGTGCTTCAGCTAACTCACAAACACTTTCTCCTCCTATTCACTTGACTACACTTAACACTTATGATGTGGGCATATTTCCCCGATAGTAGGGCTCATTCAGGCACTCCTGAATGATTAAGCAAGTGTCAGAATTAAAATAAATGTATTCAGCCAAAAACTAGACGCAAATAGATTCAAAATGACACAAGAACTATTTTCGTAGCGCACAGGGTTTATCGCCAGCGCTACCATAGACATCGGAAAATATTTGCTAATAATGAGCAATGTCGCGTTACATTTGCCTTTGGCACCACTGTATATGCCTAGCGAGACCTGGCCGAAACTCCTCAGTACACCGGCCGCCTGGCTGGAGAGTGGACGGGGGCCTGTCGCACTCCCGCTCACTCGGACTCGTCTCCACAGGCTTTAAGAGCCTATAAATTAAAGGAGGTGGAGCGAGGGATGGGGGTTGGGGAAGGGGGTGCAGCGATGTCAAATTATGACCCCTACATAATATAATATGTGCGGCAAACTGTACGCGAGAGCATTTAGAGAAACACTTTTGAGTTGGGGCGAGAATAAGGGTACAGCATAAAAAGGTGAATAAAAGGGGAAGAAGACATGAGATGGGTAGTACGGTGAGGAAAGTAGAAGCATTACATATGAAGGAGAAAGGGAAAGATATCGGGAGGGAGGTAGAACAGAGATTGGGAAGACATAACTTGGAACAGCTGAGGGAAGTGGAAGATGTGTGCAGGTTGTTTATGAATTAAATATGTACAGAAATGTGAGTCAGTGTGTGGGTTAAGGAAGAGAGATAGGGGAGTGAAGGGAACAGCGTGGTGGAGTGAGGTTATATGAGGCGTGAGAGCTAAGTAAAAAACGTACTAGGAATGGCTGGAGAGCAGAGGTAATGCGGAAACAGAAAGAGATACAAAGAAGAGGTGAAGAGACTAGTGAGAGTGGGTAAACAAAGAGTGGATGAAGAGTTTTGAAGGAGTTTAAGTGTGAAATGGTATACAAGCAGGAAACTTGTGGAAGGAGGTGAAGAAAGTGAGAGAAGGTGGAGAAGGAGGTAGTAGTGATGTGAAGGATAATAATGGAGTACTGGTGGTGAGAAAAAGGTAGAGAGCAGAGAGGCGAAGGAAACAATTCAGTGAAGTACTTGATATGGAAAGTGAACATAGTGCGAGAACAAGTGGGTGGGGAATGGCAAGACGAAGGAGAGATGAAAGGAAAGAGGAGGAGATAAGAAGGACGGAAGTGGTAGAGGCGCTGAAGAAGGTCAAGTTGAGAAACGCACGACATATAGAGGGCAGCCCCAGCCTGCTCTCCAAAACACCTTCTCCTTCTATCAATACATTACGGGGTATACCACAAACACATTACATACTACATTACTTTTTCAAAATTCATAACAAAATAAAATATAAAATGATGAATGAACGACATGCCTCGGAGTCCCCAGGGGGGTAGTGAGGGAACAAAAATTACCCCATTGGTCTGGCCCCTGATACCAACCCGCCAAAATGCTCTGGACCGCTATCTTCCACTCATACTATACATTTCTACAACATCCGTGGTCTCTCTTCAAACTTCCACTCTGTTAACTCATAAATGGTGAGCATCCTCTATAGAGGTTTTTGTGGTGCAATGCGAGCATGCTCTATAGAGCCAGCACATAAAAAAAAAATATTGAAACACCCCTTCCCCTCCTTCCGCCTCTTTTCCCCCCTCCTCAATTATCAGCTATTTTTCCTCTTACATTTATGCAAATCTTCTTTTTCCGCTGGAATATTCCCTGATAAGCTCAAAATTGCTAAAGTTACACCCATATATAAGGCTGGTGATAAAAGAATACTCAAAAACCATCATCCTATTTCTGTATTACTTGCCATAAGTAAAATTTAAGTCATAACTTAAAAAACAGAAAGCAATATGTTACTTATAACGAATGTCAATCAGAACTAAAAAATATATCACATGGCATCCCTCAAGGATCCATACTGGGACTATTGCTTTTTCTACTCTACATAAATTATATTGAAAATTCTAGCAAAGTGTTAAAACGTATTCTATTTGCAGATGATAGTACCCTCTATGTTAACCAACCCAAACCTTGACTCCTTGGTAGATATAGTAAACTCTGAACTAAATAATGTAAGGAACTGGATATTAAGTAACAAACTAACTTTAAATCTTGACAAAGCACACTATATAATATTTCACAGAAATAAAGCAATACCCGAATACCGACAGCCAATTAAAATAGGTGCGACATTACTAAATGAAGAGGATAAAACACAAATTTTGGGTGTTATCGTGGATAAAAGACTATCGTGGGGAGATCATACATAATATTTACAAACAAAATGAACAAACAGTGTGGTGTACCTTACTTGACAACAAATTATCTAAACAGAAGAGCAATGAAACATATTTATTATTCTTTAATGTATTCTAACATATTTTACTGCAATACAATATGGGGGGCTGCTGCAAAAAACAAAACAAGAACACTAATAGTAACTCAAAAGAAAATAAGTCGAACACTTGCATACAAAAATAAGTACGACCACACTAACGAATTATTCTCCGAATTTTGATTGCTTAAGATTGAAGATATTAATACATACTGCTGTGCTCTGTTTGTGTATCCTTGAAAAACCACATCGAAAATGATATGTTAAATATAAGAACAAATGCTAGATATAATATGAGAAACACCAACCTCTTAGACATACCACTAATGTTAACAACAAAATCTCAATCATTCATAAGCTACCATGGAGTCAAGTTATAGAATAGGTTACCATCTTAGATAAGAGATAAATCTAATATAGTCGATTTCAAAAACTGACTCAAATTGTATTTATTATCCAAATACAATAACTAATAGCTTGCTTAAAAAATAGTAATTTGCATGAAAACAGGTATATTTATATAGTATATATTTAGTCCAAATACCAATATATGTAATATGTTCATGCCATTGATATTGTTGTATAGCCACAAACTGTCATTTTGGGCATTATTAACACCATTGATATTATATTTTAAGTATGTACAACCATCATGAATGTAGAAATTCACTTGTGTAATTTAACACAATGTGCCTCTTAAGAGAGTCTCATGCTCTCTAAAGGGAGAGCCATAATAATCCCATTGGGTTATATCGATACTTGTGTATCATAACTTATGTATATATTTATTGGCTAATTAAAATATATAAATTTCAATTTCTTATTCCCCCTTTTATCGGGTAATTTTCCACGCAAATTTCCCTCATGTGGTCTGGTTAACACGGGCGAGGCAGCATGAGACTTCTATTGCAACACAGAAACTTCTATTACGAGGCTTCAGTGTCCCCTTTAAGGTCGGAGAAGGAGGATATTCGCCGCCCGGGTTCTCGCCTCATAATACGACCGGGCGGCAATAATACGTCTTTTTCACACTTCTTTTATTGCTCTTAAATGTTCATATATATATTCATATTAAAAGTAAGATAGCCGCATATGGATAAGAAATAATGATATATATGGTAAATATAATGAATTTCGTCAGAATTGAACCAAATACCTTTTCACGGCAGTACCCATTGAACTACCATAGCTTCGCCGTGTAAAGGTTAAACACCACCTCTCCTCCGCCAACCCTGATCTCATTCGCACCAAAACTTCGATAGGAGAAATGACAGAAAATGATTTAGAAATGTGCAGTACATTAAATAGTCAGTTTCTATCCGTTTTCACTAATGAAAATTTGGCACAGATTCCAGAAGTCCGTAAGGTATATAGAGATAGTATAGAAAATAGGTTAAGTACGGTTACTATAAGTAGAAATGATGTGCTTAAGGAAATTGACAGACTGAAACCTCAGAAATCGCCTGGTCCCGATGAGGTATATGCCAGAGTATTAAAAGAATGCAGAGATGAGTTAAGTTACCCATTAACATTTCTTTTTAACAATTCATTATAAACTGGTATAGTTCCAGAAGCTTGGAAGCTTGCAAATGTAGTTCCGATTTTCAAAAAAGGTGATAAATCAATAGCATCCAATTACCGTCCCATTAGTCTCACTTCAATCATAGGAAAGCTACTAGAGTCAATTATTGCTAGGAAAATGAGAAACCACTTAGAAACATTTAACTTAATCAATTCTTCTCAGCATGGATTCACACAGGGACGTTCTTGCCTTACTAATTTGCTTAGTTTTTTCTCAGAGGTATATGAAGCAGTAGATAATGACAAGGCATACGATATTATATATTTAGATTTCAGTAAAGCTTTCGACAGAGTCCCTCATGAGAGATTGATGAGAAAGGTTGAGGCACATGGAATAGGTGGGGCGTTGTTGGGATGGATTAGGTCATGGCTAATTGGTAGGAAACAGAGAGTCAGCATAAATGGTACCAAGTCAGAGTGGGGAGCAGTCAAAAGTGGTGTCCCCCAGGGATCGGTATTAGGTCCCCTGTTGTTTCTTATATACATAAATGACCTAGATTTAGGTATAACTAGTAGGATAAGTAAATTCGCAGACGATACTAAAATGGGGAGATCAATTGATTCAGATAGCGATATAGAGTGCCTCCAAAGGGATCTAGATACCTTACATGAATGGTCAGTAAATTGGCAGATGAAGTTTAACATTGACAAATGCAAGGTATTAAAGATAGGGAAGATGCAAACAAATGTTAAATATAAACTAGCTAATTTAGAATTAGAAAATTCAGACTGCGAGAAAGATCTAGGTGTGTAGCAATGATTTGAAGCCTAGAAAACAGTGTATAGGCGTTCGTAATAAGGCAAACAGGATTCTCGGGTTTCTTATGTTCTTAAAACTCAGTTGTCTAAGGCAATAGACAGCAAACCCCTCTCTATATCCTCCTACTATTTCTATTCTCAATTCAAAGCAAAAGGTGGATGTTGCGTGTACGTACGCAACAATCTTACTTGCTCTCGTGTTCTTTACTTTGACTCTTCTGAATTCTCAATCAACTATCTGGCTTATGCTATCTTGTCAGTCTCTCACTATCTATATCTGTGCTGTTTATCTCATCCCTAATTCTACTGACTATCCAAAATTCTTTGACTATCTTACCTCTAAAGTGAAACACATTCTATCCATCTCTCCCTTCTCTGAAATTCACATCTTAGGAAATTCCAATGTTCACTACCACCAATGGCTCTCCTCTCTTTTCACTGACCAAAATGGTGAACAAGCCTACATCTTTTCTATCCTAAATGACCTAGAGCAGCTAGTTCAGCACCCCATCCATATTCCGGACAGCCCTGGAGACCGGCCCAACATCCTTGACATATTTCTAACCTCTATTCCTTCTGCTTATACTATGAATCTTCTCTCTCCGTTGGGCTCCTCCGATCATAACCTTATATCTCTGTCACCTGTCCTATCTCTCTAGTACAGCTTTCTAACCCATCCCACGCCGGCGGCGCTTGTGGCACTTTGGCAGTGCCAGCTGGGAGGCTTTATGGCAGTACTTCTTTGATTTCTCATGGAATTATTGTTGCTTCGATGGCCAGGGACCCTCGGAGTGTGCCGTGAACATAACTGAGGTAATCCTCTTGGACATGGAGGCATACATTCCATTTTCTCTATCTTGGATGATTTCGGAGCTATTCCTCTCTCTCCACCCTCCTCTCACTTACTTATGCCTAATATCATAATCTCTTCTAAGGATGTTGCCACAGGAGTAATCCTGTGAGGTTATGACATAATTATTGTTTACCAGATGTACAGGTACATTCCCATACATTGTGTCTGTAACAAATCTATGTATCTATACCTGATGTATATCTGGATCTATTTGGCCAGGGACCCTCAAAGTGTGCTGAGCACATAACCGAGGTAATCCTCTTGGCCCTGCATGGAGGCATACATTCCATTTTCTTTTCCTCAGTCTAATGCAAAGAAATCTTGGTTTACTCGCGCTTCCTCTACTGCTGTCCGCAATAAGGAGGAAGCATTCAAATGGTACCGTCGCCTTCAAACTCAAGAATCTTGTGCTACATACGTTTCTGCCCGGGATCGAGCCAATTCTGTTCTTCAACTAGCCAAAAACTCTTTCATCAATACACATTTTTCTGAACTTTCCAACTCTAGCTCTTCCCAAGCTTTCTTGCATCTAGCCAAGAACCTCTCCAACAGATTTATTTCCTCGTCTTTCCTTCCTGTTTTTCACTCTGACGGCACTACCGTCACTTCTTCCTCTGACAAACTTTCGCTAAAAACTCCATCTTGGATGATTTCGGTGCTATTCCTCCCTCTCCACCCTCCTCTCACTTACTTATGCATAATACCAAAATCTCTTCTAAGAATGTTGTCACAGGAGCGTGTAATTACTCCTGTGAGGTTATGACAAAACTATTGTTTTTGCAGACGTACAGGTACATTCCCATACATTGTGCCTGTAACCAACTATGTATCTATACCTAACGCATATCTGGATCTTTTTATCTTGCCATTATTTCTCCTGACAATAATATTCAGACCAGGAGTGGCGTATTTTCTAAATCCTTTATTATTCATTGGATCTTCTTTATATTTTAACACTAACCTAATCAATTAATGTGCGGCACTTTTTGTTATATGACTCTTTTTGCTAGTACGACTAGAAATAGAGTAGATGGTATTTTAGAGACACCCCAATACCCTTCGTCAATCGAAGTGAGAGGGGAGCGAATGCCGACATACCAGGCAACTGAGTGGTTAGGTAGTTTTATAAGGCATATCCTTATAATTTATCGATATTACGAAGTAATATCTTGCTTTCTGATGTCATGGGGGACAGATTAAGGGTCGTATATAGGTATACCTTATGTGGGTATTGAATAAAGTGGTGTATTACGGGGTTACACATGGTGTGGACGACCTCCCCTACCTGGTAATGGATTAGACTATGGTCCTAGTGTGAGGCCGGGTTTGAACAGAAAAGCACTGTGCTCTAGGTTGTGGTGGTGATTACACCACTTCCCGTCGTGTACCCATGGATTTAACACCATAACATCATACCAGGATATTATAGTGCCACGAATATCTTGGAGAGCTGTGACCGGCCTTGGAGTATACAGTAGTCCCCAACCATAGCCGAGATTTTGTTCGTATCTTTTGTTAATTAACCCCTTCAGGTGCTACCATATGTTTTCTTCATTGCGTAATTGCTTTAATTAGTTGCGTAATCTGTCTAATAATTAGTAAGTAGTGGTTAATAACCTAATACTTATTGTTTGCTAAGTTAAATAATTCTATCTATCTATCCATCTATATGCTCAGGCCCAATCCCCATTTTGGGGGTAGCCGACTCAAGACAGAGCAAGAACAGGGAAAACACAAAAACAACATAAAACAAAAAATAAACACAGATAAAAAACACAAACTCACACACATCCAGGTCACCCAGGAGAAGACCCAGAGACCAGGGTTACCAAGGTCGCTCCAGCACTCCCCCAGCCCCTGACCACCCGGAGAGGTTCCGGGTTAAATAATTAACTGCTTAATATAAAGTTTTGCTTATTCAGTCAGTTCTTAAGTAATTACTACTAATTAGCACCTGGTCACCCAGTTAGTATTTGTGCCGTATTTGTGTGTGCCGTGTACCCCGCTATTTTTCGGTATCCGTTTATGTACGTACCTCCGGGTACGTGCCGGCACTGTTATTGTTCACCATCTTTATTGACGCCGTAGCCCCAACTAGATTATTGTTGCGAGGGTCCGCCAGTGTTAGACCAACTATAGTGAACCAGTGACAGGAGTTGTGATTGTGAGATTTCAATTAGGAACTACTATTATTTTTTTATTGGTATATACATGTGGACTTTCCCTGGTTGCAGTGTCCAACTTGTATATGCCTTTACCTTAATTTTCTTCTTGTGATCTTTGTGTTGGTCCAGTGGTCGAGGGGGTCCTCGAAGAGTGTGATCCAACCTTAAGTTTTGTGTCCACATTTCAATCGCCCAGGAATGTTTGCAACAATTCTCTGCTTTGGGCTGGTGCTTTTGATTACGGCAGGGTGACATACGGTAATAGAGGAGGGTTGGTGGGCTCTTATAGAGGTAACAGTTACAAGGGTGTTAAGGCTCTCAGCCTATGCCCGAGAGGAAGTAAGTTGGAATATAGAAAAAAAAAAAAAAAAAAAAAAAAAAAAAAAAAAAAAGGGTGGTTTTCCCTATTACAGTCATTGCACCCTTGTTGATCATAGCACGGCACTCTTGATAGTTTACACCGCCCCCCCCCCCCCTGGTGGTAAGGGAATAGAATATGCCCCATGTGCCTCCTGTGTGTCGTGTCGTAAGAGGCGATTAAAGAGGTTGGGTCGGTGGGCTTGCGACCCCCCACCCGTGAAAAATACTTACTGCAACGATGAATGAACGAACAGGCTCGGATGTGGACGGACCTAATATGATATTCTTATTTGTAATATGATAAATGTTAATCAAGTCGCTAAACAAATGTATCCAAATTCCATCCCCCTCAGACAAGATAACGTAAATGATGAAGTTGAAAATGTTCTTCATATAAATATACAGATTGTTAATGAACAGTGCACACTTAAAATATACCACAAAGTTGACGATTTTAATTTTACCGTAATAAACTTTCCTTTCCCTAATAGTAATATCGATAGTAAAATAACTGTTAATTATTTTTATTCCCAGCTAATAAGATTTTGTAAAATTTGTACCAGAGTAGAAGACTTTTGGGATAGAGCTAGGTTACTATACAGACTCTTAGTAGACAGAGGTTTAGTTGCAAGTAAGTTGGTGCATAAATTTAATCTTTTTAAGGTCAATTATTGTGACTGTATTTTAAAATTTGATATCAATAATTTTAATCAAACATTATTAACTTGAAGTTTCTATTTTAACCTCTGCTTACTTTGTGTCTGTATGTATTAATGTTTATCTTTTCTATTGTTATTATTAATTTTTATAATTAATTGTGTTTGTTAAAAGAG
This sequence comes from Paralithodes platypus, assembly GCA_032716605.1. Taxonomy (NCBI): domain Eukaryota; kingdom Metazoa; phylum Arthropoda; class Malacostraca; order Decapoda; family Lithodidae; genus Paralithodes; species Paralithodes platypus. The sequence goes on along the minus strand of CM064501.1, from coordinate 28,480,277 downwards.
TACTCTTTTGTTTAAATCTGTTGTGCCTTCTTCATATTTTCAAATATTTGTATTTATTATATTGTATCTATTTATTGTCGATAGTATCAATTGCTTGCTTTTGCGATTTCCTTAGTTTATTTGTACAATAAATGTAGGTTATTAGTAGGGTAGTAATTGTTAGGGGTCACTTGAAGCTAGCTATGCTTATAGGTACCGGGTACCTACCCGATAACACTATCGTTAGTGACAGCCATTTGTATATTGTACTATTGTTAATGGCTTGTCAAGTTGCAAATTTGATATTAATAGAAAATGTTGACACTAATTGTACTTTCTATATTCATGCAGAGTTTAGTCAAATTTACCAGAACGTCCCCGACTTCCCAAATTGACTAATTCCTTGAACGTGACGATAGTGCGTTGTTATGTGTGCAATTAGTTTGCTTGGGAAACAGATTAACTTGCTCATGTAGTGATGTACACCCTATGTGGTGGATTGTGTTCTTTTACTTATAAATTATTGTTTTACTAAAGCGTTGTTTCCACATAGCGATTTTGATTAGTTTTGTCGTTTTACTGTGTTCTTATACGTTTTGGTTTGTTTATTTTGCAAGTTTTACATTATAATTAACGAACCTCGACCTACTATGAACAGTCTTAGAATAGCGACTTCGAATGTGAGAGGCTTGGAAGTGTTAGTGAATGCCAGGCTGGGTGTATGTGGAATGACTGAGACCAAATGGAGGGGTACAGATGTGAGAGAGTGGGAGTGTGGAATGGGTGTGTGTGCTGGAGTGAATGAGGGAGCAGCGAGAGAAGGTGCGTGTTTGTTTGTAAGTAGGAAGGAGCGTGTAAGAGACTATGAGTCTTTGGGTTCAAGGATTGTGTGGGTGAGAAAGAAAGTAGGAATACAAACGTGGGTGGTTGTCTGTGTGTATGCTCTGACAGAGGATAACACTGAAAGAGAGAAAGAGGAGTTCTGGGTGAATGTTGAGGCGTGCCTGGAAAAGTTTTGCAAGAGCCAAAGAATATTTCTGATTGGGGATATGAATGGGAAGGTGGGTGATAACAACAAAGTTTATGGAGTGGTGGAAGGGTGGGGCGGTACCGTCAGAGATGAATGGGAATGGTAGTGCACTTATGGACGTATGTGTGGGAAGGAGGCTGTGGATAGCCGACACCTTCTGACACTGAATGATAAACAGGTACACATGGAAAGTGGTGGTGTGGAGGAAGAAGGATGAAACAGTGGTGGAACGAAAGGCACTGATTGATTATATATGTGTGGATGAACGAAGGAAGATATATGTGCTGGATACTAGGGTGTATAGGGGTATTGGAGGGGGTCTGTCTGACCATTATGTAGTAGTAGCTAAAATTAGGATACTAAAGAATTGGATGAGGAGAGCTGGAGGGAGGCGAGAGGAAGGTGGAATGGCGAGGAGGGTGGAGAGGTTGCAGGAGGAGGAAATCAAGGAAGAGTTCAGGAGAGCAGTAGAAAGACGACTAGGTAGGTTTAACCTGGAAGGTATGGAGGAAGTTGAGGAGGTAAGAAAAGTGTTTAAGGAATAGATCTGTGCAGCATGTGAGGAGGTGTGTGGAGTAAGGAGAAGAGGGAGGGGAGTGAATCGTACAGCATGGTGGACAGAAGTAAAAATAGCTGAGGAAGACAAGAAGAAAGCTTATAGAGAGTGGTTGGGTAGTAGAGGGAATGAAGATTTTGAGAGATGGAAAAGAGCGAGGTACTTGGAGAAAAAGAGAGTGGTGAAGAGAGTTGTGAAGGAAAGTAAGATAAGAGTAGATGAGGAATTTGGAAGGAATCTGAGTGTAATATGGAGAGAGTGTAAGAAACTTCTGGAAAGAAGTCAAGAAAGTTAGGAAAGGTAGCAAGGGAAACAGTAAGGGTGTGAAAGATAAGAATGGGCGAGTGCTAGCCGAGAAGCAAAAGGGAGTCGAAAGATGGAGGAGTACTTCCACAAATTTGGAATGTAAGGAATGAAGCACTAGCAAACATAGTTGGATGGGGTATGGGAAAAAGAATAAGAGAAGTAGTGGAGGAGGAGGTGAGGATCAGGATGTCAGAAGTGTGTGAAGCCATGAAAAGAGTGAAGTTGGGGAATGCACCAGGAATAGATGGAGTGTGTGGGAAAATGCTGAGGTATGGTGGTGAGATAGTGATCAAATGGGTATGGAAAATGTGCAAACTATCATGGGAGAAGGGGAGTGCACCTGATGACTGGAAGACAGGCATACTAGTCATCTTATATAAGGGTAAAGGGTAAAGAGAATGATGTGGCAACCACCGAGGAATATGCCTTCTAAGTGTAGTCGGGAAAGTGTACAGTAGGGTAGTGATTGAGAGAGTGAAAGCGAGAATGGAGAAATGGATAGGTGACAAGCAGGGCGGTTTTAGGAAGGGAAGAGGTTGTGTAGATCAGATTTTTACCCTGAAATGTGTTGTGGAGAAATATCTGGAGATGCAACAAAAGCTGTATGTTGCTTTTATGGACTTGGAGAAGGCCTATGACAGAGTGGATAGAGAAGGTACAGTATGTAGAACGTACTTAGAATAAACAGAGTAAATGGCAAGTTGCTAAAATCAGTGAAGAGCATGTATGAGGGTGCAAAGGTGGCAGTATGTGTGGAGAATGAGCAGAGCGAGTTCTTTGATCTGAATGTTGGGTTTAAACAGGGGTGTGTGATGTCCCCGTGGTTGTTTACTGTATATATGGATGGAGTCATGAAAGATATACAAGAAAGAGCAATGGATTTTGGTGTATTGCTGATAAGGGAGAGAAACGAGTGGAAGCTACCTGTACTGCTGTTTGCTGATGATACAGTTCTGATGAGCGATAATGAATGGGATTTGCAAGGTCTGGTAAATATGTTTGGAACAGTGTGCAAAAAACAGAATCTGAAGGTAAATGCTGGGAAGAGCAAGGTTATGGTCTTCGAAAGGCGTGAAGCCACAGAGTGTGAGGTGAAGTTGAACGGTCAGGCTATGGAGATTGTCAGCTCATTTAAGTATCTGGGCAGTGTGCTGAGTAAAGATGGAAGTATGGATGAAGAAGTGCGGGAGAGGGTGCAACAGGGGAAGAGGGTTGTAGGAATGCTGAAAGTTTTAACAAGAAATAGGGTGTTCAGCATGGAAGTGAAGAAGTCCTTGCATGACAGTGTGGTAATCCCGACATTGACTTGCAGAAGCGAAGCATGGGCGTTGGTGGAGAAACTCAGACCAAGAGTGAGAGGGATGGAAATGAGTTACTTGAGAAGTGTGTGCGTATTTACATGGAGGGATAGACAGGCGAATGAGGAAGTAAGAGGGAGATGTGGTGTGGAGCTTGATGTGCTAGAAAGTGTGAAAAGGAACACCTTGAGATGGTTCGGCCATATGGAACATATGGGAAGCGAGAGAATGACTAAGAGGGTGTACGAGAGCAAAGTGGAAGGACAGAGAGGGAGAGGTATATGGATGAAGGCGGTGCTGGTTGGGAGGAGGGGCATCGATTGACTGGATACAGAGGTGCATGGGGGCGTTTCGTTTGTGGCCACCCCTTCGAGGACCAAGGCATCAAGCAATAGATAGATAAATAGATAGTCTTTGACTAGCATGGATGTTCTTTGGGGTTATGATCTGAATGTATCTTCGTTGGGACGGAGTATTATCTCTGTCCATTTGGTCGGACGAGTAAACTATAGCCGCCTAAAATTATAGCAGGAATCGTACCCCACATGTTGTGGTCCCAGAGAGTCTGTAGTTCTACGTGTAGTAGTGTCTGTTCACGGTCGGTGATACTGAGGGTTATAGAGAGGAGCGTTACCGTTAGGCAGGCCAGGGTCCTTCTCTTACAGTACCCTCGATTTGTGACAATGTAATTTCTGCCCTCTCTGGGATGGCAAATAGGGCGTATTAGAACGAGGTGGAAATGGTTAGAGGGAAGGACAGCCCAAGAACGAGGTGGAGGGATGGAGTGGAGAGATGTATGAGGGAGAGAGGGATAGGCTGGGAGGAAGGAAGAGTGTTGTCGGAGGACATGGTGGCCTGAAAGAGGTTTGTTCGTGGCCACCCCATCAGAGATTAGGGAGTCTGGCAATAGATAGAAAGATAAGACAATTAAGGATAACTATAGGCATTTTGGTGAGGCTTTGGGATGCCATATTGCTTTCTCTCTCTCTCTCTCTCTCTCTCTCTCTCTCTCTCTCTCTCTCTCTCTCTCTCTCTCTCTCACACAGACACTTGCATACACACATATTTATCACGAACATAAACCAATGAAAACAATTTGTCTAGTGTTATAATTAAATATGCTTAGCTTTACACAGTATGTTATTAATGTAAGGTTTTTCTATAATGTCTCATGTAACTTTTCCTTCTTATCCACAGTGACTACATATAACGGAGAAGAACATTTTCACCAGTGGATATATAAAAATAAATTCATCATGTTCCGTGCTCTCCTGTCCAACACTCCGGCCGGCATTAGAATGTATACCCGGCATGGAGAACTGAACTACAATCACTGGATTAACTTCACTATTCCCGACAAGGACAACTTTTACGACGTACAAATAAATAAATATAATATAGTAGGTCAATGGTTAATTGCTATACAGTATGTATTTTAGCTTAGCTACTTACTATTATCATAAAGTAAGGAGAAGTTCAAACAATCATGACAACACCGTGTTTTATTACCATGTTAGTCACTGTATATACAGTACAAATCTTACTATCAAATAAAACCTGATTATTTAAAATATTATGTTCATTAGTGGACTGAAAATAGTGTATGTATAAGAGTAGCCAGTCAAATGTTGTGAATATATTGTTTATTTTATTTGTATTTAATTTTATATAACCATCATATTATATGATGTACCTTCCGGTATATACTAATGTTTAATATTGTTCTAATTCACATACCTTTAAAGTTAATAAAACTAATCTGAATGGCATTGCTTATTCCCTACAACACTGCAACCGTTCTTATTATGCCGATGTTGAAAAATATACATTGGTTGCTGCTGAGCCATGGATGTAGATACTGAATCCGTGATCATATTTGTAACGTTATTATTCAACTCTGACTTTGTAGTACGGTAGTCTCTTCCTCGATTTTGTCCTCTTCCTGCATTCTGTTCTGCTTCGTCATCCTAGTCTAGTGATCATCCCTTTGAACCTGTTTCTCAACTTCGACGCCTTGTTAATCTTGGTAAGCTGAGGTTTCCGCCTGGAATGTCATTACTGTCGCCAGTGACTCATGGATGCACGTTAAGCAAAGGAGCCTGCTTCATTGTGATTGTCTCTAATCCCCCAAGTTTCACACTGCTTCCATTGGGATCATTGGATTCCACTCAATTGCTTCTTTTCATCACCTTGCCACTTCATCCTAACCATTAGTAGATTCCCATCGCTGCACCATTACATTCCATCTGGACCCACAACTCTTGCCCATTTTGGGTGTCCGTCGAAGAGGCCTTCTACGTCTCCGGGGTCACTTAGATTGTACAAGTTCTGTGAGAGGGTATTGAAGGTTTCTGTCAACGTCCTTTAACTAACAATACCATGAGTAACATGTACTTCATATATGTACAGTACATGATCAACGTAATTTAGAATAATATATACACACCCATATATGCATGTACATCTAAATATACATATTTATCTAGACAGTATTAGTGTGTGTGTGTTGAAATAACTCTCTCTGACATACCTTAGTATAATCTTATTACAACTGTGAATAACATTGAATAGTGTACCTTTGGTCAGTTTGATAGGATGTTTTTGCAGCCAATGTCAACTATCCAGAGGATAGATAGACGATTTCCAATTATTCTTATTATGGTTTTACACATTTTGAATATGCCATTGAAGAATGGAATATATATATATATATATATATATATATATATATATATATATATATATATATATATATATATATATATATATATATATATATACTGAGGCACAGACTTTCACGTTCCCTTACCTTACTTTGTGTCGGCCAGTAGGCGAAATTTACAAGGGGAGGATGATTCCTATCCCCTGCTCACAGAAGGAAAAGTAGGACAGTAAAAGAGACAGACAGAAACGACTAAGGTTGGGTAGAGGATGGCAAACCACACTCTGGATAGGACCAGCCCTCACTCAATGTTCATAAATGCTAGATCCAATTGATTTATTTATTTGACAGCCTGTACATTCAACCGCTGTACATTCAACGGTGAAGCCCGGAAGGTCTCGTTCCAGTCTAGGTAGTGAGACATGTGAAGCACATAGAGCTGCAACCAGCCTTTGCCATTTTGCCTTCGCAAGATGCACGGTGCTTGGATGCCCACTCACGGCTCGAATTAGCCTCATCTCTGGAGCTGCCTCGCCTTCGTGCTTCACTGTTTCACCCGCTTGAATCGTAGCATATTTATAACACCTTAAGAGCGGCCTATGCGGTTTATTTATATGTACCGCCCAGCGGGGTGTTTTTAGCCAAAATAGGGCTGTTTACGTGATCATTTTCATGCCTAAATAAGACCCAGAACATAAAACAAGTATCTATCCCTGAAAGGGCATAAACAGAGCTTTCGAATGACACCATAACGATCCTTTTATGATGGCTAGTTTTCTTGCAATAACCGTGCAACGCGAGTGCAAAAAGCATGTAATTAGGCACTTTCCCCATATAATTCCTTATATAGCGAGTGAGAGAGGTAGGAGGGAGGTGAGATTCGTGTCAGTAGGTTCGCCGCGGTGGTCTGGAGCAGTCATACGCTCGCTACTCTCCTGCCACCACTTGTCTCTCTCTCTCAGCAACATTACGTGCTGAAATTGCCACTCGAGTTATGTCGAGCGCCGCCACATAGTCCAGCTTTATTTAACTCGACTTATGTGGTGAGCCGCTAATTAAGGGTTAATAAGGTAATATGCATAGTGTGCTATTAAATCAGGGAACAATGATGGTATTTTTTGGGGAGTTTTGGTGGGCTTTGTGGTAATGCACTGGTACTGCTATGGGTTTCAGAGGCCGTGAGGCATCGTTTTCGGGAATAACTTATTAACCCCCCCAGATGTATTAACTTACGAAAGTTAGGGGTTGCCCGAGCGCCCGGTATTTCCCCCACAACAGTCTTTCTCACACTGAGGGACCGTTAGAAGTCGGAGGAATTTGGGGTTGCCACCAATCGACAGATTCTGATCTAACTTACCTAACTTACGGAGCTCAATATGACACAAATGCATCATATAACTTACTTATTGAGCTATTTCAATAAGTTCATATGACGCGATCGCGTCATATGTGACGGAGGGGGTTAACAAACAGTTGGATCAGTATGATATTATGCCAGAGTATATTTCACACCGCCCCCTAATTTTCGTCAATATTGTGCATTACCAAAAGTGGAAAATTAGGCCACTTGTCCCTGTGTCATGAGGTTAAAGTCACACTTGAATGACTAGGAAACAGACAAGGCTACCGTGGCGTAGAGTTGGTCAAAGTTCCAGCTGACCCACCCTCACTCTGGGGCTTGCAGAATGATCTGGAAATACTGGTGTAAGAAGGTGTGTCTTACAAAGATTGGGATTGGTAGATCTGATTTCGGCTATATCATTGTTAGAACATATACTAAACAAGGGAAAGTAAGCCTAACTTAAATACAAATGCATACATCGCTATGTATGATCCCAAATATTCACCCAAAGTTCGTAGATTTGCTTATATATTAAAGTTATTATAGCCACTGATTGGCAACTACACCAGTATTGCCAGCTAATTCTGCGAGCCCCAGAGCGAGGGTGGGTCAGCTGGAGCTTTGACCAACTTTACCTGTCAAACCACCAAACCATTATTGTTCCTCCATCAAACACGGTCGTTATCAGCCACCACCCAACCCTACTATCGCCTTAAGATTAAGGTTATATGTCACTATCAAATAAAAATATACAATAATAACACATAAATTTTGTATATTTATATTTGATAGTGATATATAACCTGAATGTAACGACGATAGTAGGGTTGGGTGGTGGATGATAACGACCGTGGTTGATGGAGGAGCAATAATGGTTTGGTGGTTTCACAGGTAGCCTTGTCTGTTTCCTAGTCATTCAGGTGTGACTTTAACCTCATGACACAAGGACAGGTGGATTAATTCTCCACTTTTGATAATGCACTGTATTGACGAAAATTAGGGGACGGTGTGAAACAAGCGCTGACAGAATATCATGCTGACCCAACTGTTTGTTAATAAGTTATTCCCGAAAAACGATGCCACACGGCCTCTGAAATCCATAGTAGGTACAGCACAAATTCCATCCCAAAAATATCTTCCCATTGATATATCGGTATTCGAACCTGGAATTACCAGTCAAGTGGCAAGGCCACTCCACTACACCTCCCTTGTAGAATCCTCAATAGAATCAATGCAAAACATCTATGATCTCTCTGGATTATCTAATATGTTGCGAAAACGTCAGTTGTTCTGACTAACGCATACTGTATTTTTAACACAGAAGTGGGATACATGTCTTCAAATGGTTACAAAGAATTACAAATGTAACAAAAAGCAACAGATATATTGATTCTAACCAGGCTGCTTTTAACCTTTAAACGGCAAACCTATGGTATTTGAAAGTGCCCTCCAGTCGAGGATATTTTCATACATTCCCGACTAAATTGTCATTATCCGATAAATATCGTTATTACTTATTCATACGTGCCTATTTTACTTTTAATATGAAGATATTAACACGTAAAAGCAATAAAACAAGTGGGAATAGTATTTGGGGGGTGAAAATAACGAAATATTACCGACTGGTTCATTCATGAGAGTAGAGCCGGCGCAGCACACACCCTCCCTCTCTCACTTATTAATCAACACTTGACTCCTTGTACGTGAATTCTCTCATGCCACGATCTCTATAATTATGCTTCCCTTTCGACCTTGAAACCGGGTGGGGGACATTGGTGCGAAAAATAAACCGATAAACAAGTGACTAAGAGGAAAAATAGGTGATAATTGAAGGGAGGGGGGGGGGGGGGGGGTGAGGAATGATAGGAGGTATGGAGGGGAATTATCTCACTTAATCACATATTCCTTTGTTTTGAGTGCCACTTGGGTCTTTTAAAAGGCTATTTTTAAGCCTTGGAACTTAAGAGTTCTATCGCCTTTGCCCAGTAAAACCTCTTAAGAGTCTCGGCGCCGTACCGGGGTTAAAGGTTAAGGATTGATAAATCTTAAAAAAAAAGAGAATGGGTAGTTACACGCAATCAGTTGATGTGTTTGTGTCAGGTTTTTATCTAAGTACTCAGACTGTGCGGCACTCCACAATTTATTGGGCACATTTGTCCACAGAATAAAGATTCTCTTCGTGAAATAACAAAAATTTGGATAAATTTTATACCGTCATTTATATTGAAAATATAATTATCCACCGTGAAAATCATATTCGCGTCCTTATTTATCCTGGTTCTTGATAGTATTAACAACATAGATCACTTTCTATTTTACTCTGCACCTTAACACCTTAATTAAGAGCGGGTGGTGGAGTATATTTCACTGTGCCGCTCAGCGTTTTTTTTTTTACCATAAATGGGGTTGTTTCCGTGCCCTTTTTCATGCATAAACAACACCCAGAGCGTAATACAAGTATGTATCCCTGAAAGGGCGTAAATTGAGCTTTGCAATGACACCCGAACCATCCTTCTACGATCACTGGTTGTCTTGCAACGATCGTGCAACCGAAGGAAAAAATCGGTAAAATACTGTAATTTCTTTATATAATTACTTATGTAGCGAGGGAGTGAGGGTGGATGTAAGTGGCGTACATCTCAGTTGGTCCACGGCGGCCATGGCGAGCGGTCATGAGGTAACCCATGCTCCTCCAGTCACTCGTCTCTCTCTCAGAGCCAATATTGCGCCAAAATTACACTCGGACTTAAATCGGGCCCTGCCACATAGTCCAAAATTTTTCGATACGGACTTAAGTCGGGCCCCGATAGACAAAGGTTAACAAGCAAAATAAGATCAGTTAATGTAATCGTCAATTGCTGATTCTGAGACCAAAAATATATATGAGAAACCATGTAGGTGTAAAGGTGAGAATTACGGTTTCAGACTTCATTTCAAGAGACCACTCAATGAAACACAATATTTTGTTTGTTTATTTATTTACTACCGCACATTATTGGGCGAGTTATAAACAGCTTAATATAGTCTATTGTCCATGCTCTATTGTGTATTCCATTCTATGATTAGTTATACTGTTGCTCCCTACTTATAAATTTAAGCTATATACTGTAAATATGTATTTATTTATATATTTATTTATATATGTTGTCGAATCATATGTATATGTAATGGATAATTTACTTTCTTTGCTCCTTCTGTGTCCATTTTCTGTTATTGTTTTTTATATTCAGTCATCATTGCCATTAATATCAATAGGAACAGTACAGGTCCAGATCCATGTGGCGCACAATATGATGGTTTGTATTTTATTTCTACTCAATATATTTGTTTGTTAACCATTCCTATACACATATGACTACATAACCGGGAATGCCATTGACTTTTTGTTTATCAAAAAGTAATTAATTTTGAGATTTTTGAAAATTAATGTAATTATATGAACTGCTTTAATGTCATCATATATATTAAAGAGGCTATGGAGAAAGTCAAGTGGGGTTTGTCAAACACTCTAGTGCTTGTTTCTGAACCGAGATACGAGTCTTTAATATTGTTATTGCCTGTTAATTAGCTTAAACATTCGTTTTATATTATCCCTTCGGGAAATTGAACACTTTCTGTACCAGCGACGTCCTTTTAATCTTACTCAAGTTACATTTCGACGAGTGTGTGCAATTTAAAAAGGATTTGTGGTAGTAAAACGGGTTAAGTGAGTTAGTTCGAAGCCTTTGATCTGCTGTAGACCCTTTTTAAACTGAATACAATTGTTTGCTAGTAGCTAAAATTCAGTATAAAGGACGGCACTGGTACTAAATGGGTTAAAGCATTAGACTACAGTAGAACTGGACTGGACACGAAAATGGAACTTTGCAGTAAGGGACCCAAAATCGGAGAACGAACCCTCAAGTTTGAACCTCGAAACCGTGAAAATATCAAAATTTTGCGGTTTCGAGGTTCGAACTTGGGGATTGGTTTGCCGATTTTGGGTCCCTTACTGCAAAGTTCCATGTTCGTGTCCAGTCCAGATCTACTGTAGTCTATGGTTAAAGTAATTGAGGTCGGACGTATTGGGTACAATTCGGCAGGCAGTCCTTTGCTTCCCTTTTAAAGATGGGTTTTGCGATAGCTATTCCCTGTTTCAAATAAGTAGACCAGATGTCGTGTACCCTAATTTGTGTAACTCAAAAAGTGCTTGACCAAATGGGCTGTAAATGATCACACCTATTCCCTGGCTAACCCTTCCCAAATGTTGAAAATATCAGCTGGATTGCTTTAGACGATTGTGAGGTATAGAGGTTAAATATCAAGAGTTTTGGCCTACTTATTTGGAACATTCTATTGCAGTATTTTCTTTGGCTTTACCAAGACCTAATGTTTTTTAGTTTTCATCTGTAAGTTCTTAACGATTAATGGTGAAGATTGTTGGGGCCTTTGAGTATTTTAAATTTTAGTTTAATTATAACATCTAAAACATCTTGTTCAGTAACCTTTAATCAGTGACGCAGAGGGCACTGAAGTTGTTTATATGACTCAACAGGGTTAGGAAGCTAGTAATAGGAACAACGGATGTCACCACGATTGTCTCTGGTGAAGCATCATCGTTCATCTCACTCCCTCCATTAGGCTGTTTTGCCACTTGGATAGGACATCTGTACTGTACAGGGTCTCTGGCTTGTCTGTAATTCCAATAGTTTTAATGCATAATTCCTCCATCGTGTCAACTTTGGAGGTAAGATAATAAATTATAACAGAATTGTACAACGAGCGGAGCTACACATTTAGTGAGCATCTTCAGCCTTAGCAGAAGACGAGTACAGTGAAATAAACTATGGGCCCAAGGGCCTGCTGGATGAGACCCCATTCCGTAGACCATCTTTTACAGCAACATCAGACGAGTATCTTAAGCCACAATCTATGCCAGAAACACCGCTTTCCCTTGAACAATTGCCTCCCCCGTGGACCTGCTTTGGAGTTAGCTCTCATAGCCTAACCCTGTAGTGGGATCTACTTCTAAATTCGACAAAGATTATCAGTTATCCTTTCATTGTCACTAAATGCATCTACCTAACTAGTGTAACTTCAGAAACTTGTATTATGCCTATCTTTTTAGATTATTTGAATAGAAAACAAAAATAATAATTGACCTTAACCTCTGGACTGCAGCCAGACTCCTAAGAGGTTCTACTGGGTGAATGCGGCCAGACTCTTAAGATCCAAGGCCTAAAAAAACAAAATTTAAAACACGCCAGTGGCACTCAAAACAAAGCAATTTGTGTTTACATAAGAACATAAGAAAATGGGAGTCTGCAGAAAGCCGATTGGCCTAAGCAAGGCAGATCCCTGTCCCACACAACCCCAATTACAAAGCCCAATTATAGGCTCAACACTCTAATACCCTGAGGATCATCTTACCAAAACGGTTAGAGATTTACGCAGGATTACGGGGGTCTGCAGAGAGCTGATTGGCCCAACCCGGCTGATCCCCCTTCACACCCAACCCTTCTCATCCATATGCTTATCCAATTTTATCTATCCAATGTTTAGGCGAGATAATTCCCCTCCATTACTTTCTACCACTCCTACACATGTGTCTCAACCCCCCCTTTTCCCCCCTCCTCAATTAGTAGGTATTTTCTCTATTATTCCCGATATTTATCGAGTATTTTCATGCGAGGGCGGGTGGGAGAGAGAGGAGTGGTGGAGGAGTGTATCTCCTACCCTCCAAGCCAGTCTGAAAGCTCCCCTTGTCTCTCAGTACCATCCGAGACAAGAGAGAGGGAGGGTGTTTGTCTCTCACTGCTCGAAGTCAGATTACGACCGCGTGGCTAAAATATACGATTTTCACCAGGCTACTTGTTTTATAAGAACATAAGAACATAAGAAAATGGGAGTCTGCAGAAAGCCGATTGGCCTAAGCAAGGCAGATCCCTGTCCCACACAACCCCAATTACAAAGCCCTATTATAGGCTCAGCACTCTAATACCCTGAGGATCATCTTACCAAAACGGTTAGAGATTAACGCAGGATTACGGGGGTCTGCAGAGCGCTGATTGGCCCAACCCTGCTGATCCCCCTTCACACCCAACCCTTCTCGTCCATATGCTTATCCAATTTTATCTTAAATCTCCCTATCGTTTTTAATCCCACTATAGCACTTGGTAGTCCATTCCACCCATCTACAACTCTGTTACCAAACCAATATTTGCCTATATCTTTTCTGAAACGAAATTTATCTAATTTGAAACCATTGGTACGAGTTCTTTCGCTATCACCGAGCTTTAGTACATTTGTCATGTCCCCTTTGTTAATCCCACTAACCCACTTGAACACCTCTATCATATCCCCTCTAACTCTGCGTCTCTCTAACGAATGTAAGCCTAATTTCTTCAACCTTTCTTTATACGGAAGATTTCTAATATTATGGATAATTTTTGTCATTCTACGTTGTACTCTCTCCAATGAATCTATGTCCATTCTGTAATAAGGACACCAAAATTGAACAGCATAATCCATATGGGGTCTTACTAATGACAAGTAAAGTTTTAAGATAACATCAGCAGTTCTGTTACTCACACTCCTTGAGATGAACCCGAGAATCCTGTTTGCCTTGTTTCGAACGCTTATACACTGTTGTCTAGGCTTCAAATCATTGCTAACAAACACACCTAGATCTTTCTCACAATTCGAGTTTTCTAATTCCACATTAGCTAGTTTATATTTAACATTTGTATACATCTTCCCTATCTTTAATACCTTGCATTTGTCAATGTTAAACTTCATCTGCCAATTTACTGACCATTCGTGTAAGGTATCTAGATCCCTTTGGAGGCACTCTATATCTCTATCTGAATCAATTGTTCTCCCCATTTTGGTATCGTCTGCAAATTTACTTATCCTACTAGTTATACCTAAATCAAGGTCATTTATGTATATAACAAACAACAGAGGACCTAATACAGATCCCTGGGGGACACCACTTTTGACTGCTCCCCATTCTGACTTCGTACCATTTATGCTGACTCTCTGCTTCCTACCAATTAGCCATGACCTAATCCATCCCAACAACGCCCCACCTATTCCATGCGCCTCAACCTTTCTCATCAATCTCTCATGGGGGACTCTGTCGAAAGCTTTACTGAAATCTAAATATATTATATCATATGACTTGTCATTATCTACTGCTTCATATACCTCTGAGAAAAAACTAAGCAAATTAGTAAGGCAAGAACGTCCCTGAGTGAATCCATGTTGAGAAGAATTTATCTAGTAGCTTTCCTATGATTGATGTAAGACGATGGGACGATTAATGGGATGGTAATTGGATGCTATTGATTTGTCACCTTTTTTGAAGATCGGAACAACGTTTGCAAGCTTCCAAGCTTCTGGAACTATACCTGTCTCCAATGACTTGTTAAATAAAAATGTTAATGGGTAACTTAACTCATCCCTACATTCTTTTAATACTCTAGCATATACCTCATCAGGACCAGGCGATTTATGAGGTTTCAGTCTGTCAATTTCCTTAAGCACATCATTTCTACTTATAGTAACCGTACTTAACCTATTTTCTATACTATCGCTATATACCTTACGGACTTCTGGAAACTGTGCCAAATTTTCATTAGTGAAAACGGAAAGAAATTGACTATTTAATGTACTGCACATTTCTAAATCATTTTCTGTCATTTCTCCTATCGAAGTTTTAAGGGGACCAATTACATCTCTAACCTTGGATTTATATAGTTGGTAAAAAGCTTTAGGATTATTTTTTGAGTCATTGGCAACCTTAATTTCATAATTTCTTTTTTCTTTCCTAATATCCTTTTTTACCTGTCTTGATAGATTCTGATAGTAAGCAAGTAGGTGAATTTCGCCTTTTCTAATTTTTGTATATATTCCTCTCTTTTGAACTAGAAGATCTAATAGTCTATTATTCATCCATTTGGGTTGGTTCTGTGTTGATCTAAATTTTCTTTTGGGGATGTATTTATTTTGTGCATTGAATACAGACTTGATAAAATTATCGTATGTATGTACAAAGGTTGACGTCTCTTCCTGACTTAAGATGACAGGTGCCTGAGAAGGGGTACACTCATTTGGACACCTGGATCGACTTATTTTTTTGACCATAGGGTCCGCTAATAGGGCTCTTCTTAACCCACCATAATTGGCTTTTCTAAAGTCAGGTATTAATGTTGTATTCTCTCTGGTATTACCTTTCCATTGTATATTAAAATACACAGAATTGTGGTCACTATTTCCTAGGTGGTCCCCTATCTCTACATTATTTACCATATGTTCATTGTTACTGAAAACTAAATCGAGAATATTTTTACCCCTAGTCGGCGTATCTATGAATTGAAATAAAAAACTATCTTGTACTACCTCTATAAACTCCTCAGAATCAGAGTCTCCTATTTGATGCTTCCAATCTATATTCGGAAAATTAAAATCCCCCATAATGCACACATTGCTAAACCTTGATGCCATTTTAATTTCCTCCCATAGTGACGTTCCGTCATTTCTACTCATATTTGGCGGTCTATACATAACTCCAATAACTATGGTCTCACTACCTTCGTTAACCTCTACCCAAACACTTTCATTATCGTTATTTAGTCTAATACCTGATTTAATACAGCTTTTTAATGTACTCCTGACAAACACTGCTATACCGCCACCCCTCTTACTTGTTCGGTCATATTTAAACAAACTATATCCTGGTATATCAAATTCTGCTAAAAAATGCCTGGTTTCTGTATTAATCCACGTTTCAGTTAGCGCTATTATGTCTATATTTTCTTTGCTAACAAGGGCTCTAAGTTCGTTCATTTTGTTACATAGACTCCTACAGTTTGTGTAATATACTCTCAATTTACTTCTTTTCTTTATACCTAATTTACCTTTGTTTTTAGCGACATTTCCATCTTTCGTTGCACCATCACTACTATCATTTGCATTATAGTCATCATTTTTAGCATGAGACTGAATATCCTTATCGCTTTCGCCTGACGCTAAAATTGTTCCATTTAACCTCTCATTTACACTCTCAATATTTCTGTTCAAAACCCCACAACCACTCTATCTAAAGAGCTAGCTAATGTAGAAACCCCTAACCGTGAAAGATGAACCCCATCCCTTGCGTACATCCCATCTCTCCCATAGAAACTATCCCAGTTATCAATGAATGGTATTGCTTTTTCTTTGCAATATTTCTCCAAACGGCAATTGACACCAATCGCCCTGGATGTCCATTCCTTGGGAACTCCTCTTCTGGGTAGGATACAATGTACTACAGGGATCCCTTCCTTCATCCTAACTTTATCTAACACATCCCGATACTGCTGCAGCAGTTCCTCACTTCTACCCTTACCAACATCGTTACTCCCGGCACTGAGACAGCTAATGGGGTTATCTCCACTATCTTCCAAGATGTGGTCCATCTTCTCTAAAACCCTCCCAACTCCATGGCCAGGCAGACACACAACCTTCCTAAGTTTAGTGCGGGTAGCCCTAACTAAATGTCTTACCATGGAGTCGCCCACAATCGACACAGACTTACCTTCTCGGGACACAGACTTACCTTTCCCTCGGGAGGATCCAGCAGCTGCAGTTGGAGAACCCCCGGTGGTGGCAGAAGCTCCCTTGGTGGGGGTAGTAGTGGTGGTAGGTAGCACAGCGTCAGAGGTTGGAGCTGAGTCGGCAGCAGGCACTTCGGTTATCCCTCCCTTATCCTGACTATCTTTTCCCTCACATTCGTCTCGCAAAGGAGAGAATGCATTTGTCACACTCATACCTATTCTACTATCCTGCTTCTTGAGCGTGACTTTCCCACCCGTATTTTTAACAACCTGCCATGAATAAAAATGTTCATCAACTTCCTCCCTTTTCCACTTACTTGACTTTATTTCCTCTTGGCTAAGCTTGAAAGCTAGATTTTCGTCTTTAATCAAATCCACTTCCCTCTGAAGTTTAACATTAACCTCCCTTAGAGCCAAGACCTCTTCCTTCACCACAACCATCTCCTCTCTTACCTGGAGAATAAGATGATGCAGATCAGTTAGAGACTCGCACTCCATACCTGCCATGATCCCAATAAGCTTATCTATCTATCTATCTATCTATTGCCTGACGCCGTGATCCCCGAAGGGGTGGCCACGAACGAACCGCCCCCATGCACCTCTGTCCCCAGTCAGTCGACGCCCCTCCCCCCAACCAGCACCACCTTCGTTCATGTACTTCCTCACTCCATCCTTCCACCTCATATTCGGTCTACCTCTCCCCCTCTGTCCCTCCACCTCGCTCTCATACACCCTCTTAGTCATTCTCTCGCTTTCCATACGTTCCATATGGCCGAACCATCTCAAGTTGTTCCTTTTCACACTTTCCAGCACATCTACCTCCACACCACACCTCCTTCTTACTTCCTCATTAGTCTGTCTATCCCTCCATGTAACTCCGCACGCACTCCTTAAGTAATTCATTTCCACTGCTCTCACTCTTGGTCTGAGTCTCTCAACCAACGTCCATGCTTCGCTTCCGTAAGTCAGTGTCGGGATTACCACACTGTCATGCAAGGACTTCTTCACTTCCATACTGACCACCCTATTTCTTGTTACTGCTTTTAGCGTTCCTACAACCCTCTTCCCCTGTTGTACCCTCTCCCGCACCTCTTCATCCATAGTCCCATCTTTACTCAACACACTGCCCAGATACTTAAAAGAGTTGACGATCTCCATAGCCTGACCGTTCAGCTTCACCTCACACTCTGTGACTTCACCCCTTTCGAAGACCATAACCTTGCTCTTCCCCGTATTTACCTTCAAATTCCGTTTTTCGCACACTGTTCCAAACTCATTTACCAGACCCTGCAACTCCCATTCATTATTACTCATCAGAACTGTATCATCCGCAAACAGCAGTATAGGTAGCTTCCACTCAATTCCCTCCCTTTTCAGCGATACACCAACATCCACTGCTCTTGATAGTATTTCTTTCATAACTCCATCCATATATACAGTAAACAACCACGGGGACATCACACACCCCTGTTTCAAACCAACATTCAGGTCAAAGAACTCGCTCTGCTCACTCTCCACACGTACTGCCGCCTTTGCACCCTCATACATGCTCTTCACTGCTTTCAGCAACTTGCCCTCTACTCCGTATATTCTAAGTACTTTCCACAAACCTTCTCTATCCACTCTGTCATAGGCCTTCTCCAAGTCCATAAAGGCAACATACACCTTTTGTTTCTTCTCCAGATACTTCTCCACAACACAATTCAGGGTAAAAATCTGATCTACACATCCTCTTCCCTTCCTAAAACCTCCCTGCTCGTCGCCTATCCATTTCTCCGTTCTCACTCTCACTCTCTCAATCACTACCCTACTGTATACCTTCCCTACTACGCTTAGAAGACATATTCCTCGGTGGTTACCACACACTCCTCTTTCCCCTTTGCCCTTATATAGGGGGACTATTATACCAGTCTTCCAGTCATCGGGTGCACTCCCCTTCTCCCATGCTAGTTTGCACATTTTCCATACCCATTCTATCACTATCTCACCACCATACCTCAACATTTCCCCACACACTCCATCTGTTCCTGGTGCTTTCCCCAACTTCACTCTTTTCATGGCTTCCCACACTTCTGACCTCCTGATCCCCACCTCCTCCTCCACTACTTCTCTTCTTCTCCCTCCCATACCATATCCAGCTATGTTTGCTGGCTCTTCATTCCTTTCATTTAGCAACTCACTGAAGTACTCCCTCCATCTTTCGACTCTCTCTTGCTTCTCGGCTAGCATTCTCCCATTCTTATCTTTCACACCCTTACTGTTTCCCTTGCTACCTTCCCTAACTTTCTTGACTTCTTTCCAGAACAGTTTCTTACTCTCCCTCCATTTTACACTCAGATTCCTTCCAAATTCCTCATCTACTCTTCTCTTACTTTCCTTCACTACTCTCTTCACCACCCTCTTACTCTCCACGTACCTCGCTCGTTTCTGTCTCTCGGAATCTTCATTCCCTCTGCTACCCAACCACTCTCTATATGCTTTCTTCTTTTCTTCCACAGCTATTCGTACCTCTTCTGTCCACCATGCTGTACCTTTCACTCCCCTCCCTCACTCCACACCTCCTCACATGCTGCACAGATCTCATCCTTAAACACCTTGCTCATCTCCTCCACTTCCTCCATAACTTCCAGGTCGAACCCACCTAGTCGTCTTTCCACTGCTCTCCTGTACTCCTCCCTGATTTCCTCCTCCTGCAACCTCTCCACCCTCCTCACCATTCCACCCTCCTCTCGCCTCCCTCCCGCTCTCCTCACCCAGCTTAGCGAGGAGCAAAGGGCTGGTGGTGATGGGCTGGTCTATCAGAGTGAGAACTGAGCGATCTCTGCCATACCCATAGCTTACTCTGACTGTGTCTTTACTTATATATTTTCTAGATCTCAAGTGACGTCTTCTCTTCCGTGGATCAATCTACCAAGATTGGAAGCCAAAGCGTCACATTTTTCCTTTGCCTCTCAACTTTCTCTTCATAATTGCTGAGGGGCACAGGGCCCTGGGCGGGGCTTGGGTTTCCCGGGCGTTTCCGCACCCTCCTCAGCTCCCCGCCATGGAGTTGCTTCAGTCACCCAGGCTTTATTGTGGTAGGCAGGGAGGGTTCTGTGGGAGCACTCAGTTATGGCCTTGGCCTTGCTCGGCACCTTGGGGCTGTTCGGCCAGGCAGTCTGTGGAACAACAACAACAACTTGTTTTATTGCTTTCCAATTTTCATATGTTCATATTAAAAGTAAAATAGGCGCATATGGATAAGTATTAATTATAAATATGGTAAATTGACGATTTTAGTCAGGAATTAATCAGAATACCTTCGCATGGCGGGCACTTTCAAATACCATACCTTCGCAGCTTAGAGGTTAAAAAGAAAATGTTGCGATAATCTCTGTGCAAAAGAATGAACTAATCAGTTAATTGATAGATTCGCTAACCTCCGAGTGGGTGGCCATGAATGAATCAGATCCATGCTCCCCTATCATTCGGTACCCCTCATTCATAAGAACATCCATTTCACTCATATACCTCTTAACTACACCCTTACATTTCATTCTCGATCTGCTTCTCTACACGCTTTTAGTTCTTCTCTGACTTTCCATACGCTGCATATGACTGAACTACCTAAAATTATTCCTCTTTACATGCAACAGCACAGCCTCATCTACACCACATCACTCTCGCATAACTTCTGTTGTCTGGCAATCTCTCCATATGACTCCAAATGCACTTTGTAAGTTAATCGTTACCACTCTCTTGATTTTTGTCTCTCCAACAATGACCATGTCTCACCCAGTACGACAATGTTCGGATTACCTCGCTATCATGCAGTGACTTCTTTAGCCTGTGAATTGTGAAGATCCTTCCTAAAGATATGGGACCGAATTGCAACAATCCTTCTGAAATTCAAAATATCACTTGCACTTCCAGCAATGTAATTAGTCATGTAGAGTTTCATGTACTTATTAAGAAGTTTGTATTTATAAACACATTTTTAACTTGAAGGAAGCATTCGATTTTCCCGTCTCACAATTTACCGGTTAAGTCCATGCAAACCTCCCTATTCTTTGTCACTCCTTCCAGGTTTATTACAACCCTCTTCCACTGTTACACCCTATATTTATCTTTATCTTCCAAACTCCCTAAATGAGCAGATAGTCTATAGTAGCCTACCTGGCCTTTCAACCTTACACCACGTTCACATTCGTCTCAAAGGCCTTAAACATACTCTATGTTACATTGACTTTCAGGTTCTGTTTCTCACACACATCACCAAACTTATTTACCCAACCCTGACACTCCCACTCATTATCATTCATCAGGACTGTGTCATCAGCAAACAGTAATACAGTACAGAGAAACTCCACTTACTTACTATCCCCTAACAGGGTTCCTCCAGCATCCACTGCTCTCCTGTGTATTCTGTTCATGACACACACGCACACTCACACACATATACTCTCTGTATCTCCCTATCTACACACACATAACACACGCACGCACACACACACATACAGTATATATATATATATATATATATATATAATTATATATATATATATATACATATACCGGTATATATATATATATATATATATATACATATATACCTGTATGTATGTGTGTGTGTGTGTGTGTGTGTGTGTGACACACACACACACACCACGGGAACCTTGCAAACCATTCTTCTACTAAAAATATTTCTCTATTCATGTTCTACACGCACTACTGCGTACATCCTCTTAACCGTGTTCAGCAACTTATCGTGTACATTCATATATTCACAATATAGTCCACATACCGTGTCTATCTACCCTGTGACAAGGTATCTACTAATCTATGAAAGCAGCATACAAATCCCTTTCCTTCTCTAAATATGTCCCTACAACATATTTCAAAGTGAAGATCAGAACTGCACACCCTCTCCTCTTCCACTTATCTCCACACCAATAACTCGTGTTCAGCGACTCTGAGAAAATAATGGCTCACCTACTATATAATATTATGTCAATAACTCCAGCTGATGGCTCTTGCATCCGTGTCCAATTTTTATTCTTGAGGTCATTTTTTATCATTAACAAATATGTAAACAATCACAGTTTGGGCAGCTCGGTCCAGAGATTTGTGGCAAATGACCAGTAAAGTCTATGTAACAGGAACACGTCATTGCCCCGTAGATCAAGGGGGTCCACGGCTCTACAAACTGCATCAATCACGGTCGCACAAGTCAATTAACTATTGCCATAAAAGTGGGCCGCTGACACCAGATCCATCCAATCAAGTATTTTTTGTTATTTTCTGGACCTCTTCTCCTTCATGTTTAGCCCAATTTGGTATGAAATTTTAATTAAGATGTTTGCCGCATTAGTTTGTCGATTCAAGACCTTTCGTCCTAACTTGGTGTCGATTTTGTCCTGACGAGCGATAGTGAGCTTGTTATTTATCTTAAAGGCGAGTCTTGGAAGTTTATTTGATAGAGGTCTAGGGAGCAAACGGAAAAAAATATGTGTACCGGTATAATTATATAACAAATAAATAATATAACGTCCCCCTAACAGTTAGTAAATAATATGAATAAGAATTAACTATATTTAGCGATAGATTCTATGGAATATATTATGCAAATTCACATGAAAAAAGAGAGAGTAATAATATGTCAGTGATAAGTTGGAGTCGTACTTTGAGGGACCTGTTAACCCTTTTTGTACCAGTGATGTCCTGTTCATTATATTCCTGCAACTATTGAACGATTTTATTCAGCTTAGGAAGGACGTCTAGCTACCCATTAAAACGCTACATAACCCTTTTAGCTACTATATATCCTTCCGAAGTTTCATAAAATCGTCTAAATGTCGCTGAAATAAATACGAAAATATGTCACCAGAACAGAAGGGGTTAATGGAAAAATACGAACTGGTAATATTTCTACTTCCTATTATGGCTTTTCACAATTATCAACAAATTTAGCTACAGATAGTTTGCAATAGCCGAGAGTAATCAAGATGGGAACATGCCAATTTAAGGATAGTTTTTAAGATGTTTTTATCTCCCTCATGTTTAGTCCCATTAACTTTGAGACGTTCGTTCCATGAGTTTAGTGATTATAAGATATTTTGCCCCATTTATTTGTCAATATACACACCTTTTATGCCATTGAGGTGTCGACTTTTGCTTGGCAAGCAATGGCGAGCCCGAAATTCTAGGCTGACCGAAAACTGTACACATTTATCTTACATGGGGGTTTAGTTTAGTTTTGTTTTAAGTTTGATGTACTGTAGGTCTATCGAGGTAACTACAAAATATATAAATAATCTAATAATCAGACCAAAAAATAAATAAATAAATAAATAAACTACCCCCTTATCACCAGCTGGATAAAATAGACTATAAAGTGGTCAAGATGGAATTAACAAATTGGTTCATTAGCGCAGTTAGAAAGGACACTACATTATTGGTTCATTAGCGCAGTTAGAAAGGACACTACATTATTGGTTCATTAGCGCAGTTAGAAAGGACACTACATTATTGGTTCATTAGCGCAGTTAGAAAGGACACTACATTATTGGTTCATTAGCGCAGTTAGAAAGGACACTACATTATTGGTTCATTAGCGCAGTTAGAAAGGACACTACATTATTGGTTCATTAGCGCAGTTAGAAAGGACACTACATTATTGGTTCATGAGCGCAGTTAGAAAGGACACTACATTATTGGTTCATGAGCGCAGTTAGAAAGGACACTACATTATTGGTTCATGAGCGCAGTTAGAAAGGACACTACATTATTGGTTCATTAGCGCAGTTAGAAAGGACACTACATTATTGGTTCATTAGCGCAGTTAGAAAGGACACTACATTATTGGTTCATTAGCGCAGTTAGAAAGGACACTACATTATTGGTTCATTAGCGCAGTTAGAAAGGACACTACATTATTGGTTCATGAGCGCAGTTAGAAAGGACACTACATTATTGGTTCATTAGCGCAGTTAGAAAGGACACTACATTATTGGTTCATTAGCGCAGTTAGAAAGGACACTACATTATTGGTTCATTAGCGCAGTTAGAAAGGACACTACATTATTGGTTCATTAGCGCAGTTAGAAAGGACACTACATTATTGGTTCATTAGCGCAGTTAGAAAGGACACTACATTATTGGTTCATTAGCGCAGTTAGAAAGGACACTACATTATTGGTTCATTAGCGCAGTTAGAAAGGACACTACATTATTGGTTCATTAGCGCAGTTAGAAAGGACACTACATTATTGGTTGATTAGCGCAGTTAGAAAGGACACTACATTATTGGTTCATTAGCGCAGTTAGAAAGGACACTACATTATTGGTTCATGAGCGCAGTTAGAAAGGACACTACATTATTGGTTCATTAGCGCAGTTAGAAAGGACACTACATTATTGGTTCATTAGCGCAGTTAGAAAGGACACTACATTATTGGTTCATTAGCGCAGTTAGAAAGGACACTACATTATTGGTTCATTAGCGCAGTTAGAAAGGACACTACATTATTGGTTCATGAGCGCAGTTAGAAAGGACACTACATTATTGGTTCATGAGCGCAGTTAGAAAGGACACTACATTATTGGTTCATTAGCGCAGTTAGAAAGGACACTACATTATTGGTTCATTAGCGCAGTTAGAAAGGACACTACATTATTGGTTCATTAGCGTAGTTAGAAAGGATACTACATTATTGGTTCATTAGCGCAGTTAGAAAGGACACTACATTATTGCAGTGGGCAGTTCTTTTTAACCCCTTCTGTACCGGCGATGTCTTTATAAATATATTTAAACTATATTTAGACAACTTTGTGAAGCTTAAGAAAGATCTATGGTAGTAAAATGGTTAAGTGAGGTAATTCGAAGCCAATTAGTTGGTGGAATAAACTTAATGAAATCGTCTAATAGTTGCCAGAGTAAAGTTTAAAGGACGATGCTGGTACTGAACGGGTCAAATGTGTGAATATAATAGAATTTCCTAACGTTTTGCACTAATTGGGTATCTTTTATAGAACAAAATATATGTTTAGCATCTAACAGACTTACATAAACCTATGGCCACGTTATATTTAAGAAAATTCCGCATATATACTGTATAATTATATGGTCAAAATCACTACCCAATTAAGTTAGTATCCTTATAATTCTCTTTCTCTCTCTCTCTCTCTCTCTATCAGGGGCAAGGATTTAAGATAATCGTTGGTCTGGCAGTGAATGACTCATCGTCCGAGTGGTTCGGGTATACGAAATACAATCTGTGGGTCACGAGTTCGAGCCCAGTCACCTGGTTTGTCTGTGATGATCGTTCAGAGTGTCGTAAGTATTGATATCACCTATTGATTTATATAGATTATAGAGGAACAATGATTAGTAAAGATATGCAGTATCTATCTTGAATGAAAAATGTAAAACTATATTTATTCCAATAATTATTATAGTAGGGTGAGTTTTACTCTTTTTATTGTGCTCCACATATCGAAAGCCGTCGATAGAGTCTGGCACAAATATCTAATTTCCAAACTACCCTCCTTCGGTTTTTTTCCCGCTACTGTATATGTGTTTGTGTCTCTAATTTCCATTCTGACCGCTCCATAGCTGCAGTTGTGGACGGCCATCGCTCACTTGCTCAACCTATCAAGTCTGGTGTTCCTCAGGGTTCTGTCCTGTCTCCAATTATCTTTCTAATATTTATTATGATCTCCTCAACTGTGCCTCTAATCCTATCCACTCATATGCTGATGACTCTACTTTACACTATTCAATTAGTTTTTCACATCAACCCAGCATGGAATCAATCCAAACCTCACGTAACAGGGCCATTGAACCCCTATCTTCTGATCAGTCAATTATTTCTGATTGGGGCAGAGAACATCTTGTTACTGTCAATGCCTACAAGACCCAATTTCTCCCTCTATCTCTCCATCACATTCTTCTGCAACACTATATCAATTATTCTTCAATAATAAACAAATGAACCCTTCATCTTCTCACAATATTCTTGGTGTATCTTTTTCATCCAACCTTTCTTGGAAAGATCATATTACTGATCTTGCTAAAGCAGCTTCCTAAATGTTAGGTGTGCTCAACCGTCTCTGTGTGTTCTTTAGCCCCGCACAGCTTCTTGC
Source organism: Paralithodes platypus (assembly GCA_032716605.1). Taxonomy (NCBI): domain Eukaryota; kingdom Metazoa; phylum Arthropoda; class Malacostraca; order Decapoda; family Lithodidae; genus Paralithodes; species Paralithodes platypus. The sequence continues at coordinate 28,454,403 of CM064501.1, read as the reverse complement.
CCTGTATCCGAGCACAGTGCACCCCTGTACTGAGTATTGTTCAGATGTGTGGGGAGGCTCCACTGCACTTCTCGAACGAGTAGAATCAAAAGCATTTTGTCTCAACAACTCGCTTCCTCTTACTAGTTCCCTACAATCTATTTATACACACCACATTGTTGCTTCTGTTTCACTCTTCTATTGTTATTACAACAATCTGTGTTCTTCAGAGATCTTTTACTGCATACTGCAGCAAGTGAGAAGTACCCGCTTTTCAACACAGTCCCACTCCTATTCTGTCCAGCTCTCCAACCCAAGAATTGGCAAATTTTTACAGTCTTTCTTCTACTCAACAAGTGAACTCTGGAACTCTCTCCCACAATCAATTTGTCCTCCATCCTATGACTTAAATTGCTATATTTTACATAGAATAATATAAATCAAACTGCTTGCAAAATCAGTTCCGTTGGATGCATTATTTAAGTAAACAGATAAGAGGTCTACCAATCTCTATGATACTATTTGTATTACAGAAACCCTACTACCGACCACACCAACGTCTGTACTGACGACAGCACCCAGCACCCAAACCGAAGTACCTCACACAACTTCAGCACCTACAGCTACGTTCAATACCTCAACTGTAGCCTGGATGGTGGTGTCTGTACTGGCTATTGTTGTGTCTGTCTCTCTGGCTGTGTGTCTCTGTCGCACCTCACAGAGACTAAGAGGTAATAGCCAAATTAGCATTACACAGTAGATCTGTTGCACGCAATAGTATAGCAAATGCCCTAATACACTGGTATTTTGTCTCCCTCACTCACATAGAAAATACAAAATTTGTGAATGTTCATATTATACTGTAAGTGTGTAGATCGCAAAAGTGGTATAATATCGTACCTCTTATTGATCTTCCAATCTTTAAAATTAATGTAGGCATCTATAACAACGTTGACACATGTTTCCCAAAATTAGTGTATATTATAACAAAGTTATTAAACTAATGTAATGTTAATGAAATATTCAATAATGCTGTATATTAATAATAATACTTTGATCAGGTGTACTAGATTTGTTTGTGTACCATAGTCTGGTACGGCATTTTTGTTAAAGGCTCCTACTGGAGTTACGCGAAAGCATGTTAATGGCGAATATATCGTCACAGAATCCGAGAATGTTATTTGTTGGATTCGAGTCTTGTTTGATTATAATTTCAATCTTGACGAATTTATAAATCTTAAAGGTAATGTGAATAGTTAAATTAAACTAAAACAGTTAACTAATACTCTGCACAGTTATCTAATAATTTGATTTATTGTAAGAGATTATAAATAGAGGAAAATATAAAAATAGATGCCGGACTCTGATACCAACCCACCAATGATATTGCTTGTGTGGTCCCGGCTTTGTATCAATAATGTATCAAAGTCTTGTATCCATTTCTTTGATTAATATTTACTATTTACCTTTGTATCATATATTATTATCTATGATATTTTGGAATATTACTCGATATTTTGTTATGATAGAGGAGAATTATGGAAGCAAAAGACTCTTCCAACTTTGGGGGAGACACTTGTTACAGGCAGCTTTGCATTTTGTCTCCATCATACACATTGACAAAAGAAAACAATATTGAAGCATCATTTATTTTGATTCTGATACCATGGGTCAGAAGATATCCACCACTAAAAGTGTTCATGTGGCTCTCCTCCTATACCATGGGTCAGAAGATATCCACCACTAAAAGTGCTCATGTGACTCTCCTCCTATACCATGGGTCAGAAGATATCCACCACTAAAAGTGTTCATGTGGGTCTCCTCCTATACCATGGGTCAGAAGATATCCACCACTAAAAGTGTTCATGTGGCTCTCCTCCTATACCATGGGTCAGAAGATATCCACCACTAAAAGTGTTCATGTGGCTCTCCTCCTATACCATGGGTCAGAAGATATCCACCACTAAAAGTGTTCATGTGGCTCTCCTCCTATACCATGGGTCAGAAGGTATCCACCACTAAAAGTGCTCATGTGGCTCTCCTCCTATACCATGGGTCAGAAGATATCCACCACTAAAAGTGCTCATGTGGCTCTCCTCCTATACCATGGGTCAGAAGATATCCACCACTAAAAGTGCTCATGTGGCTCTCCTCCTATACCATGGGTCAGAAGATATCCACCACTAAAAGTGTTCATGTGGCTCTCCTCCTATACCATGGGTCAGAAGATATCCACCACTAAAAGTGCTCATGTGGCTCTCCTCCTAGACCATGGGTCAGAAGATATCCACCACTAAAAGTGTTCATGTGGCTCTCCTCCTATACCATGGGTCAGAAGATATCCACCACTAAAAGTGCTCATGTGGCTCTCCTCCTATACCATGGGTTAGAAGATATCCACCACTAAAAGTGCTCATGTGGCTCTCCTCCTATACCATGGGTCAGAAGATATCCACCACTAAAAGTGCTCATGTGGCCCTCCTCCTATACCATGGGTTAGAATATATCTGCCACAAAAAGTGTTAATGTGGCTCTCCTCCTATACAATGGGTCAGAAGATATCCACCACTAAAAGTGTTCATGTGGCTCTCCTCCTATTCCATGGGTTAGAAGATATCTGCCACAAAAAGTGTTAATGTGGCTCTCCTATACCATGGGTCAGAAGATATCTGCCACAATAAGTGTTCATGTGGCTCTCCTCCTATACCATGGGTCAGAATATATCTGCCACAAAAAGTGTTCATGTGGCTCTCCTCCTATACCATGGGTCAGAATATATCTGCCACAAAAAGTGTTAATGTGGCTCTCCTATACCATGGGTCAGAATATATCTGCCACAAAAAGTGTTAATGTGGCTCTCCTCCTATACCATGGGTCAGAAGATATCTGCCACAAAAAGTGTTAATGTGGCTCTCCTCCTATACCATGGGTCAGAATATATCTGCCACAAAAAGTGTTAATGTGGCACTCCTCCTATACCATGGGTTAGAATATATCTGCCACAAAAAGTGTTCATGTGGCTCTCCTCCTATACCATGGGTCAGAAGATATCTGCCACAAAAAGTGTTCATGTGGCTCTCCTCCTATGCCATGGGTCAGAAGATATCTGCCACAAAAAGTGTTAATGTGGCTCTCCTCCTATACCATGGGTCAAAGATATCCACCACTAAAAGTGTTCATGTGGCTCTCCTCCTATACCATGGGTCAGAAGATATCCACCACTAAAAGTGTTCATGTGGCTCTCCTCCTATACCATGGGTCAGAAGATATCTGCCACAAAAAGTGTTAATGTGGCTCTCCTCCTATACCATGGGTCAGAAGATATCCACCACTAAAAGTGTTCATGTGGCTCTCCTCCTATACCATGGGTCAGAAGATATCCACCACTAAAAGTGTTCATGTGGCTCTCCTCCTATACCATGGGTCAGAAGATATCTGCCACAAAAAGTGTTAATGTGGCTCTCCTCCTATACCATGGGTCAGAAGATATCCACCACTAAAAGTGTTCATGTGGCTCTCCTCCTATACCATGGGTCAGAAGATATCCACCACTAAAAGTGTTCATGTGGCTCTCCTCCTATACCATGGGTCAGAAGATATCCACCACTAAAATTGTTCATGTGGCTCTCCTCCTATACCATGGGTCAGAAGATATCCATCAATAAAAGTGTTCATGTGGCTCTCCTCCTATACCATGGGTCAGAAGATATCCACCACTAAAAGTGTTCATGTGGCTCTCCTCCTATACCATGGGTCAGAAGATATCCTCCACTAAAAGTGTTCATGTGGCTCTCCTCCTATACCATGGGTCAGAAGATATCCATCAATAAAAGTGCTCATGTGGCTCTCCTCCTATACCATGGGTCAGAAGATATCCACCACTAAAAGTGTTCATGTGGCTCTCCTCCTATACCATGGGTCAGAAGATATCCACCACTAAAAGTGTTCATGTGGCTCTCCTCCTATACCATGGGTCAGAAGATATCCACCACTAAAAGTGTTCATGTGGCTCTCCTCCTATACCATGGGTCAGAAGATATCCATCAATAAAAGTGTTCATGTGGCTCTCCTCCTATACCATGGGTCAGAAGATATCCATCAATAAAAGTGTTCATGTGGCTCTCCTCCTATACCATGGGTCAGACAATATCCACCACTAAAAGTGTTCATGTGGCTCTCCTCCTATACCATGGGTCAGAAGATATCCACCACTAAAAGTGTTCATGTGGCTCTCCTCCTATACGATGGGTCAGAAGATATCCACCACTAAAAGTGTTCATGTGGTTCTCCTCCTGTACCATGGGTCAGAAGAAATCCACCACTAAAAGTGTTCATGTGGCTCTCCTACACCATGGGTCAGAAGATATCTACCACTAAAAGTGTTCATGTGGCTCTCCTCCTATACCATGGGTCAGAAGATATCCACCACTAAAAGTGTTCATGTGGTTCTCCTCCTATACCATGGGTCAGAAGAAATCCACCACTAAAAGTGTTCATGTGGCTCTCCTATACCATGGGTCAGAAGATATCTACCACTAAAAGTGTTCATGTGGCTCTCCTCCTATACCATTGGTCAGAAGATATCCACCACTAAAAGTGATCATGTGGCTCTCCTCCTATACCATGTGTCAGAAGATATCCACCACTAAAAGTGTTCATGTGGTTCTCCTCCTATACCATGGGTCAGATGATATCCACCACTAAAAGTGTGCATGTGGCTCTCCTCCTATACGATGGGTCAGAAGATATCCACCACTAAAAGTGTTCATGTGGCTCTCCTCCTATACCATTGGTCAGAAGATATCCACCACTAAAAGTGTTCATGTGGCTCTCCTCCTATACCATGGGTCAGAAGATATCCACCACTAAAAGTGTTCATGTGGCTCTCCTCCTATACCATGGGTCAGAAGATATCCACCACTGAAAGTGCCGTAGGCGCTTGTGGCACTTTGGCGCTGCCGACTGGGAGGCTCTCCGGTAGTACTTCTTTGATTTCCCATGGAATGATTTTTGCTTCCATGGCCGGGGACCCTCGGAGAGTGCTGAACGCATCACTGAGGTAATCCTATCAGGCATGGAGGCATACATTCCATCTTGTTTCTCTCAAACTAATGCAACAAAATCTTGGTTCACTCACGCTTGTTCTACTGCTGTCCGCAGTAAGGAGGAAGCATTCAAACGGTACCGACGCCTTAAAACTCAAGAATCTCATTCTTCCTATGTTTCTGCCCGGAATCAAGCCAAATCTATTCTTCGACTTGTCAAACACTCTTTCATCAATAATAAATGCAATGAACTATCCAACTCTAGCTCTTCCCAAGCTTTCTGACCTCTAGCTCTTCCCAAGCTTTCTGACATCTAGCCAAAAACCTCTCCAACAACTTTTCTTCCACGTCTTTCCCTCCCCTTTTTCTGCTCTGATGGCACAACCATCACTTCTTCCTCTGAAAAAGCTGAACTCTTCGCTTAAACTTTCGCTAGAAACTCAACCTCTCCTACTTATGCCTAATATCCTAATTTCTTCTAAAGATGTACTTTCTACCCTCTCTGGGCTTGATACTAAGAAGGCATACGGTCCGGATGGTGTTCCTCTTGTACTAAAAAACTGTGCTTCCGTTCTGACTTCCTGCCGAGGCAAACTCTTTCGTCTCTGGCTCTCCTCTAACGTCTTCCCTTCTTGCTGGAAGTTTGCTGTCATTCAACCTGTCCCAAAGAAGGGTGACCACTCTCAACCTTTCAACTATCGTCCAATTGCTCTCATCTCTTGTATCTCTAATGTTTTTGAAACTATTCTTACTGCCAAATTTCTTCAGCATTTATCTTCTCACAATCAGATCGCCAGTACGGCTTCCTTAAGGGTCGCTCTACTGGTGATCCTCTTTCATATCTTACTAACTCTTGGTCATCCTCCAATCGGGACTTCAGTGAGACCTTTTGTATCGCGTTAGACATATCAAAGGCCTTCGATAGAGTCTAGCACAAATCTCTAATCTCTAAATTACCCTCCTTCGGTTTCTATCCCTCCATCTGTGCCTTAGTCTCTAATTTATGTTCTGGTCGTTCCATAGCTGCGGTTGTTGAGGGCCATCGTTCACTTCCTCATCCTATCAACTCCGGTGTTCCTCAGGGATCTGTATAATGGGACTCAATAATAGAGCTATAACTAATGTATAATCCGTAGAAGCTGCCACCACTCTCATGTCTTGAGAGAATATATTTATTAAATAACTATAGTATTATATCAGTCCTTAAAGATATAACAGAAAGGAAACTGAAACTTAAAGAAACTTCACATCAAATGTATTAAATGGAAATGTAACACCTTAAGAGCGGCCTAGGCGGTAATTTCTATGTAGCGCCCAGCGGGTTTTTTTTTTACCATAAATGGAGTTGTTTCCGTGCTCTTTTTCATGCATAAACAAGACTCAGAGCGTAATACAAGTATGTATCCCTGAAAGGGCGTAAATTGAGCTTTCCAATGACACCCGAACCATCCTTCTACGATCACTGGTTGTCTTGCAACGATCGTGCAACCGAAGGGCAAAATCGCTAAAATACGGTAATTTTCTTACATTATTACGTGTGTAGCGAGTGAGAGAGGGTGGAGGAGCATGCAATAAATCTCAGTAGGTCCATGACGGCCGTGGCGAGCGATCAGGAGGTAATCTATGCTCCTCCCACCGCTCCGCTCTCTCTCAGAGCACATTACGTGCTCAATATTGCACTCGACATATGCCGTGACCCGCATATGGGCACGTTTTCTTTAACTCGACATATGCCGGGCGCCGCCAGTTAAGGGTTAAACTTATTCAGTTATACTATAAAATAATCAAAGTCAAGTATTGTAGTCCAGCAACACTATTTCGGCCGACACTTGGGTCACGTAGTTGATACCCTGGAATGTGTGTCTTTACTCCCTGCCAAATACCGTTATCAATGACTTAAATAAACTCTGGATACGCCTCAATGTGACGTAAATCCATACATTATGTACCTTACAGAATTCTTATCCAATACTTGATATGGTACTTGAAAGGGGTGTGGTATAAATTCACCAGTCACGCCCTACCCACATGTACTGCACGCCCTGATCACATGATCGAGGAAGGTCTAATATGATGATTATAGCATTTCCCATAACCCCTCTCTGAAATGTCAGATAACATACTGCACAATTCGGGTTTGAATATATTCTGGCTTTCCTCCTAAATACAATAGTAGAATACAATACAAGAAATACATTCTGTTATCTGTTATCTGTTATAGAAATCACCACCTGTAAGTGGCACCGATTAGCATGTCGCCCATCGGTAATCTGTGTAGGTTTTTTTTCCCCGGGATAGGTTGCCCGCCAAGGCTATCGAGTCCCATCCACCCGGAAACACCCCTTTCAGATACCAGGGGGATCAGCTATCACCAGAGACACCCATATTACAGGGGGACCACACCTTTTACAGATACCAGGGGGACAGCTATCACCAAAGACACCCTTATTACAGGGGGACCACACCCCTTTCAGATGATTATATCTATGTTAAGCTGTTATAATTGGAATATAAGTACAGTGGGTATATATATATTGTGTAATTCATGAAAATACGTAGGTATGGAATAATATGGTTAAGTATACAATGGGACTATATATGTACTGTATATAACATCTGCCCTATCTCCTATTCTATGTCTAATTTTCATAAATGATCTTCTCATCTGTACCTCCAGTCCTATCCTTTCATATGCAGACGATTCTACCTTACACTATTCAATTTGTTTCCCAGAACACCCCAGCCAGCAATCCCTCAAAAACAAACATAATGAAGCCATAGAACACTTATCATCTGATCTAACTTCTATCTCCAATTGGGGCAGAGAAAACCTTGTTACCTTTAATGCTTCCAAATCCCAATTTCTCCATCTATCTACCTGCCGTGAACTCCCAGCGGACTTTCCCTTATTCTTCAACAATACAAAAATCAACCCTTCATCTTCTCTCAGCATTCATGGTGTCTCTTTTTCTTCTGCTCTCTCTTGGAAGGACCATATTACCAGGCTTGCTAAGGCGACCTCTCAGAAGATGGGTGTGCTCAACCACCTCAAGGGATTCTTTACCCCTGATCAGCTTCTTGCTCTATACAGGGGCACAGTAAGTCTTTGTATTGATTATTGTTCAAATGTGTGGGGAGGATCCTCTCACACAGCACTTCTAGACAAAGTAAAAAGGAAAGCCTTTCGTATCATTAACTCCCGTCCACTCACCGACTCTCTGCAATCTCTCTCTCTTCGCCACAATGTTGCATATCTCCTGCTGTTATATCACTACTACAATACTCAGTGTTCCTCAGAGCTCTCTCAGTTCATACCATCTCCTCTACGTAGGGTATGTAATACCAGTCTTGCAACATAATCCCACCCATACTCTGTACAACTCTCCAACTCAAGAGTGAAACGTTACTCCCAATCATTCTTCTATTCAACAGCTAAGCTCTGGAACTCTCTCCCTGAATCCATCTTTCCCTCATCCTACGACTAAAATTGTTTCACATTCCGTGTGGCCAGACATTTTGGTTTGAACGTTCCTTGATTTTGGCACTGTCTCTCTTTTAACTCTGGGGGAGGCACTCATCACAGGCAGTTTTGCCTTTTGTCTCCCTTATCCACATAGAAACAAAACATGTGACTCTCCTCCTATACCATGGGTCAGAATATATCCACCACTAAAAGTGTTCATGTGGCTCTCCTCCTATACCATGGGTCAGAAGATATCCATCAATAAAAGTGTTCATGTGGCTCTCCTCCTATACCATGGGTCAGAAGATATCCACCACTAAAAGTGTTCATGTGGCTCTCCTCCTATACCATGGGTCAGAAGATATCCACCACTAAAAGTGTTCATGTGGCTCTCCTCCTATACCATGGGTCAGAAGATATCTACCACTAAAAGTGTGCATGTGGCTCTCCTCCTATACCATGGGTCAGAAGATATCCACCACTAAAAGTGTGCATGTGGCTCTCCTCCTATACCATGGGTCAGAAGATATCCACCACTAAAAGTGTTAATGTGGCTCTCCTCCTATACCATGGGGTCAGAAGATTTAGCTATCTATCTTTTGCCTGACGCTGTGATCCCTGAAGGGGTGGCCACGAACGAAAAACCTCTGCCCCCAGTCAGTCGACGCCTCAACTAGCACCACCTTCGTCCATATTTTTCTTTACTCCATCCTTCCACCTCTCTTTCGGTTTACCTCTCCCTTTCTGTCCTTCCACCTCGCTTTTGTACACCCTCTTAGTCATTCTCTCGATTCCCATACGTTCCATATGGCCCATCCGTCTCAAGGTGTTTCTTTCCACAATTTCCAGCACATCTACCTTCACACAACACCTCCTTCTTACTTCCTCATTCGTCTGTCTATCCCTCCATGTAGCTCCGCATGCGCTTCTCAAGTAACTCATATCGACCACTTTCACTCTTGGTATGAGTCTCTCCACCAACGTCCAGAAGTTATCCACCACTAAAAGTGTTCATGTGGCTCTCCTCCTCTCCTCCCCCTTATACTGTCCCTTGTTCCTGCTCTTAGAAATTCCACTACTAATACGTTATTTTGTTCCAACAGCACTGCAAAGTTGTGTAAAGACTTCAACACAGGATCCTCTTACAACCCCCGCCTCTCTTGCTGGCCCTACTCCTTCGTCTGCACCTGCATCTTTCCCCCTTGCTCCCCTCTTTGGTGTTCTTGCTTCTTACCCACCAGCTCTCCCTTCTAATACTCTCCTTGCTGACCCCAACTACCACTACAACTCCCAGAACCAATCACTGAGGAGAGGGTCTGCTCATGACAGCGAGAACAGTCTGTATGGAGTCATTATGTAAAGGTGATTGACTAGTGCTACAGGCAGATCCTTGAAATATAGCCACTAAAATATACATTGACCTTGATGAAGTTGTATGGCCATTGAAATAAGTTTTATTGAATGGAACACAACCGTATACCACAAGAGGCAATGGATTGGAGAGTCTAATGGTCGTACTGGGGTGACAGAGTAGGTAACAGGAATTTGGATATGATACGAATAAGACTACCAGCGCAAGGTCAGTGGGCAATTTTAGGTTGAAGATGGAAGCCATGTTCACAACACACGCACAAAGTGCCCATTGCACAATTATCATTATTATATTACCTTATATATTTATATACTTTGTGTTTCGAAACTAAGAATATGAGTAATAGTGGTGCAGGGAGAAGTTCGTTAGTTGCCTTAGAATTTCAGACACCGAATTACAAAACAAAACATGAATAATAAACTAGGTAGTTAAGCTTATAATACGTTAGTTATTTATACAGCAACAAGACATATACAGACCTGTTTGTGATTGTATACAGGTATGTGTGATTGAAATTATTCCTGGTTGCTATATATAGCTCTTTGGCAAGAGACGCTTTCCTTTTTCCTTAAATTATTCTTTATCAAAACTTGCGTGGACCTTTTCTTTATCTATACGATGATTGCCTTGAGTTTCATATAATATTTTCATTCCTAGTGTCCTTTCTATAGTCATCCGTAATCGTGTAATTTGTGTTCATTAGCTTGTTTATTTTGTTGTCTACCACCCAGTCCTTCGCAATTATACACTTTGTTTTAATTTGTTTGTATATTTTATCCTCCCCCCCCCCCCTATCTCTCTCTCTCTCTTGTCTCGCTCTCTCTCTCTTTCTCTCTCTCTCTCTCTCTCTCTCTCTCTCTCTCTCTCTCTCTCTCTCTCTCTCTCTCTCTTTCATATGGTTGTTTATTGTTCTCTCTACCTCCCTGTCTCCCCCTCCCCCAGTCATTCGTACTTATGCAATTTAGTTTCATGTGTGTGTTTATTAAGCTATGGACACCCCCCCCCCCCTCCCTGTTGCCTCCTACGATATTGCCGCTTCCAATATCAGTGAGAGCAATGTCGGTTTTATTAACAACCTCTCAGTGCAAGTGGTGTTGAGATATGTGTGAAATGTGAGATATGCGGAGATGGGTGGGTAATATCCTCACTGCAAGTGGTGTTGAGATACGTGTGAAATGTGAGATATGCAGAGATGGGTGGGCAATCTCCTCATACCCCTGGCCTCTGTTCTGATTGCTTAACAGTAAAATACATCTGTGACAGGGTAATAACAAAAGTTCCGTTCCTCGTCCCTTAACCCTTTCAGTACCGGTGACGTCTTTTTCATTATATTCTGGTAACTATTATACTATTATATTCCGTTTAAAAAGGACCTCCCGTAATTAACAGGCTTCGAACTATATTTCACTTAACCCTTTTTACTACCACAGATCCTGCACAAAATCGTAAAAATATAGCTAGAATAAAAAAAAAAAAAAAAACACATCGATGGTACAGGAGTTAACTAGTACAAAATACATATGGGCTAAAGATATATAAAGGCGACAACAGGGCTATTAGTTATGGCCTATTTCAGTTTAATGGGGGATGGTTGGTTTCGGACTCCCCCCCACCCCACAACCACAACCCCTTCTCCCTCATGTTTAGTTCCATTAGTTTCAGATTTTAAGATGTTCGGCCCACTAGTTTGGCGATATTAAGCCAGATCGCCCCATTACTTCGTCAATTATAGGACTATTCGTGTCATTTAGGTGTCTTTTACATCCTGTCGATAGAAAGAGAGCCCGTAATTAAGGAGGAACCCGCCTTTGGCCGGATTCTTTTTTATACCGAACAAGTATAAGTATACAAGTATATCTAGAAGGGGGATCTTGGGGATTTTTGTTTGTTTTTAAAGTTTGATGTAGGTCTAGGGAGGACACTGTAAAACCAAAATAATTATAAAATAAATACGCCCATCCCCTCTTAAAAATAACACATATACAGTATAGGCCTGGCTATTTAAAGGAATGATATGGAAAGCATGTTCATTGATAATCACTTTTCCTAGGAAAACAATATTAACAAAATCTAACTTAACTAAACCAAAACTATCCTTTCCTTATCCCTTTCAGTCCCGATGCCGTCCTTTTAACTGAATTCAAGCTACTATTAGATGATTGCGTTCAGCTTAAAAAAGGCCTCCAGCAATTAGTAGACTTCGAACTGTCTCACTTAACCATTTTGCCCCTCAACTTTCTCTTCATAATTGCTGAGGGGCACAGGGCCCTGGGTGGGGCTTTGGTTTCCCGGGCGTTTCCGCACCCTCCTCAGCTCCCCGCCATGGAGTGGCTACGGTCACCCAGGCTTTATTGTGGTCGGCGGGGAGGGTTCTGTGGGGGCACTCGGTTATGGCCTTGGAATTGCTCGGGGCCTTGGGGCTGTTCGGCCAGGCAGCTTGGGGAACAACAACAACAACAACAACCCTTTTTACCACCACAGATACTTGGTCAACTGCACAAACTCATCTAAATAAAGCTATAATGAAATGTAATAAGACGTCCCCGGTACAGAAAGGGTTAACTGAAATAAGGGTCCAGTGAAGATAAGTACATTTAGTTCGCATTGAGCACAACAATACAACCATATTATATTTTGTTTAAGCTGTAAATAAATTGGCTTATTCCCAATTAATTACTCAGATATTACAATGTTTTTATAGCCAAGATATTGTTAACACCTTCTGTACCAGCGACGTATTATTATTTGTATTTAAGCTGCATTTAGACGATTGTATGAAGCTTAAGTATATATATATATATCCTTCTTAAGCTTCATAAAATCGTCTAAATGGAGCTTAAATGAAATATATAATATTTAGTTGAGATAGTATGCAGCCTTATAATTGGTAGACGTCCTTCTTAAGCTGAATGAAATCGTGTAATAGTTGGGTGAATATAATGAAAAGGATGTCACCGGTACTGAATGGGTTAATTACGAATACCTGGCAACAATACAATGCAGAGACATATGACTTTCTTAATTTACTATTAGTTATCGAGAAATGAGCTGCTAATTAAGGGAGTCAGATTGCAGCCAGGTTAAGAGGGAGATGACGGATTATATGGCCCCCATTCTCCCTCATGTTGAGCCCAATTTTTTTTAGATACTAAGACGTGCGTTCCATTAGTTTAGCAATGTCCTAGATACTTACTAACCAAGTAAAGTCATATCTTGTTCGTCAAAGAGAGAGAGAGAGAGATTGGCTGGATGCTAGACATCTCATGACCATGCCATCTCCCCACACAAACAAGACGAGTCACTTCATGACCATGCCATCTCATGACCAGACCTTTTCTTCACCAGTCGGTTTCATCACCATACCAGCTCATTACTAAGCCAATTCATTACCAAGGCATCTCAATACCACACGTTGCCACATCTACTGTCTTGTACAGTGATCACGGGTACCCCCCCCCCCATCTCTCTCTCTCTCTCTCTCTCTCTCTCTCTCTCTCTCTCTCTCTCTCTCTCTCTCTCTCTCTCTCTCTCTCTCGCAAATCTGCTCAACAAATATTTTGGCTCAGTTTTCACAGAAGAAATTATCGATCATACCCTTGAAAATAACACCTCAACTCATGTGATAGGAGATTTCACCATCAGTGTTAGCGAAGTACAAAGCAAATTGAGTAATTTAAATGTAAATAAGACCCCGGGACCCGACATGCTCCACCCGAAAATAATTAAGAATGTTAAGGACGAAATAGCAAAACCCCTGACACAACTATTTAACTTATCATTACTACAGGGGATTGTACCGAGTGATTGGAAAGATGCGAACATTACGCCGATATACAAGAAGGGTAGCAAGGCCAAAGCGAGTAATTACAGACCAATTAGTCTAACTTCAATTGTATGAAAAATCATGGAAAAATCCTTAGAGATAAGATAGTAGATTACCTCGAATCAAACAACCTAATCAAAAATTGTCAACACGGCTTTAGATCAAATAAGTCATGCCTAACAAATTTGATTGAATTTTATAACAAACTATTCACATATAACGACATGACGAAATCACTAGATATAATCTTCTTGGACTTTCAAAAAGCTTTCGACAAGGTGCCTCACCGAAAACTATTGGCTAAACTGGAGAGGATAGGTATCAAAGGTGAAATTCATTCTTGGATAAAAAATTGGCTTACAGGCAGAAGACAGAGAGTGGTGATAAATGGAGTGGAATCGGAGTGGGAGCCTGTCACTAGTGGAGTTCCACAGGGTTCAGTCCTTGGACCGGTCCTGTTTCTCATTTACATTAACGATATTGATGTAGGGGTAAACAACACCATTTCCAAATTCGCCGACGATACAAAAATAGGAAATACAGTCCTGAATGAAGATGATAGAAATGCGTTGCAATCTGACTTAAACAAGATATCAGAGTGGTCGAAAAAATGGCAGATAAATGTCGATAAATGTCAGGTGCTGCAGGTTGGTAGCAGAAATATGAAATACAAATACGAAATGAATGGCAAACAAATAAAAACCGCAACGGTAGTAAAAGACCTAGGGGTACTAATATCTGAAAACCTAAAAACTTCCGACCAATGTATAGCAGCTGCAAATAAGGCAAACATAGCATTGGGCTTTATTAAACGAAAATTTACATATAAACATGAAAACGTAATAGTGCCACTGTTCAAAAGTATGGTGAGGCCCCACCTTGAATATGGTGTGCAGTTCTGGTCACCTTATCTGATCAAGGACATTGTAAGACTCGAGTCAGTACAGCGTAGAGCGACGAAGATGATACCCTCATTAAGAAATAAACCATATGAAGAAAGACTTAAACGATTGAACCTGTTCTCATTAAAAAAGAGGAGGTTGAGGGGTCAGCTTATTGAGTGCTTTAAGATACTAAAAGGTTTCGACAAAGTCGATGTAAATGCACTATTCACATTAAACAATACTAATCAAACTCGCGGAAATGGAATGAAATTAAAAACCAAAAAGGCAAACCTAGATGTCACAAAGAGTTTCTTCACCTACAGTGTGGCGACAGAGTGGAATAAACTACCAGCGAGAGTGGTGGAGAGCGACACAATAAACGCTTTCAAGGGAAGGCTTGACCTCTATCTGCAGAGGGCTGGGGTGATATGAAAAAAAAAAAAAAAAAATTTATGTAAGTGTATGTGTGTGCACTGTACAGTATGTATATATATACTGTATATATATGTATGTATGTGTGTATGTATGTATGTGTATATGTGTGTGTGTGTGTGTATATGTATGTACCGGTGTATATATATATATATATATATATATATATATATATATATATATATATATATATATATATATATATACATATATAGTTTGTAAGGCCAGACTGCCTAGTAAGGACCTTGAGGTCTGTGTGGTCTGTGTATCTATGTAGCTCTATGTAGCTATGTAGCTCTCTCTCTCTCTCTCTCTCTCTCTCTCTCTCTCTCTCTCTCTCTCTCGAGTGCGTTCTATCTTTAAGACAAATTTAATCAATAATTAGAAAATAACAAAAGGATGCGGAACTTGTTATGATGCAAGAAAAACACGCGAATAGTGCGACATTCTATCACTATACTAACGTTGCACGGCGAACTAGCTTCATATACGGAAACTTAAGAAGTGCTTGGAAGGACTCCTTGTGCACACGACTTAGGTTAGGATATTGTTATATGTGGGAACTTGGTGTTCCTAAAGGAGAACACGAAAATATGTTGTCAATTATGTAAAGAACCAAGAAGTCATACCTTAAATCATTTTAAATCATTATATACTGCACTGCCAACACCTAGCGAACTATAGAAACAATGTAATAGATAAGGTCGATGAACAAATTAAATGGATGTTCAATCAGAATATGATTACTCAAATAATAGCCAAATGCAAAAATATACAATACATCGTAAGGTAAATATACAATACATCGTAAGGTAAATATACTGTACATAAAACAAAGTTTAGGATTTAGTGTTATGATTATTATGTAATTGATAGCTTCATTATATCATTATTGTGTTTTATAATAATACAAGTGTATGTATATACTGTATATTGTTATATTTGTGTGTTATTGTATGAATGAATGTGTGTATATGTATGTATGTAGGTATATGTACATGCATGTGTGTGTGTGTGTGTGTGCATAATGTATATGTGTATGTATGTATATATATATATACAGTATACTGTATATGTATATACATGTATGTGTGTATGGGTGTATGTATGTGTGTGGGAAAAAAAAATATATATGATCCATATATAATAAACCCTGCTAGCACAGACACAACTCTGGCTTTATATTCCTGCGCCGCCAATGACCCAGAAATTAGGGTATTAGCAGTGACGATAGGATCTTTTTGGAAATTGGGGATTAAACTGGAGTGGGAGGGTCATTCTCTGACATTAAGGGAAGTATCAGGAATATAACAAACCCGCACTAAGCCTAAAGCACCCGTCACACCTAGCCGATTTTAGGCCAAGACTGTCCGCGACCTAAGGGTCGTGGACAGTCTTGGTCTACGTCGCCGCGCATCATGGGCCGTCGCCAACATAACAAACAGGTCGGGATGGGTCTTCACATACCCCCTCAATAGTTCAACATGCAGAACTTTGAAAATCAAGTCGGCGTGGAGTGAGGTCCAAAAATGGGACGTGATGGGGACGGGAGGCTGATGGTGTGTGACGGCGCTTGACGGCGCTTGACGGGAAAAGGTAGGCGTCAGTGCGGCGGCACACGGCGGCACACGGCACCATAAATGAGGTCTGCGTCAGGCTGCGTCACCATAACAACCTGCGGGGATCAGCGGCGGCTTGCGGCGACCCAACGATGCCCTAACGGTCAATATATAAATAAACGACATAATTAAATAATTAAATAATAAATATATTATCAATAATAAGTAGGGTTAATTAAAGGTATAGCATATTTATTTATTTAAGGGGGGTGACCTGTTTTTGTTCTGTCCTCTTCTATCTTTCTCTGGCTTGTATCCATTTGGCCCCATTCAGCCTACTGTTTTAAGACATTTATCCCCATCCAGGTGTTAATTTTTACTGGTGAGCGGTAGCGAGCCAGCATATTTTTTATTTTTGTTTGACAGCAGGCTAAATTTGTACATTTTTCCATAGAAAAATGTCTCCGGCGAAACCGGATTTCTTCATATAATATATAAATATATAATATATAAATATAATATATAAATAAACGACATAATTAAATAATTAAATAATAAATATATTATCAATAACCATCAAAATATAAGATTAGGTGTATTAATTACAGAAAAAATTAAAAATAACAACATTCAATACATAATTAAATTAATAATAATAATAAAATAACAGAATTAACTGAAATAATCAGCCGTCCATACTGAAGGGGTCGCCGTCCATCGGCACAGTAATGCATATTGACGCCGCCCTATCTCCTGTCGACGCCGTTCGTCGGGTCGTTGTCAACGCGCTACGCCGCAGATCGGCACTCCAGCGGCGACCTAGGTCTCACCTTCAGTCCTGCATGGGCGCCGCTCTACCCCGTCAGGTCGCCGTCAGGCGGCGTGGCCATCCATACTGCGTCCCGTCCAAAACTCACCCCCCCAAATTCTTAAGTTGTCCGCCGAAGGTCGGCACTCCTGACCACGACTAAAGGTCTTGGTCAGTCTTGGCTCAAGTCGGCATGGTATGACGCCTGCTTTAGGCTTGTACAGTGATCATGGGTACCTCCCCCCCCCCTCTCTCTCTCTCTCTCTCTCTCTCTCTCTCTCTCTCTCTCTCTCTCTCTCATATGCAGTAAAGATAGGGAAAACAAATTGCTCTCTACCCACTACAGGAAAAAGTTTTCGTTTATTTTGACACAAACATACCTGTAGGCCTACACGTATTATATATACGCTATAAATTCTATATATATATATATATATATATATATATATATATATATATATATATATATATATATATATATATATTGCAGTACCGGTAATGTGTGTTTTATATTTCAAATATATTTAGACGGCTTTGTACGGCTTAGGAAGGGTCATGTTAGCTAAGGTTCATTGAGATGGTTTGTAGCACTATAACTGATAGACGTCCTTCCTAATTTGAATAAGATCGCTTAATAGTTAGTAAAACAAAATAATGCAACCGAACTATTTCATTCGGTACCGTATATTAAATAATTTAAGATATGATAGAGGTTTACGGTATAGTCGCCCACAAGTCTTCGCCCAAACTAGGAATTTGTTCGCCCAAACAATGAAGTTCGTTCGCCCACACCTTGAAGTCTTTTCGCCCACACTTTGAAATTTGTTAGCTTCCCACACTCTAAACTGGCTTCTAAAGGATGCAAATTTTGTGTATTATGTTGACAAAATGTTGTCCATTCGTAATAAAATAATGCTATGAATAATTTATGTTATCTCATTTCCGGACTTAACTTAGTTTAAATATCTTCAGATTAATTGGTTAACTTTTCATCATATTCATATTACTAACTCTGTGTAATGTTGAGGGTAAGCATTTTGTTTTAATCCACATTGTCTGACCCATTCAGTATATATAAGACTTCCATATAAGAGAGACAGAGAGAGTATATATAGCTCATATTCAAATAGCAAATCATAAAAAATATATAACAATACTAGTGAAGCATTGTACAACTAGGAGTGTCCTGTGTTTGAGTGTGTGGGGAGACTAATGAAGTGCCCGATTAGAAGGATTAGAGTAGGAGGAGAAGGTATAATACTTATATTAACCCACTTGAACACCTCTATCATATCCCCTCTAACTCTGCGTTTCTCTAACGAATGTAAGCCTACTTTCTTCAACCTTTCTTCCTATGGAAGATTTCTAATATTATGGATAATTTTTGTCATTCTATGTTGTACTCTCTCCAAGGAATCTATGACCATTCTGTAATAAGGACACTAAAATTGAACAGCATAATCCATATGGGGTCTCACTAATGACAAGTAAAGTTTTAAGATAACATCAGCAGTTCTGTTACTCAAACTCCTAGAGATGAACCCGAAAATCCTGTTTGCCTTGTTACGAACACTAGCCTAATGCACTGTTTTCTAGGTTTCAAATCATTGCTAACAAACACACCTAGATCTTCCTCACAGTCTGAGTTTTCTAATTCCATATAAAAAAACTTTCCAAAAATAATATAGGTAGCGCCAACGAACTTGACAATAATCTTGACCCCTTAACTTCTTATAAATCAGAATATATGAAAGCAACCAGGCTGACTTTTCTATAATTTGGGAAGAGTCCACCAAGTAATAGTTGTGGATATTTACAGCCAGCTTGATCCAGACATTTTAAGTTACAAAGAGGTCAGGGATCAAGAATATTGTCAAGTAGTGCTGATACGTCGAACCTTTTCAATTCTAACTTCCAGACATGGTTGCGTGTTGTATTCATATTGAAGCTAAACAGAGAGAGAGAGAGATATAATATATATATATATATATATATATGTATATATCGTTCTTGATCCCACTATATCACTTGGTAGCCTATTCCACCTATCTAAAACTCTGTTACCAAACCAATATTTACATATATATTTTCTGAAACGAAATTTATCTATTTTGGGGAGCAGTCAAAAGTCGTGTCCCTCAGTGATCTGCATTAGGTCCTTTGTTGTTTGTTATAAACATAAATTACCTTGATTTAGGTATAACTAGTAGGATAAGTAAATTCGCAGACGATACAAAAATGGGGAGAACAATAGATTCAGATAGTGACAGAGTGCCTCCAAAGGAATCTAGATACCTTGCACGAATGGTCAGTAAATTGGCAGATGAATTTTAACATTGACAAATGCAAGGTATTAAAGATAGAGAAGATGAATAATATATATATTTGCTAATAGGGAATTAGAAAACTCGGACTGTGAGAAAGTTCTAGGTGTGTTTGTTAGCAATGGTTAGGCTAGCGTTCGTAACAACGCAAACGGGATTCTCGGGTTCATCTCTAGGAGTGTGAGTAACAGAACTTCTGATGTTATCTTAAAACTTTACTTGTCATTAGTGAGATCACATATGGATTATGCTGTTAAGTTTTGATGTCCTTATTACAGAATGAACATACATTCCTTGGAGAGAGTACAGCGTAGAATGACAAAAATTATCCATAATATTATAAAGTTTCTATATGAAGAAACGTTGAAGAAATTAGGCTTACATTCGTTAGGAAGACGCAGAGCTAGAGGGGATATGATAGAGGTGTTCAAGAGGGTTAGTGGGATTAATGAAGGGGACACGAAAGATGTACTGAAGCTCAGTGATAGCGAAATAACTCGAACAAATTGTTTCAAATTAGATAAATTTAGATTCAGAAAAGATATAGGCATATATTGATTTGGTAACAGAGTTGTAGATATGTGGAATAGACTACCAAATGCTATAGTGGGATCAAGACATACTTCAGAGATTGACATGTACGTGTGAATTACAATACCAGCCCTCACATCTCCTACAATAAGCGGCATATACCCAACAAGATTTCCCAAATACCAAAATAAGAGGAAGGAAAGGTCTTTATGTTTTCCAAAGTTTCTTACTATCTATCTGTCTATATCTATATATATATATATATATATATTCTCTTTTAAACAGACGAGGTTAAAGGCAATAGCAGTTTCAGCATTCAGGATTTTATTGTTATAGCTTTCAATAGTTCTAACAATTTTCCTCTGGGGTTCAGAGATGAGGTACAACAGGTTAGCAAAATTCATGGTGAATCCAACGTTTCACAAGTAAACATCTTGCATCTTCAGGGAATGGAGAGGTAATGATTAGAATAGGGACAACGCATCATATTTATACAAAATTCGAGGATCAAGAATAGGGAGGTGGGTGGAGCTACTGGGTGTGTGGTGGCTGTTCATTGGTGGAAGACAGTCTATTCGCGAGACGGGCACTAAATCTTATCGGTGGTTGGTTGTTGGCTGTGGGTGGCTGTGATTGGTTGGTGTTGTCAGTTGTGTGCTGAGCGCGGAAGCGTACGGGAGGGGGGCACAGGGCGAGAGGAAGGGGGGCAGTATGCCTGTAGCGCTTGCCTGAAGGAAGAATTTGAAGGTCTTGTGTTTGGTTGTTGATGCTGGGGTTGAGTGTTTGGATGTATAGAGCTTCTAAAATAGCTAGTCTTCTGGGGTCTGATTCTTTGTCGAGTATGGTGGTTTGTTTGTCTAGGTCGGCGCGAGTTAGGGCAAGATGGTGGGGGGCTTGATAGTGATCTTTTATAGCGCCAGATTGAAGGTGGAGGGTTAGTCGACGGGAAAGGCGAGTCTGTGTCATTCCAACATAGGATAGGGGTTCACAGTCCCCAGAGGTGCAAATATGCTGGTATATCACATGATCGTCTTTCGGTTGGTTGGTGGAAATGGGGCGGTTACGGAGGACAAGGTTGGAGGTCTTAGGAGATTTGTAGTAAATAATGAGTTTTATTTTATTGTCAGGGTTGGTGGGGAGGACGTTTTTGTGAATTATTTCTTTCATAATGGATTCGTCTGTTGTGTGGTCGGAAGACATGTAGTTTCTGTAGAAAAATGTAATGTTATTGGCCGGGTTGGTGCTAGGGGGGTCTTGTTTGTACCATTTTTCTAGGTGGTGGTTGATGGCATTGGTGACGTCAGTGTTGGAATACCCATTGTTGACTAGGACCTGGGTGAGCCTTTCCAGTTCATTGTGTGTGTCATTCCAGGTGGTGCAATGGGTGAGAGTTCTCCTGACATAGGCGGCGATGGTGGACTGATGGTATCGTTTAGGGCAATCACTTTCCCCATTAAGACATTGGCCATTGTTAGTAGGTTTGGTGTACACTGTAGTTTTGAAGCCGTGGTCGTGGAGGGAGACAAGGAGGTCGAGGAAGGGTAGATGTCCATCGGGGGTTTCTTCGTATGTGAAGTTGAGTCCGGAGGCGGCCATGAAGCGCTGATGGAGGTCCCTGAGTTCGCCCAGGTCCTTCACCCGCACGAAGATATCATCGATGTACCTGCAGTAGACAGTGGACCGGTGGGCAGCCAGGAGTTCCTCTTCGATAGTTCCCATGAAGAAATTGGCGAACAGGACCCCCAGGGGGCTTCCCATCGCTACACCGTCGATTTGCTGGTACATATTCCCGCGGGGGCAGAGGAAAGGGGACTCCTTGGTACATAGTTCCAAGAGCGTCTTCAGGGCCTTCTCCGGGATGTCCAGGGGGGGCGTATTAGGGCAGTGGTAAATTCGACGTAGGATAAAATCTATGGTCTTGTCAACCGGCACGTTGGTAAACAAACTCTCTACGTCGAGGGAGGCGATGATGTGGTCGTTAGCTGGGGGGGGGGCATCTCGTAGAATTTCTAGGAAGTCATAAGCAGAGTAACTGAGGTTGTATTGCCGAGGAACAAAAGGGGTGAGGAGTTTGTTCAGGGCCTTGGCGGTCTGGTAGGTAGCAGTAGGGATCTGTGATATGATGGGGCGGAGGGGGTTCCCGGGTTTGTGTGATTTTATAGTACCGTAAGCATAACCTGGGGTGAATTCGCCGATGAGTTTCTTCAGGTGTACGCCAACAGCTTTGGCGTTGATAGCAGTGATGGTGGTGTTGGCTTTCCTTTTTATTTCGTCAGTAGGGTTGCGAGTGATCCTTTTGAATTTGTTTTTATCACTAAGAATGTCGTCCATTTTCCGTAGGTATTCTTCTTTTCCGTGTATCACAAGGCAGGAGGCCTTATCAGCTCGTCGGATGATGATGTTGGGGTTCTCTTTAAGTTGTTTAGCGGCTTTGAAGTGGTGTTTGTTGAGGAGCTTGCTTTGGTGGGATCCTCTGGTTTTGGCGGCTTCTGCTAGTAGGGTGGGTTGTAGGGCTGGGGGGTGGTGGTGATCTTGCCGTCTTTCTGGAATCGTAGGATGTCATCCAGTAGGACTTCAATTTCAAGGCGTTTTCGGTGGGGTCCCGGCTTGGAAATGTAGTGGCAATTTAAGCTTTTGTTCAGGAGGTCTTCTTGGTCCGGCGTTAGGGTGGTGTTGGTGAGGTTAATATATCCTTTTGTTGGCTTGGGAAGTTTTATGTTTCCACCATATAGACGGGAGAGTTTTTGGATGGTAGTGTTCTCTGTTTGTCGTCTGTGTTGTTCGTTGAGTTGTTGGAGTTTTTGGTTGATTTCTGTTTTGATGTGGTTAGGGGTGGTTTCTTCTTCATCCCATTTCTGTAGCAGGGCGTCACGTTCATATCGGAGATTGGTGGTGGTCTCTCGTTTCTCAGCTAATTCTTTTCGTATCAGTTCTTCACGAAACTGGCAGGTGCTAGTACGATGTCTGGCATTCTCGTTGTGGAGTTTTATGTTAGTATAGCCATAGTCCCCTTTCCTCTGCCCCCGCGGGAATATGTACCAGCAAATCGACGGTGTAGCAATGGGAAGCCCCCTGGGGGTCCTGTTCGCCAATTTCTTCATGGGAACTATCGAAGAGGAACTCCTGGCTGCCCACCGGCCCACTGTCTACTGCAGGTACATCGATGATATCTTCGTGCGGGTGAAGGACCTGGGCAAACTAAGGGACCTCCAGCAGCGCTTCATGGCCGCCTCCGGACTCAACTTCACATACGAAGAAACCACCGATGGACATCTACCTTTCCTCGACCTCCTTGTCTCCCTCCACGACCACGGCTTCAAAACTACAGTGTACACCAAACCTACTAACAATGGCCAATGTCTTAATGGGGAAAGTGAATGCCCTAAACGATACCATCAGTCCACCATCGCCGCCTATGTCAGGAGAGCCCTCACCCATTGCACCACCTGGAATGACACACACAATGAACTGGAAAGGCTCACCCAGGTCCTAGTCAACAATGGGTATTCCAACACTGATGTCACCAATGCCATCAACCACCACCTAGAAAAATGGTACAAACAAGACCCCCCTAGCACCAACCCGGCCAATAACATTACATTTTTCTACAGAAACTACATGTCTTCCGACCACACAACAGACGAATCCATTATGAAAGA
Source organism: Paralithodes platypus (assembly GCA_032716605.1). Lineage (NCBI taxonomy): Eukaryota > Metazoa > Arthropoda > Malacostraca > Decapoda > Lithodidae > Paralithodes > Paralithodes platypus. Next base: position 28,430,524 of record CM064501.1, on the reverse strand, counting down.
AATAATTCACAAAAACGTCCTCCCCACCAACCCTGACAATAAAATAAAACTCATTATTTACTACAAATCTCCTAAGACCTCCAACCTTGTCCTCCGTAACCACCCCATTTCCACCAACCAACCGAAAGACGATCATGTGATATACCAGCATATTTGCACCTCTGGGGACTGTGGACCCCTATCCTATGTTGGAATGACACAGACTCGCCTTTCCCGTCGACTAACCCTCCACCTTCAATCTGGCGCTATAAAAGATCACTATCAAGCCCCCCACCATCTTGCCATAACTCGCGCCGACCTAGACAAACAAACCACCATACTCGACAAAGAATCAGAACCCAGAAGACTAGCTATTTTAGAAGCTCTATACATCCAAACACTCAACCCCAGCATCAACAACCAAACACAAGACCTTCAAATTCTTCCTTCAGGCAAGCGCTACAGGCATACTGCCCCCCTTCCTCTCGCCCTGTGCCCCCCTCCCGTACGCTTCCGCGCTCAGCACACAATTGACAACACCAACCAATCACAGCCACCCACAGCCAACAACCAACCACCGATAAGATTTAGTGCCCGTCACGCGAATAGACTGCCTTCCACCAATGAACAGCCACCACACACCCAGTAGCTCCGCCCACCTCCCTATTCTTGATCCTCGAATTTTGTATAAATATGATGCTTTGTCCCTATTCTAATCACTACCTCTCCATTCCCTGAAGATGCAAGATGTTTACTTGTGAAACGTTGGATCCACCATGAATTTTGCTAACCTGTTGTACCTCATCTCTGAACCCCAGAGGAAAATTGTTAGAACTATAGAAAGCTATAACAATAAAATCCTGAATGCTGAAACTGCTATTGCCTTTAACCTCGTCTGTTTAAAAGAGAATCTATTACCTGGCTATACTAACATATATATATATATATATATATATATATATATATATATATATATATATATATATCCATCCATCCTTCTTAGTAGGGGTAATTAACTTCTTCACACCTTCACTTCACACCTTCATACCTTGGGTCAATAGGCAGACCACGCACACACACACACACACACACACACACACACACAAACACCCACACACATAGTTCTTTCGAAAAATCTTTACTCGGCGTATTATAGTTAATTTGAAGTTAGAAAATATACAATTGCAAATTACAAATTACAGAAAGGTTTGGAATTCTTCAGTACCCCTTTAGGCTTCCCCGAGATGTTATAGACTGCAGCACCGTTGATTCATTTAAACTTCGTCTAGACAAATATCTCGCATCAAACCCGCGACTGACTGCGTTTGTAAATAAGAACATAAGAAAATGGGAGTCTGCAAAAGGCCGATCGTCCCACGCAAGGCAGATCCCTGTTACACCCAACCCCAATTACACAAGAACACTAGGTCCTAAGATCGCGGGAAACTGCATATGGCCATGCGGCCCACATGAGGCAGCTCCCATTCACACCCAGCCCACATCACCCATATGGGAATCCAAGTTATGCAGCTTTCAACTGTTTCTGAGCTAACCACTGTTCTGGGCAGCGCATTCCACATGTTAACAACTCTATTCCCAAACCAGTGCTTTCCTATATCTTTCCTAAATCTAAACTTATCTAACTTGAAACCATTTGAGTGGGTTATGTCGCCGTTCTTTAGCTTCAATACCTCATCTGTATCGCCCTTATTTAAACCTTTTATCCATTTAAATACCTCTATCATGTCTCCCCTACATCTTCGTCTTTCTAGTGAGTGCAAGCCTAAGACTTTCAACCTCTCCTCATACGACAAATTTCTAATATTATGTATCTTTTTCGTCATTCTTCTTTGGACTGCCTCTAAAGGGTCGATATCCATTCTGTAATAAGGGCACCAACATTGAACAGCATAGTCTAAATGGGGTCTTACTAGTGCTAAGTATAGTTTTAACAAAACTTCAGCAGTCCTGTTGCTAACACTCCTAGATATGAATCCTAGAATTCTATTTGCCCTGTTCCTAACACTAATACATTGTTTTCTGGGTTTCAGATCATTACTAACGAGCACCCCCAGATCCTTCTCACACTCTGAGTTATCCAATTTTACATTGTCTAGTTTGTATTTCGCATCTAAATTACGATGTCCAATCCTTAATACCTTACATTTGTCTACATTGAAACTCATCTGCCAATTTATGGACCACTCGTGCAAATGATCGAGATCATTTTGAAGACATTCCCTGTCGCTAGCTGACTATTATCCTACCTATTTTAGCATCATCAGCAAATGTACTGATCCTACTCTTTATGCCTGAGTCAAGATCATTTATGTAGATAATGAACAGAAGGGGGCCCAAAACCGACCCTTGGGGGACCCCACTTTTAACTAATCCCCAGTCCGATTTTACACCATTTATACTAACTCTCTGCTTCCTACCAATCAGCCATGACTTAATCCACTTGAGTAGCATCCCCCCAATACCATGTCCTTCTATCTTCCTTAACAGCCTTTCATGTGGAACTTTATCAAAGGCCTTACTGAAGTCTAAGTAAACTATATCATATGACTTGTCGTTATCTACCGCTTCATAAACCTCAGAGAAAAAACTGAGTACATTTGTTAGGCAGGATCGTCCTGGAGTGAAACCATGTTGAGAGGGTTTTATTAACTTGAACATTTCTAAGTGATTTCTAATTTCCCTGGCAATAATTGAGTCTAGCAATTTCCCTATAATTGATGTCAGACTAATAGGACGGTAATTTGATGCTATGGACTTATCACCTTTTCTAAATATCGGAATTATATTTGCGAGCTTCCATGAATCAGGAACTAAGCCTAAAGCTAGTGAATTATTAAATAGGTGAGTTAATGGGTAACTTAATTCGTCCTTGCATTCTTTTAATACCCTAGCATACACCTCATCTGGACCTGGAGATTTCTGAGGTTTTAGTCTATCTATTGCCTTAATTACTTCGTCACTAGTGACCTGAACTGTGCTTAATATTTCGTCTATACTACCGTTAAAAACTTGGTTGACTACTGGAACTTGATCTAAATTTTCGTTTGTAAAAACAGAAAGGAAATTACTATTTAGAGTATTGCAAATTTTTAACTCAGCATCTGTAATCTCACCTATCACATTCTTAAGGGGTCCTACGGTATCCTTTACCTTAGATTTATACAATTGATAACATTATTTAGGGTTGTTTTTGGATTCATTTGCTACCTTGATTTCGTAGTTTCTTTTTTCCTTTCTAATTTCCTTCTTTACCTGCCTCGACAAGTTATGGTGATATCCTATCAGGTGGATTTCGCCTTTCTGTATTTTTCTGTATACACCTCTCTTTTCTACCTATAAGATCTACTAATTTATTTGTCATCCATTTTGGTTGGTTTGTATGTGATCTAAATTTTCTTTTTGGTATATATTTATCTTGTTCGCTCTGTAAGGCAGAGATGAACTGATTATACACACTATTGAAATTTTCAGTAGGTTGTCTAACTATCTCAGCTGCGTGACCCACCTGGGCCGGACATCTCTGTTCTGCTAGACAAAATATATCTTGCATCAAACCCGCGACTGACTGCGTTTGTAAATGAATAACTTTATTTTATCCTCCCCTCAGTTACTAACCCATCTGTCCCCTACTAACTTCCTATTCCTGCCACGGACATTAGTTCCAGGGCAGTAGTTCCCTTTCCAATGTTCCCTTAGCAACTCTAAACCACTGTTTGGACACTTGATCCTCAGTGTTTTGGAGGACAAGCAGCCTAGAAGGGTCACTAGACCTGTTGTTGCTTGATTTCCTTTGTACTAGGTGTGTGTGTGTGTGTGGGGGGGGGGGGGGGGGACAATAACATGGCGAACTCGCGGCGTGGCAATTTCTCAAATAAGCAAAGTTCTTGTTAGTATTTCAATAAATTACGAGTGATAATAATTATGTAGGACTTTTGAGGTTATATTAGTTGACATAAAATGTATATGGGAATCATTGCACAGGTACAGGCTATTTCCGGACATTTTCAATAGACAGTTATGTTTGTGGCAGCACTATGAGGCGCTAATATGTATATAATTGACAACTATACTGAGATTGAGTGATATAATGACCATGAACTACATTCTACTAATAACATATATTTAGAAGGTTCCAAAATTAACATTAGATATTCCAGAATACAGTTGCCCAGGAAAGTGGCCCGGGAAATGTGACCGAGTTAATCCTATATAATTATTATACCTTCTCCTCCTACTCCAATCCTTCTAATCGGGCACGTCATTAGTCTCCCCACACACTCAAACACAGGACATTCCTAGTTGTACAATGCTTCACTAGTATTGTTATATATTTTTTATGATTTGCTATTTGAATATGAGCTATAATTATATACTCTCTCTCTCTCCTCTCTCTCTCTCTCATATGGAAGTCTTATATATACTGAATGGGTCAGACAATGTGGATTAAAACAAAATGCTTACCCTCAACATTACACAGAGTTAGTAACAAATTCCTAGTTTGGGCGAAGACTTGTGGGCGACTATACCGTAAACCTCTATCATATCTTAAATTATTTAATATACGGTACCGAATGAAATAGTTCGGTTGCATTATTTTGTTTAACTAACTATTATACGATCTTATTCAAATTAGGAAGGACGTCTATCAGTTATAGTGCTACAAACCATCTCAATGAACCTTAGCTAACATGACCCTTCCTAAGCCGTACAAAGCCGTCTAAATATATTTGAAATATAAAACACACATTACCGTTACTGCAATATATATATATATATATATATATATATATATATATATATATATATATATATATATATATATATATATATAGATATATATATATATATATATATATATTATATATATATATATATATATATATATATATATATATATATATATATATATATATATATATATATATATATATATATATATATATATATATATATATACATATATATCATTTATAGCGTATATATAATACGTGTAGGCCTACAGGTATGTGTGTGTCAAAATAAACGAACACTTTTTCCTGTAGTGGGTAGAGATCAATTTGGTATCCCTTTCTTTACTGCATAGATGAGAGAGAGAGAGAGAGAGGGAGAGAGAGAGAGATTTGATTTGATTTGATTGTTTTATTGAGAAAAGTACAAATGTTACATAAGTATCATAGTTACATTATCTCAAAAGGGCGAAGGTGCATACGCAATCTTCACCCTACCCTTTTTGTCATCCATGCTGGTTCAAATGACGTCATGCGCACCAGATCCGAAGAGTTGATGGAGAAATATCGCAAGATGATCCAGCACTACAAAAACAAGTCAAGGAATATCATCATCTCAGGCATTCTCCCCAAGATCGACGCACCTGATAAATTCTACGAGAAGGCCTTCAGCACAAATAGCCGACTAAAATATTTGTGTCTGAGGGAAGAAGTTGAATTCATCAACCTCTGGGACAACTTCTACAACCAGCCTACTCTGTTCCGCAAGGATGGCACTCATCTAAACCCTGTGGGTTCAGCACGCATGGGTCGTCTCCTACACGAAGCAGTCCGCAGCCATGGATCAAAAAACGCCATCAGAGAAGAAGCAGCAGTGACATAAATCATCCAACGCCAAGAAAAAAACAGAGGCAACCGAGGACCACCAGCAATAAGGACCGAAGACAGCGAGGACCGAGGACAGCCATGAACATAAATGTAGATCCGACAAGAACCAAAAATATTATTAAAGAGCGTTCCGTGAGTTCTAAAATAACAAATTTAAAGGTTTTCTATGCAAACGCTCGTAGCATACGCAATAAATATTCAGATTTAGAGGAGCTAGTGTTTTCAGAAAATTATGATGAGATTGGCATAACAGAATCTTGGCTCAATACAGAAGATAGAGACTTTTTAGCAGAGTATTCACTTCCCGGTTATGTAATGTTTGAGAAAAGCCGAATAAATCGAAATGGAGGTGGCGTTTTACTTTATATCAAAGAAAGTCTTAACCCTACCCTCTTGTCAAAACCTCAAATTGTGAACGTCGACGCATCTTTTGTGCTAATAAAGAATAATAAAGGTACAAAAATAATACTTGCATTAATATACAGACCTCCAGCTCAATCAGTGCAAACTGACCGAGAAATTTATGAACAAATTGCAGATGTAAGTAACTCACAAGATACCGTAATTTTTGGCGACTTTAATTTACCTGTGACCAAGTGGGGCGATACTCTTACTTCACACTCCGGACATGACTTGTATACGAACTTGCAAGAGAGTTCGCTTTATCAATTTGTTAGAACGCCGACCCGTGGTAATAACGTTCTTGACATTGTACTTGCAACAAAAGAAGAATAAATAGAGAATTTGAATGTTGGTGATGAATTCAGTAACAGCGACCATCGTACGATAACTTTCACTTTAAACTTTACTAGTAACGAACCAAATAGTAGCATCGAAAAAGTCCCTAATTTCAAGAAAGCAAACTTCCATAAACTTAGAGCTATGTTTAAAGAAACTGACTGGAGCTTTTTAATTAACAATAATGACATAAATACATCTTGGAAGTTATTCGAAACCACTTACCTAAAAGCAGTGCAAGACTGCATACCATCGAAATACGGCGTCCAGGCCATAATAATAAGCCCAAATGGTGGAATAAAGATATTTCAAACTGCCTGCTTGCTAAAAAATTTGCTAATAATAGATTAAAATCCTCACAAAATGACGAAGAACGGGTGAAATTTGTAGAGCTACGACGCAAAGCCAAAAAGTTAATTAAGCAAAGTAAAAAGACCCTAGAGTTACATATTGCGAATTAAAGTAAAACAAACCCGAAAGAATTCTATAGTTATATCAGAAAGAAAAAAGTAGTTACTTCAACTGTTGGACCGTTAGTCGATGAAAATGGAGAATACACCAAAGACGAAGTACAAATGAGTAATGCCCTCAATACCTTCTGATATCCCTACACCATCGCCGATTCAGATTGATAATTCAGATGTTCTAAGCAATATCACCGTTACAGAGAGAGAAGTATTGAATTGTTTAGATAAACTCAAGGTAAATAAAACGCCTGGACCTGATACAATCTCGCCTAGAGTTCTGAAGGAAACTAAGGATGAGCTCTCCAAACCACTGACATTACTATTCAATAAATCCTTGCAGTCTGGAACTATGCCTGATCAGTGGAAGCTAGCCAACGTAACACCGATATTCAAAAAAGGCAGCAAATCCCTACCCAGTAACTATCGTCCAATTAGCTTAACCTCAGTTGTATGTAAAATGCTAGAAACGGTCATACGAGACAGACTCGTAAATCACTTAGAGGAAAATAACATACTTAAAGATACTCAACACGGCTTTCGTAAAAAACGTTCCTGTTTAACAAACCTCTTAGACTTCTTCCACGATATCCTCAACCTCTACGATGAGAGTAAAGCTGTAGATATTATATACCTTGATTTTCAAAAGGCCTTTGACAAAGTTCCCCACAAACGTTTACTGCTAAAACTAAAAGCGCATGGAATACAAGACGGTGTGTTGAAATGGATAGAAAATTGGCTCAGCGACAGAAAGCAAAGAGTAGTCATAAACGGTAAGGCATCTAAATGGACCAATGTAAGTAGCGGGGTACCCCAGGGATCGGTACTAGGACCAATTATCTTTCTAATTTACATCAACGACATAGATGAGGGCCTCACCTTTACAATCTCAAAATTTGCTGACGATACAAAAATTGCAAATAGCGTACTCTCAAAAGAACAAGTTGACGATATGCAACACAATCTAGATAAATTGTCATGTTGGGCCCAAATTTGGCAAATGAGTTTCAATGCGGATAAATGTAAAGTACTACATATCGGATACCTAAATGAGAAAGCAAACTATTCGATGAATGGCACTCAGCTTAAGAATGTAAACAGAGAAACCGATCTGGGAGTAACAATATCGAGTAACCTAAAACCGAGTCAACAATGTTCAGAAGTTGTTAAGAAGGCAAACAAAATAATTGGCTTTATAGGCAGGTCATTTGAGCATAAATCCAAAGAAGTTATCCTAACCTTTTACAATTCCTTAGTCCGCCCTCTTCTGGAATACTGCGTTCAATCCTGGTGCCCTTATTACCAAAAAGATATAAACAAGCTAGAACGAGTTCAACGTAGAGTTACCAAAATGATACCTAGCCTAAAGAACAAACCATACGAAGAGCGTCTTAGAGAATTAAATCTATTTCCTTTAACCCAGCGCAGATTAAGAGGTGACTTAATTCAAGTGTTCAAAATCATCAAAGGCATCGACAATATGAACTGTAGTAAGTACTTCACTATCGACCAATCTAATTACACGCGGGGAAACGGTTGCAAAATTATTGGTAAATCTTTTAACTCACACGAATCTAAGAATTTCTTCTTCAATCGAGTTGTCAACTTGTGGAATGGGCTTCCCCGAAACGTTATAGACTGCATCACCGTTGATTCATTTAAACTCCGCCTAGACAAATATCTCGCTTCAAACCCGCGACTGACTGCGTTTGTAAATGAATAACTTTATTTTATCCCCCCTCAGTTACTAACCCGTCTGTCCCCTACTAACTTCCTAATCCTGCCACGGACATTAGTTCCAGGACAGTAATTCCCTTTCCAATGTTCCCTTACCCACTCTAAACCACTGTTTGGACACTTGATCCTCAGTGTTTTGGAGGACAAGTAACCTAGAAGGGTCACTAGATCTGTTGTTGCTTGATTTCCTTTGTACTCCTTGTATTTCTGGATTAAACTATGTCATTACATATATAGTTAGATGAGTAATACATTGATATTGAAGATTAATTTTAACACTACCTAAGTTTAGTATATACAGTATTATAATAAAGACATATCTAAAATACATGAGTCCCCGTTATAGACCTTGATCAGATTGTGTTTTGTTTTTAAACACGCATGCTGTCCCACAAGACCCCCAAATGAGCCCCGACCGTGTTAATCCCTTCTTAAACATCCTAGAGGGACCCTAACCGTCGTGACCCAGTCACCAGACCCCAGCACCCAAAACATACAGCCATACAGATTCAGATTCAGATTCATATTATTTTATTTCCATAAAATAATATTCGGAGGGAAGGTGCAAGTAGTCCTCCGGGAGGGATGTGCCGCATATCCGGAGGTACTTGTACATCAAGCCATTAGCCGAGAATATTGAGGACAATACAGCAGTATGGTTAGGGAGCGTAGGTTCGCTGACCCAGGGTGGCCTGTAAGGCACCACTAGAATGTACATGTGTTTAGTTGAAGAACATAGCTACACATCAAATTATATGTTTTATAATTTTACATTCTTTTAAAAGGTTATATATAGTTCCACTGTTGAACATCCATATTATCTGTTTAGTTACATTTTCAATTGTATCATTTCTATATTTTATTAAAGTTATACATTGCAGTATATAATGTTGAAGGGTGTGAGATCTTGGCCTATTGCACAGCCTACAACTCCTATCCTTCTCTGCAGTATTAATGCCTAATTCCCAGTAATATTTGTAGCCTAGTCTTAACCTAGTACATACAGAATCTTTCCACTTACTTGTAACATTCCCATAATTGAATTTAGTTTCATCTACCACCTCTCTGTAATGATGCATGGTGGCACCTAGGCCTGGCTATATACTTACACTCGATATCTCTAGCTTCTTTTACTTCTTGACATTTCTTTATTTTGTGTTTTACCTGTTTCAAAGATAGGGTACATTGTACATCAATTTCCATTTTTTCAGTAGCATTTTTAGCTATTATATCAACTTTTTCATTATAGGTAATCCCTGTATGTGATGGTATCCATGAAAACACAATTTGTCTCCCTTTTAATTGGAGTTGATGTACAATTTTCCGGCATTGGATAACAATATTTTCGTATACTGGTGTTTTACAGTTTAGGGAGTCCAGAGCCCCTCTGCTGTCAACAAAGAAGCTTACATCCCCTTCTCCTCCTTCGATTTCTTTAAGTCCATATAATATCGCATACAATTCAGCCTGAGTTGATGATATATTATCGCTTAGCCTATAATTATATTCTGTTTCTAGCCACATGTTGGAGTCTTGCATGTAATCTCTAATTAAAATCCCACAACCTGCCCTACCATTTTCCATTACCGACCCATCACAATAAACATGTGCTACTTTACCAGTGTACATTTTGTTTATTCTCTCTTCATAAATGTTTCTTAATTCTATTGTATTATACATGTTCTTTTTCTTTTGTAATGGCATAATATCTAAAATTACGTCTTTCTCCTCCCATGGTGGGACAGGTTGTTCATTTTCGTAATTAATACAGTTGTTTATTAAATCATAATGTTGTATTTTGTTCACCAAATGTTTCATATATCCTTTTTTGCCTTGTCTCCAGAAGGTGCGAGTATTATTCATGCAGTCCTTTATGTCTTTCAGTAGTTCGTTGCCACCTTTTAATCTTACATGTCTAATTGCTGCTACAATATTAGTTTGTTCTACTCTATGTTTAATGCTCGGTAGCATTGTTTCAAGCTTCATTACATCAATCATTGCATTTTTTTGGGGCAGTTTAAAATAATTCTCATAGCCTCGTTTTGTATTTTTTCAAGTTTATCGAACCTTCCTTCATCAAGGCAAAAAAGGACAGGACTGGCATATTCAATGACTGACCTAATAGTACTAATGTACATCATTTTTAGTACAGGAACACCGACACCGTTACCACTCCAAGCTAAGGCTCTCAAGGGTTGCATTCGTGCCTTACATTGTGTAGTTATATAATTCACCTCAGCTTCTTTAGCTTCTGCTGTATAACCCACATACATACCCAAGTACTTATAACTATTTACTCTTTCTATATTCATGTTATTTATTGTTAGTTGCTTGTCAGTTCTTGCTCGAAATTGACATTTTGTTTTATCTTCATTTACTATTAATCCTAGTTCCTGTGTTAACTTCCCAAATTTAGTCAGCGCCTGTTTCATTTTATCAACCGTTTTGCTTTGTAGCATAATATCGTCTGCATAAATTCTAATTTTAACCCCATCGGCTAATTTTAGACTTGCAAGTCTATTCAATAGTACATTGAACAACATTGGACTTAGTAACCCACCCTGTGGTGTCCCTAAGTCCAAACTACCTTCTTCAGACAATGCTCCTTGATAAGAGACTTTAGCCCTTCGGCCATGTAAATAGTCTCCTATCCAATGAAGCATCCTTCCTGACACCCCCATACCTGCTAGTTCATGCAGTATAATTTCTCCGTTGGCTTTATCGAATGCACCCTTGAGATCGACAAATGCCCTGCAGTAGTCAGCATCGTGTGATAGGCACTTGATGACGGCATCAGTAGTTCCTTTACCTTTGATGAACCCATATAAATTATTACTTAATTTACCTCCTATAACATATTGCAATCTTTCTAAAAGCATTCTTTCCATCATTTTGCAAAAACAATATGTTAAAGAGACTGGCCTAAATCCTCCTCCAGGCTTAGGGATAGGAATAATGATAGCAGTTTTCCATGCTCGGGGTAATCGACCCTCTTGATAACTCATATTGAATAGATCAAGTAGTGGACCATTATCAATGCTTGCCAAACAGTTTAATATATCATAGGTTACTCCGTCCTCCCCAGGGGCTGTACATTTCCCATGCTTAATAGCTCGAAGTAGTTCATCCCTAGTAAACATTACATCAGTGTTATCCCCTGTATTTAAAGCGTTAATAATTACTTCTCTCCCGTCCCCTTCCCATTTATTTCCTGCCTCTTTGATTTCCTGAGGTATACTGTCTTTGCTTGACGCGAGTGACCATTTCTTCATTAGCTCGTTAGCGAATTTTTCAGGAGTCGGGTGTGCCACATTATCGATTTTCTTTCCTTTAACTTTTGTAACCTCTTTCCAAATATCACCTATATTTTTACTATTTCCGATATTATTTGTAAAATTCGTCCAATACTCCCTTCTAACTTCTTTTCTAGCCTCCCCGCAAATTTGTGCTGTCTCCAGCAACGTGTTTTTTGCTTCGTCCTCCCTTCCATCGTTTACCCATTTTCTATGCGCGACCTTGAGCATTTTGTTCCAGCCTTGGAGGACTTTATCGTGGGCATATTTATTATTGTTCGGCCGTTTTCTTTTCTTTGTCGTCTGAACATTACGGCTTAATGATGTTTCTATAACTTTAATCATGTCATCATAGAAAGATTCAATTGATGTAGGATGTTAATTACTGTACCATTTTTTAATATATTCAATACAGTTTTGTATATCGTCTTTTGGAAGCCTTAGTTTTTTTCTATTGGCCCCGAAAGCTAGTTTCCCTAGTGGGATTTTAATATCAAGAGCAAAATGATCACCGAGTAGTTCAGCCTCTACTACGCAGCTTCCATCCAGCCCTTGTCCATTTAGTATAAAAGCGTAGTCGAGTCTCCCTCCCTTAATATGGGTTGCTTCTTCCGATCCTAGTAATTTAATGTCTTGGTAATCTTGTACAAATTGATAACATCTTCTACCATTCGTATTTATTTTCCCGTCGAATTCAAATTCATTATACCTAGCGTTTAAGTCCCCAGCGACAAGAGTAACCCCATTATACAGACTATCAGGCAGAGCACTGGCATGAAAACAGTTTTGTGATATATATACGTTAACGATATTAAGGGTACCTTCTTTTAAATATAGTTTTACTGAGACTGTTTCGATCCCCTCTGATTTCATGGGCGCCTCTATTAATTCTGAGGGTATGGAATTTTTTACATATGTGGAAACTCCCCTTATATTATCATCTGAAAATAATTGATATAGTTTATACCCATTGAGTTTTATTATACTACCAGTCCTATCCCAGTTTCCTGGAGAAGAATTACGTCAGTGTCGAACTATGTTACATAATAATGAACATCGTGCATTCTACCACCTAAGCCATTCACGTTCCATGATATTATGTTTAGATGTTTATGATTCATTATGGTGATCAATGTCCATTGATCCAACAGTCAGCTCTACCATATATTTAGTAAACTTATCTAAGCATGCTTGGATTTCTGTCCACCCCTCTACCACTTTTATTTTTATTTCTTCATTATTGCCGTTTTTTGCAAGAATTTGTTCTACGTTGCTTAGCCCATTCTCCATAAATGTATGTTGTTTCAATTTCACTTCTTTCCCTTTTATATTTACTTCACAAGTTGTTCCGTTTTCTGTAGTTACCTTACTGTCCTGGGTTTTGGTTTCCTTCATTTTCTGATTTCTGATGTTAGTTTGTTTTTCTGGACTTATGATTTCCACTTTATTTTCTCCCACTTTGTTGTCGCCATTTACTGTTTTTCTTGTAATTTTATATACTGTGTTTTCTAAGTTTTCTATTCTATTTCCCAACTCACGGATAAACTTGAACATTTCCTTTGTTTCCTGCCACCTGGCCTCCTCTGAGTGGTTAAGTTGGCTGACCTGTGTGGGGTTGGTACTGCTACTCTGGCTGGCTGGTGAGGGGTCTCGGTCGTCAGCTGTTGGTACCCCTGGTCTCCTCCTTTCATGGTCCCTACCACTTGACCCTTGTGTTTGAGGAAGCTGTTTTGGTATTGCCCCTGTCTTTGGGTCAGAACGTCTTCCTCCAATCCATGGGTTTTCGTGATCAGGTGGCGGCGGTGGTTGATGGTAGCGTGGTTGATGGGACCCCCCCTGGTGTTGGTATGTCTCCCCCTCCTGGTAGCGTGTATGGGATATGTCACGGCCAAGGTCACGGCCACCGTTACTCCCAGGTTTCTTGGAACACTGGAACTACCGTGCGTTGTGTTCCCCCCCACAGTTACAACAGTAAGGCACCACTCTAATGTCATTATTTATTTTGTCTCTACATTTGGCAGAGGGATGTCCTCTACCACAAAATCTGCACCTTGCATCCGCCTGGCAGGACCAAGCTTTATGGCCCCATCTACTGCAGTTCAGGCATAGGTCGACCTGTTCTTTGTATGGAGCTAAATATTTGTTACCTATGCCTGTCACAAATATTTTTTCGGGCATTTCCCCTTTCACAAGCTCTACTATTTGTGATCGGTCTTCCCCTTTTATTTGATTGCGCTTTGCCCATACAAATCGTGAATCGTCCAGGATATACGTAGGGTCAAGCCACACCGGATAGTTGAATATAATTACCTTGGTGTATTTCTCGCTGTCGTCAGGAACTTTGAGTGTGACTCCATTGTACCCCTCTGTTGTTAATAATTCTACTGCTTCTTTGCTCCCCACAGTCAGGTAGGGTCTGTGTTTTCCTTCCTTGAGAAGTGGTAGGAAGGATTTATGCTCCCTCCCTAGCTTGACCGCCCACAGTGCTTTCTCTTGGAAGTTCATTTTCAAATCATGGGGGAAGAGAAGTCTAGGCCGCTTCCCTGCCATATCGTCGGTAGTTCCTGGTCTCACCTCACCCTGTGCTGCCCCCTCTCCTAGCCTCTCCACGTCCCATCTCCTCTCTCTTCTCCACGCGCTGCTTCCTCACCCTGCTTCTCTCCACGTGTCGTCACTCTCCTTTCTTCATCCTTCGTCTGATTCGCACCATTCTTAATTTTCTTACCGTATCTTGTGTCTTCTTCATCGCTGCTCTTGTATTGAGCCTCGTTTGGTTTCCCTCTTCTCCGCTTCTCGCTCCTACTAGTCACTTGGGTGTATGGTTCCTGGGTGCACTCCATCTCAGGGTCCGTTTCATAAAAGTCTTTCTCCTTGGTGTTATTGTGCCCTTCTGCTAGCAGAGCACTGGCTTCCACATTACTATTCTCCATTGTCCCTGTTTTTAAGGGCAAATGGTGTTGGACTAGCGGCAGACAGGCCGCCTGCCCACCTGCGACTTTCACTATTCACGGCAATTCAGGAGTCACAGAGAGAGCACTGTACTGTCCCAAGGTCAGAGGTCGACTGGAGAGAGAGAGAGAGGGAGAGAGAGAGAGAGAGAGGGGGGGGGGGAGGGTACCCGTGATCGCTGTACAAGACAGTAGATGTGGCAACGTGTGGTATTGAGATGCCTTGGTAATGAATTGGCTTGGTAATGAGCTGGTGGTGATGAAACCGACTGGTGAAGAAAAGGTCTTATCTGGTCATGAGATGGCATCGTCATGAGGCGACTCGTCTTGTTTGTGTGGGGAAATGGCATGGTCATGAGATGTCCTGATACCGATTGGCTGAGGATAAACATTTCCCGGAAATGGTATCCTATTTCAGTCCACGAGTTCCTCCGGTCCTCCCGAGTGCTGAACTGTTACTTCTTTAACCCTTTCACGTTCTTATGACGCAGAGGTTGCCAGATTAGCAATAAAAAATAGAGTTCTCTCATTCATATAATTACCTCTCCAAAATTAGTTTTCTGCCCACAGCTAACTCAAAGACAACTGCAGAGGTTGAAGTAACTAAACTAAAGGTTTCTAAATACCCCTGATGGTAACAAAGGCTTTAAAGTATCCCTAATAGGCTCAAAATCGCGTCATATGTCGGAGAGGGTTAATGTTGTAGAAAATAGAATAAGGCAATAACATTTGTTGTCCATAAAGAAATTATAAAAAAGTATACAGTATGTACACATTGATTGTAATGTAAATAAGTTATATATATATATATATATATATACCGGTATATATATATATATATATATATATATATATATATATATATATACAGGGTGTTTCATAAATATCTTTCATAAATTTCAGAATGAATAGACCTAGCAATAATAAATATACTTTACTATGTGACGGATTTGGAAATTTCTCATATTTACCGGGATATTACAAATTTTAGTTTAAATAGGAAAGTCTAGGGGATGAACACAATCAGTGGATTACCATCACCTCAATTACTTTATTTTGTCATAAATGTTTGAACATCAATGTATTTTACAGTATTTACAATAGGTGCTCGATCAATTTGCTTCATGGGTTCGAATACTGTATGAATGAAGCTTCACAAATTGAAGGTAATGTGAGAGGTGAGAGAAAGAAGGATGTACTGGCAGTCTTAAGTAAGTACCAGACAGGGAGCCATACACCTCTGCTGAGTACACAGACATGTTATTTACTTTAGGTGCAGCTGGAGGAAATGCAGCTGAAGCAGTAAGGCTGTACGGTGAACAATATCCCAACCGGAGGCAACCATCTCGGCCTACTTTCCTCAGCGTAGAAAGACGACTACGGGAATATGGCTCACTGAATCCACGTGCAGTAGACAGAGGAAGGCCTCATGATGAGCAACTACTCGATGCAGAAGAGGATATCCTTGATGCCATCGCAGATGATCCATCTACAAGCACACGTCGACTTGGTGCACGATTTGGTGTGGCTCATGCATCAGTATGGAGGATTGTAAACAGAAATGGCCTGTACCCATATCATCACCAGCCCATCCATGCTCTGACTGAACGTGATTATCACCAACGAGTGGATTTCTGTCGGTGGCTCCTTACTCAAGAGAGGGAGAACAACGGTTTTATTGCAGAGGTTTTGTTTAGTGATGAGGCAAATTTCACAAGAAATGGCATGTTGAACCTACATAATACACATACATGGGGAGGAGAAAATCCACATGCAACAACAACGAGAGGACATCAGGAACGCTTTTCGATTAATGTTTGGGCCGGTATTCTTGGTGACCATGTAATCGGACCTTTTATGTTACCACACCGACTTACAGGCAATGTGTACACCAGATTTCTTCAGGATGACTTACCCATACTACTTGAAGATGTGCCTCTCAGAAAACGTAGACAAATGTGGTTCATGCAGGATGGGGCTCCAGCTCACTTTGCACGAGGTACGAGGGATTTCCTTATCTCACTGAGCCCCAGCGACGCAGCGTTTGCGTCGGCAATGTATGTAACGCTAAACCCCAGCGACGCAACAGTTGCGTCAGTGTTACTCCGGTCCCAATTCCTTCGGTCCTATGGCACCTAGAGGGCTCAGATTTGTATGGGAGCTGTGTAAGTATCCCACGCAACCATAAAAATGGTTGAAAACTCTCAAAGTCCAACTGCGTGCGCGTGAGCGCGCAAAAACCGGAATTTTGGGTGTTATTGCCTTCAATTTTGTACTCTTGTAAAATCCGTTTTCAGGGGCTCCGTAAGACCAATTTTTGACCTTTCTGATCGTTTTTTTGTGGGTTTTCCTTCATTCCTAACCCATTCGCTATGGTTTCTGGAAAATAACTTTTTTCAAAACTGGCTGGTCCCTGGTGGTACATTTATTAATAACTAGCTGGGGCTCAGTGGGTTAATGTTATGTACCCTGATAAGTGGATAGGCCGTGGTGGTCCCATCACCTGGCCACCTAGATCACCGGACCTAACTCCACTTGACTTTTATCTTTGGAGACACTTGAAGAGCAGGGTGTATGCTACACAAATCAACACCCGTCAGCAACTGTGGCAACGAGTTCAAGAGGCATGCAGAGAAGTAAGAAACACACCAGGGATATTTGAAAGAGTGCGACAGTCTTTTATGCGCCGAGCCCAAGCCTGTATCAACGAGGGTGGGAGAAACTTTGATTAACTATTGTAAATACTGTAAAATACATTGATGTTCAAACATTTATGACAAAATAAAGTAATTGAGGTGATGGTAATCTACTGATCGTTTTCATCCCCTAGACTTTCCTATTTAAACTAAAATGTGTAATATCCCGGTAAATATGAGAAATTTCCCAAACCGTCACATAGTAAAGTATATTTATTATTGCTAGGTCTATTCATTCTGAAATTTAAGAAAGGTTTTATGAACACCCTGTATATATCCTCTTCCTCTTGTAAAGTATAGAAGAAAGAGAAAGGGACGAGGGAACGCAAAAGTGGTCATGGACCCTCTGTCGCGAGTCGGCCATCCCCAACTGTGGGGTATGTGCCTGAGTATATACATACATACAATAGATTTAGATAGATAGATAGACTGAATATACAGTAGATATATATATAAATGCATATATATGTTACCTTAAATATGTTAGTTATATATTAAGATAATTGTACAATAGAGAACAGACAGCTTAACGAGATTAAGTTGAAAATGTGAAACTTAACTCATGTTGGTAACCCTAGTACGCCAAGCAATGAAGGTGTTAGAATTCTTCGCCAGACAAAACTACGAAGTAATGTCATCCTTATTATAAACTACTTCTGTAACTTAACTAAAGTAAACTGCAACATTAACAAATTGTAAATCATACCATAGTTGTTTTAGTTTAACACCAACAATACTTTAACCAACTCATTCACTTAGACTTTAACACGACCTGGCATCTTAAAGCGAGAGTTTCATTTATCTGATTATTCAGATCATTAAGTAATCATTTAGCCAATCACAGGCCATAATTTACTTACCGGTATCACACATTTAAAATAGGCAGTGACGACATTTTCTTCCCTTGCTTGTGTTTACTGTTTTATATCTACAATTTGATGTGTTCCATGTGGTATTTTATAGCTCTTATTTTTTTGTTTTCTTCTATGTGAGGGAGCGAGGCAAAAGGCAGAACTGCCTATAGCGAGTGTCTCCCCCATAGTTGAAAGAATGACAGGGCCAAAATCAAGGGACGTTCGAGCCAAAATGCCTGGACACACGGAGTTTCAAGCAATTTAAGTCATAGGAAGAGGGAAAGACTGATTCTGGGAGAGAGTTCCAGAGCTCAGCTGTTGAATAGAAGAAAATCTGAGAGTAACGTTTCTCTCTTGGGTTGGAGAGTAGCACAGAGTAGGGGTGGGATTGTGTTGCAAGACGGGTACCACGTTCCCTACGTAAAGGAGGTGGTATACACTGGGAAAGCTCTGAGGAACACTGATTATTACAGTAGCGATAGCATAGCGAGAGAGATGCAACATTGCAGCAAAGAGAGAGAGATTGCAGAGAGTTGGAAAGTGGACGGGAGTTAATGATACGAAAGGCCTTCCTTTCAATTTTGTCTAGGAGAGCGGTGTGAGAGGAACCTCCCCACACATGTGAACAATACTCAATACAAGGACGCACTATGCCCCTGTACAGAGCAAGAAGCTGTGCATGGGTAAAGAACCCCCTTAGGCGGTTGAGCTCACCCAGCTTCTGGGAGGCTGCCTTAGCAAGACTGGTAATATGGTCCTTCCAACTGAATAATATCACTGTAGATTATCACATTATCGTATGAATTAAATATAGCCTACAGTTCTTTATTATTCCATGTATATTCATTAAACAATATAAGTTTTAATAATGATAATGATAATGTGATAGGTGATATCAGAACCTTAAGAGCTATAAAATACCACATGGAACACATCAAATTGTAGATATAATACAGTAAACACAAGCAAGGGAAGAAATTTCGTCACTGCCTATTTTAAATGTGTGATACCGGTTAGTAAATCATGGCCTGTGATTGGCTAATCTGCGTGACACCGTCAGTCAGTCTCCTCTCTCGCTTACTTCTTGCCTTTATCATTTTATTGTTTCGCGTGTGTTTACTTTATGATATATAAGTTATTATTGTGTTTTATGTGATATTTAATAGCTCTTTAGATTCGGATAAGACTATAATTTATTAAGTAATCATTACAAATACTTAAACGTATATAGTTTAATGAATAAATAAGGAATTATAAAGATAATAATAAGAAATTATAAGCTCTGCCACTCATTTTGGCCAGTGAGCAAGGGTACTGATATGATAGCCAATCATGAGCCTCGATGCAAACACCAGTTAGGAGCCAGATGCACGGGTCAACTGAATTGAGTATAGTTTGTCGATATTAAGACCTTTTGTCCCATTTATTTATCAATATCAAGACTTTTTGTCCCATTTAGGTGTCGATTTTTTCCTGGCGTGCGATAGCGAACCTGTAATTTCATGAGGAAGCGGCCTTAGGCTGGGACATTTTTCTATCGAAAAATGTGGATATATATCTTGATGGGGGGTCTATGGGGTGTTTGATGGAGGTTATAGAAAAATTAATAAACAAGTAAATAATATTAAGAGCCCATCCCACCTTCAATTCTTGAAAGAGCTGTTGAATCAAGGTAGAGCAATGTACTCCTTATACATCTGGACAGAGCTTGTGTACCAATGCTTTGTTCAGATCTATCATAGAGGCAATTCCTGACAATAATAGAACATATCTATCAGAGTTTTTATCTAAATATTTGTATATAAAGTTGTATAATGTGTATGTTGGTTTGTTGGTGTCCCTATTATCCCCACACCTTGGGACTACGGAGATGAGATGTGTATGGTGTAATAAGGAAATCCAAGAATAGGCTTTAGCGATTTGCTTAAAGGGGATCGACCCGCTTTTGTTTCTTTCTGGGTAGTAGCCATTCGACCCCATTCAGCCTACTGTTTTACGACGTTTATCCTCATCCAGGTGTTGATTTACACCTGTCGAGCGCAAGCGAGCCGGCATATTTTGGATTATGTTTTAGACAGCTGGCTTAATTTGTAAATTTGTTGGTAGAAAAATGTTTCTACATATAATGATGGCTCGATGTCGCTCGCCAGGAAAAAGTCGATAGCTGAATGGGTAGAAACGTCTTAAAACAGTAGGCTGAATGGGGTCAAATGGATAAAACCCAGACAGAAAAAGTAGGTTGGTCCCCTTAATTAAACATAAAGAGAGCAGTGCTACTGGATATTGGTGCTACATATTATACAGTATGTGTCATCTCTATATTCTGTCAGTGCAATTGTGCAGCCCGCTCGGGATCTCAACACTAATCATTAACCTGCACAGGGAATGGGTACCTCAGTTAGTTAATGATTGTTAGCATATGGCGTATGTTTTGTACAGTATAACCCAAAGATTAATGACAATAGAAGAACATTGGAAATAAACCCATTCAGCACCGGTGACATCCTACTCATTATATTCTGCCAACTATTGGGCGATTGTATTCAGTTACAAAAGGCCCTCCAGCAATTAACAGGCTTAGAACTATCTCACTTAATAATTTTTACTACCAAATATCCTTCATAAACTGCACACAATCGTCAAAATATAGCTAGAATGCGACAGAGGTACAGTAGTTGAGAGCGGAATTAATAAAATAATGTTAGAAGCTGGTCAGTGAGTGTGGCTCTTGATGTTAGTTAACCCGGCAAGCGCGATAGGCCTAACGGAAGGCTTCCTATAGGGAACGCGATAGGCCTCACGGAAGCAGGATTTTTAAAGGCGTACCAAAACGGCGCCAAGCTGTCTAGGGAGTCACAAATTGCGCCACGTTTAGTGCGACATGGTACCTCTCGATGGCACCCACAACCACCCGCCGCACGCACCCCACACAGTCTACACACGCAGTACGCTCTCAGTCACTATGGAGCCTACACGCTCCCCTGACTCGCTCCCTGTTGACTCGCCCAACCCTGTTGCTGGCGGTGTTAGTGCTCGTGGCAGGACACGAACACGTGCCAGGAACCCCTCCTTCGTATATACTTCTGAGGATGATGAGCCAGTGCAGCCAAGAAGACCTACACGTGGTGGGAGAGGCACGAAACGTGCAACAAGCACGACGAGTGTGAAGAGGTCATTGTCCTCAGCATTTGCTCTGACAACTGCTACCACAACAACTACTGCCTCTACTGTTGTGGCAACGACGCCCACGGCGCCCACCACCACAGGAAGTACAAGTGGCCGTCCTGGGGATGCAGGAGCATCGGGGGTAGTTGGCAAGAAGGGTAAGGGTAAAGGACAGCCTTATCAGTTCAAGAGGAGTAAGGTGACACCTCCCGCCTCTACCACCCCCGCGTTGCCACCACTACCACCACCCACCACGGCCGCCCCTGCCTCACTAGCCACCACGGCCGCCCCTGCACCACTGCCCACCACGCACGCCCCTGCTCCACCACCCACGCCCACCCATGCCCCTGCTGCTGTTGGAGGGCCTCGTAGAGTTTTGGCAGCCGGTCTAACGCCATCCAAGTTTGACGCCCTCCTCTTCCCTCCTGACTCCTCTGACGACGACGCTGCAGAAGGGGAAGCCTTCGATCCCAGGAACTATGGCTGGGGTGGTGATAGTGGGAGCGAGTCTGAGGAGGATCAAGACCAATATGAGGGAGGTGCAGAGGATTCGGAAGATGACGATGTACTTCTGCACCGTGACCATGACCAAGACCTGTCTGACGACGAAGGCTCAGACGACGTGGCTGACGGAGGGGCTGATCCTGATCCCCCACGGGCATATAATTTTGCCTGGTCTGAAGGGTCCCATTTCCAACCAGATTTGCACCAGTTCAATGCCAATCTGGCTGGTTCAACAGCAGACTGGCCCTGCAATGACCAGTCCACGGAATCTGATTTCTTCTGTGCATTTTTTGACCAAGAGGTATTATCTCATCTCGTTTCCCAAACCAATGGATATTTTACCTGGGTGAGGGAAAGAATTGATATGATATCTCCTAGAGCAAGAATTCGTGCATGGGTTGATACGACTGTCCCTGAGCTCCTTGTGTTCTTTGCGTTGTTGCTAATCATGCCTCTCTGCAGGAAGCATGTAATGGAGCATTATTGGAAGCACGACCCAATCATCAACACCCCAATTTTCCGGAAATATATGGCTCGTGATAGATTTTTCTTGCTTCTGCGATTTTTGCACTTCGCAGATAATAATAATCCAAACCGAGCTGATAGAATATGGAAAGTTCGGGATGTGTTGACCATGTTGTTGCAAAGGTACAGGAAATTCTTCTACCCCTTTGCCAACCTGGTGATTGATGAGTCGCTCGTGCTTTTCAAAGGACGCCTGGTGTTCAAGCAGTACATTCCCTTGAAGAGACACAGGTTCGGGATCAAGATCTTTGTGTTGTGCGATTGTGAAAGTGGAATAGTGCTCGACATGATCGTATACACCGGCACTGATGTAGACATTCCAAAAGTCGGTGACAACGACCCATTGGGCATGTCAGGGCACATTGTGAAAAAGATGCTGGAGCCCTACCTGAACAAGGGGCACACGTTGTACACCGACAATTGGTATACAAGTCCTGCACTCTGCCAGTTCCTCCATGACCACAAAACGGGGGCATGTGGGACTGTCAGAACTAACAGGAAGTTCATGCCTAAGTTCCAAGGCAATCGCATAGAACTGGACAACCCCTCCCACAGTGACACCGCTTCTGATGACGACTTGGCAGAGGAACAAAGGCGCCGCAGACAGGACAGACCAAGAAGAAAGAAGAAAGAGCACTACAAGCAGCTGGAGAAGTCTGGGAAAGTTCTGGTGGTAAAGTGGCTCGATAAGCGACCAGTCCACCTGCTTTCGACTGTCCATACAGGTGCCCAAGTGGACTCTGGTAAATTCCACTACCGTACCAAGAAGTCTATCCAGAAACCTGATATGGTGGTGGATTATACCAAGTACATGCGCCTTGTGGACAAGTCTGATTGCCAGCTTGCAGGCGTTGAGTGCCTACGAAAAACAGTGAAGTGGTATCACAAGCTTTTCCTTCACTTTGTTGACATCACGATGCTCAACGCTTACAACATGTGGCTGGTAAAAAAAGACATGGCCCCGAACAAAAAACTCAAGTTCCGGGAGTTCATATACAACGTCGCCTACCAACTCTTACAGAAACACCAACCAGTCTCCGGTCACAGGGGTCGCCGTGCAGTCAACCTCCCAGACAGAGTCATTGATGGATATGACAAACACTACCCTATCCACACCGAGCTATCTGGCACCCGGAGGCTGCAAGTACAGTGCCAGGTCTGTGCCCACTCCACCAGAAAGCCACCAAAAAGAAACAGAGTCACATCAATGTGCAAGGAATGCAACGTTGGGTTGTGTTGGGGCGAGTGCTTCAGGGACTACCACTCACTCAAGTACTACTAGGAGTGGTACCTGTGTCGCCCTATCTCAGCCAAACTCCTGCCCTGCCCACCTACCTCACTACCTACCTCACTACCTACCTGCCCGTACCTGACCTGCCCGTACCTGACCAACGTGATCTCAAAACACCTGCCTGCCTACCTACTTGCCCGTACCTGACCAACGTGATAATATTATCATAACATGTACAAATTATAGTTGTAGGATAAGTTCATATGTTTTGGTATATACTGTATATATATTATATATATATATATATATATATATATATATATATATATATATATATATATATATATATATATATATATATATATATATATATATATATACACAGTATATTATTGTATACAGTATACTGTATATATAAGCAATATTTTCAGTTATTATTTCAGTTTAATTCATTAGCCAGGCAATATTTTGTTTTATTTATATATACCTATGTAATATTATACTTATGTACTAACCTTTTGTAACAACCTTTTGTAATAATAAAACAAACAAAAAAACAAACAAAAAACAAATAAATACACAAAAAAAAAACATACTTACGCTCTGCTATTCATCAAAGTTTTCGACTTTATGAATAGCAGGGCGTAAGTATGTAAAAAAAAAAAAATTTCAAGTGATATAAACACTCCAAAAACATCCCCATAACCTATCTGGTTTCGAACCCACGTCTCTCGGCCTACGTCTCTAGGCCTACATCTCACTCAGTCCATCACTCTAACCACTAGACCATGACTGTTCACACTATACTGACAGCGATTAGTGCGTACGTATTTTCGGGCAGACGAATGCTTGACAAAAAAAAATATATATATACCCTCGATACACTTGTGTATATCGAAGTATTTAGTATGTATAATACTTTTACATAACCTAACATATTCTATCATTACGAACAAACAGTAAAGAAATTTACAAGTAAATAAATAACCTTTCATCCATGAGTTGCAAGCAAATAGTGCGTAAAAATTGTGTAATGAGATATCGGGTTACTCTAACATACTGCGCCATCCAAGAAGCCTTATCGTTGTTTACAATATAGCAACGACAACACAAAGTGTCTATAAGGTCTAAATTTGTGCATACACCCACACTAATCTCATCTACCTACTGTAATCTGACCCCTTTTCGCTCCCGCGCCACCCACCTTTCTCAATACACCACTCTTATTTCGCCTATTATTCGTCCGTATGCCTCTCTGCGCTTCATTTATCAGTGTATATTATTCACATGGGCTGCCTTACTCATGAATATGAACAGGTGAAACCATAAAGGTGCTTTTTAGGCGAGATATAGAGCGTTGCTTCTCATCAATCGCACGTTCTTGCCTCCACCCTCTCTCTCTCTCCTCCCGCCTGACTCACTCACACACACTCGCTCGCTTGGGGATGTCGTGCCTATCAGCCCATTTTTTTCAACTTGCAGCCACCGTAACTCCACACCCACATTTTTTTAGGGTGGATATATATATATTGGCGGATGTGGCTGCTTATTTCCAAGACATTGAGGTACTTTTTTTTAAATTCTGTGAGATCGAATATTTTTGCAGAAATGCACAAATAACTACCCTAGCTCCTAGGGCTATTTAGCGCTTGTCAGGTTAAGGAGGGTCACCGGCTTTTTTTTTTACTTTCTCTCCTATTCTCTCTTTCCCTGGCTTATATCCATTCTGCCCCATTCAGCCAACTGTTTTAAGACGTTTATCCCCATCCAGGTGTCGATATCTTCCTGGTGAGCGATAGCGAGCCAGCATTATATGGAGAAATCGTGCTTCGCCGGAGACATTTTTCTGTCGAAAAATGTACACATTTAGCTTGCTGCCAAAACAAATATATATAGATGCTGGCTCTCTACTGCTCACCAGGAAAATGTTGACACCTGGATGGGGGTAAACGTCTTAAAACAGTAGGCTGAATGGGGCCGAATGGATACAAGCCAAATAGAGAGGGAGATAAAGAGAAAAAAAGCGAGGTGGGCTCCCTTTAAGAGTGGCAGAGTGTGGGTGGCGAGGGAGTGGCTGCCAAATGTGGAGTCTAATCCCGATAAGTAGGAGAGTAATCTCCTTTATTATGTGAAATAGGTAAATATAATATTATGAAATAAGAGAAAATATACATGTTAAATAACACCGCTAAATATAATTATTGTAATATTTGTAACTAGTGTAACTAGAATATTTGACAACTACACAATGATATTAATCCCTCCAGTTTATAAGAAACGTCACACTATGTTTGAAAGGACCACTAATAAGTGTGTATAGGTAATTAAGAAGAGAAGTAACGGTTATGACACCCTCTAGCATTAACACCTTCACCACCATTACGTAATGTTCCTTATACTGTATTTTGTCTACCATTGGACTATTTTATTTAGTTTATGATCTACCTCTACGACTCAAATGGGTAAATACCATCTCAATAAACCCTCTTAATAACATAGGTCCTTCTCAAATACCATCTCAATAAACCCTCTTAATAACATAGGTCCTTCTCAAATACCATCTCAATAAACCCTCTTAATAACATAGGTCCTTCTCACATACCATCTCAATAAACCCTCTTAATAACATAGGTCCTTCTCAAATACCATCTCAATAAACCCTCTTAATAACATAGGTCCTTCTCAAATACCATCTCAATAAACCCTCTTAATAACATAGGTCCTTCTCAAATACCATCTCAATAAACCCTCTTAATAACATAGGTCCTTCTCAAATACCATCTCAATAAACCCTCTTAATAACATAGGTCCTTCTCAAATACCATCTCAATAAACCCTCTTAATAACATGGGTCCTTCTCAAATACCATCTCAATAAACCCTCTTAATAACATAGGTCCTTCTCAAATACCATCTCAATAAACCCTCTTAATAACATAGGTCCTTCTCAAACTTCATAAACTCGTCTAATTTTAACCAGAACCAAAGGTAAAAAGGCGCTATGGTGCTGAAGGGGATTAAACAAATACTATTATAAAACCATTGACAATTTCAGCTGAACCTCTGATATCTTGTTTTCCCCTTCCAGTGGGCATTATTAATAACGAGTGACACATTTAAGGGGGTACGTGTTATTTTAGTTTGCATTTATTATTATTTTGTTCTCATTTTTGCTTTGTTTATTATTATATTTGTTTCCTCCCTAGGCCTCCATCCAACTAACACAAAATCCTAAAGATCTCCCTTTGAGATTAATTTGCACATGTTTGGGTAAACTAAATTAATGTTCCAACCAAAGTCCGGTTCCTTCAAAATCACAGACTCGCTATCGTTCGCCTGAAAAAAATACACCTAAATGGCACGAACATTCTTAATATTGACAAAGAAATGGGGTATAAGGTCTTTAAATTGACAAATTAATGGGGTGAACGTCTTAAAATCTCTAAATTAATATGGATGAACATGAGGGAGAAGGGGGTCCAAAATAACGACATACCTCCCCTTAAGAATGGATTCACGCAATGTCGCTGAATTACAGGCCCCTGAAGTATTTTTACAAACACATTTTCTAAATACAGATAAATGATTATTCCACCATACTATGTTTTTAGGGGGGATGGATTATTTTGCTGGTCCCCCGTCTTCCTAATGTTTGGCCCTAATGCTTGGTTCACACATTCACGTATATTGCTCCCGACAGCTCCCGTCAGGCGTAATCGCCAATTTTGTGTTCTGACGGGATTAGTCCGGCCGTGAACGCCCGTATAACCACGACTATTACACTTCCCATCAGACGTACCGTGACGGGGCCAGTGTTACGTCAGTCGTAATGTAGTCGTAGTGAACTACGTACGTGTTTGCGACTTGCGTAAGCATGTCCCCGTTCGTCCGCATGGGCTGCCCGATTTGCGGAAACACAGGCCACGCCCATGCCACGCCCCCACAAGACCTGCGTAGCTGAGGCCGTACATCTTGGGATTGTTTAGGACCTACCTGGACAGGTTCCGGACAAACGTAGGCACACCCCGTCTGTCCAAACACAGACAAAGACAGTCTTTGTCAACCACGTAGGTATTGGTTGGAATCTGGGAACTACAAAAGGGCAGGACTGGCCACACCTTTGTCATTCCCACTCCTTCCTAGGCACCATGAACAACATCGCGGAATTCATCCTGGAGGAGTTAAATTTTGTGAACTCCCTAATCAAACCGGAGAACAGGCATAACACGCGGCTAATGAAATGGATCCTTTCCTACATAGAAATCTTAAAACTACTTGCAATAGCAAACTACATCCATCAAGAGGAACAAGAGAAGAAGGAAAGGAGCAAGAGGACAGTGTGGGTGTGGCCTTATCTGCAACGAAGGCTTGAACATGGCCATTATGAGAACCTGATGGAAGAGTTGGCCAGAGAATGTCCACACATGTACAAGAACTTCACCCGGGTAGACAAACAACTATTTGATGAGATTGTGGAACGTGACACCCCCATCATTCAGAGGAAACCTACTTTCTGGCGAAAACCCATTCCTCCTGGTCTGCGGGTGGCCATCACCCTACGTTTCCTCGCTACGGGTGAAACCTACAGGAGCCTGCAGTACTCCTTTCGGGTTGCCCACAACACCATCAGCCAAATTGTTCCAGACACATGCCAGGCCCTCATCTCTGTCTACGGAGATCAGGAGCTCAAAACGCCACAATCACCTGCTGAATGGAAGGAGGTTGCCAGCGGCTTTGAGGAACGATGGAACCTGCCGCATTGTATAGGAGCCATTGATGGCAAACACATACGGATCCGCAACCCCTCCTTTGGTGGCACATATTACTTCAACTACAAGAAGTTTTTTTCCATTGTCCTGTTGGCAATTGTTGACTCCAACTACAAGTTCATCTACGTCGACGTTGGTGCCATAGGGTCAGAGTCTGATGGTGGTGGCTTTGCACACACCCGTCTGTCTAAGTTGTTTGATAGACACAGCGCCAAACTGCCCCCCGCCGAGGTCATCTCTACCGATCCCACTGGACCACCAACGGAATACTTCTTAGCAGGTGATGATGCATTCCCTCTGCACGCCTACCTGATGAAGCCCTACCCCCAACGATTCCTCACGAAACCTGAACGGATCTACAACTACAGACTCAGCAGGGGCCGCCGGGTGGTAGAGAACGCCTTTGGCATTCTTGCCAACCGCTTCCGGGTTTTCCACACTGCAATGTGTATGAAACCTGAGCGTGCAGAGGTTGTTGTGTTGGCCTCATGCATTCTGCACAACATCCTACGAGGACGAAACCCACCCCGAACAGAGGTAGATCAAGAGGACCCACACACCCACCAACTCATACCTGCCCCCTGGAAGAGTGACCCACCTGTAGGAACCAACATCCCAGCCATGTCCCGCAACACTGCAACCAGGCTTGCCAAGGAGCAACGGAACTACCTCAAGACCTACTTCTCTTCCCCTCAAGGATCTGTGGCTTGGCAGGATGACCGTATTTAGGTGAGTTATATCTACTTTAATATTCTTTGAATTTTTTACGGTTTTCCCCTGTTTACTTAGTATTTTGCTTTATATTTCAGTTTCATTTTACTTTTTTGTTATCGAGTCTTTGGCAGTTTGCTTTGTATTGTACTTTTATCTGTTACTTTTGATTTTCTTTAAGTTTGTAGGTTCTTCGATATTTAGTTTATTGTATATTTTTATATTTCCTTTAATTACTTCAATTGTTCCCTGCTTACTTTATTTTTCATCTTTTACTTTTATATTTCAATCAAGTTTTTATTTGTTTCCATGTTTCCTTTGTTTTGTAGTTTATGTTTTAGTTACGTTTTCAAGGTTTTTCATATTTATTATTAACCATATTATCATTATTGCGTGTCAATTAGTAATTTCTTTTTTATTCTTACTCATTAGTTTCAGTATATATTTCATTTGTCATCTTATTAATAAATACTTTAGCTACAATATTGGAAATAGAAACACACACGTCATTACACAAATAGATATATTGTTAATACACATAAATTATCATTAATTAGAAACAGAGACAAGGAGGGTTGCAACTAGGGCTGCTAGGGTGGCTTCTTCTGGGTCTCCAGGGTCTGATCTGGATCGACGGATTGCACGGGCGTACCTGGATTATATCCAGGTGATGCAGACAGAAGATGATCCAGGTTGAAGCTGGTGTTCCCAAGCTGTGAGCCCAAGTTTGAGAGGTCCACTAACTGAGAATGTGTGGGTGTGGAGGCATTAGGTGGCAGGAATATGCCAGGGGGTGTTGCTGATTGCTGCGGCCGCAGCAATGACTGCAATACATGTGAAAGTAGCACGAAGGTAGCAGGCTTGGGCTGGGTCGGCATGGGTTGAGGCAGGGTGGTTGGCGGATTGCCCTGGTACATCACTGTGGTTGCCGGTTGATGCTGCTGTGCCTGGGGTTGGGGTTGGGGCGCCTGAAAGCCATAGTTCCGAGTGGCGTGCAGCATGAGGTCCTGACCAGGCTTGGTAACTCCCTCCTCATGGGCAGTTCGGAACTGGTTGAGGGCTGCCATCAGTTCAATCTTCAGTGGGGTGTTGAAACCTGCAGGCAGCCCCACACAGTCCTTGGCCATGACATCCAGGGAGGCGCGCCAATACTGTACCTCCGGATCCTCGACCACATCCATAACCTCAGCCAGGTTGTGGCACACCTTCTCCGCAGTTGCAAGGACCTGGTATGGGAACAAGGAACAAGAGAACATTAAACACACAAAACATAACATATTTTAATATTTGACCAATTACGAATTTTAACAAATAAAATGTGGTATTCTGGGAAGCCTACTATGTTCAAAGTTATTGTTACCATTATGGAAAAAGAGAACATTGACACGTTGCACAACATACGAAACATAACATATTTTAATAATTGACCAATTAGGAATTTTAACAAATAAAATGATGTAGTATTCTGGGAAGCCAATATGCTATAGTGGGAGCCTATCATTGGGCTTTGTAATTGTGGTTTGGTAGGACAGGGATCTGTCTTGTTTAGTCCAATCGGGTTTCTGCAGACTCCCATTTTCTTATGTTCTTATGTTCTTATGTTCAAAGTTATTGTTGCTATTATGAAACTAATATTTCCTCTACTCACTTGCTCCAGGCTTCCGTGTGATGTGGATGCTGTGGATGGTACAGCACCAGGAGGCTTCCCCTGCTTCGCCTTCCGCACAGGCATAGAGATGGCTGGGGTGGTGTCCTCCTGACTGCCGGCAGAGGGGTCCTCCACATCATCTGTGGGAGGTGCTGGGGCTGGGTCAGGCACAGGAACAGTAGCAGGTTCGGCAGCTTGGGCAGCAGACTGTTGGGACATGAATGTATAATTAGTAACATGTACATTATTTATCAACTGTAAAATACCATTCAACATAACCATTCATCCTTGTAACCTTTAAATAAAATGAATAAACTGCTTTGTGTTATTATGTGTTTCATTAACAAAAATGTTAGGTAATTATAAACTTAAGTGAACAAGATACATTGAAAAAAATAATGACATCATTATAAGCAAAATAATTCAGAAAAAGACAAAACCTGTCACTATCCTGAGGAGGCCAAACCTCTTGGCTTTCTATCGCTCGCCAGGAAAATATTGATGTGGTTGTCGATTTAATAGTGAAAGGGTTGGAAAACATAAAAAATGTAAACGTACCTGAGGCATACCAAGTGTCCTGGGCTTATTTTGCCGCACGATATGTGGCTTCAGGAACCGGAAAATGTCATAGATCCACTTCTCCCACTCCGTCAACCTTTTGGCCCCATCACCACTCTTCAGCTTGGTGAGCCTGCCGAACCTGGAGCGGAGAGAGGTGAACCACGTCATCAAGTCCAAGGCTGTTCCATGCTGGCTGCCTTCTCCGCCACAACATGGTCTATCTGTTCCTTCTGTTTGTGCCTGGGATCACCCTTATCATATGAGGAGGTCCGTGCCAGAGGGGCCAACTCGCCACATTTTCAAAAACAGCGCTCTAGCTGGTTCCCGCTCCGTGAAATTCTTGGGAATCATCTGGCATAAAAAAACATCCGACTTTCGTCCTTATAGCAACTGCACATAGGGTTGAGCGACCCTTGTTTTTGCCGTTTGGCAGACCGTTTATGGGTGTGAATCTGGGTAGACAGAGGGGCCAACTCGCCAACGCGCTCAGCCAATGAGAGCGCCGCTACGACGTGGGGAATTAAATGGCCGCCCGCCCGACCACTCACAGGCGCTGTACGAGACGTGCTTCAGTAGTCACGCTCAAACCGAGTTAGAGTCAACACACGAGTGACTACCTCCGCTACTTTAACCCGTTGAGACCCAGCGTCGCACGTGTTGCGTCGGCAGTCTTTGATCACCAACTCCCAGCGACGCATCACGTGCGTCCGACATATAAAAAACACTTACGTGGCTCGTAAGGTAGGAAATGGCGGGAGAATAGGAGGGGGCGGTACCGTAGTGTGTGGGGGAGCCGGGCCAGTAGGTGTGAGCGGGCCGAGACAGCCGCGCGGCTGGTGGTGGTGGGCTTAGTGGGGATAGTTTACACCCCTAGTTTACCGCCACTTTGAACCTTCATTACTCCGGTCGTATGGGAGCTAGAGGCTTGAGATTTATGTGAGATACTCCTTAGGATGTATGCCGTACAATGCCATACTCAGTTTTTACCCTAGTGCTCCCGGGCGGGTGGTCATGCGGGGGAGACGAACTATTGAAACCCCCCCCCCCCCGCCCCCCAAATGACCGAAATGAGTTTTTTTTTATTTGTGTGTTCATTTCTCACCATTCTCTTCCATTTTGGCTCAACAAATTTTTTTGAAGCTCCCCCCCCCCAACCCCCCACCGGCCCCCCCCCAAAAAAAAATGTCAGAGGTGATTTTTTTTTGTTTTTTTTTCATTTCTCATCCTTGTCTTCCATTTTAGCAAACAAAAAAAATAAGTGAAAATGGCTTGGGACTGGGGTGAACAAAATATTATAACTAGCCGGGGCTCAACGGGTTAAACATCAATAACTCAAAACTCTACTCGTGGCGAGTTGGCCCCTCTGGCACGGACCTCCTCATATAGAAAAGGTGCCTCGAACTCCAGTCACTCTCCCAGCGTACGCTCAGTCTCCTCCGTCAGGATAATGTTGGTGCTCTTCCGGCGCCGTTTTCGCCGTTGTGGTGGCTGTGGCTGTTCGACGCCCTCACTTTCCTCATGATCATCTTCGACTTGCCCCATGACCTCTCCATTCTCGTCGTCGATGTTGATCAACAATTCTGCCTGCTCAGCAGAGTTGGAGGTGCCAGGCATCGAGGGGGCAGGCGGTGAGGTGGCAGACGTCGATGGGGCAGGCGGAGAGGTGGCAGGCGTCGAGGGAGCAGGCGGAGAGGTGGCAGGCGGAGAGGTGGCAGACGTCGAGGTGGGATGGGAAACCTTCCTGACCTTCTTCCCGCTTTTCTTGGTATTCATGGTGACAGGGCAGGGCAGGGCAGGGCAGGGCAGCGTGCAGAGGGTGGCAGGGTGGCAGGGTTGGCTGTAGGTTGTTGCTCCGGTATGGTGAGAGGTATGACTGATGGCAGTGTGTCCCGCTGGTCCTTATATACCCCCCGTGCATCGTTGCCGCGTCTTCCCACCAGCCCGCAGTGTGGCGGTGTTGCCATATACTTCCCGACGAACGTAAACTTTCCCGTTTGACGGGAATATTTTACGATTGACGTGAGCAGCTCACGTCTGACGTGCGAGCGGCTACGTCTGACGGGGCTGCTCCCGTCAGATGGCCGTGGTGGGCCGGACGGTCGTAAAAGTTCCCGACTTTTGACATACGTGAGCGCGAGCCACGTATCTGATTCCAATTTCAAAACATACCGGGCGGCATCGCCCGCACCAACCGCCTCCCCGACCCGCGTGGCTACTCCCGCCATGTGTACCAACCCCCCCGACTGTACACAATTTCATTTACGTTTTGCGTAATATGCCCTTACGTTTGACCAAACTACCAATATTCGGGTGCCAACTACCAATAAACCTTCGTACGGGAGCTGTCGGGAGCATTTACGTGAATGTGTGAACCAAGCATAATAGTTTTCAGATTTGATTAAGTTCGGCCCATTAGTTTGGCAACGTTAAGTCCTTTTGCCCCATTAATGTGTCAATATGAAGACTTTTCGTGTCATGTACAAGTCGGTGTCGATTTTTTCCAACCGAGCGATAGCTAGCCTGTAATTCAAGAGGAAGAGTCCTTCGGCAGGGACATTTTTCTATCAAAACATGTACACATTTATCTTGAAGGAGGGTCTTAGGTGTGTTTTTTGTTTAATCTTGATGGAGGTCTAGGGAGAAAATTAAGAAAATTATAAGATTTACATGAGCAAATAATTACGCATATCTCCCCTTAAGTAAAAATATTCAATGTATTTAATATCACAAAACATAATAATAATAAATGTTGACTTTCTTATTGCTGCATTATACTTCAACTTTGCCAAATACAATTATGCTGATTAACTAGAATATTACTCTGTATAATAATA
Organism: Paralithodes platypus; assembly: GCA_032716605.1. Classification (NCBI taxonomy): domain Eukaryota; kingdom Metazoa; phylum Arthropoda; class Malacostraca; order Decapoda; family Lithodidae; genus Paralithodes; species Paralithodes platypus. Next base: position 28,396,232 of record CM064501.1, on the reverse strand, counting down.
ACTTAAACAGTAATCGATGTTATTTTATTACCAACAATGACATCTAAAATTGTCTAATGAAAGTTCTGATGTAATACCAATACAATAGTCACATCAGTTTATAATGTAAGAGACAAGTAGGAATTCCCTTCTCCTATCTAACGGTTGATAAGCTGTTATCCGTGGACACATGGGTTAAAGCGTAGATATAATTCTGGTTGACTGCGGTTCGAGTTCTGGCTGAAGCCTAAACAATTAATGTAACCCATGCATATTTGTGAGATATGATGTGTACATGTAAACTTAATGCCATTATATCTAACATAGCACTATATATATATGTTGTTATGTCATCACAATTAAGATTATATTCTATGATATATTTAGGACAGCAGACATATATATTTTATATTATGCCTTTTCCTGCTTAGATTTACTACTGTATTTCCATCCATAATCCCTTGGAGATTATGACGCATTTTGACAATTTATTTTGGCTATCAGTAGACGATTTTATTCAGTTTAGGAAGGACTCGTTGGAGTCAAAGATAGACGAGTTGGTTTTACCCCTTTGATTACTAGAGAACCTTCCAAAAATGAATGAAATCGTTTAACTCTTACTGTACCGGTGACTTCTTTTGTATTTGATTTCAGCTACATTCAGTCGATATTATGAAGTTTAGGAAGGATATATGGTAGCTGAAAATATGAAAATTATGAGGTAGTGTGTGTCCTTTCTAAGCTTAATCAAATTGTCTAATAGTTGTTAAAAATAATGACAAGGATGTCACCGGTAGTGTATGGGTTAATGATAGTCAGAATAAATTGCTAAAACGTGTGGTAATCCTCAAGGGGTGTTTAACTCAATGAATGCCGGCTACTATATAAAAAATACGGACATCACAGCGGCAATTGTCATATGACTATTGCCGATAATCTGTGTAGTACATGGCCTACGCAATGCCTACGTAGTACAAGGCCCATGCAGGCAAGCAAGCGAGTCAAAGCAGCACGGGTCCGTCCCATCCATCACCAGCCGTGTCAGGGCGAACACTAGCTTAACTTGGAAACATCTCCAGCTCTCCTATTAGACTTGAGAATAGCGAAAACCGCTGAATATCGTTCATTATACATTTTTATCGATTTAGCCTCACTTTTGCAATATCGTTGCACGACAACCAGTGATCGTACGGACATAATTCAGGTGTCATTGGAAAGGTCTATTCCTCTACTTTCAGGGATATATCATTGAAATACGACCTTGCTCTTGTTTATACATGCAAATGTGCAGGGAATGAAGGTCAAGTTTTAGTCCAAAATCCCCGTATGGTAGACCAAGCAATTGTCATATGGCAATTGCCATATAGTGATTGTATTAAAGGGGATCGGTTCATTTTTGTGGCCAATTTTTTCATATATTTTTGTCTTAGCTCCCTCCCTAGACGTCTATGAAATTTAAAAAAACATCCATCCGAAATAAAAATGTCACGGCCGAAGGCCAGTTGCTCTACAACTCCAGGCTCGCTATCGCTCACCAGGAAAAATATAGACACCTAAAGGGCACGAAAGGTCTTAATATTGACAAAGAACAGGGGCGAAAGGTTTTAAATTCGACAAACTAATGGAACGAACGTCATACAATCTCAAAACAAATATGCTAAACATGAGGGAGAAGGGTGTCCAGAAAATAAAATCTACCTCCCCCCTAAGTGCCTGTAACCAGCTAAATGTCTTCACCACTTCTTGCTGGGGTGTCCATGTGTTGTGGTGATGATAAATTGTGTTAGTGTATCACCTCTCTCTCTCTCTCTCTGGCGATGATAAACTGTGTAAGTGTATCGCCTTCCCTCTCTTTCTCGGTCTCTCTCTCTCTCTCTCTCTCTCTCTCTCTCTCTCTCTCTCTCCTTCCCCTCCTACTCTCCCAAGCCTCCTCTTCATTAATCTTGTAAACAGGGCTCTGCAAGCATTTCCTTGAGTGAGTATACACATGTCTCCTGAGGCAATACCTTAAGGTTACTCCTATTTCATTGCTATTATAATTATTAGTGGTGTACCGATTCATCCAACATAATTCATGGAAGCAAGTAAAGTAGACCTTTATATTTTATGCATTAGAATGCCATCGAAAATTCCCTCGTAATCACTTTGGAAATTAATCCAAAAGCAGCGACATTCCTACAGAATGTTTTACTGGGCGAATGGATATTTGCTCTGTACACTAAGTAGGGGGAAATCCTACTAAAACTGCCAAAACCAAAACTGCCAAAACCAAAACGGCCAAAACCAAAAACGGCCAAAACCAAAACTGCCAAAACCAAAACTGCCAAAACCGAAACGGCCAAAACCAAAACGGCCAAAACCAAAACGGCCAAACCCAAAACGGTCAAACCCAAAACGGCCAAAACCAAAACGGCCAAAACCAAAACTGCCAAAAGCCTGAAATGTCAATGACCCCGTCCTTACCTAACATGACGCAACCTAATTAAGTCTACGCACTTTAACCTGCCCAACCTAACTTAGAACTTCCACCCTGTTGTTGCTTGATTTCCTTTGTACTCCTTTGCCTTATAAAAACACGCCATACCCTATAAAAACAAGTCTACCCGGGTGCAGGACTCTCTCTCTCTCTCTCTCTCTCTCTCTCTCTCTCTCTCTCTCCCTCCCTCCCTTGTCTTATAAAAACACGCCTTACCCACATAAGTTGTCAGTGGTGATATCGGAGTAGCCTAGTGGTGTGTGGGGCTCTCGTACGATCACAGGCTACTCCAATATCACTCGATGTAGGGGGGTCCATGTATGGGTGCATGCGTGCGTGTGTGTATCATTAGCAGTGTATATAAGCAGTCACGTCTCTACATTAACAATCCTAGACATTCAGGATGAAGCCCCAACTACCTCCTGAAAGCCCTCCCTCCGCCAGCCTCCCAAGGGGCATAGGGGCTGGTCGAAAGGACATTCGAATGTCTCAAACCCCTCCCGCTAATCATGACACTGATTCCTACAGCGATATAACACTCTACAGAGAAGGATCTCAGGATGCGATTGACAATGACAGCGTGCTTCCTTCACCCGCTGCGGGGGTTATCGAGTGTATCTCCCCTATCCCCGACCCTCAACCTATCAGGACTTCCACACCCAAATCGGGTAAATAAAATATTTATGTGTGTGTGTGTGTGTGTGTGTATGTGCACGTGTGTGCGTGCGTGTGCCTGTATGTGTGTGAAATAAAGCCGATGTACAAAATATAACTTGTAATTAACGCCCAAATCTCGCGAGTAAAATATATATTTATTGCTATAAATTATATGTTTAGCTTGTATACTTAACTTTCATCACTGTTTATTATGTATGCTATTAAACCCCTTTGAGTGTATAATTGTAATAAGTATACGGTAATGCATGCGTGTGAAATAAAGCCGATGTCAAAAAATATAGCGTGTAATTAACGTATACTTTCCTTCCATTATAGGACGTATGAGTGACAGCCGCGTCCCCGCCCCCCATGCTCAGTCGGAGACGTCGAAAAAACATCTTGGGGGTTGTGATGGTCATACCGATTTCCCTCCTCCATCCCCCCAACCCGGCCCCAGCGGGTATCAAGCCAGGTAAATGAAATTCTACGTATACATACACGCATGCACATCCCACAGACGCACATACATACACTCACACACACACACACACACACATACATACATACATACATACACATGCACACACACACACACATATACACACACACACACACACACACATACGCACACACACACACACACACGCTTCTAAGTTTAATTTCCGATAAATCTAATGTATTTTTCCACATATAGATTTTGTTTAGTATTTACCATTTTGACATTTTTTATTCTGATAATTTCGTTATATTAAGTTGAACAGTAGCCTTTTCCCTCGTTTTCAAGTTTAGACAATTTTAATTTCTAATCATTGTTTTATTCTATTTCAGATCCCGCCCCCCGCCCCCGTCCTCATCATCGCCATCCTCATCACCCCCATCAACCCCACCTCCGATGACACCCCTCCCCGCTGAAATACCCGCCAACTTCGAGGGAGGGATGCAATATATGAACTTTCGCATCCCTAGAGACGTTGCCAACGATGGGATAGGATTCCTGAGCCGCATGCGACCCCTACTCATCCTTCAAATCCAAGAGCTTTTCGAGGAATACAACGATGGTCTAGGTCACTTCCCGGCTCTTAAGGTGTACGCTAATTTTTTAATCAGACTGGTTCGACAAGACCCCGAAAGCGACACCCCCACATATAGAGAGCACTATATGTGCACCTCCGCTCGCATCCTATCGCACGATGAAGTAGAAGACTTCATCGATGAGCTAGTTGAATACCTTCTCAAAAGATACGAGGACAGTATATCGGAAGAAGAGGGTAGCGGGTATTCGATGGATAGTATCCTAAAATTTGGGATCTTCTTCGGCTTCATTAAACTCAATATGTCTTTAGGTCGGCATGAGTGCTATCCTCATAAAGTCCGAGGAAAGGCCCACATCTATAATCCTACAAGCCCGAACAATGACTGTGATGACGGCTCTCAATGGCCACGCCCAGCTGAAGCGAGGTCTACCCCTTCCAGCTCAACGTCGATGGAGAACTAGACGTTATATTCCAGCCGGTCTCGTGGAGATGGGTGATGTACCCAGCCCGGCGGCGTGGGATGACCTCAAAAAACTTGAGATGCTAAACGGTTTTAGCATCCGAGTCTATGGCCTCGAACAACCACGCAACGGCCCACCCCACCTCATCTTACTCCGGAAGGGGGCTAGCATCGGGGACCCCATTCATCTTCTAATTCTGAATAACCACCACATAGTCCTCATTAGCGACTTTAACGCGTACCTACGGACTCTCACTCACTCGGGGAAGTTCTACTGCTGGCGATGTCTCTTCGGGTTTATGCGTCAGGAGGAGCTAGTCGAGCACGGATCAACATGCCACACCGGGCTAACCCGACTTAAGTTTCCCCCCTTGGGTTCTAAGGTTAAGTTTGCCCATCATGCAAAAGCGTATGAGCCCTCTTACGTCTGCTTCTACGACTTTGAGTCGTTGCTCATACCCCCACCTCCCGGATCGTCTCCCTGCGTCGAGAAGCGTCACAAGCCTAGACCCTACAGTTACATCATCGTCAGCCGGGCGGGCGAGGTAACGAGGAGTGGATCGTACACCGGCGTGGACTCTGCGGATCATTTTGTTACGACCATGATGAGGACCTGGGCTGATGTGAAAAAAACCAGCGTGTATTACCCAATACACATCACCCCTGAACAGCAGGGCTGGCACGAAGCGCAAACGCATTGCACGATATGTGAATCGGCATTCCTCAAAGGGGAAGGCTCGGGGTACAGACATCACGACCATGAAGTACCGGTCAACAATTACCTCGGCGCTGCCTGTCCTAGATGTAACCTTCAAATGACTAACCACAAGGATCAGCTGACCCTCATCGCGCACAACGCCAACTCCGACTTAAGTATGCTGCTGCGTGAGCTTACTTACACCGCTCTTAAAATCGATCTACGTCCCAAACAAACCCCCTACAAGTTTCACGAGGTCATGATAAACAAGAAACTACGATTCATCGATAGTTACGCCTTTATGCCGGGATCTCTGGCTCAATTGGCCAAGCAGTTTATCGCCGGGGGTATCAAACCGCGGTACACCGAAGCCATGCTGAATGATGTCGGTGTTCCCTCGGAGGCCCTGTCTCTACTAACATCTGGAAAACAAGTCCTCTGCTACGACTACCTCGACTCTCCCGCTCGTCTCTCCGAACCGCGTCTCCCACCGCGTGAGGCCTTTTACAACTCTCTCCTGCAGCAAGAGCTCTCCCAAGCCGACTATGAGCATGCTCAGAGAGTATGGGTCATCGCGGGATGCAAGACCCTCGGGGGTTACATGACCCTGTATATGAGAGTCGACGTTGGACTCCTCTGCGACTGTTTCCTCGAATGGCGCACCATCATCAGGAACCAGTGGCGGCTGGATCCTATAAACTACACATCTCTCCCCGGATTCGCCTTCGACTCCTTCCTCATGTCCACGGGTGTGGAGTTGGACGTTCTCAGCGATCCCGAGATATATCACCGGATACAAGCCAACGTTCGAGGAGGCTTCTGTAGTGTCGTGCGGCGCCACGTCAAAGCCAACAATAAATTCACCAACCCAAGCTTCAACCCTCGGACGGACACTAGTACCTTCCTGAGCTATCTGGATTTTTGTAGCTTGTATCCGACGGTAATGCAGGAGAAGTTACCCTGTGGGGAGATGAGGGAGCTACTCAATCAAGAACTCGAGGGATTCCTGAGGTCCCCACTAGCGGAGGTGAAGACCGACGGTGAATACGGGTATCTAGTCTACTGCGACACCGCTGCGGCTACCCGTGAAGTGGCCGAAAAGACCGACGACCTCCCCCTCATCATCACCCAGCAGAACATAACCCCGGACGTCATGTCTGAGGCCACGCGGGGGTGGTACGAGGCTGAAGACCGCAAGCCGCCGAAGCAGAACGTGAAACTCATCGGAACCCACGCCGCTCAGAAGAATATGCTCTTTGCCCTTCCCCTGCTGCAGCAACTGATTAGCCTCGGGTTGGTGGTAGAGAGGGTTACCCGAGTCTATACTTTCCGCCAGGCAAGTTTTTTGGCTGGGTTCATAGCTGGAAACATCGAGGCTCGGAGAAATGCAACGTGCCCCATCAAGAAGAATGCGATCAAGTGCATATCTAACTCCATCTTCGGGCGGACTTTGATGAACCCCGCAAAGTACAACCAGAGCGTGGATGTGGTGACCAAACGAGAAAAGTTCCTCACGATAGTACGAAGCCCGTACTTTAAACGTGTCGACTCACTCGGTAAGGATCGGGTCATGATGATCCGACACCGCCGTAGCGTCCAAGTCAACCATCCCAACTATGTGGGGTTCTACATCCTCGAGCTATCCAAGTTAAAACTCTACCACTTCTATTACAGGGTTCTCAAACCCCACTACGGTGAACGAGTGAAGCTAATCTACTGCGACACCGATTCGCTCGTCACTTCTATAGAAACGGACGACCTGATGGAGGAGTATGCCCGGGAACCCCTCAAGCAGTACCTTGACCTCAGCAACTTCGCCCCCTCGCATCCTCTGTACAGCGAGACCAACAAGGGTCGGCTGGGATGCCTCAAGTCTGAAGTCGGTGAAAGGGTGATCTCGGAGTTTGTGGGTGTACGCCCCAAGTGTTATTCCATTCTGATGACCAGCAATGACAGGCTGAGCTCGGCCAAGGGAGTGCCTCAGCGGGTCAAGGCAACTATCACCCACCAGAGATATCTGGATGCCCTACAACTACAACGCTCCTTCTCATTCGTCTATCGGGGTTTTACCAACAGCCGGGGGGACATGTGCACGGTCTCCTACCCGAAAAGAGGCATATCCACGGTGGAGGATAAGAGGTACTACCTCAACGTCTTCGAGTCACGATCCTACGGGCATCCTGATGATCGGGAGGGTCAGCCAGAGGGGGAAGAACAGCGGCAGCGGGATGGGGAGGTGAGAGAACAACGACGACGGAGACGAAGACGGGAGGATGAGGAACGACGGGAGGATGTGGGACTACGACGGGATGCGGGTCCCGCACGCGGGCTTTGGTACGCTCGGGATGCGAATGAGGAGGAGGAGGAGGATCAGCTACTAGTCGATGCGCTGGATGCTCACACGCAGGGGGAGGAGGAGGAGGAGGTGGAGGGGGATGTTGTAAGCCAGGCGGAAACATTGAATGCCCTCATCAATCTGGCTCGCATGAACGCCCTCGACGATGATGATGATGATGACGAATGAATGAAGCGGAAACATGATTACCAGTAAACCATAAATGATTTATTTTCAATAAAGCGGATGCGAGGTAAATTTCCAAACATGATGACTCGTAAACCATAAATGATGAATTGTCAATAAAGCTGATTAACTGTAAAATTTTGTATTTTAAATTTCTCCTCTCCCATAAATGCTGATGATGAATTGTTAATTTTCCCGCATGATGACCTCTATTCTCTAGTTATTAAGCAGTAAGATACGTTGAGGGATAATAAAAGCTTAGTCAGTCCATTTTTTTTTTTTTTTTATTGGGTCAAGAGCGCAATCAGCGTAAATATTCTCTAAGCGCCGATACTCCCGCCGCCGTCGTCGTCGCCGCGCCCCGCCCGCCCGCCCCGCCCCGCCACCCGCTGTGGGAGTATCGGTGTTTAGAGAATAGTTACGCTGATTGCACTCTTCACCCAATAAAAAAAAAAAAAAAATGGACAGACTAAGCTTTTATTATCCCTCAACGTATCTTACTGCTTAATAACTAGAGAATAGAGGTCATCATGCGGGAAAATTAACAATTCATCATCAGCATTTATGGGAGAGGAGAAATTTAAAATTCATAATTTTACAGTTAATCAGCTTTATTGACAATTTATCATTTATGGTTTACGAGTCATCATGTTTGGAAATTTACCTCGCATCCGCTTTATTGAAAATACATCATTTATGGTTTACTGGTAATCATGTTTCCGCTTCATTCATTCGTCATCATCATCATCATCGTCGAGGGCGTTCATGCGAGCCAGATCGATGAGGGCATTCAATGTTTCCGCCTGGCTTACAACATCCCCCTCCACCTCCTCCTCCTCCTCCCCCTCCCCCTCCGTGTGAGCATCCAGTGCATCGACTAGTAGCTGATCCTCCTCCTCCTCCTCCTCATTCGCATCCAGCGCATCGGCTAGTATCCTGTCCTCTACCTCATGAGCAAACAGCTCATCGGCTAGTAGCATATCCTCCTCATTCACCGCCTCGGGAAAGTACATTCCCGCCTTCGCATCCCGAGCGTACCAAAGCCCGCGTGCGGGACCCGCATCCCGTCGTAGTCCCACATCCTCCCGTCGTTCCTCATCCTCCCGTCTTCGTCTCCGTCGTCGTTGTTCTCTCACCTCCCCCTCCCGCTGCCGCTGTTGTTCCCCCTCAGGCTGACCCTCCCGATTATCAGGATGCCCGTAGGATCGTGACTCGAAGACGTTGAGGTAGTACCTCTTATCCTCCACCGTGGATATACCTCTTTTCGGGTAGGAGACCGTGCACATGTCCCCCCGGCGGTTGGTAAAACCCCGATAGACGAATGAGAAGGAGCGTTGTAGTTGTAGGGCATCCAGATATCTCTGGTGGGTGATAGTTGCCTTGACCCGTTGAGACACTCCCTTGGCCGAGCTCAGCCTGTCATTGCTAGTCATCAGAATGGAATAACACTTGGGGCGTACACCCACAAACTCCGAGATCACCCTTTCACCGACTTCAGACTTGAGGCATCCCAGCCGACCCTTGTTGGTCTCGCTGTACAGAGGATGCGAGGGGGCGAAGTTGCTGAGGTCGAGGTACTGCTTGAGGGGTTCCCGGGCATACTCCTCCATCAGGTCGTCCGTTTCTATAGAAGTGACGAGCGAATCGGTGTCGCAGTAGACTAGCTTCACTCGTTCACCGTAGTGGGGTTTGAGAACCCCGTAATAGAAGTGGTAGAGTTTTAACTTGGATAGCTCGAGGATGTAGAACCCCACATAGTTGGGATGGTTGACTTGGATGCTACGGCGGTGTCGGATCATCATGACCCGATCCTTACCGAGTGAGTCGACACGTTTAAAGTACGGGCTTCGTACTATCGTGAGGAACTTTTCTCGTTTGGTCACCACATCCACGCTCTGGTTGTACTTTGCGGGGTTCATCAAAGTCCGCCCGAAGATGGAGTTAGATATGCACTTGATCGCATTCTTCTTGATGGGGCATGTTGCATTTCTCCGAGCCTCGATGTTTCCAGCTATGAACCCAGCCAAAAAACTTGCCTGGCGGAAAGTATAGACTCGGGTAACCCTCTCTACCACCAACCCGAGGCTAATCAGTTGCTGCAGCAGGGGAAGGGCAAAGAGCATATTCTTCTGAGCGGCGTGGGTTCCGATGAGTTTCACGTTCTGCTTCGGCGGCTTGCGGTCTTCAGCCTCGTACCACCCCCGCGTGGCCTCAGACATGACGTCCGGGGTTATGTTCTGCTGGGTAATGATGAGGGGGAGGTCGTCGGTCTTTTCGGCCACTTCACGGGTAGCCGCAGCGGTGTCGCAGTAGACTAGATACCCGTATTCACCGTCGGTCTTCACCTCCGCTAGTGGGGACCTCAGGAATCCCTCGAGTTCTTGATTGAATAGCTCCCTCATCTCCCCACAGGGTAACTTCTCCTGCATTACCGTCGGATACAAGCTACAAAAATCCAGATAGCTCAGGAAGGTACTAGTGTCCGTCCGAGGGTTGAAGCTTGGGTTGGTGAACTTATTGTTGGCTTTGACTTGGCGCCGCACGACACTACAGAAGCCACCTCGAACGTTGGCTTGTATCCGGTGATATATCTCGGGATCGCTGAGAACGTCCAACTCCACACCCGTGGACATGAGGAAGGAGTCGAAGGCGAATCCGGGGAGAGACATGTAGTTTATAGGATCCAGCCGCCACTGGTTCCTGAGGATGGTGCGCCATTCGAGGAAACAGTCGCAGAGGACTCCAACGTCGACTCTCATATACAGGGTCATGTAACCCCCGAGGGTCTTGCATCCCGCGATGACCCATACTCTCTGAGCATGTTCATAGTTGGCTTGGGAGAGCTCTTGCTGCAGGAGAGAGTTGTAAAAGGCCTCATGCGGTGGGAGACGCGGTTCGGAGAGACGAGCGGGAGAGTCGAGGCAGTCGTAGCAGAGGACTTGTTTTCCAGATGTTAGTAGAGACAGGGCCTCCGAGGGAACACCGACATCCTTCAGCATGGCTTCGGTGTACCGCGGTTTGTTACCCCCGGCGATAAACTGCTTGGCCAATTGAGCCAGAGATCCCGGCATAAAGGCGTAACTATCGATGAATCATAGTTTCTTGTTTATCATAACCTCGTGAAACTTGTAGGGGGTTTGTTTGGGACGTAGATCGATTTTAAGAGCGGTGTAAGTAAGCTCACGCAGTAGCATACTTAAGTCGGAGTTGGCGTTGTGCGCGATGAGGGTCAGCTGATCCTTGTGGTTAGTCATTTGAAGGTTACATCTAGGACAGGCAGCGCCTAGGTAATTGTTGACCGGTACTTCGTGGTCGTGATGTCTGTGCCCCGAGCCTTCCCCTTTGAGGAATGCCGATTCACATATCGTGCAATGCGTTTGCGCTTCGTGCCAGCCCTGCTGTTCAGGGGTGATGTGTATTGGGTAATACACGCTGTTTTTTTTCACATCAGCCCAGGTCCGCAGCATGGTCATAACAAAATGATCCGCAGAGTCCACGCCGGTGTACGATCCACTCCTCGTTACCTCGCCCGCCCGGCTGACGATGGTGTAACTGTAGGCGATAGGCTTGTGACGCTTCTCGACGCAGGGAGACGATCCGGGAGGTGGGGGTATGAGCAACGACTCAAAGCCGTAGAAGCAGACGTAAGAGGGCTCATACGCTTTTGCATGATGGGCAAACTTAACCTTAGAACCGGAGGGGGGAAACTTAAGTCGGGTTAGCCCGGTGGGGCATGTTGATCCGTGCTCGACTAGCTCCTCCTGACGCATAAACCCGAAGAGACATCGCCAGCAGTAGAACCTCCCCGAGTGAGTGAGAGTCCGTAGGTATGCGTTAAAGTCGCTAATGAGGACTATGTGGTGGTTATTCAAAAGTAGAAGATGAACGGGGTTCCCGATGCTAGCCCCCATCCGGAGTAAGATGAGGTGGGGTGGGCCGTTGCGTGGTTGTTCGAGGCCATAGACTCGGATGCTAAAACCGTTTAGCATCTCGAGTTTCTTGAGGTCATCCCACGCCGCCGGGCTGGGTACATCGCCCTTCTCCACGAGACCGGCTGGAATATAACGTCTAGTTCTCCATCGACGTCGAGCTGGAAGGGGTAGACCTCGCTTCAGCTGGGCGTGGCCATTGAGAGCCGTCATCACACAGTCATCGTTCGGGCTTGTAGGATTATAGATGTGGGCCTTTCCTCGGACTTTATGAGGATAGCACTCATGCCGACCTAAGACATATTGAGTTTAATGAAGCCAAAGAAGATCCCGAATTTTAGGATAATATCCATCGAATACCCGCTACCCTCTTCTTCCGATATACTGTCCTCGTATCTTTTGAGAAGGTATTCAATTAGCTCATCGATGAAGTCTTCTACTTCATCGTGCGATAGGATGCGAGCGGAGGTGCACATATAGTGCCCTCTATATGTGGGGGTGTCACTTTCGGGGTCTTGTCGAACCAGTCTGATTAAAAAATTAGCGTACACCTTAAGAGCCGGGAAGTGACCTAGACCATCGTTGTATTCCTCGAAAAGCTCTTGGATTTGAAGGATGAGTAGGGGTCGCATGCGGCTCAGGAATCCTATCCCATCGTTGTCAACGTCTCTAGGGATGCGAAAGTTTATATATTGCATCCCCCCCTCGAAGTTGGCGGGTATTTCAGCGGGGAGGGGTGTCATCGGAGGTGGGGTTGATGGGGGTGATGAGGATGGCGATGACGAGGACGGGGGCGGGGGGCGGGATCTGAAATAGAATAAAACAATGATTAGAAATTAAAATTGTCTAAACTTGAAAACAAGGTAAAAGGCTACTGTTCAACTTAATATAACAAAATTATCAGAATAAAAAATGTCAAAATGGTAAATACAAAACAAAATCTATATGTGGAAAAATACATTAGATTTATCGGAAATTAAACTTAGAAGCGTGTGTGTGTGTGTGTGCGTATGTGTGTGTGTGTGTGTGTGTGTATGTGCGTGTGTGTGTTTGTGTGTGTTACTCAGTTATTCAGTTACTCAGTTACTTGTTCGTCAAGGGGAATCCACGCAATGCGAGCTAAGCTCATTATTATCGCGCCTCCTTAACTGGGAATGTATTGCGTGAAATGCATGTTAAGTGTTTTATGTACTGTTAGAATGGCTGTGGATGTGTGTGTAGTCTGTATTTAGCCAATTGGCGACATCGGAAACGAAGGCTTAGGGTGGATCTGTATGGTACCATTCTCACTATAGACGCTACCGTCTCGCCCGAAGGCTTAGGTAGCCATCAGCTTAGGTGAACCATATGATACCCATCTCGCCTTGTACCATTTTTGCCAACCCCAGATGGGACGTCACAACGTCGTCCACTTATTCCAGGTACCAATTTACAGCTAGGTGAACTGAGGCTAACACATGAAAAGAGACAAGCCCAATTTGTCTCCGCCCGGCCGGGGATTGAACCCCCGACCCCTCGTGTGTGAGACGAGAGCTCTACCTACTAGGCTACGGGCTGTGTTACTCAGTTACTTGTTCGTCAAGGGGAATCCACGCAATGCGAGCTAAGCTCATTATTATCGCGCCTCCTTAACTGGGAATGTATTGCGTGAAATGCATGTTAAGTGTTTTATGTACTGATGGAATGGCTGTGGATGTGTGTGTAGTCTGTATTTAGACAATTGGCGACATCGGAAACGAAGGCTTAGGGTGGATCTGTATGGTACCATTCTCACTATAGACGGTACCGTCTCGCCCGAAGGCTTAGGTAGCCATCAGTTAGGTGAACCATATGATACCCATCTCGCCTTGTACCATTTTTGCCAACCCCAGATGGGACGTCACAACGTCGTCCACTTATTCCAGGTACCTATTTACAGCTAGGTGAACTGAGGCTAACACATGAAAGGAGACAAGCCCAATTTGTCTCCGCCCGGCCGGGGATTGAACCCCCGACCCCTCGTGTGTGAGACGAGAGCTCTACCTACTAGGCTATGGGCTGTATGTGTGTGTGTGTGCATGTGTATGTATGTATGTATGCATGTGTGTGTGTGTGTGTGTGTGTGTGTGTGTGTGTGTGTATGTATGTGCGTGTGTGGGATGTGCATGCGTGTATGTATACGTAGAATTTAATTTACCTGGCTTGATACCCGATGGGGCCGGGTTGGGGGGATGGAGGAGGGAAATCGTTATGACCATCACAACCCCCGAGATGTTTTTTCGACGTCTCCGACTGAGCATGGGGGGCGGGGACGGGGCTGTCACTCATACGTCCTATAATGGAAGGAAGGTATACGTTAATTACACGCTATATTTTTTGACATCGGCTTTATTTCACACGCATGCATTACCGTATACTTATTACAATTATACACTCAAAGGGGTTTAATAGCATACATAATAAACAGTGATGAAAGTTAAGTATACAAGCTAAACATATAATTTATAGCAATAAATATATATTTTACTCGCGAGATTTGGGCGTTAATTACAAGTTATATTTTGTACATCGGCTTTATTTCACACACATACAGGCACACGCACGCACACGCGCACACATACACACACACACACACACACACACACATAAATATTTTACTTACCCGATTTGGGTGTGGAAGTCCTGATAGGTTGAGGGTCGGGGGTAGGGGAGATACACTCGATAACCCCCGCAGCGGGTGAAGGAAGCACGCTGTCATTGTCAATCGCATCCTGAGATCCTTCTCTGTAGAGTGTTATATCGCTGTAGGAATCAGTGTCGTGATTAGAGGGAGGGGTTTGAGACATTCGAATGTCCCTACGACCAGCCCCTATGCCCCTTGGGAGGCTGGCGGAGGTAGGGCTTTCAGGAGGTGGTTGGGGCTTCATCCTGAATGTCTAGGATTGTTAATGTAGAGACGTGACTGCTTATATACACTGCTAATGATACACACACGCACGCACGCACCCATACATGGACCCCCCTACATCGAGTGATATTGGAGTAGCCTGTGATCGTACGAGAGCCCCACACCCCACTAGGCTACTCCGATATCACCACAGACAACTTATGTGGGTAAGGCGTGCTTTTATAAGACAAGGGAGGTAGGGAGAGAGAGAGAGAGAGAGTCCTGCACCCGGGTAGCCTTGTTTTTATAGGGTATGGCGTGTTTTTATAAGGCAAGGGAGTACAAAGGAAATCAAGCAACAAAAGGAGTACAAAGGAAATCAAGCAACAACAGGGTGGAAGTTCTAAGTTAGGTTGGGCAGGTTAAAGCGCGTAGACTTAATTAGGTTGCGTCATGTTAGGTAAGGACGGGGTCATTGACATTTCAGGCTTTTGGCAGTTTTGGTTTTGGCCGTTTTGGGTTTGGCCGTTTTGGTTTTGGGCGTTTTTGGTTTGGCCATTTTTGGTTTGGCCGTTTTGGTTTTGGTCGTTTTGGTTTTGGCATTTTTTGGTTTTGGCCATTTTGGTTTTGGCAGTTTTGGTTTTGGCCGTTTTGGTTTTGGCAGTTTTGGTTTTGGCAGTTTTGGTTTTGGCAGTTTTGGTTTTGGCCGTTTTGGTTTTGGCAGTTTTGGTTTTGGCCATTTTGGTTTTGGCAGTTTTGGTTTTGGCAGTTTTGGTTTTGGCAGTTTTGGTTTTGGCCGTTTTGGTTTTGGCAGTTTTGGTTTTGGCCGGTTTGGTTTTGGCAGTTTTGGTTTTGGCAGTTTTAGTTTTGGCAGTTTCGGTTTTGGCAGTTTTGGTTTTGGCAGTTTTGGTTTTGGCCGTTTTGGTTTTGGCAGTTTTGGTTTTGGCAGATTTGGTTTTGGCAGTTTTGGTTGGATTTCCCCCTACTCACCTATTGTCTAGTTCTGCAATGTTCTCATGTTCATACAAGTCAAATATATGTATTTGATGCAATAATATTGATTTATATGGTAAATATAACGAATTTTGTCCGAATTAACCCTTTAAGGTCCCGATTTGGCAGACGTTTAAAAAATATGGATGTCGCACTTTACAAGTAAATACTATATTGTTGGCATTACATAATACATTTTCTCCTTTTAGAGTAGTGGGGTTTCTGAAAAATGTGAATGTTAGGAGCATTTTTAGGTAAAAGTTGGGAACCAGACTTTTTAGCATATTTCAGGTATGCTGAATTTGATAAACCCGGTTCCCAAGCGAAATTTTGAGTTTTTGACCATCTAATTTGCATAAACAAAATGGCCGCCAAATTGGAAATTTTTGACACTTCATGAACCATTTTCTCCAATATCTCTCTAACTAGGCAAGCAAAAATGACAAATAAAGTGTCTATACTTATGTTTTGAGGGTCAGAGAATGTGATTAAGGCATCTTTAAAGTGATTAGTGATAAGCCTTCACGTAAATGTGCAAATTAGTGCCCATAATTCTTGCTCCTGCTCACGAGTTAGATACGCTAAATACAGTTGTGAAGAGGTGCATGGCGATATCTTCACATTTCGGACAGGAGCATACAGTCCTTACAGTGGACCAAGCCTTATACTACAAACTCATGGAACTGAAGTGGTCTGTGGAAGAATATCGGGATAAATTAATCCCTCGCCTTGGTGGACTTCATACCGCGATGAACTTCCTGAAGGCTATAGGAGATCACATGGCTGGATCTGGTTTAGCTGAAGTGTGGCTAGAGAGTGGACTGCTTGGGGAGGGTGCTGTGCAGCTTGTCCTGTCAGGAAAAGCGTACAATAAGGCTATGAGAGCTCACAAACTTACTTTGCAAGCTCTTTGGCGGCTTTTGTTGCCAACATTTCTCCTGTTTGCTGCAGAGTCAGAAAAGGAATACCATGATGAAGTTTCTGCGATAGCTGCTGATGACAATCCCGAAAGAATTCCAGAGCTGATAAGATGTCTGAAGCAGGAACGGTTTCACAATCTTCTGAAAGGTTTCATAGCAAGTAAATCTGATGATGTGAACTTTGTCTTCTGGTGGAACTATATGGACATGGTCTCAATACTGTTGCAGTTCAATCGAGCTCAGCGTGATGGAATCTGGGACCTTCATCTCCACTCCTTCAGTCTGATATTGCCATACTTCATGCGGTATGACCACCTGAACTATGCAAGATGGGGTACAGTGTATATAGCCGAGATGAACCAACTACCAGAATCCGTGTTATCAGAGTTTCAAAGGGGCAACTTTGTTGTAAAACGTTCTGTTCAAAAGTTCAACCAAGTAGATCCAGACCAAGCCATGGAGTGGATACATGGTACAGGAAAGAAAGCAGGTGGAATCATTGGCATCACAAAGACAACATCAGCGCTTTGTAGATGGACCCTTTCGTATAATATGAGGTCTCGCATTGCAGCTGAAACGCATGCAATGTACAACAACTGTCCTGTGATGGGCTGGTCTATCAGAGTGAGAGTTGAGCGATCTCTGCCATACCCATAGCTTACTCTGACTGTTCCTTTTACTTATATATCTTCTAGATCTCAAGTGACGGCGTCTTTTCCGTGGATCGACCTCCCTACTGCCAACCTAAAAGTTGGCAGATTGGGAGCCAAAGCGTCACATTTTTCCCTTGCCCCTCAACTTTCCCTTCATAATTGCTGAGGGGCACAGGGCCTTGGGTGGGGCTTTGGTTTCCCGGGCGTTTCCGCGCCCTCCTCGGCTCCCTGCCTTAGAGTGGCTTCGGTCACCCGGGCTTTGTTAGTGGTAAGCAGGGAGGGTTTTGTGGGGGCGCTCTACGGCCTTGGCCTTGCTCGGGACCTTGGGGCTGTTCGGCCAGGCAGCCTGGGGAACAACAACAACAACAACAACTGTCCTGGTAGTGCACGTGTTCACAATGAAGCTACCAAATCACGGCAAAAGCGGGACAACGATGACGAGATGGCATTGCTCTCGGCCTTCCAGGGATTCAAGGTGTTTGCATCGGTTTCACCAGCGTCATTGCAGAATCTGGCCACAAAAGACCTAGCAACAGAGGCAATCCAAAACTCATTACTTTGTGCCAAAGAACTCGGACAAGAAAAAGTGAATACATTCGTTGAGGAGAGGATGATTGTACCTGAGCAAGGTGACAAGCCAGATGTCAGAATCCATGCACCCCTACACAGGAGTAATGCCAAAACGTTTGCATCTCTGTATGAAGTGGTCAAAGACAATAAAGAGAAAGACAAGAGAACTATCCTGAAGGCAGATAGAAACGTGCTGCAACGCCTTCTTACTGCCTATGAGGCAGGTCGTCCAGTTGACTTGCCAGCTGTCCTAAAGCACGAGCTTCTGCCAGTTCCTGTATCACTCGCTGAAATGAATGGTACACTCCGCACTGGAAATAAGTCCATACTGGCAGATAAGTTAACGGAAGACATAATCTGCCCTGAAGCTATTGAACTTCACGACTCATCATCCTGCCTAATCATTGATGGACAAGCACTGGTGTTGCTCTGGGAAAGCCTGACAATGCAATGACCTTTGGGGATTTGGCCGACACATACGTAAGAGCAGTATTAAAGGCAGGTTCTAACTATCAACGGGTAGACATTGTGTTCGACAGATATAGAGAAGAGACAATCAAGGGTGGTACGAGGACACGACGCACAAAAGCAGATCGACCAATCAGACGAATTGTTGAGGGACGTGATGTGCCTCTTCCAAAAAAATGGACTAACTTTGTGTCGCTCCCTGCTAATAAAGCTGATCTTGCAAATTTCCTGTCTGAGGAACTGTGTTCTCAGGCACCTGATGATAAGGAGATTGTAGTTGCCGGGGGATTCAGAGAAGAAATTGAACTTAGGTCATCAAAGACAATCACTGATTTGACAAAACTGAGTGCCACACATGAAGAAGCTGACACTAGGTTGGTGTTACATGCTGTGCACAGCCAGTTCAATACAGTTGTTGTGTCATCAAGGGACACTGATGTTCTCGTGCTTTTGGTTTCCCACTTCCCACGTGTACAATGTGAACACCTCTGGATGATGTCTGGTACCACCAAGAAAAGGCGATATATACCCATTGATGCAGTTTTCAACAACCTACCAAGAGATTCAACAACAACTCTTTTACCATTTCATGCATTAACCGGGTGCGACACCACCTCCTACATCGCAAATCACACCAAAAGGTCATCATAGAAGGTCTTCAAACAGCACCATCAATTGCTCATAAACTTGGGAATCGGTGAACTCACAGAGGAGACCATTCGATCTTCAGAAAAGTTTGTCTGCAGAATATATGATGTGCACAAAACAGACTCTGTTGATGCAGCAAGGCATATACTGTTCTCAAAGACTGCCAAACCAGAAGCAATGCCACCAACACGTGATGCTCTCCGCTTCCATTTGATGCGAGTACACTATCAAGCAATGATTTGGAGAAATGCTCACTGTGCTGTACCTGAGCTTCCTGCACCCACAGACATGGGATGGAAACATGGCGATTCAGGACTACAACCCATTCTGATGTCATTGAGTCCGATCCCACAAAGTTGCCTGGAAATTATTTCATGTGCCTCCCAGAAACAATGCAGGACGCGTCGGTGCAAATGCCGCAAATCCGGGTTACGATGCACAGCAATGTGTGCATGTCAGCAACAGAGTGATGATCAAACTCCTTGTATTGCATGAATATGGTCTACTCCAATAAATAGTTCAGGTGAGTGACAGATATTGCCCTGTATTGCCTGCATAAGCATCAAGGAGTATCTTGGGGTAAAGTTGGGAACCATTGATTTTTCTCTAATGACAGCCGCTAATATGTATATTAAAGTCTAGGTTCCTTTAATTCCTTTGATTCCTTTAAAAATGCCTCAGTGACATTCCCTGACACTCAAAACATAGGTATAGATGCTTCACTTGTGATATTTGCTTGCCTAGTTAGATAGATATTGGAGAAAATGGTTCAAGAAGTGTCAAAAATTTCCAATTTGGTGGCCATTTTGTTTATGCAAATTAGACGGTCAAAACTCAAAATTTCGCTTGGGAACCGGGTTTATCGAATTCGGCATGCCTGAATTATGCTAAAAAGTCTGGTTCCCAACTTTTACCCAAAAATGCTCCTTGATTCTTATAGAGGGCCTTTTTTAGGAAATCCCACTATACTATTTGTATTTTGCCCTCTCAATCATATTTCTAAGTGGAGAGCTCTATAATATTCTACAAACACATATCTAAGTAACAACGAATAGGATGTACTGTATCATTTTTTGTTACTGTGTAGCAATAATTGTTTACAAGCTATATTCGCTATACAGCAAAGCTAAGAAAATGACAGCCCACTTATATGGCAATAGATCCAGTTGATGGACTTGTCCGACGGTGATTGTTATAACCTTTAAGGATATATAATTACTGCAAGACAAGACCTTGGACAAGAGCCAATAACCTGGAACTGCTGACATAGAGGTACGCCGGGAGTCCCTGACATCGAGCATAGTACCTGCAATTGAAGTGAGCGTTCTTAGCAAATAATAGTACAATAGCGATGGTGCAAAGTTAAATGTTCTTACTCCTGTGATAGAGCTAAACCGCTGAGCCTCCGGATTTGCATACGAATCTACCTCCATAATCGTTGGAGCTTCTACTGTGTTACTACCTACTCACCAACCTACCAACTTGCCTGTACCATAATTCAACAGCACTCTCATCGCTAATGAATATATATATATATATATATATATATATATATATATATATTGTTACGAATCTGGATCTCAGTTGCTTAGAGACGGTATACGAAAATAATTACTAATGGAAATGCACCTTGTCTCTCTACCAAACAACACCACAACGCAACAGGTAAGAGCACTATGAACGCTTCCAGGCTCTTCTCAGGGCTTAAGGTGCACACTGCCCTGCTTCTATTCTGAATAATAAGTAGAACAGAAATACTCATGTAACTTACTAGCTACGAGAACTCGAAACCAACACCGGGATTAGCAATGCTGGGTTGGATAATCAAAATAGTTAAATACATATAGGCTACCAGCAGACATCAAAGAAAAAACAGTGCAGGTGTACTTCGAGCATAACAGGCTATGCGCGCCCTCGACAGTACTAAACCGTGCGCAAACCAGCCAACGGTAATCCACTCTCAACCCAAGAGAGTTGCACATAATAATATTGCATACATATAATGAACTAACAATACAAGGCAGTGTCCAATTATGACTACTAACCTCGGGGTGATATTAGTAGAAGCAGGTTGCCCTGACCACCTCTAATATCACACCAATATATCCGACTTCAACCTGGGTCCCCCAGTGAGTAACCGCCCGAAACTATGAACTCTTAGAGTCCACCTCCCACACTCACTTAACTATGGGGGGAGGGTCCAGACTGAAGCTGGATTCCTAATTAATATGAAACACTCTGTTGCCTTAGTTCGAAACCCGAGATAGGGAGCAAACACTTGCTGGGGCAGAACCGTCAAGGTTGTTACCGGGTCCTAAGCACAAACACGGGGAAAAATATGTAGGGGTATGGATGTGTGTGTGTGTGTGGACTGTCTATGTATTAACAGTGCTTATTAGTAAGGACACCGGCAAGCCTCCCAGCTCTTCCCTATCACGAATTCCTAAGTCAGCCACCGGAGGTACAGAATATATAAAACAGAAGGAATTATAATAAAATGCTGATCAGAGGAAAAGGATAATTAAAAGAAGAAATTAATGTCTAGGATTCTCTGTTAATTACGTTACGTTACTATTATGCAAACAAGGACTAACAAAAGGGGCAGACTGATGTGTCACAAGAGAGAGGGGACACCAACTATCATTCTAGTCTGGCCGCCTACGAGAGAATGATGAGGCCTGGCCCTGGCGTCTGACGGCTC
Source organism: Paralithodes platypus (assembly GCA_032716605.1). NCBI lineage: Eukaryota > Metazoa > Arthropoda > Malacostraca > Decapoda > Lithodidae > Paralithodes > Paralithodes platypus. The sequence continues at coordinate 28,374,660 of CM064501.1, read as the reverse complement.
CCGCTAGCTTCGCCAGGCTGGCGAAGCTAGCCGGAGCCAGGCTCAAACTAAGGGGGTTGCAATATATCACCACAAAATATGATAACACTAAGACACTTCACAAGAATAACTTATACTAACGTATTCCTGTGTTAACATATTGACTAAAACAGCGTGGCAGGTAAAATAAAGTACATCTTGACATTGCAACACAACTAAACTTGCAATGGTCACATAATTAAATGAAACTAGCGGGGCTGGCAAACTCGCCGCCTCCCCCCCCCCCCTCCTGAGACGAGAGCAATGTTCCTCCCTCCCATTTACCTCTAGCTTGCAAATTACAATGTTGCCACTAAAAAAAAAAAATCATATACGAAACTAGTAACACTCTATTGGCTCATTCTACACAAATGTTTATTGAGACAAAAATGCTTAGAGGTACGGCAAAACTATCGGAGTGTAACTCACAATACCAGGTCTTTCTAATAGACTTCGCACAGCTGTTTTCAGAAAATCTGGTGCCACTCGAGTCTAGCTAATCCTAAAAGACCCAAAAAGACCCTGGTCATTGTGACAATATACATATATATATATATTGTTCCGTATCTTGATCCTCAAGTGGTTAACTTGATGAATCTAGATAGCACAGAGATATATATTAAGGTATCAGTCAGCTGAAGGCAAAACAAAAGTAAAATCTACTAAAATTATTTCCTGTTGTTGCTTCCTTTCCTTTTTGGATCTTAGGACTTAGTATCCTTTATGACTGATACTCTTTAATTATACTAAATACTGAAACTAATTAAAGTCATGTAGTATTTATAAAGAATTATTATTTAACCGAAGCTTAGTAGGCTATGGTTATTAACCGAAGAAGTTATATCTAAAGAAGGACTATTAATTCTATAAAAAGTCTTGAAAGATAAATATTAAAGTAAGAATATTTCTGTCTCTTACCCTTTTTGAAATGAATAGATAGTTTTCTTATATGTCCTTTTATTATATTTAATGTAATTATTCTTGGTTCTTGTCTTACGTTAACAGTATTATATTATTATTATCATCAGGATTAATATCAAAGTCACATAAAAAGTTAGATATATATTTAATAATTAGTTAAATGTATTTCTTAACCACGTAACATTGAGGTTTGATTATGAGTAAATTAAGATACAGGATCGCTTCATAGATTCGATTCAGGTCTCACTCAAATAATATGAAAAGCAAAAATAATATTTTGAAGCTAAAAGAATTTTCTTCAGCTTAGGAAATCACTAGAAGTAATATTAACACAGCCATGTTAGTCTAAGGCGATATTACTAATATGAGACAATAGCATCACCGTACTAAGCACCGTTAAGCAATGTAAGCTTAATTAAAAGAAAATTAAAGAACTCGTAAGTATTAATCTAAAACAATAGTATTACTTTCATCATAACCCAATTACCGGTACTTAAAGAGTTGCTTTAGTCCACAAGTTAGTCAACTAAAATAGTTAAGTACATAATAGTAGCGTTAACGTTAATTCCCAATCACATATCTCACTAACCAACATAACGTAAGTGTTTACACCGAACACATTAACACACACTTATATAATCTGACTGACAGTCACAATCCCATTATAATATTTCACCCCGTCTTCCTCCAGCTGCAAGTTCACCTTCCCCAACTCCAAATGAGACTGATTTGAATGCCCACAACTCGGGTCTTATATACTAAACAATGATGGTCTAGGAATGAATCAGGAGGCGAGTGATGGTGCGCGCTCCAATCATAGCTCCTCGAGTTGCATAACAGGTGCCTGGTCCATTCACAGCTCCTGGCGTCGATCATACGTCATAGCGTCGGGTCATCGAAGTAGTTTGCAGGGTCCCCTATGACGCACGTAGGTGTGAAGGCTTGTTTGCTGGTATGCGGGCGAGCTGGTTTCCCACTCGCTAGTTCGCTCCGCCGCTTGGGTAGTTTGAACCTCCTTCAACTCTAATTCTAACTCTTAAATTAACATACAGGGCTCCGTATGTCAGAATATATATATATATTTCACATAATTTTAACATTACGTAACTATTCTAAAATGATAATCTTTAACACACATTACCAAATCCGTGATATCAAAGATTTAATAATGTTTAAATGTATATCTTACATAAGCAAACAAAATTCAGAGTAGTAGTTTACCTCTACTTGTTAACATGTTTGATAATGTTAGAGACCCCAGTTTAATTTACACTTCAATACATCATTTTGCTTTAGTTCGCTGCACATGCTCTTTACATTAAATACCTGCAGTATATTCTGTTTCTCGTCTCACCTTACATTACTTCTTCTGATGATAGTGTTATAAAGAGACACAATGGTGATGCAGACAATGTTATATAACTGTGATAATTAACTATGTTAGTATAATTTATACCCAAACTTGGAATATATATATATATATATATATATATATATATACATAAAACATCAAAAGTAATCAAGATACCTAATTAGAACTTACTGTCCTGAAGGGATTAAAGTTGGAAGGTAAACTTCCTTTCGAAGATTTTTTTTAGGACAGTCTGTTTCTGTCGCACTTCTGAAAGATAGTCGGCCGATGGTCAGGCCAGCCACTTATAATCGCCTCTTACGACACACAGATCTGGGGTGGGTAATTCTGTTCTAGATTTTGTATATACTAGGTATGAATGTGAAGTTGATTTCAGTTACAGGCCATAACTCATACTGTCTTTTAAACACAAAACTAGATCAAATATATTATCGAGATATTGCTATTGTAAAATTAAGAAAGAGGAAGAGTATGTATATATATGTATATATACTCAGGCACATACCCAATAGCTGGGGGTGGCCGACTCGAGCCAGAGCCCATACAGAAACAACATTTAGGGTCCGGGGCCACTTTCACTTTCTCTCGTCCCTTTCTCTGTCTTGTCTTGTCTTACAATGGGAGGAGGATTCCTAGGCTCCCTCCCCAGAAGTAGGAAAAGTAGTACAGGAAAAGAGACAGACCGAAACGGCTAAGGTTGGGTAGAGGATGCCAAACCTCACTCTGGACAGGACCAGTCTTCACCCTATATCAAGAGGAAGTGGTAATTTGGGACCGGGAGAGTTGCGGTAAACAGGACACTTCTGTTCAATATTCTAAAGGCAAGAGAATGAGAGAATGAATGAAGAAGACTAGGGAAAATTCAACTTGATCTTTCTATTGGAACTCATTAATCGGGAACATAGCTTTGCTTATACAGTTAGTGTTACATAATACAGTTTCTCCTTTGTCGTTTGCCGTCTAACTCACATCCTTAACCCGAGGAATACTAAATTGAGGTATTTAATAATGCTGCGTATGCGAAATAATACCTTCCATTCTGACAGAATTGATTATATTTATCATATTAACCCTTAACTGGCGGCGCGCAACATAAGTCGAGTGAAATAAATTTGGACTATGTGGCGGCGCGCGACATAGGTCGTGTGGCAATTTCAGCACGTAATGTTGCTGAGAGAGAGAGAGACAAGTGGTGGCAGGAGAGTAGCGAGCGTATGACTGCTCCAGACCACCGCGGTGGACCAACTGACATGAATCCCACCCTCCTCCACCCTCTCACACTCGCTACATAGTGAATTGTATGGGGAAAGTACCGAATTACATGGTTTTTGCACTCGTGTTGCGCGGTTGTTGCAAGAAAACTAGCGGTCATACAAGGATCGTTGTGGTGTCATTGGAAAGCTCTGTTTATGCCCTTTCAGGGATAGATACTTGTTTTACGCTCTGGGTCTTATTTCGGCATGAAAATGATCATGTAAACAGCCCTATTTTGGGTAAAAATACCCCGCTGGTGGCTACATATTATTTACCGCCTAGGCCGCTCTTTAGGTGTTAAGATGCCAACTTCTATTAGAGATAGTTGCATTCTCTATACTGTCCGTCACAAGTCATGGTATACCGAGGGGGAGGTGTTAAGAGGGTTCAAGAGCCAGGTGTACAAGTATTATTATTTATTAAGTAGGTTGATATGCATTAATAGTTTATAGTTACAGGTACAATGCATGAATAAACATTAGCATAAGTCTTTAGGTAAAGTACAGCATAATTTTCAATGAGATACACAAGGATACATAAAAATTAATTATGAACTCCTACTTATGCAAGGTTCACACATTGGCGAGTCGGAGCGCGAGGCCAACGCGAGTGATGAAATTCTTGCACTCGCCAATGATTATCCCAAATTCTCCGACACTCGCACAGACTCGCGTTGACTCGGGCTGCACCGCAGACACTCGCGAACGCGAACAAAGATTTCATGCATGCATGAAATTTGGAGAGTCAAGTGGGACTAGGACGCCAAACCGCATAGACTCGCGTAGACTCGCGTAGACTCGCGTAGACTCCTGTACACTCCTGTGACACTCATGTAGACTCGTGTGACACTCATGTAGACTCGCGTTGTACTATTTAGACATTAAATGATCGCTAGTCTACATGAGTCTACATGAGTCTACGCAAGTCTACATGAGTGTCACGCGAGTCTACATAAGTGTCACACGAGTCTACATGAGTGTCACACGAGTCTACATGAGTGTCACACGAGTCTGTTTATATTATCAACAAAGGTTCCTTTTATAAATGTGGAAATGACTTGTCAACAGAGAAAAAATATAAGTTAACCCGCTGAGTGCCAGGGACGTATATATACGTCCTCGCCGGAAAAAAAAACGTAGCAGCGAAACGACTGCACCTATGGCTTTTATATATTTACCACATGTAACTTACCCTTTTGGCTACCCACAAAAAAAATCCCAAATTCCTCTTCCCACCCACTCGCTGACTGTCGGTCCCGTCAAAAGAAAAAAAAAGGAAAATCTGTGGCGGCGAAACGACTGCCCAATCAGTTCCATATTTGTGTGACAAGTCCCTTACCCTTCTGCCTTCCCCCCACCACACCCCCAACCGCCTTCCACCACCCACTTCCAGCGTATCCATACGAAGATATGGAAAAAAAGGAAAATCCGTGGTGGCGAAACTACCTCACCAATCGGCTTCATATTTGTAACCTGAGTCAATTACGCTTCTACCTTCCCCACACCATCCCCCAAACCACCCTCGCACCACCCTCCTACCCATACATTCCGATACCATAAAAGTCTCTGTCTGGTGGCCCAGTCCTCCACTTCCTCCCTCCTCGCGCACTCTCTTTCCCAACTCCCCACCATGGCTGGACTTGGGTATTACCAAGTATTGCCACTGTTGGGCAACATTATAAGGTATATCCCATACAAATTTGAACCCTCTAGTTATCATAGGACAAAAATAAATAAGATCGAAAGTGGCGGTAAGATAAGTGGTTAAACTGGCTTTCTCCATCCGCCCGTACCCACTCGCACGGCTGGACTAGGGGGTTGCCGAGAACCGCCACTGTTCGGAAACATCATAAGGTATATCCCATACTATCCTCAAGCATCTAGCTAACATAGGACAAAAGTATATAAGGTCGAAATTGCTGAAGCAGGTGCTGCGGCGCTGGGGTTTGGCGTTACATACATTGCCGACGCATCACGTGAGTCGCTGGGGTCCTGTGGGTTAATATATATAGGAAATGGTTAATTATTCTTTAGCACAGCATGGTGGAGTTGGTTTAAGTATAGACTCTCATCCTGTCAGTTCGTGGTTCGAATCTGGGTGAGGGTAAAAAAAATATATTCATGAAACTCACATGTATTTGTGATATACAGGGTGTTCAGAAAACATGTGTAAAAAATGAAATGGGTGATAGGGAACACAGACTTAAACATTTTGTAATCCATGGAGGTATGTCCATAAATGCTTCATTGCGGTGCTACAGGGAAGATAGTTTCACATAATTTCCCTAAATTTTTACCCTAACTTCTTCGTGAGTAATCCGTTTACATACAAACATGGTAATTTAATGTACACAACAGTATAACCATTATTTAATTAATGTCAGTACACTGCAAAAACAAAAGTACATTTGAAACTGAAGTGAAGATTAACAATCATTAACAATCATTCAGAATCGTTTAGTAAACGAAGCAGTTTCATTTCGGCACCATGAAGTGGTTGTTTAGTAGTCGACAAGGTAATGTGCTGGTCTTCACCTACACTCTCCTCTTAGTCTTGAGGTAAACTCCATACGTGTAACATGGAGGGCTTCACGTTTGCTGAATAGGCTGATATGCACCTTGTGTATGGTGCTGCTGGAGGAAATGCCAGAAATGCTGTGAGGATGTACCAGAGGCGTTTCCCAAACAGACGCTTGCCAAACCATCAGACATTTTCCTCATTGCACAGGCGACTGCGTGAAAGGGGAACATTCACTGCCAACGCGCATGACAATGGTCGCCCTAGGCGTGTGCGAACACCAGAATTGGAAGAAGAGGTAATAAGGATGTTCACAATTCGGCCACATGCAAGTACGCGAGGTGTTGGACATGCTCTCGGAGTTTCTCATACTCTGGTTTGGGAGGTGTTACGTGACGAACAGCTATATTCATATCATCTACAAAGAGTCCACGCATTGCTCCCTCGAGATTATCCCGTACGTGTAGAATTCGCACAGTGGTACTTGCAGCAGACAGCGCTCCAACCTGATTTTCCCTCGAGTGTGCTGATGTCTGATGAAGCCTCCTTCGCCCGTGACGGTGTGTTCAATATGCACAATGCTCATGTCTGGGCAGCAGCAAATCCACACGCTTCACACGAGCATGGGCATCAGGTGCGGTTCAGCGTTTATGTTTGGGCGGGCATCATTCATGATAAGCTGATTGGTCCGTTCATTCTGCCTCCACGTCTCAACGGGGAACATTTATCGGATTTTCCTTGAGGAAATGCTGCCCCAACTGCTGGAAGATGTTCCATTGGCCATCCGCAGACGAATGTGGTTTCAACACGATGGAGCTCCACCACATTTTGGCAACGTGGTGCGGGAGTATTTAAATGCAACGTTTCCGAACCGATGGATTGGCCGTGGTGGTCATGTTGCCTGGCCACCAAGATCCCCTGATTTGACATCCATTGATTTCTTCCTATGGGGACACATGACGAGCCATGTGAATGAGACACCCGTTGAAGCAGAACAAGACCTCGTTGCAAGAATTGTTGACGCCGCTGGAAGAATTGCGGAGGAGCCAGTAATCTTTGAACGTGTACGTGAATCAATGCTACGGCGCTGCCATGCATGCATACGCGCTGGTGGTCGTACATTTGAGCAGTTTCTGTAAATTGAAATGTCATGTTGCATTGTTTTGCAGCTCTTAAACAGTTTGGAGTATTTTGTGCATGTTCTTTTCAATTTAAAGTTTTGTACTGTGTTTGCAAAGATACTGCAATTCATGAACAATTACTGTACACTACCTTTAAATTACCATGTTGGCATATCAAAGTTATTATTGTAATAAATGAATTACGTTGAAGCCCACCATACACTATTATTTCGTTGCCTACTACTAATGGATCACTTCTTGGTACTGACATAAGACATATTCGTTCAATAAACAGTTCTGACTGATGATTAATGTTTGTTAATCTTCTCTTCAATTAAATTTTCTTTTGTTTTTGCAGTGTACTGACATTAATAAAGTAATGTTCATACTGTTGTGTACATTAAATTACCATGTTTGTATGTAAACGGATTACTCACAGAGAAGTTAGGGTACAAATTTAGGGAAATTACGTTGAAACTGTCTACCCTGTAACACCGCAAGGAAGCATTTATAGACATACCTCCAAGGAGTACAACATTTTTAATTCTGTGTTCCCTATCACCCATTTCATTTTTTACACATGTTTTCTGAACACCCTGTATATATTATATATATAAATTCCTAAAATATTGTAGTTTGTTTTGTAGATGTTTAGGTGACAATCACCACGGTCGGTCTGGGGATCCGCCGCTGATGAGCTCGTCCTGGAATCTTTACGACTCTGAATCTTACGATTCTCTACAGGACTGAACATGCCATTTTTATCGGCAATAGCTCAGAGAAGAGTGTTGAGAGGGGAGAAGGGGTGTTGGAGAGAGAGGAAGGTGTTGGAGTGGCTTTGTTATGTGTGTTTTGTCTGTATACGTCGTCAGGATGTCCCCTGACTGGGTGCAAGCATGTGAAACATGCTAGGACGTACTACCGCACCCACTAAATGTCCGCCGTGGCAGAGATTCGATCCCGGGTCTTTCAGATTCACACGCGAGCATGCTCACCACTTGACCACCACGGCTCCCTTGTAGCCGACAAACTGAACACTACAGTACTTCTACTCGATGCCGAACTCCTATTCCCAGTTGGGTGATCAAGGTTAGTTGTTTTGAAGCATTTCATGTACATTAAATTACCATGTGTGTATGTAAACGGATTACTCACAGAGAAGTTAGGGTACAAATTTAGGGAAAATACGTTGAAACTGTCTACCCTGTAGTACCGCAAGGAAGCATTTATGGACATACCTCCATGGAGTACAAATTTGTTTATTCTGTGTTCCCTATCACCCATTTCATTTTTTACACATGTTTTCTGAACACCCTGTATATATTATATATATAAATTCCTGCAATATTGTAGCCGACAAACTGAACACTACAGTACTTCTACTCGATGCCGAACTCCTATTCCCAGTTGGGTGATCAAGGTTAGTTGTTTTGAAGCATTTCATGTGAGGAGAACACACTAAATTAATTTGTGTTCTCAGTAGCGAACGTTAATTTTAATGGCCCACGTTATACGGTACTGCAATGAAAAGCAAGCTGAAACAATACCTAAAAGTTCAGCATAAGGTTTTTGTTTGACAAAACTGAGGTTTTGTTCAGCAGGGGAGGTGTGGCAGAGTGGACTTGCCACTGGACTGGTAATCCAATGGACCCGGGTTCGAATCCCGATATGTTAATGGGAAGATATTATTGGGATGGAATTTGTTCTGTACCTAGTTTCCGTACATTATACCACACACCGAAATGCCAAAAAAAAAACTCATTGTTGCCTGATTAAACAGCATTGTATGCATATTCCCATATTCAAAATATGTTACAGGGGGGCAATGCCTCGTGAGTTAATTGCTCAATAGGTGGCATTCTGAGAGTGAGGGTCCGAGTGTGGGGGACGAGACGGTGAAGCGCAGAGGCGAAACGGCTTCAGAGATGGAGTTGCTTCTAGCCAGGGTGCTTCGCATGTCTCACTCCCTAGACTGGAACAAGACCTCACGGGTCTTACCGTGTTCAGCGGTGTAGTGTAAAGGCTCTTAGCCTATGCCCGAGGGGGAGTAGTTGGAATATAGAAAAAACTAAAAATCAGTTCAGCAACTCACCCGTTTCCCGGATCGCTTCGGATATCGACCCAACATTCCTGACTTATTTCTGACTTCTAACCCTTCTTCTTATAATGTCAATCTTTTCTCTCCTTTAGGCTCCTCCGACCATAAACTTATCTCTGGTACCTGTCCCCTCTCTCCAGTAAGGTCACCCGATCCTCCCAGCCGGAGGCGCTTGTGGCACTTTGACGCTTCTGACTGGGAGGCTCTCCGACAGTACTTCTTTGATTTCCCATGGAATGGTTTTTGCTTTCGAGGCCGGGAAGACCCTCGGAGAGGGCTGAACGCATTACCGAGGTAATCCTATCGGGCATGAAGGCATACATTCCATTTTCTTTCTCTCAGATCGCCAGTATGGCTTCCTTAACCCATACTGTACCTTAGGGTACTACCATAAATGTACCCCCCAGAATCAAGCAATGTGGCCAAAATGACTTCAGAGGCAAGATATAACAACCTCCCACATCAAAAGTTGATGAAACACTGACCCAGACAGCCTGTGGAAGTTTGCAGTCAACCTAAGAAGTGCTGTCAATTCCTTAGAACAGTGTTTACAAGTCATGGTACCAGCCACTGCCTGATACTGGTAGTTACAAGGTCCGTATATTACTGACAGCTTGCAGCCGTCGCTGGGACTGGGGTGATTTATGTACTGACGGCTGGCAGCCGTCGCTGGGATTGTACGGGTTAAGGGTCGCTCTACTGGTGAACTTCTTTCATACATTACTAAACCTTGGTCATCCTCCTTTCGGGACTTCTGTGAGACCTTTTCTATTGTACTAGACATATCAAAGGCCTTCCATAGAGTCTGGCACAAATCTTTAATTTCTAAACTACCCTCCTTCAGTTTCTATCCCTCCATCTGTGCCTTTGTCTATAATTTCCTCTCCGGCCATAGCTGCGGTTGTGGATGGCCATCGGTCACTTCCTCATCCATTCAACTCCGGTGTTCCTCGGGGCTCTGTCCTATCTCCTCTTCGCTTTCTAATTTTCATAAATGATCTTCTCAACTGTACCTCCAGTCCCATCCATTAATACACAGACGACTCTACCTTACACTACTCAATTAGTTTTCCAGAACGCCCCAGCCAGCAATCCCTCAAAAAACAAACATAATGAAGCCATACAACACTTATCTTCTGATCTAACTACTATTTCCTATTGGGGCAGAGAAAACCTTGTTGCCTTTAATGCTTCCAAGACTCAATTTATCCATCTTACTACCCATCAGGAACCTCCAGAGGACTATCTCTTATTCTTCAACAATACAAAAATCAACCCTTCATCTTCTCTCAATGTTCTCGGTGTCTCTTGTTCTTCTGCTCTCACTTGGAAGGACAATATTACCAGTCTCGCTAAGGCACCCTCCCAGAAGCTGGGTGTGCTCAATTGCCTTAGGGGGTTCTTTACCCCTGCGCAGCTTCTTGCTCTGTACAGGGGCACAGTGCGTCCTTGTATTGAGTATTGTTCACATGTGTGGGGAGGATCCTCTCACACCGCACTCCTAGGCAGTCACTTACCAACTCTCTGCAATCTCTCTCTCTCTCTTCGCCGCAATATTGCATCTCTCTCGCTATTCCATCGCTACTACAATAATCAGTGTTCCTCGGAGCTTTCCCAGTGTATACCACCTCCTCTACGTAGGGTACGTAGTACCTGTCTTGCATCACAATCCCACCCCCACTCTGTGCAACTCTCCAACCCAAGAGTGAAACGCTATTCTCAGACTTTCTTCTATTCAACTGCTGAGCTCTGGAACTCTCCCAGAATCAGTCTTTCCCTATTCCTATGACCTAAATTGCTTCAAACTCCGTGTTTCCAGGCATTTTAGCTCAAACGTCCCTTGATTTTGGCCCATTCACTCTTTGAACTCTGGGGAAGGCACTCGCTGCAGGCAGTCATGTATCTTGCCTCCCTCATTCACATAGAAAAAAAAAAATTTGTTTACAATTCCTTAGTCAGCCCTCCTCTGGAATACTGCATTCAATCCTGGTGCCCTTATTACCAAAAAGATATAGACAAGCTAGAACGTAGAGTTAGCAAAATGATACCTAGCCTAAATAACAAACCATACAAGGAGCGTCTTAGAGAACTAAATCTATTTCCTTTAACCCAGCGCATATTAAGAGGCGACTCAATTCAAGTGTTTAAAAACATCACGGGCATCGACAATATGAACTGTAGTAAGTACTTTACTATCGACCAATCTAATTACACTCGGGGAAACGGTTGCAAAATTATTGGTAAATCTTTTAACTCGCACGAATCTAAGAATTGCTACTTCAATCGAGTTGTCAACTTGTGGAATGGGCTTCCCCGAGACGTTATATACTGCAGCACTTTTGATTCTTCTAAATTTCGCTTTGACAAATATCTTGCCTCAAACCCGCAACTGACTGCGTTTGTAAATGAATAACTATATTTTATCCCCTCTCAGATTCATCAAGGATTATTACGTATATATATTACTAAGACGTTACTCTTTTTTTTCCCAGATATACGAAAGATCACATATAACTGCGTTATGTTACTAACCCCTCTGTTCCCTACTAGCATCCTAATCTTGCCACGGACATTAGCTCCAGGTCAGTAGTTCCTTTTCCAATTTTCCCTTACCCACATCTATCCACTGTTTTGTCAATTAACCCTCTGTGTTTTGTGCCTAGAGGAGTCACTAGACCTGTTGTTGCTTAATTTCCTTTGTACTCAATTGTACTCTTATGCTTGAGGGAAGTCATCCACAGATCGATATATTTTCACACTATAAAGGTACATTATCTAAATTAAAATACTTTAATACTACTGTTAATCTAATTTGGCGCTAGTTTGTAGTTTGCTAACAAAAGTTGTATATGTATTATATATTATGATCTGTACACTATTATTTTCTTCATACCAATGAAGAGAGAAAGAGTGAGAGAGAGAAAAACGTTTCAGTTACTGAAGGAGGGAATCTACTGCTCATTACGAATTAGTTTCCGGAACATTATTTATGAACAAGAAGTAAGTAAGTTTAATATTCGTCACTGAATGTTATAAAACGTCATTAAAACCTAAATAACTGTCAAGGAATGCTCACTAACAGCATATACTGTATATCGCATTGATTGTAAACAACCAAACACTGCCCCCTCCCCTCAATTGTTTCCTACCCTTTCAACACTACGACAAGCTCTCCCTCCCTTCCCATCAAGCTGCGCCATCTATGGAATAAAATACTAGATTGGTTTAGGGAGGGTAGTGTGAGATCTTACTATATTCAGAGCGAACAAACTACACAACGAATTTACTCAAACCCTACGTCAAGGTGGCCCACGCGGAATTCCCACCGAGTGTACTAGTAGCTTAAGATTAAGTCAATGGTCGGATGGAAGAAATAAACTTCCTAGTATCGTATCGTAATTGAAATGAAACTCGAAGCCTCAGGCTTAGCTCGAATTCTATGACTGTTAAATTACTAAGTATTCAGACAGTGTGCTGAGGGCTTGGATAATTATATAATTGCCTGTAGCGTCATTTCATTTGGCGAGTCGAGCTAAAAATCATTTGAAAATAGCTACATCAATCCAATGTAAAAATCATGCTCAATATGATACAGCAATATGCCTTCAATATTATTTCCAAGTTATCCATCGTATCTAATTTCCAATGACAGATAATAAATACCTCATTCTCCCATCTCCCGATTTGTAAGCTTGAATGACACACTGCTTGGGTACGAACTTAGCAAGTATTCTAACTCATTTTGAATGTATTTTGTCATTTTCTTACTTAAACAAATATATATTTGTTATATGCTCATCTCTTTTCACATAAAGTTTGTCGGTAGAGTTTTGAATCACCCTGTATTGATGTAAAAGGTGTCTGCCGGAAAAGCTACATGTTTTCCAACACTAAGTCAATTTAACAACAGATAATTACAAGGGACCATTCCCTCTTTAAATATTCTAATACATCATACTAAGGTTATTTAACATTGCTAGAGTTAATGCATTTTAGATAAATGTAATATTGATAATTAATCAAATCAAATCCTACTTTGGTTTACACTCTCAGTAAATTGGCGGGAGATTCAAATTACAACAAAGGTTCTAGTTTCATTCTGGGATCCCAAGATTTTCTTTCTTGCTATATATTTCTCACTAAACAAATAAATTCACCCATTTCACCTATAACAATATTTACATGTAGTCATCTCACCCTAAGGAAGGGCAGATTTACTAAAAAACACACATTTAGTCTCTTTATCATGGAGTTTTACTACCTACTTTAAATAGAATAGTTTAGTAACTAAATATTTCTTACAATAAATTAAATATATATATATATATATATATATATATATATATATATATATATATATATGCTAAATTAATAAGTATAAATAGCACACACACTAATACGTTGCGTTTACTCCTCTGTCGGCCAGGCTGCTCTCATTATCAGCCCTAACATAAAACTTATGAGGTTAGTGTAAAAACAGGCTCATCACTGTAAGTCAAGTGTGAGAAGGGTAGGAGAAGCACGGGAACGGAAAAAGAAAAACACGGTATTAACAAGCAGGACATACAATTTATATATATATATATATATATATTTTTTTTTTTTTTTTTTTTTTTTCCTATGTGATTGAGGGAGGCAAAAGGCATAACTGCCTATAGCGAGTGCCTCCCCCATAGTTGAAAGAGTGACAGGGCCAAAATCAAGGGACGTTCGAGCCAAAATGCTTGGACACACGGAGTTTGAAGCAATTTAAGTCATAGGAAGAGGGAAAGACCGATCCTGGGAGAGAGTTCCAGAGCTCAGATGTTGAGTAGAAGAAAGTTTGAGAGTAACGTTTCACTCTTGGGTTGGAGAGTTGCACAGAGTAGGGGTGGGATTGAGTTGCAAGACGGGTACCACGTGCCCTACGTAAAGGAGGTGGTATGCACTGGGATAGCTCTGAGGAATACTGATTATTATAGTAGCGATAGAATAGCGAGAGAGATGCAACATTGCGGCGGAGAGAGAGAGATTGCAGAGAGTTGGTGAGTGGACGGGAGTTAATGATACGAAAGGCCTTCCTTTCAACTTTGTCTAGGAGAGCGGTGTGAGAGGAACCTCCCCACACATGTGAACAATACTCAATACAAGGGCGCACTATGCCCCTGTACAGAGCAAGAAGCTGTGCAGGGGAAAAGAACCCCCTAAGGCGGTTGAGCACACCCAGCTTCTGGGAGGCTGCCTTAGCAAGACTGGTAATATGGTCCTTCCAAATGAGAGCAGAAGAAAAAGAGACACCAAGAATATAGAGAGAAGATGAAGGGTCAATTTTTGTATTGTTGAAGAATAAGGGATAGTCCGCTGGGAGATCCTGACGGGTAGATAGATGGAGAAATTGGGTTTTGGAAGCATTAAAGTTAACAAGGTTTTCTCTGCCCCAATTGGAAATAGTATTTAGACCAGAATTTAAGAGTTCTATGGCTTCATTACGTTTGTCGTTGAGGGATTGCTGGCTGGGGCGTTCTGTAAAACTAATGGAGTAGTGTAAGGTTGAGTCGTCTGCGTATGAATGGATAGGAATTAAGGTACAGTTAAGGAGATCATTTATAAAAATTAGAAAGAGAATAGGAGATAGGACAGAGCCCTGAGGAACACCGGAGTTAATAGGGTGAGGAAGTGAACAATGGCCGTCCACAACCGCAGCTATGGAACGGCCGGAAAGGGAATTAGAGACAAAGGCACAGATAGAGGGATAGAAACCGAAGGAGGGTAGTTTAGAAATTAAAGATTTATGCCAGACTCTATCGAAGGCTTTCGATATGTCTAGTGCAATAGAAAAAGTCTCACCGAAGTCCCGAAAGGAGGATGACCAAGAGTTAGTAAGATATGAAAGAAGATCACCAGTAGAGCGACCCTTAAGGAAGCCATACTGGCGATCTGAGAGCAGATTATGAGAAGAGAAATGCTTAAGAAATTTGGAAGCAAGAATAGTTTCAAAAACTTTAGAAAGACAAGAGATAAGAGCAATTGGACGATAGTTGGAGGGTTGAGAGCGGTCACCCTTCTTTGGGACAGGTTGAATGTGAGCAAACTTCCAGCATGAAGGGAAGACGTTAGAGGATAGACAGAGACGAAAGAGTTTGCCTAGGCAGGGAGTCAGCACGGAAGCACAGTTTTTGAGAACAACAGGAGGAACACCGTCCGGACCGTACGCCTTATTAGTGTTAAGCCCAGAGAGGGTAGAAAGTACATCTTTAGAAGAGATTAGGATATTAGGCATAAGTAAGAGAGAGGAGGGCGGAGAGGGAGGAATAGCACCGGAATCATCCAAGGTGGAGTTTCTAGCAAAAGTTAGAGCGAAGAGTTTAGCTTTGTCAGAGGAAGAAGTGATGGTTGTGCCATCAGAGTGGGAAAGGGGAGGGAAAGACGAGGAAGAGAAATTGTTGGAGAGGTTTTTGGCTAGATGCCAGAAAGCTTGGGAAGAGCTAGAGTTGGATAGTTCAGTGCATTTATTATTGATGAAAGAGTGTTTGGCAAGTCGAAGAACAGATTTGGCTTGATTCCGGGCAGAAACATATGAAGAATGAGAGTCTTGAGTTTTTAGGCGTCGGTACCGTTTGAATGCTTCCTCCTTATTGCGGACAGCAGTAGAACAGGCGTGAGTAAACCAAGATTTTTTAGCATTAGACTGAGAGAAAGAGAATGGAATGTATGCTTCCATGCCCGATAGGATTACCTCGGTAATGCGTTCAGCACTCTCCGAGGGTCCTCGGCCATGGAAGCAGAAATCATTCCATGGGAAATCAAAGAAGTACTGCCGAAGAGCCTCCCAGTCGGCAGCGCCAAAGTGCCACAAGCGCCGCCGGCTAGGAGGATCGGGTGGCTGTACTGGAGAGATAGGACAGGTGACAGAGATAAGTTTATGGTCGGAGGAGCCCAAAGGAGAGAAAAGATCGACAGTATAAGAAGAAGGGTTAGAAGTTAGAAACAGGTCAAGAATGTTGGGCCGATCTCCGATGCGATCCGGGATACGGGGGGGTTGCTGAACTAACTGCTCTAGGTCATTTAGGATAGAAAAGACGTAGGCTTGTTCACCAGGTGGATCAGTAGTGTGAGAGGAGAGCCATTGGCGGTGGTGAACGTTGAAATCTCCTAAGATGGAGATTTCTGAGAAAGGAGAAATGGATAGAATGTGTTCCACTGTAGAGTTTAGATAGTCATATATATATATTTATATATATATATATATATATATATTATATATACATTAAAGTTGAACTCCGTGGATAAAAATAAAGTAGGTGTGTAATAAAAAAAAAAATGCATACTCATCTCTGCAAGTAGTATTGAATCTCTTAGGTGAAAACGGTTTATGTACAGTATATCTATATAGTATATATATATATATATATATATATATATATATATATATATATATATATATACAATATATATATCGCAAATACACGTAGGATACTAAATTATTTTATACTCACAGCTGGACTCAAACCCCCGACAGTCAGGACGAGTGCCCATACTTGAATCCACTATACCACGGCGTGATAGAGGATACAATGCCCCTTTCCCACATGTGCGACTTCATACGATTTTCGTCGCCGAGGACGTAGTCTTGTCAATTCGCATCTAATTTCTGTGACGTGTACGATTTTGTCTGTTACAAACAGATAACTAATTATACTCGGCGAAGATGTCACCGATGAATGCGATGCAATCGCCGTCATTCTGCGACGTTATCGGCGAAGTGAGCGATGTTTCGGTGAAGATCTCTGTGAGGAATGACACGTTTTCAAAAATATCTTGCGACATCATGCGATGGTCAAAGAAGACTCGCCGAATGTTCTGCGGCGTCTTTGGCGGTTCAAGCGATGGTCCGGCGATTACTTCGGCGAGGTTGTCCGAATATTTTTCCGGGCACAAATTCCTGCGATGAACGAACGAATCTACGGCGATCGTTGCCAACGCTATCGCAGATACGTCGCCGAGGTGTGCGAACCTGAGCGAATGTCACGCGAATGTGCTAAATTCAGTGGCATTAGCATCTACTCACGTTACAATCGCGCAAGTAATTGGCCCCAACAACCACCCACAACCCCCCAAACCTTCCTGTGGTATATAAAGACCTTGACTCAGTCACAGAGAACAATCTGAGTTGAGCAGCCACACCGAGCATACCTACTCTTCACCACCACCACATTATAACCTCGACCCTTGAACTTGCCTGTTGAATCTTGAGATGGAGAGGATTACGCAGCATCTACGGAGGAATGAACGTGTTGAGCGGGCCCTTGCCACCCAGCGGACGGATCTACTTTATTTGAAATGCCTATTCGAGCTTGCCAGAAGGGAGAAGGAAGCTGACAGGGCAAGGAAGGAAGCTGAGAGGGAATGGAAGGAGGAAGAGGAGAGGAGAAAACAGATGAAGAAGCGGAAATGTTGGACTAGAGACTGGCTGTTAAGGCGAGGTCGATTTGGGGGATATGAAAATCTCCTGAAAGAAGTTGAAGAAGAGGACTCAGCGGATTTTATAAGCTTAATGAGATTGGACGCTGCACTCTTTCAAGAAATTCTCAGAAAAATTTGACCCATCATTGCCAAAAAGGACACACACTGGAGGAAAGCCATAGATCCTGGTTTGCGTTTGGCAGTGAAATTGCGTTACCTAGCTATAGGTGACAGCTACAAGAGTCTCAGTTACTTGTTCAGGGTAGCGCACAACACTATCTCCAAAATTGTGCCCGACGTCTGTGAGGCTATTGTCAGTGCATACATGGATGATGTAATTGTTTGTCCTACAACACCAGAAGAGTGGAAGGCTGTTGCAAATAGATTTGCTAGCAAGTGGCAATATCAACATGCTTTGGGCGCCTTGGATGGCAAACATGTTGCCATCAGAAAACCACCCAAAGGTGCCTCTACCTTCTACAACTATAAAGGTTACCACTCCATTGTGCTGCTTGCCATCGCTGACGCTGACTACAAATTCCTCTACATCGATGTTGGTGCAGAGGGATCAGCGTCAGATGGTGGGTTGTTTCTACGAACCCCTATTCGTTTGCTGTTGGAGAGGAATTACGTTGGTGTTCCTGAGCCTGAATCGCTTGAAAACGGGAACGAGGAGATTCCATTCTTCTTCATTGGTGACGACGCATTTCCACTGAGGACCTGGCTGATGAAACCTTACCCAATGAGAGGTTTGGATGATGATCAACGCATTTTCAATTACCGCCTATCCAGAGCCCGGACAGTGGTTGAAAATGCGTTTGGTATAATGTCTGCCAGGTAAAAGCCGAATTTTAAAAAATATGTCAATTGTTATAATGTATATTTAAATATATATATATAGTTACATTACCATACATAAATATATGCATAAATATATATATGTCTATACATATATACAGTATATATACTTAGCAAATTTTATGTGTTTGTGTACATACCGTACATCCACATCCTACGCCCGTATGGCTTCAGGCCCATGTCGACTAACAACATTTGTCCATCTTTAAAAGCTTATAATAACCTGCTGGCTTCACTTAAATATTTGGGATTGGAGTTCGTTGTTAAAAGGATCTGACTTGTGTGGGTTGGTCGCCCTAATCGAGCTTCCCATTTCATTCTCTTATAAAGTTTTCATTGAGAAACTAATATATTTTCCCCCCAGACTAACTGTATTTATTGTTTTAACCATTCTCATTACAGGTTCCGGTGTCTGCTAACGACCATGCCTATCCATCCGAATCGAGTTGAATCCGCTGTGATGGCCTACTGTTGTCTACACAATGTCCTTCATGACAGGAATCCCTCTGATCGACGGGGTCTTGTCGTGGAGGAGAACATTGCAACAGGAGAAATCGTAAATTTGGTACGTCCGGCCGACATTCTAGACCGTCTTGGGAGGCAGCGGGGCACAGAGCTACTAATGATGGGAAGACTCTTTGTGACAGTCTCAAACACTATTACAACTCACCAGCTGGGAGTGTGGCACGGCAAAACACGATGATAGGACGAACCCCATCAGAAACCTAAAACATACCCTAATAACATGTAAAGATAATGTGATTATTGTTTAATTTCTACTCCGTGTCATGACCAAGTTATGTGCGTAGTAAGAAAGCATTTGTTGTATGATAACTTATTTTATTCTAAAACATCAGGCTAATGTCATATTGGGTGAATATTCGAATTACGTAGACATAATATTATTTACTAGCTACGAACATCTTGTATGACAAATATTAACGAAACATACAAAAAAAATCCTCTCTATCTGGACCATGGTGAAACCCGTCTAAAGTACAACCATGTGGCTAATTTTCCGAGACACCCACCCCCCCAACAGTCACACACACCCGCACACACAAACATACACACTAATCCAGGTGGTTAATTGCCCCAATGGCTAATCTCTAACACGACCAACCCTCCAGCCTGCGGCAGTGACTGTCCACCAGATACTCTCACACACACACACACTTTAATAATTGTGTACTTTTTAGAGGAATTATTTGCATACTTTTATCGTACGTATAGTAATATAATACTTCATTTTTATATTCAAAAATTTAGTCAACTTTCAGGTATGTAATTAATATTTAGTATTCATTGACTATTATTTGTCTGGTTTTCATTTTGTGTCTCGGAAATATATGACCATCATTATCTTGCTTATATATTTGTTTTTTTCATAAGTAAAGTATTATATAAAAAATCTCTGTTAACCCGTACAGCCCCAGCGACGCGTCTGACGCGTCGGCGATGTATGTAACGCACAGCCCCAGCGACGCGTCTGACGAGTCACCCTAATTGCTCCGACTGTAACCTCAGGTGTAGCCACTCGAGAGGGCTCAGATTTGTATGGGAACTGTGTACGTATCCCACGCAACCGTGCCGATGGTTGAAAACTCTCAAAGTCCATGTGCGTGCGCGTGAGCGCGCAATAACCTGTTTTTTTCCTGGGGGAAACATTTTCCTTAAGAAAGGAAAATGTGTCCCAAATCCACTGATCCCTCATTGTCCGGGTTTTGGCTTTGGAGCCGCTCTTCCTGGTAAGGTTGAGGAGTTTGCGTACCGTGTCCTCTTGTTTCCATAAAATTTGGACACATGAGCCGTTGAAAAGGAAACGAGAGAGAGTGCATTACAAACATCAAGAGAATATGTCGATATTTGGTGAGATTGAGGGGAGATTATTTAAAAAAAAAAAAAAACGGGCAAGCGCTAGAAATCGACAGAAATATCACATTTTTCACGGGTCATGTTGTTAGATTATTGTGTAAACGTGTTCATAGCACCACGTTCATCACACAAACTATTATATAGATTTACAAATAACTCATACCCACTTACCTGGTAAATTCAGTTGCTTCCCTTTCTTCTCAAAAATGCGCACCTTGTAGTTCTTGTCATGGTAACGAGCGTCTGACTTGGCCCATAGGGCTGGGTGATTTTGGATCCAATCTGCCAGGTCGTTTTCCATGGTGGCAGTTATGACTCCGTATGTGGCAGCAGCGTCGTCACTGTTGGAGGACGAGTTCTCCTCCGGGGTAATGTTGATCTGGTCGATGTCATCTTGGCTCCTGTGGACCTCAACCACCAATTCGTCCTGTGTGGAAAAAAGTTGGTGGCTCGGCTGATTTTCCTGGGGCCTATCCACGTCCATTGACGTCCCCTCTCCTTCAGCACCCGGCATGGCAAGCAGAACATCATCGGCTTGGATGACGGGCGTCTCACTCTCAACAGTTGTCGTGGTCGCCTTGTTCTTGTTCACCTTCTTCTTGTCCACCTTCTTCGCCACCTTCTTCAGCGTTGGTTGTGCCTTGGGAGCCATGGAAAAATGGAGAGTGTTGGTAGTTTGGAGAGTGGTGCGTTGATTGTTGACTGGAAACTGTGGAATGACCTTTTCGGAGCTGTACCGCAGCCTATATACCCCCTGTCCTGACCTCACCTCTGACAGACGTACAATGGATACAATGGAGACCTGACCTGATCTCACCTCACCTGACCTCACCCCACCTCAAAACTAAAATTGAGGTACAGGGTGATAATCCCTTTTTATTACACACCTCTCGTTGAACATCCTCTTTGGCCTCGCCGAGGTGTGTCGTGAGCGTCGGCGGCATAGCAAGGCCCTTCGCATGCCTTCTGCTGCCTCGTGCAGAGTGTACCCCTGGCAGGTACAGCCTCGGCGAGTATTAATCCGCACGGCGGCGATTAATCGACGAGGAAATCACCGGTGATTATTGGGCATCGGCGATGTTCTTGGAACATCTGGGATCATCGGCGGGTCAGTGTGCGACGTTTTGGAACATTTTGACGTTTTTTTTCGTGCGAAACCTTCGCCGACGTCGTCGATGATCCCCGAGGGCCTCGCGGATCATTCTGCAATGATCGACGATGCTTGCGAGGGCAACGAACCCTCGTGAGTCCTCGTCCCAAATTTTAAACAAACCGAACATTTGCGACGACCCGCGAGGGTCCACGCGAGGCCGGGCGAAGCATGCGATTATGATGCGAGAGTATACGTTTATTGTCCGACATGTCACGTATATGGGTGTCGCCGGTGAAAATTGTAAGAAATCGCACATGTGGGAAAGGGGCATAATGTGTAGTGGATTAAAGCATGGACACTCGTCCTGACTGTCGGTGGCTCGAGTACGCCTGGGAGTATATATTTATATATATATATATATATATATATATATATATATATATATATATACTGTATATATATATATATATATATATATATATATATATATATATATATATTTACTGTATATATATTTGTATTTATGTTCACATTGAATCTTAACAATTGGAATTTTGATCTATAATTTGGTCAGCGTAGCACTATTTTGTAGCGTTTTGAATATGGTGTAATTCAAATATATAATATAAAATATAAAAGAAAGAAATAGTGATCATAAGCCGTGACCTTCACCATTCAACTTGATCTTTGAATAACAAAAACACAATATTTGTACAATCGTTGCATTGTCCAACCGAATTTGCCAGCAAAATTTGGTGCCGATACATTAACCCGTTCAGTACAGTTTTATCTTTTTCATTCCATACTGGATAATAATAGACGATTTTATTCAGTTAAAGAGGGCCTCCAGAAAATTAGCAGGCTTTCATCTATCTTAATTAACCCTTTTTACTACCGCAGATCCTTTTCAAGCTCCACAAAATCTTCTAATTGTTGCTAGAATACAATAACGAAAAGGCGTTGCCGGTACAGAAAGGGTTAAACAGTCTAGGAAGAGTTTAGGGAAGATGATTAACACTCTCCTTTTGTTCTTTGGCCTTAACCTTTAACCTTAAGTATTATAATATATATATAACATTGATATATATATGTTATTTTAGTAAAATGCAACTAACAGTCAGCTTATCGAAAATTGAGTATTTATTTATGATGAATGTTGACTTTTGACCTTTGCCTGTGACCTTGAACTTTATGTAGGATTATATTTGTGTTTACTTTGTGTAATCCTGGAACATTAAATAAGTGTGCCAAATTTTATTAAAGATCATCAGAGATATTAAAGGAATAATTGACCTTAACCATTGACCTTCATCTTGACCTTCATGATGTCTGAAAATTTAACATTATAATTTTGATTTATAGCACAACTGTTTCAATGAATTTTGTGAAGTTTACATGAATAGTAAATTAATTAGCATATTGACCTTATATTTGACCTTGACCTATCAAATGGAATTATGTATAATGTTGTATGAACTTGGCCTAGGCATTCCGAATATGCATGATATGCCTAGTGTGAATCTTATATTAAATAGGAAATACTAGTTAAAATCTTATTTTGATTTTTAACCTTGACCTTTGACCTAGACCTTCGCCCTTAGAAATTCTTATTGGGGAATTAGTTAGTTTAACACCAATGTTTGTATTAACTACCATTATGGATATGGTGTAATTCGTACAAAAACATATAGATTACAAATAGTGATCATATACTGTGACCTTGACCTTTGACCTTTGACAACAAATATAATACATATATTTGGATGGTCGTCGCATTGACCAACTGAATTTGCCTGTACAAGTTGGTGAAAATACATTAAGCCATCTAGGATGAGTTTAGGGAAAATGACAACCACCCTTGTTTTTTAACAATGACATTTGACCTTAACTAATACAATATTTATGTTAATTTGAGATATATGTTATTTAAGTAATAAGCAACTAACACAGCCAGTTTTAACAATTTGAGTAATCTATTTTAATTAATAAGAATGTTGACCTTTGACCTTGACCTTGACCATTATGTAAGAGTACATTTTTGTTTGCATTGACATTGCCCATGCAAATCAAATAAGCATGCCTAATTTAATTAAAACCCATCAGTTAGTTTCATATATATTAATATAATAGTTGACCTTGACCTTTGACCTTTATCTTGACCTTTGTGATATGTCTCAATATTTATTATTTTCCTTTTCATTTAAAGTCCAACAATCTCACCAAATTGTGTGAAATTTGCATGCAAAGTAAAGGCAATAGCATATTGACCTTTTATTTGACCTTGACCTGTGACCTTGCCCTTTCATATGCAATTGTATAGTTTCTTGTATTACCTTGGCCTAGGTATTCCGAACATACATGGTAAGCCTAGTGAGACTAACAGTTAGTATAAGAAATACTAATAACAAACTAATTTTGACCTTTGACCTTGACCTTTGATCTTACCCTTTAGAATATTTATCTAACATGTGGGCAGTACAATATCAAGATTACCAGTTACTTGTATTGTGAAAATGAAGATATTTGAGTAAAAACTGAAACTAAATAGTAAAAGATGACCTTTGACCTTGACCTGTGACCTTGACCTTTATGTAAGAATACATTTATGTTTTTTTATAGACATTGCCCAGGAAAATTAAATAAGCATGCCTAACTTCAATACAATCCATCAGTTACTTTCATATATATTAACAGAGTAGTTGACCTTTGATCTCTATGATATGTCAAAATGTATTATTTTCGTTTTAATTTAAAGTGCAACTATCTCAGCAAAATTATGTTGTGAAATTTGCATTAAAAGTAAAGAAATTAGCACATTGACCTTATATGTGACCTTGACCTGTGACCTTGACCTTTCATATGGAATTGTTTAGTTTCTTGTATGACCTTGGCCGAGGTATTCCGAATATACATGGTAAGCCTAGTGAAAATCTAAGTTATAAGAAATACTAGTACAAATTTTATATTGACCTTTGACCTTGACTTTTGACCTTACCCATTATAATATTTATATGAAATTTGGTCAATAAGATATCAAAGTTGCCAGTAACTTGTATAGTGAAAATTAAGAAATACGAGTACAAACTAAAATATACAAAATATTGAGCTTAACCTTTAAATTAAATTGAAAATTTATTTTTGACTGACCATCGTATTGACCAAATAGATATACCTGTGAAATTTGGTGAAAATCCATCGAACGGTTTAGGAGGAGCTACCGGACAGACAGACGACGACGGACGACGACGACGACGACGACGGACAAGCTGATTTGTGGTGCACAGTATACGGGCGGGATCTGTGTGCGCGATACAACTCTGCTTCGCAGATTTGATAAAAACAAATTAGTCTGGGCTTGGGGAAGAACATACTATACATATATGTATATGTGTATGTAGGCAATATCCATCTATTTCATCCAAAAGATAAATAACTGAATTAGCAGGGTAATCGGCACCTGCTCTAACAGCTGATTGGACATTCTTTTTGTTGTTCTTCTTGTCCGTGACACCATAATGTTGTTAACTAATGCCCGCCCTCATACACTCTGGTGGACAGGTAAGTTGTTTTCTGAATCAAAACCTAACTTCAATTCAAAAATATGCACTAAGGCCTTGATTTAGGTGTTGATTCTTGTCCAAAGTTACTAAGGCCTATATACCTTTTTAAAAATAATCGCTTGCAGTTAATTTAAAAACAGCGATCCCTTGACCAAACTATAGTTAAACCAAATGTTGAGCTGTGCACATTCATACAATGTTTAAGGGGAGATGGGTCACTTTTCTGGTCCCCCTAATCCTTCATGTTTAGTCCCATTAGTTTTCAGATTTTATGACGTTCGGCCCATTACTTTGGCGATTTTAAGACTTTTCGACTTTTTTCTTTGTCAATATTAACCCTCTCTGACATATGACGCAATTTTGAGCCTATTAGGGATACTTAAAAGCCTTTGTTGTTGTTGTTGTTCCCCAAGCTGCCTGGCCGAACAGCCCCAAGGCCATAACCGAGCGCCCCAACAGAACCCTCCCTGCCAACCACAATAAATCCTGGGTGACCGAAGCCACTCCATGGCGGGGAGCTGAGGAGGGTGCGGAAACGCCCGGGAAACCAAAGACCCACCCAGGGCCCTGTGCCCCTCAGCAACTATGAAGAGAAAGTTGAGGGGCAAAGGAAGAATGTGACGCTTTGGCTTCCAATCTTGGTAGATTGGGAGGTCAATCCACGGAAGAGACGCCGTCACTTGAGATATAGAAAATATATAAGTAAAAGGAACATTCAGAGTAAGCTATGGGTATTGCAGAGATCGCTCAGTTCTCACTCTGATAGACCAGCCCATCACCACTTAAAGCCTTTGTTACCATCAGGGGTATTTAGAAACCTTTAGTTTAGTTACTTCAACCTCTGCAGTTGTCTTTGAGTTAGCTGTGGGCTGAACACTCATTTTGGAGGGGTAATTATATGAGTGAGAGAACTCTATTTCTTATTGCTAATCTGGTAACCTCTGCGACATATGAGCGTAAACGGGTTAAGACTGTTCGTATCATTTAGGTGTCGATGTTTTCCTGGCAAGCGATAGCGAGCCTGTAATTTGGGAGCAACCGGCCTTTGGCTGGGACATTTTTCTACCGAAAATTGTACAAATATATATTGAAGGAGGATCCTGGGGTTGTGTTTTTTTAAAGTTTGATGGTATAGGGAGGAAACTAGAAAAATAATAAATAAATGAAAAAATCTAGCAAAAAGTGAACCATCCTCCCTTAAGTATTGTTCTCATCAAAAAGACATCATATTCGGTATTAGTTTATGACCAACCTGATACAATGATTATCAGTGTTTTATCACTTTCATGAACGATACTTTGTTGGTGTTAATGTAATTACCGTCGCAAATTCACTATAAGTGAAATATGAGAAACTGTTGGATTGTTCACCCATGAACAGGGAATCTGAGCTGGGTTTAGACCATCGCGAACCCATAAACACGGAACAAGAGCTGGATTTAGACCGTTGCACACCCATAAACAGGGAACGTGAGCTGTGTTTAGACCGGCAGCAAGACAGGTTAGTTTTAGGTTAGGTTAGGTATACTAAAATGCGACGGTCCTCGGTATTAACGAACACTGTATATCAAAGAAAAAGGCAAAAACAACAAACACTTACCTGAAAAACTCTTATCTGGTTGGTTATAAAGTTTTACCACAGATTCTTCCACCTCTCATGTTGAGTATTCCCGCCATTGTGTCCTGTGACGTCATGGTAAACATACCAGTTAACGCCACATAAAATAAGTTAGATAAGCTATATTTCTATGTTGTTATGACACATTGATGAAAGTTCTTCAGTAGCCTATCTCCAAAACCAACCAGATCACAATGGACATTGAAGTTTTATTCTTGGAGTTTACCTGTAGGTAAACTGATACATATAAAGAAACAAGGATGTACAGTTAGCCAACTTAGTCCTGCAACAAAATGTTGTGGTGTGTGGAGGTGTGTGGCATTTCACCCGTAGTAAACAACGTAGTTTTATGAATAAACAACTCCAACCGAAAGGCGTGTGAAAGAAGGGACATGATTGGTCGAGGTGAGGAACATCGTGAAGTTCAAATTTGCATAATTGCATGGTAAATATAACTTCCAGATAGACGTTGAGCATTAAATGCATATGAAATGAAGGTGTTTAAAATGATTAATACAAAACTATACATAAGTATATTAATAGACATGGCAGGAACGTGTGTGGTGGCAGCAGGAGGGTAGGAATTCGAATCAGTTTAATCGAGACTGAGGCGAGACTACATAACTAACAAGTGAATGGCTGTATAGAAGATGCCTGTATACTGGTTAAAATAATTTAGCTTGAAACGTCTATAGAAAGTAAAAGGCTTAGTAATGTAAAATTGTACGAATTTAATACTAATATTATTGAGGTCTGAACTTATGTCAGTATGGTTAATTATAAATTATTGTTTCGGATATATCTTAATTACTGTCTTACGTATTCCTTGTATAAAGTTGGCAAGCAACTTATACAAAAACTCCCAAGTAAAGTGTGGATTCCTCAGTGTATGAGAGGTTCTTCGTAACCCCTTCTGTACCGGCAAAATCGTTTTACTTTTATTCAGGCTACATTTAGACGATTTTATTCAGCTGAAGAGGGACGTTTACCAACTACAAGGCAACACGCTGTATCAATGAATCCTTTTAGCTACCACAGATCTTTCCTAAGCTGAATAAAATAGTGTATTTACAGCTGAATTAAATATAACCAACATCCCGTTAGTGAAATGGTTAACCTATGCAATTTTATGCCACAATTTTGTTTTTTATCCTAGCAATTACCAGATGATTCTATTAAATATCTAATTATTTGTTAAGCTAACTAATTCGATATACCGTACTTGTTACAGTCTATTGTAACGGCCCTTATATGCAATATCCTTACTAAGCCCAAAATTCGATATACCGTACTTGTTACAGTCTATTGTAACGGCCCTTATATGCAATATCCTTACTAAACCCAAAATTCGATATACCGTACTTGTTACAGTCTATTGTAACAGCCCTTATATGCAATATCCTTACTAATCCCAAAATTCTATATACCGTACTTGTTACAGCCTATTGTAAAGGCCCTTATATGCAATATCCTTACTAAACCCAAAATTCGATATACCGTACTTGTTACAGTCTATTGTAACGGCCCTTATAATTATGCAATATCTTTACTAAACCCAAAATGAGCCCCTCTAGTCCTTCCACACACCCATGATTGTTGAGGTGGTGGTAGGGGTGAGGGTGGGGGCGAGTGCGGGGGGGAAACTAGCACATTGTTGAATGACTGGTTGCGAATTTAAGGTAATTGCCACCATTTCATTACATAATATAATAACATTATTACGCTATATGGAAGAGCAGGGATTTACAGTTTATTTATATTTACTAGCTAAGTAGTTTAGTGCACCCCGGTACTCATTTAGTGATATAACGCAAGACAGGTTTCGATCACACATAAACAACAACATTAATATAATCTGACCTTCCAGACAACAATTCTCAGACACATATGTAATCGGCTTTTAGTAAAGCAACTAGAATAGAATCATAACTTAGTATGGAGCAACATAACTTCAGATGACAAGGGGAAATAACACTGTGCCACTTTGAGGTCAATTGATATAATTACCTGGTATTAGCTGTATTAAAATAGTGATTATAACAACCGTACATCTCTCTTATAATACTTTTACTACCGATAATTTGCTAACATACGGTAGAAATAGACATTTGATTCATACTTTAATTACCTTTTGTTGTTAATAGATAAATATGAATACTTTACATTTTCCTTTAAACTCTATTAGAGGCCCTTCATAAGGTAAATAAAATACCATAAAGCGACTGGAACTATAAATATGTGATTATCTTCTTGAAGAGGGTTATTGAGTACTTTAGTAATCTTGTTTCGAGAGATCCTTCTGAAACTGAATGTCATATGCTTGCGATACTTGGAAACTCATAAATGTAGACATAGTTTGGAAGATCTTAACAAATATGGATTGATTATGAGGAAATGCATATTACTGGAGAGCATTGCAGACCATTCAAAACAAAGCCCTAAAATCATCACAGGCTGCACAGCTACTACACCTGCAGATCACCTACATCAATAAACCAAAGTCCTCAAGGTCAAAGACCACCTGGACATGAGAGGCACTCAATTCCTGGCTGCAGCCCCCTCAAACCAACACCATCCACTGCACTACATGGCAGCACACCCACAGACACCCAAAGAATATCAAAACAACACCCAGCACACGGTATCACACACAAATACTGTCATCTCTCCCTCCCTGCCCACCCCAAGCCAGCTTTCAGTAGGACGTCCATACTCATAGATCTCGCCGTTCCATCCAATCACTCAAAAGACAACACGCAGCTGCAGACACGACCTCCCGAAATCCATTTTTCTAAATGCTCCCTTCCTCGCGAGCACAGAGTCCACCTGGCCAGGCTGAGATGTGTGCACCATCCAGCTCTTCTGAGCTATTAGAAGAGACTGGATAACTCCGTTGTCGACAGCTGCCCGAGGTGCAACACAGCACCCCATACTATTTAACACGTCTTAGAGGACTGCATTTCACAAAATCACTTACGCCAACAACATAATCTACACTCTTTGAGAGCCCTGTGGGAAAGCCCGATTGTGGTCATGGCCTTCCTTAGGGACTCGAGGCTGTTCGACCAGGCATCCTAGGGAACGACAACAACAACAAAAACTGAAGGGGTTTTCCTATTGAACGTTACGTAGTTTTGAACATACAAATGTAGTGATGATACCGGTACACATTTTTTGATTTCCCATATTACTTCTCTCTCTCTCTCTCTCTCTCTCTCTCTCTCTCTCTCTCTCTCTCTCTCTCTCTCTCTCTCTCTTTCTCTCTCTCTCTCTCATACATATATATATATGTTAGTAAAGCCAGGTAATACATCTTCTTTAATACATACGAGGTTGAAAGAAATGGCAATTTCTGCGTTGGAAATTTTATTATTCAAAGTTTCCAGGTCTCTGATGAGTTTTTGCTGGGTGGCAGGAAGTAGATGAAGGAGATGAGCAAAATTCATGGTGGTACACGGTTACATAAATGTAAATGATGATACAGGATATACGACGTGTTTCACTGGACAACCAGCAATATCAAGTAAGGATGGAATGATATAAAAGGTAAACAGGAAGGGTATATATAGAGGGTGGAGGATCAGAGGAGGCGAAAAACAAGGGGCAAGAGTCTACTATTGGTGGAGGGGTATTCAGGGAAAGAGAAAGGGGGGAACCGCTTCACGCATGCGCACTGGATGCGGGATGGTGGTCGGTTGGTGGGGTCGAAGCTGATTGGCTGCGTGTCGAGGGGCGTGGCCTAAGTTGTGTGGCGCCTGCGGAAGACGAAGCTGAAGGAGGTAGCGCGGGGGGCTGCGTCAAGGGCACCGGGGGGCGAGGGGGGTGTTAGGTCCTGTAGGAAAGTGCCTTTTGGCAGAAGGAAGGATCTGAAGGTCCAGAGTTTGGTTGTTGATGTTGGGATGTAAGGCTTGGATATATAAAGCTTCGAGTATAGGTAATCTCCTTGGGTCACTTTCTTTATCGAGTATGGTGGTGTGTTTCTCTAACTCGTTGCGTGTGAGGTGAGGGTGGTTAGGGGTGAGATAGTGGTCTTTGATGGCTCCAGCCTGAAGGTGAAGAGTTAGCCGACGTGAAAGACGAGTCTGCGTCATACCAATATAGGAATGAGGTCCACAGTCCTCATAATTACAGGTATGTTGGTAAATGACGTGATCGTCGGTCATCGGGCTCTTTATCTTGGTGGAGGCTGGTTTGTTGCGGAGAACGATGTTGGAGGTCTTGGGGGATTTGTAATAAATTATTAATTTGATTTTGTTTTCCAGGTTGGTTGGGTGGACAGGCTTGGAGATTATTTCTTTTAAGACGGCCTCGTCATTTTTGTGTTCAGAGGACATGTAATTGCGGTAGAAGATCTTAATTTCATTGGGGGGGTCAATGTTGGGAGGGCTTTGGGTGTACCATTTTTCAAGATGGTGGTTGATGGTGCTGGAGATGTCGGAGTTAGAGTATCCGTTATATACTAAAACTTGGGATAGTCTTTCTAGTTCCTGGTGGGTGTCGGCCCAGGAAGAGCAGTGCGTGAGGGCTCTCCTAACATAGGCGGAGATGGAGGATAGAAGATAACGGCGGGGGCATTCACTATCGCCGATGAGGCATTGTCCTGTGTTAGTTGGTTTAATGTAGACGGTGGTTTTGAACCCATGGTCGTTCAGAGCTACGAGGATGTCGAGGAAGGGGAGTTGTCCATTGTTAGATTTTTCAAAGGTGAAGTTAAGTCCGGAGGAGGTCATGAAGCGACGCTGGAGTTCCTGTAGTTCGTGGAGGTCCTTGATTTGCACGAAGATGTCATCCACATATCTACAGTAGACGGCGGGTCGTTGGGCAGCTAGGAGCTCTTCCTCGATGGTACCCATGAAAAAGTTCGCAAAAAGAACTCCTAGAGGGCTGCCCATCGCCACACCGTCTATCTGCTTGTACATGTTGCCCTGGGGGCAAAGGAAGGGGGCCTCCTTGGTACATAGCTCCAGTAGTGTTTTCAGGGCCTTCTCCGGTGGTCCTATCCACTGGCACGTTGGTGAACAGGCTTTCTACATCGAGAGAGGCGATTGTGTGGTTGTTGTTACGGGGGGAGTCTCGTAAAATTTCCAAGAAATCGTGGGCTGAGTTAAGGTTGAATTGGCTGGGCACGTAGGGGGTGAGGAGGTTGCTCAGGGCCTTGGCGATCTGGTAGGTGGCAGTGGGGATCTGGGAGATGATGGGGTGGAGGGGGTTCCCAGGTTTGTTGGAAATTTTACGAGACGCCCCCCGTAAAAACAACCACACAATCGCCTCTCTCGACGTAGAAAGCCTGTTCACCAACGTGCCAGTGGATAGGACCATTGACATGATTCTACGTCGAATTTATCATTGCCCTGATACACCAACACTGGACATTCCGGAGAAGGTCCTGAAAACACTACTGGAGCTATGTACCAAGGAGGCCCCCTTCCTTTGCCCCCGGGGCAACATGTACAAGCAGATAGACGGTGTGGCGATGGGCAGCCCTCTAGGAGTTCTTTTTGCGAACTTTTTCATGGGTACCATCGAGAAAGAGCTCCTAGCTGCTCAACGACCCGCCGTCTACTGTAGATACGTGGATGACATCTTCGTGCAAATCAAGGACCTCCACGACCTACAGGAACTCCAGCGTCGCTTCATGACTTCCTCCGGACTTAACTTCACCTTTGAAAAATCTAACAATGGACAACTCCCCTTCCTCGACATCCTCGTAGCTCTGAACGACCATGGATTCAAAACCACCGTCTACATTAAACCAACTAACACAGGACAATGCCTCAACGGCGATAGTGAATGCCCCCGCCGTTATCTTCTATCCTCCATCTCCGCCTATGTTAGGAGAGCCCTCACGCACTGCTCTACCTGGGGCGACACCCACCAGGAACTAGAAAGACTATCCCAAGTTTTAGTAAATATCGGATACTCCAACTCCAACATCTCCAGCACCATCAACCACCATCTTGAAAAATGGTACACCCAAAGCCCTCCCAACATTGACCCCCCCAATGAAATTAAGATCTTCTACCGCAATTACATGTCCTGTGAACACAAAAACGACGAGGCCGTCTTAAAAGAAATAATCTCCAAGCATGTCCACCCAACCAACCCGGAAAACAAAATCAAATTAATAATTTATTACAAATCCCCCAAGACCTCCAACCTCATTCTCCGCAACAAACCAGCCTCCACCAAGATAAAGAGCCCGATGACCGAC
Source organism: Paralithodes platypus (assembly GCA_032716605.1). Taxonomy (NCBI): domain Eukaryota; kingdom Metazoa; phylum Arthropoda; class Malacostraca; order Decapoda; family Lithodidae; genus Paralithodes; species Paralithodes platypus. Next base: position 28,341,703 of record CM064501.1, on the reverse strand, counting down.
GATCACGTCATTTACCAACATACCTGTAATTATGTGGACTGTGGACCTCATTCCTATATTGGTATGACGCAGACTCGTCTTTCACGTCAGCTAACTCTTCACCTTCAGGCTGGAGCCATCAAAGACCACTATCTCACCCCTAACCACCCTCACCTCACACGCAACGAGTTAGAGAAACACACCACCATACTCGATAAAGAAAGTGACCCAAGAAGATTACCTATACTCAAAGCTTTATATATCCAAGCCTTACATCCCAAAATCAACAACCAAACTCTGGACCTTCAGATCCTTCCTTCTGCCAAAAGGCACTTTCCTACAGGACCTTACACCCCCCTCGCCCCCCGGTGCCCTTGACGCAGCCCCCCGTTCTACCTCCTTCAGCTTCGTCTTCCGCAGGCGCCACACAACTTAGGCCACGCCCCTCGACACGCAGCCAATCAGCTTCGACCCCACCAACCGACCACCATCCCGCATCCAGTGCGCATGCGTGAAGCGGTTCCCCCCTTTCTCTTTCCCTGAATACCCCACCACCAATAGTAGACTCTTGCCCCTTGTTTTTCGCCTCCTCTGATCCTCCACCCTCTATATATACCCTTCCTGTTTACCTTTTATATCATTCCATCCTTACTTGATAATGCTGGTTGTCCAGTGAAACGCGTCGTATATCCTGTATCATCATTTACATTTATGTTTTTTTTTTTTTTTTTTTTTTTTAAGAGACAATGAACGGAGGAAGGAAAAACACAGATAAAACAAAAAGGTCCATGTGCCTAAAGGCATCCTCCATTCATAAAATGTTTGTAACAACTGGATTTAAACATTTGTTGATTGTAAGTTTGTGGAAAGCAATTCGAGGGAAGTGAATTCCAAAGAGTAGTAGCTCTGGGGATAAATGAATTCTGATAAGCAGAAGTTCTGCATTGTGGAGGAGAAAGTGTAAATTCATGGGCGCTCTCAGCTGCCCTAGTTCTACGGGGAAAGATGTGGAGAGGCGGCACAATTGAAGCAAGTTCCTCGGAACAATTGCTGTGAAAATATCTGTAGAATAATGCAAGGGATGCAACGTTTCTTCGTATGGCTAATGTAGGAAGGTCCTGTGTGATTGCAGGGTTATTGATTAATCTAATAGCTTTATTTTGAATTTTGTCCAACTGCCTCAATGCAACCACTCCACTTCCACCCCACAGAGGTGAACAGTAATCCATCTGAGAGCGCACATGACTTTTATATATTACGGCCAACTGCTCGTCAGTGAAGAATTCTCGAACTCTGTACAGGAGTCCCAGTTTTTTAGAGGCATTCTTAGCAATGCTTCTAACATAATGTGTCCAGCTCAAGTTAGTAGTTAATGTTACACCGAGAATGTCAATACTAGGGGAAGTGGGAATATTTACATCATTAAAAAATATATGGGAGTCAGTGAGATTCTGTCGGTTAGAAAATTGAATGTACTTGGTTTTCTGTGCATTAAAGGAAACTAGATTCTCTTGTCCCCATTCATTAATTCTAGAAAGGTCCTGGTTCAGAGAAATTGCAATGTAACCTTGTACCACCATGAATTTTGCTCATCTCCTTCATCTACTTCCTGCCACCCAGCGAAAACTCATCAGAGACCTGGAAACTTTGAATAATAAAATTTCCAACGCAGAAATTGCCATTTCTTTCAACCTCGTATGTATTAAAGAAAAAAAAAAAATATATATATATTTATATATATATATATCGATAGATAGATAGATAGATAGATAGTAGACAGATAGATATATAGCATGATAAATAAATAGATATATAGATACATAGATAGATAGATAGATAGATAGATAAATAAATAGATAGATATATAATGATCCCGATATTATTAAATTTACAATTACGTATATAGTAAAATGATGTAACAGACTTCAAAACGAAAAAGAAAATATATAATATATAATATATTGCAAATTTATATTTATGTATTTAGTTTATCCATGTTTATTCCATGAATATACAAACAATACATTAGTATAAACACAATCAAATTATATAATCCCAAATTAATACACGGCACCTGTATCAATCTAAATATACGAATGGTATTTTTGTTTTGTCTATGGAAGAGTGGCTGGTGCGTGTGATAATGAAGATGTATGAGGATTCACGAAGTGCGGTGAGGGTGAAGGATGTACTGAGTGATGAGTTCGTAGTCCGTGTTGGAGGCCCCCTTCTCTTTATTATGGTCTTGGAGGAGCTGTCTAGAGTTTTTAGAGGCGGACTCCCGTTGGAACTGTTTTATGCAGACGATTTAGTCCTAATAGCTGACAGTATGCAGGATGCTGAGGCCAAATTCAGAGAGTGGAGAGAGGGCATGGCGAGCAAGGGTTTAACCCTTGTCTAGCGGGGGGATTTTGGGCTATTTTGGGCATATTCAGGCCCTCCTGAATGATCAATCAAGTATCTGCATGAAAAGAAATGTATTCAGCAAAAAACTAGGCGCTAAAAGCTTCAAATTCAGACCAGAACGAGCTACGTAGCACTCGTCGTTCTCACGCAGTGGTACCACTAACATGGGAGTTTAGCGCATAGCGGCATATTTTTTCCCACTACGCTCACTACTGGCAACACTGCCGGCCTCTCGAGAACAGAGGGAGCGTGAGTCAGTGGGCGGCGGTAAGCCCTGGGTGTCGGACGTGGGGCCTGCTGCGCTCCCGGCCATTTGCACTCGATGTTAACCCTTTAAAAGCTTTAATAATGCTCCTAACTTGCTTCAAATTGGAGCCCGACTTAAGGCGGGCCCCGCCAGTTAAGGGTTAAGAGTCAATATTAACAAAACCAAGGTTATGCATTGTAGATTGAGACGAGGCAATGTGGAAAAGAGCGCTGCATACCCATGTGCAGTGTGTGGAAAGGGAGTGGGCATTAACTCAATTCAATGTAGCATCTGTCGATGTTGGGTACACCATGGGAGTAAGCGCTGTAGTAGAATAAAGGGGCCCCTGCCGAAGGATAAGTCAGAAATAGAGAAATTTGAGTGCGTAGTGTGCAAAGGCGAGCTTGTGTTAAGTGATGATCCTGTGGCTGTGAATTTTGGAAATGAGTCTTTGGAGCTGGTGAACAAGTTTTGTTACTTAGGAGATACCATCTCTGCCGGTGGTGGGGCCGAGGCTGCCACTGTTGCTAGAATTAGGTGTGGCTGGGGGAAGTTCAGAGAATTTATGCCAATCCTGACCATGAAAAGAATGCCTCTCCCCCTGAAGGGAAAGGTGTATGCCTCATGTGTTAGAAGTGCAATGACGTATGCCTCAGAAACATGGGCCGTTAAAGTAGAGGATGTCAACAGAATGGAGCGTAATGAGATGAGAATGGTGAGATGGATGTGTGGGGCCAGGCTACAGGATAGAATAACAAATGTTGAGCCGAGGTGATGCGTACAAGTAGACAGGGATGGTATGGACATGTGGAGAGAATGGATGAACAAAATTGGGTGAAAAAAATGCAGGTCTGTGATTGTGGAGGGAGCTGCACCAAGGGGTGGACCGAGGAAGACCTGGGATCAGACTATACGCGCCGATCTCAAATCCAAGAACTTGACAAGTGAAGCAACCCTTAACAGGGTTGCCTGGAACGCCGCCATTAGGACAAGAGACTGAAACTGCACTTATGTGTTAAACACTCAGTCTTAAAATGTTATGTATGTATGTATGTAATGAGGGTGACAAAAGGCAGACCTGCCTGTAGTGAGTGCCTCCCCCTGAGTTGAAAGAGTGACAGGGCAAAAATTTATGGACGTTCGGGCCCAAATGCCTGGACAATTTAAGTCATAGGAAGAGGGAAAGACTGATTCTGGGAGAGAGTTCCAGAGCTCAACTGTTGAATAGAAGAAATATTGAGAATAATGTTTCTCTCTTGGGTTGGAGAGTTGCACTGAGTAGGGGTGGGGTTGTGTTGCAAGATGGGTGCTACATGCTCTACGAAGAGGGGGGGGGGGTGGTATACACTGAGAGAACACTAAGGAACACGGATTATTGTAATAACAGTAGAATAATGAGAGCGGTGCAGCATTGCGGCGAAGAGAGATAGACTGCAGAGTTGGTGAGTGGACGTGAGTTAATGAGGCGGAAGGCTTTCTTTTCTACTTTGTCTAGAAGTGCTGTGTGAGAGGATCCTCCCAACACATGTAAACAATATTCAATACATGGACGCACTGTGCCCCTGTACAGAGCAAGAAGCTGTGAAGGTGTAAAGAACCCCCGGAGGTGGTTGAGCACACTCAGCTTTTGGGAAGCTGTTTTAGCAAGAGTGGTAATATGATCTTTCCAAGTGATAGAAGAAGAAAAAGAGACACCCAAAATATTAAGAGAAGATGAAGGGTTAATGTATATGTTGTTGAAGAGTAAATCATAGTTTTCTGAAAGGGGGCAGAGTAGAAAGATGGAGAAATTGAGTTTTGGAAGCATTGAAAGTAACAAGGTTTTCTCTGCATCAATTAGAGATAGTAGAAAGATCAGAAGAAAGGCGCTTTATGGCCTCCTTACGTAAGTTTTGGAGTTCCTGCTGTGAGTGGTGTTGTGAAAAACTCCTTGTTTCTGGTGTTCCACAAGGCAGTGTCCTTGGGCCTTTGCTTTTTATTAGTTTTACTGCTGACCTGTCTTCCGAGCTTGAAAATAAACAAATCTCCTATGCTGATGATACAACTTATATGCGTCAATTCCATCACCAATAGATCGACACGTAATTGCTACTTCTCTGAATAGGGATTTAGCCAAAATTACATCATAGTGTGAACTTTGCGGCATGAAACTTAATGCTAGTAAAACACACTCCATTATCATCAGCAGATCTCGTACCTTGGATCCTCCCCATCCTTATCTACAAGTTTCTGGCGAGTAAACTGAGAATGTGGATACTCTGCGTTTGATAGGAGTTACTCTTCATCCCAAACTTACTTTTGAAAAGTATATTCGTTCTTTCTCCTCTTCCATTTTCCAAAAAAATTGGTCTGCCTCGCAAGGTTTATAAAACATTTGCTTGTGAAGCCACAGTTATCAAGTCTTTTTATGCTTTTATTTTTCCACATTTCGAGTACTGCTCACCTGTCTGGTTGTCAGCAGCTGACTGCCATCTCAAGTTGCTTGACAGGTCGCTAAATTCCATCAGTTTTATTCTACCTCATTTGTCTCTTGATCTGTGTCATCGACGTAAAGTTGGTGCCCTTAGTCTTTTATTTAAAGTTTTTAACAACCCTCAGCATCCCTTACATGGGGTTCTGCCTGAGCCCTATGTCCGGGCTCGTGCAACTAGATTCACAAGCAATCTTAATGATCTTGCCATGAGCCGTGTTAATTTTTCTACTACACAGTTTTCACAGTGATTTGTGCCGGCCATGGTTGACTTGTGGAATAAGTTGCCAAATGAGCTAGTCAATTCAGCTAATATCTCCATTTTTAAGTCTAGAGTTAATGCTTTTTTGCAGCATTAATTCTAATTTTTAAACTTATTTTATTCTATTTTATTGTATTATATTTAAGCTTGATATCCTCCACTGCATAATATGTTATCTGTGTTTAATATGTGTATAATTATGTACAGTACAGTATACAGTGTATGTTTTTATTTTTTCCTAAGTTGCCGTAATCTCTCTCCAGTGCCTTCGGGTGTTTTGTGTGGATTGATCTTGATGGTGTTTCTGCACCCTGGTTGGAGACTTCGGCATCTCATATAATAATAATAATAATAAAAACAGCCTTTAATATCAACAGGTCAGTTTCACTCCTACCATTAACCCTTTTCTGCCCAAATATTTGTTTTCTTTAAAGTCTTAGCTTTTTTCTTAAATTCTAGTCTTAAGGGGAGATCTCCACTTGAGGGATTTTTTTCTTGACCCCTTTCTCCCTCATGTTTAGCCCCATTGCTTTTGATACTATAAAACGTTTGCCCCATTAGTTTAGCGATTTTAAGAACTTTCACCCCATATTAAGACCTTTCGTGCCATTCAGGTGTCGATGTTATCCTGGCGAGCGAGAGCGAGCCTGTAATTTAAGAGGAACCGGCCTTCGGCCGGGAAATTTTTCTACCGAAAATTGTACAAATTTATCTTGAAAGGGACTCAAGGGGGTATAATTTAAAGCTTGATGGAGGTCTAGGGAAGAAAGTAAATACCTCCCCTTAATTCGATGCAGTGAGTCGGTGAAATGCAAAAGAACAAATTCTAAATATTTTACTTTGCACAGAATAGACTGTTACATATATGTCACGCTAGGCATATACTGGTACATTACCTGGCCGTAAAAGAAACAATTTCTTTCAAACTAAACATGTTTTATTTGGAAGTATATAAATATTTGTACATGTATTATCCATTTCTCACATCACTTTGAATTATAAAAACGTAGTTCAAAGTATTTGGTACGACTCTTCGGCTCGCCTCAGTTCGGCACCACCGCCTCATCTCACTTCAGCTCGACACGACCACGACACGACACGACCACGACCCGACACGACACGCCCACGATGATCATCCCGACCCTATACGCAACACCTCAACCAGGCGACACACACGGGCATCATCTTCACCAGCAGCTGGTCATCAAGCAGCATGGTCTCCATTTTTTCGCCGCATCACTCGTGATAGCGCCGCGTCTGGGAGGAAGTAGTTTAGGGATACCGACACCGCGTCAGCACCCCCTTCCTGTATGTATGTGTGTGTTCTTCGTCTGCGTGTCATGTTTCACTTAGTCGTCCCTGCTAATCCCCACTTGAGTCGGGAACCGGCGGTCGGCCGCCAGCCCGGACTGCCAGTCACCCTCACTCTCTGCCAGCGACTTCTCGACGCGACGGTCGTGTTTGCTCTCCGCCATCGTTTATTTTGTATGTTCAGTTTGTATTACAGTTTGTGTAAATAATAATCAATTATATTAATTTTTATTCAATATCTTCATCATACCGCCTGTATTGCCAACTACGCCGGGCGTTACAGTCATCATCAGTCAGAATATATCAATATTTGGTTCAATATACACTGTGGCAGAAGTATTTCCTTCTTCAAGCATACTCAGTACTTCATTTATAGTAATGGATATAGAAAAGAAAGGAAAAAATGGTAAGGAACAAGCTTGAGGTTATATTTCATAAATATCAAGCAATGTAAAACAGTGACTCCATATATATCCTAGTGTGACAATTATGTGTAACACAAGAATTAGAATGCCTTATATAAATTTTGATTATTAGTATAATAAAAACAAATCATATAGGGATAAACGTTTGGACCTATTTAAATAAAATCAGGCATAAAAACCGATTTTCCTATAAACAGAAGGGTGTAACTTGCTCATCTTCTGTAAGTAACAATTGTTTTTGGCACGAATCAGCAGAGCTACTTTTAAGTGCAGCATCTGGGAGAAAACTGGCAGACAAAACCTTACACAGTCATTTGAGCATGTTGCCACAAGCCCCCTCTGTATTACTGTCAGTCCTGTTGAAACCTGTCTCAGCCTAGAGAGATGAGGGGTGCAATGCTAATATACATGATTAGCGTGACATATATGTTACGCTGGGCTGAAAATGAATAGATCACCTTATTAAGAGTAATTTATATCATTACCTTTACCTGATACATTACCGCTTTTAAACCATAGTAGCATGTCATATTATTCTATGAGAAACCTTTTGGTAAAATGAGGAGCAATGATTCAATTTGCATGCTTATACGGTATAGTTGACAGTACCTGCTCATAATAATTAACAATACTGGCAACTCAAACATAAAATAGCTTTCGCCAAATTTAGAATACCTTCTTACAACCCTAGCTCAACCCTGCCACATCTTCTACACCCCTAGGATTCCATAAAAAGGAAGGGAAAAACATAACCGTGATAAACACCATCCAGTAAAGGGATGCAACTAGCGCCATTGTATTATGGTGATGATAATGTCGGATTGGTTATGCTTGTATTATTTGTGCTTCATTTAAAATACATATTGTAAGTCTATATGCTGTAATAAGGCACACATAATATATGAAACATAAACATCCAACACACGGTTTTGCTGAGTGAGGACCTGTCCCTAGTGACTCCCAGTGAATATCTTTGCCCATAGTGTGGTGATAGTATTAACGCTTTCTTAAAATGGCTGGTGTTGACGAGATTGCTACCTCCTCTCATATTCTCCAGCTTTGTCTTGCTTTGCAAGAAAGGATGGACAATGTGGAGAGAGAGGTGCAGTCTCTCAAAGACGAGAATTTGGCCTTAAAGCTGTCTTTGGCTGACAAGAAAAGTGAGGATAGTGCAACTGCTGTTAGGGATCGTGATGCTCCCTGGACAGTTGTTTCAACAAGTGCAACAACCTGCAAATTTCTATGGCGGCCAGTTGCCCTCAGCAACAAGTTCATCACCTTGGATGACGAATGTGATGGTGAGGCTGCGAGTGCTTCCTTCGGCGAGGAAACCAGGAGAAAGGTAAGTAAGTTGCCTCCAACAGGGAATGCTGTGACTGCTGCCCCCCCAGGAGTACCTTCAACTGCTGCCCCAGGAGTTCCTGCCGCTGCCGCAGCTGCTACCAAGTCATCGACAAGGAGAGGCAAGTCCTTCTCAATTGTTGGGGACTCCATGGTCAGACACTTAGCTAGGTCCACCTGTACTGATATTAGGAAGCTTGTCTGTCTGCCTGGTGCCGGGGTTGGGAAGGTGTTAGAGGACATTGATTACATCATGAAAGATATTGGAGATAGCCCCATTATCTGTCTCAGTACAGGGAGCAATGATGTTGGTAAAGGTAGGACGGAAGTACTGCTTCGGCAGTACAGGGAGGTGTTAGATAAAGTTAGGAGGAAGGGAGGCATACCTGTAGTACACAGTATCTTGCCACGGAGAGGGGTCAGCAAGGAATGGTCATCTAGGGCAATTGGTATCAATTGTCGGCTGGAAAAATACTGTAATGCAAATGCAATACCATTCCTTGATAACTGGACCCGTTTCTATGGTAAAAATCAGTTGTACGCACAGGACGGGGTTCATCTTTCTCGGCTAGGGGTGGCAAATTTAGCTAGGTCAATAGATAGGATTGTCGCGGGGTTTCGCTGAAAATAAAGCCTGAGAATATGAGTAAGAATAATTGTCTAGATAGGGTAAATTGCCGTACTGGTACATCAGATAGGAATAGAAAATATCAGTCACAGGATTTTAATTGTACTGCTAGTAGAAATATTAAAGGTGTAACAGAAGATGGGAATTCAGTTAGAAATAAAGGTAAATCCGATACCAGTAAAATAAATTCATTGCGATTATATTATACAAACTGTAGGAGTTTATGTAACAAAATGGATGAACTTAGAGCACTTGTTAGCAACGAAAATATAGACATTATAGCACTGACTGAAACATGGATTAATACAGAATCAAGACATTTTTTAGCAGAATTCCATATACCAGGATATAGTTTGTTTAAACGCGACCGAACAAGTAGGAGGGGCGGCGGAATAGCAGTGTTTGTCAGGAGTTCTTTAAAAAGTTGTATTAAATCAGGTATTAGACTAAATACTGATAACGAAAGTGTTTGGGTTGAGGTTAGCGAAGGTAGTGAGACCATAATTATTGGAGTTATTTATAGACCACCAAATATGAGTAGAAACGAAGGTACAGCTTTATGGCAGGAAGTGAAAATAGCATCAAGGTTTAGCAATGTGTGTATTATGGGGGATTTTAATTTTCCGAATATTGATTGGCAGCATCAAATCGGCGACTCAGATTCAAAAGAGTTTATTGAGGCGGTACAGGATAGTTTTTTATTTCAATTCATAGACTCGCCTACTAGAGGTAATAATATCCTCGATTTAGTTCTCAGTAATAATGAACAAATGATAAATAATGTAGAGATAGGAGACCAACTAGGACATAGTGATCATAAATCAATTTATTTTAACATACAATGGACAGGAAAGGCTAAAGAGAATACGACACTTATCCCAGATTTCAGAAAAGCCAATTATGGTGGATTAAGACGAGCCTTAAGAGTCGATCCTATGGTTAAACTATTAAGTGGACCCAGGTGCGCTAATGAACATACTCTCTCTCAGATACCTGTCTTAACTCAGGATAATTTGACAGCTACATACAATAATTTTATTTCTTCACTCCACAATGCGCAAAATAAATATATCCCCAAAAGAAAATTTAGATCAACACAGAACCAACCCAAATGGATGAATAATAGACTATTAGACCTTCTAGGAAAAAAGAGAGGAATATATCGAAAAATTAAGAAAGGCGAAATTCACCTACTTGCTTACTATCAGAATCTATCAAGAGAGGTTAAAAAATGTATAAGGACAGACAAAAGAAATTATGAAATCAGGATAGCCAATGACTCAAAAAATAACCCTAAGGCTTTTTACCAGCTATATAAATCTAAAGTTAGAGATAAAATAGGCCCCCTTAAAACTTCGATAGGAGAAATGACAGAAAATGATTTAGAAATGTGCAGTACATTAAATAGTCAGTTTCTATCCGTTTTCACTAATGAAAATTTGGCACAGATTCCAGAAGTCCGTAAGGTATATAGCGATAGTATAGAAAATAGGTTAAGTACGGTTACTATAAGTAGAAATTATGTGCTTAAGGAAATTGACAGACTGAAACCTCAGAAATCGCCTGGTCCCGATGAGGTATATGCCAGAGTATTAAAAGAATGCAGAGATGAGTTAAGTTACCCATTAACATTTCTTTTTAACAATTCATTAGAAACAGGTATAGTTCCAGAAGCTTGGAAACTTGCAAATGTAGTTCCGATTTTCAAAAAAGGTGATAAATCAATAGCATCCAATTACCGTCCCATTAGTCTCACTTCAATCATAGGAAAGCTACTAGAGTCAATTATTGCTAGAAAAATGAGAAACCACTTAGAAACATTTAACTTAATCAATTCTTCTCAGCATGGATTCACTCAGGGACGTTCTTGCCTTACTAATTTGCTTAGTTTTTTCTCAGAGGTATATGAAGCAGTAGATAATGACAAGGCATACGATATTATATATTTAGATTTCAGTAAAGCTTTCGACAGAGTCCCTCATGAGAGATTGATGAGAAAGGTTGAGGCACATGGAATAGGTGGGGCGTTGTTGGGATGGATTAGGTCATGGCTAATTGGTAGGAAACAGAGAGTCAGCATAAATGGTACCAAGTCAGAGTGGGGAGCAGTCAAAAGTGGTGTCCCCCAGGGATCGGTATTAGGTCCCCTGTTGTTTCTTATATACATAAATGACCTAGATTTAGGTATAACTAGTAGGATAAGTAAATTCGCAGACGATACTAAAATGGGGAGATCAATTGATTCAGATAGCGATATAGAGTGCCTCCAAAGGGATCTAGATACCTTACATGAATGGTCAGTAAATTGGCAGATGAAGTTTAACATTGACAAATGCAAGGTATTAAAGATAGGGAAGATGCAAACAAATGTTAAATATAAACTAGCTAATTTAGAATTAGAAAATTCAGACTGCGAGAAAGATCTAGGTGTGTTTGTTAGCAATGATTTGAAGCCTAGAAAACAGTGTATAGGCGTTCGTAATAAGGCAAACAGGATTCTCGGGTTCATCTCTAGGAGTGTGAGTAACAGAACTGCTGATGTTATCTTAAAACTTTACTTGTCATTAGTGAGACCCCATATGGATTATGCTGTCCAATTTTCGTGTCCTTATTACAGAATGGACATAGATTCATTGGAGAGAGTACAGCGTAGAATGACAAAAATGATCCATAATATTAGAAATCTTCCGTATGAAGAAAGGTTGAAGAAATTAGGTTTACATTCGTTAGAGAGACGCAGAGTTAGAGGGGATATGATAGAGGTGTTCAAGTGGGTTAGTGGGATTAACAAAGGGGACATGACAAATGTACTAAAGCTCAGTGATAGCGAAAGAACTCGTACCAATGGTTTCAAATTAGATAAATTTCGTTTCAGAAAAGATATAGGCAAATATTGGTTTGTTAACAGAGTTGTAGATGGGTGGAATGGACTACCAAGTGCTATAGTGGGATCTAAAACTGTAGGGAGCTTTAAGATAAAATTGGATAAGCATATGGACGAGAAGGGTTGGGTGTGAAGGGGGATCAGCCGGGTTGGGCCAATCAGCGCTCTGCAGACCCCCATAATCCTGCGTTAATCTCTAACCGTTTTGGTAAGATGATCCTCAGGGTATTAGAGTGTTGAGCCTATAATTGGGCTTTGTAATTGATTTGGGGTTGTGTGGGACAGGGATCTGCCTTGCTTAGGCCAATCGGCTTTCTGCAGACTCCCATTTTCTTATGTTCTTATGTTATTCAATAATCAATGGCGTCAGTTGCATCCCTACACAGGAGTGTGTTTATCAAAGATATGATGATGAATTTCCAAATCCAACCACAATCGAATTATTTTATAAAGTTTAACGCTTATAAGGCTGATCAGACGACAACTTTTGTGGTTTGTTAATGCAACTACAAAATGTCCATACACAGCTTCTGAAGGACTTCTAGGAATCAAAGGATCCATAACGATATTAGTTAACTTTTCAACTGATTGGCCGGTATTCTTACCTGGTGGGCTTCCCAGACCCCAGAGTTAAGTAGAAGGTCGGGGTCCACGGAGGCCACACACCATTGATGTGCCAGCCCAAAGAGAGGTTATAGATAATCTATGTGAGCAAAACAGATAAAGGACAAAGATCTATGGACTGGAAAGTATATCATAGGCAGCTAAAACTAACAGACATAACATAACATAAGTGGTTGGGGAGGCCAGAAGGTGTGACAGCGAAGAAAACAAATAATAATAATTAATATTAATTGCGAAAATATACGTTTTGGGCAAATTTACATAGTCATATCCCAATCAACTTCAATTCATTGTTCAATATGTGAAGTTATTTTTACTTCTCCGTTTTCTTTCTTAAAAATGAACAGCATTTCTGTTGCTGTTCACGTTCCTTAAAATATATATATTCAATTGAGATGGAGTGAGAGGTGAAATATTGAAAACATAAAGGAAATGGGTATCGGTATCATAAGTGATCTTGTGTTCAATATCACCTTAAAATAATACAAGGGAAAAACTTAACAGAATAACCCCTCGACTAGAACGCACTTCCTTATTATAATTTATGATTTATATATACCTAATTGCTCTCTTGCAGCCTAGGTCAATATACAGTATATGTGTTCAGTTACATCTAGTAAAAGGAGGAATAAAACAGAAATTCAATAAACGTCATCAATGTGATTACCACTTAGTTATACTTTCAGTTACTTATATTCGGTTTAGGCTTCTATTAGTCAGAGATTAAAGGAATGTAATCATGTCGCAATTTACCAGTTAACAATATAATTAGTTCAAAATGTGTACTAACAGTAAATATCTACTGGCTTCAAGGAAAAACAAAGTGGTGGCGGCATTGTAGGGACATACTATGTATACAAGTCATGTAGTGACTGTTGGGTATGGTAAGTATTCTATTGAAGCTAATGACATCAAAGTTCCCCAGTGTGTGTGTGTGTGATTTTTGTTGTAGGCCTATGTATTTATTTATATTGTTTTTATTTGTTTGCGGGGGGAGGGGTGAAGGGCGTCATCTGAAGTTTGTTGAGCTACATTATAACAATCCTATCCTCATCCTCCGCAAAAGCCATGAGCATCACGTTACCCAAGAAATGTCCGCCAACGACTGAACTGCAAACTTATGCTGTTTATATGACTGATAGAAGCCTATGGTGTTCTCTATCAGCAAATGTGTACCGGTATGCACTAAAGAATTTATTGATAATCAAGACATCCTTTTCTATTTAGCATAATTCTTTAAGCATATTCTGCAATGAAATGGCTCCAGTTATTTAAAGGTGGCAACCCTTTACTAGACTATTTGGTCGTTTGCCCTCCCCACACTACCACCACCAACTCCACCACCACCACCACAATCATGGTTGTGTGGAAGGACGAGCGTTGTTCTTTTTGGGCTTGGTAAAGTCGATAAAATTGCCGTTGCAAAAGACTGAAATGTCTGAAATGCTTTAAAGGTGGGGGCTCATGGTTTGAGGTAAACATGGAATGATAATCGCCAAGATGTACATAATTATCTTACAAAATGCAATGGCACTGAAATAATTATTAACAATGGTATAAAGGATTTTGTGGATCGTCTATACCAGGCCTGTGACGTCACACCAGTACAAGTCCACCATACAGTCTAGGATAAGGATACTGGTGTGACGTCACTATGACGTCACAGGCCCGGTATAGACGATCCGCAAAATCCTTTATACCATTGTTAATAATTATTTCAGTGACATTGCATTTTACAAGATAATTATATGCAGGTTGGCAATTATTTTTCCATGTTTACCTCAACCCATGAGCCCCCACCTTTAAGCATTACAGATAAAAGGTATTTCGATTTAGGAAGCGGGACAATCAATTAGATATATAAATATAATTAAATATATATATTTACTATAAGCCATCGTATACACTTAACTACTATGCAAAAGTGTTACAATGGCAACTCGAGTGATATTACTCTGCAAAATGCACATGAATATAAAAACGAGTCAGATCTGGCCTTCAACCGTTATTATTATAAACATTGTGTCTGCTAATTGTTCCTAACTGTTAATACATTAACAGACTGTATATATTATTGTAGCATGGCAAACTTAAGGCGACTTTTTCAGATTTGGAAACGCCTGTAATAGTTAGGTGATACATAATAATCATCCCTTTTGAAACCGATGATCACTTTGTAATTCCAGCTACAACCAATTTATTGTATTCACCTTTACCCCTTCAAACAGACGACAACTTCTTTATTGTTAAAACTGCTACTGCTACGTGTCCTTGCTAAGATTAGAAGAAAACAAACTGTGTAAGGATCAAGGGGTCAATTCAAATTTCAGTTAATCATATAACTGACTGCTTCTTACTAAGTTGAGAAAATCGTCTGAAGATTATTTAGATATACACAAATATTTACGTGATCTATTTGAAAAGATTATGGAGGATCTCTCACATTCATTACCATTCATTACCAAGGCGCATTTTGAGTCTTGCTTTCCAAGAGAATCAGAAGACGGCCATTAATAGTTACCAGATAACTCTTAAAGCACAATTTTCATAGAAGAGCAAGTTCAAACATTTACACTACAAACTTCATGTTACACGTCATGCTATGACAAGTTTTAAATGTTACTGTTCATAGAAGTTATAAGCCAAACAATCAATATGCAAGCATCCTAAAAACAACCATTCACCTGCGAGTCATTAAAACCCGCCGTGTAGTCTCGATTAAACTGAAACGAAACCCCACCCTCCTACCACCGACAGACTCATATGTTCTACCTTGCCTAAAGATTTGAGTAACGATAGGTTATGTATTACTTATTACTGTAAGCTTCTTCATTTTGTATCTCTTTATTACCTGGCATTATTCTTCAAGTTCTACTAGCCCTCAAGTAATGCAAATGAAGGAGAAAATATAGTTTTCCGATATCTCTCATCACAACCAATCACGTCCCGTCTTTCACATGCCATAGGGTTTGAGGGATTAATTCATAAAACTACGTTGTTTACTACGGATGATATGCCACACACCTCCAAGCACCACAACATTTTGTTGAAGGACGAAGTTGGCCAACTGTACATGATTTATTTGCGAAACAAAGAGGAGGCATATAATACATTTAAAATTGTAATAATAGTAAATATACATACATTATACTTGATATGCCAAATAATAAAATTATATAATTATAAGCTATGTTAACCCCTCGAGTACCAGCGACGCTCGTTATGCGTCAGCAATGTATGGAACGCTAAACCCCAGCGCCGCATAGGGTGCGTCACGGTTAATTGCTCCGGTCCTATGGCACCTAGAGGGCTCAGATTTGTATGGGAACTGCATAAGTATCCCATGCAACAATGCCGATAGTTAAAAACCCTCAAATTCCAGCCGCGAACGTGTGATCGCGCATGTTTTTGCCTACCCATTTCCCCATGTTAATTTCGACTTTCGGGCGCCCCGTAGGACCCCTTAATGACCTAGGGGATCGTTTATTTGTGTTTTTTCCTTCATTTCTAACCCAGTCCAGGTGTTTTCTGGAGATTTTTTTTTTTTTGACAACCTGTAGGGCCTGGAGTGTACATTTATATTATATTGCCTGGTGCTCAGTGGGTTAATCATGTAATATTAAACATTGTTAGATAGCATCCTTATCACAATATACTGTATATATATATATATACAGATATATATATGAAAGACACGTGAGTGTTGAAACCGAGCCAGTTTCAACACTGATGTATCATTGCTTCATTCACAATCTTACATTCGCCGACATTGTTGTTAACTCTCATTGGCCCGTTGTACATTTGACGTCTTAAAGCCAAGTGACGGTGGTACCCTCTGAATGGAAAAGTGCAGGGAAAGATGAGTAAGTAATATTGTTGGAGTGTTTTTTGGCTAGATGCCCAACAGTCTGGAAGAACTAGAGTTAGAATGTTCGATAAATGTGATATTTATGATTTTTTTTTTTGACAAGTCAGAGATAAGGTTTTGGCTTGATTTGAGCAGAAACAAGTCGATTTTGTGCAGTTTGAGAAATATTTTTGGCAGTAAAAAGAGTTTAGTGAGATAGTACGAAGCGTGGCCATTGCTGGAGGCCTTTTTATGAACTGAATAAATCGTCAACAAGTAGCCAGAATACAGATAAAAGGACTGCACTGGTATTGAACACGTTAACTCTCTTTCCTCGAGCTACAGTACCTCCACTATTCCTCATCCTGTTAATTTAAGTCAACTAACCAAAAAATTATCTCAATATACTTTTGATATAATAAACCATTGTAATATGATATATACTGTCAAGCAAGTGACATTTAAAAAAAAAATACCATCACTCCCCCCTGCATTCAATCCTATATCTCCCCCCCCCCCCTTTCATGCTGATTGTAAATGGTCTTATTTCCGTTCCTCACATGTTTGTTGCAATATTTCAATTAATAATAAGAACAATAGTTCCTCAAGTAATACTCTTTTCTTTAACACTATCACTTTAACTTAGTGTGAGGGCTGGTCCTGTCCAGAGTGAGGTTTGACATTCTCTGTCCCTGTACTACTTTTTTTAAATCGGGGGCGGGAAGCAAGGAATCCCCCTCCTTATATAAAATTCACCTACTAGACGAGACAGAAAATGGGGCGAGGGAACGCAAAATTGGTCCCGAACCCTATGAATGGGAACTTTAATTGTTGTTTCTGTTCGGGATCTGTCTCAAGTCGGCCACCCCCACCCCCAGGCAGGAAAGGTGTTAGAGTGATACTAGTTTTATATTGGCTAACTTGTCTTCATCCCCATCGCTCCCCCCTTCCTGTTTGAGCTAATTTAAATTTTATTTTTCGCTCCCCTTGCGCACTTTTCCCGTTCATGAAATTAGACTATAAAAACACTGAAATTGTTATGTTTTCTATACCACTAATAATGTTTTCTATACCACTAATAATGTTTCTCTCCTCATCTTGATCATCAATATCTTTTCACTTCTGGATGTTTTCTGTTTTCCATTACTATACTCCTGCCACCTTTAACAAATATATAATACAATTTTATCATAGTATTTAGCATATATTTATCACACTATCAGTACTTTGTCCCTTTAACCCTTTTCAGTACCGGTCCCGTCCTTTTAACTTTACTAAGACTACCATTAAACGATTGTATTCAGTTTGAAAAGGCCTCCAACAATTAAGACCTCGAACTATCTCACTTCACCATTATTACTACCACAGATCCTTCTGAAACTGCAGAAAATCGTCTAAATATAGCTAGAATATAATTACAAAGACATCGCCGGTACAGAAGGGGTCAATCTTCCCCAATCTTGTTTCTTTCAGGTTTACACTTTCCATTTCCCTCGACACATTCCTGGCATCCTTGAACACTAATATATTCTCGAACAACTAGCTCTCAAGTATCCCCTTAAACATCAGGTTCTCCACTGTCCCTGTTCTTAATTAGTTAAAGTTCCCCCCTTCAGAGGATAATTCCATCCAAGGTGAATAATTTATGATAGTGTTAACCCCTTCAGCACCATGATGTAATGTTCTGGTTACCATTAGAGTGTTTTCTTTGGTTTATAATCTAACTCTAGGACTTAAGTTGGTAAATAGGGGTAGGCAGCCCCGCCCAGGGAAGTACTACCGCCAAGGTTTCGGGAGACTCATGGAATAGCCTGAATTCCATTTTCTCTCCCAGGCCTTGGTAGCTGGATACACATCTTTCTGCCTCACACATCAGGGGTATCAGGAAAACCCTCTTTATATAACATACACATCCAACTTCACGACATTACCCTACATCACTATCCTCTATCCATAAAACACTACTCTTCCCACTACATATCATACATGTAACACCATACACCTTACCCAATAAATATGGCAGTACAATTGTTAAGAGCAAACCTGGTGGTCCCTCGGATATCCACCCCCGGCAGGGTTGGGTCATTGACACAGGGCCCTCCTGGTCGTCATCATGCGACTGTGTCAAGAGCATTGCAACGTCCCAAAGCTGCTCGTCGGTGCAGATTTTTCTTTAGCAATATAAGGGGACTTCACTCTAACATCAATTCTGTACACCAATTTCTTCAAGCAGAATCCCCTACTCTCCTTTTTTTGACAGAGACTCAAGTAACATCCACATCTGACACGTCTAGATTTAATTTTCCAGGTTATCAACTGCTCCAAAATTTCAGACCTAAAGGAGGTGTATGTTGCTTCGCAAAATCTACAATTGCCCTGGAGGAGGTTACTAGTTTCAATTGTCCCTATTTTGATTATTCTATATACAAATTAATTTCTGCTGGTAAATTTAAATACATATGTTGCATCTACCGTTCCCCAAATACTCCTCCAGAGCAAAGTCTTTTTGATTCTCTGTCCTCACAACTCAGTGTCCTCAACTTAAATGCTTCTTCTGAAATCACTGTGTTGGGTGATTTGAATGTCCATAATGTTGAATGGCTCACTCATTCAGCCAGGACTGATGATTCTGGTCTTGAATGTGAGCTATTTGCAGACTCATTTAATCTCACTCAACTAGTCAACCAACCCACCCGTGTACCAGATAATCCTAATCATAATTCCCACCTACTGGACTTATTTTTAACAACCAATTCAGAAAATTATGATGTTACAGTGAGGTCCCCGCTTGGATCTTCTGATCACTGCCTGATACAGGCCACCTGTATATCACCTATCACACCTTCCCACTCTGAACCTGTTTTGGTGACTAAATGGCATTACGATAGGGCAGACTGGGAGGGTCTTCAAGGTTTCTTTATTGATATTCCCTGGACCTCTTTCTTTTCTAATGATGCACATTCCACCTTGAGCCACATACAAGATTTTGTAAAAATTGGAATGGAAAATTTTATTCCTCATCAAAAGTACATTAAAAGATCTAATTCACCTAAATGGTTTGACCATAATTGTGCTAGAGTAACTGAACAAAAAGCAATAGCCTACAATGCATACACAAGATCAAAAACACATGAAGCCTTTAATTACTTTAGAAACATCAGAAATCATGCCAAAACTGTATTAAACCTAACTAAATCAAACTTTCTCCACAAGCAGGTAAATAAACTTCTAAATAATCCAAATGATAACAAAATATTTTGGTCTACTCTTAACTCATTCAAATCCAACTTCACAACTGCTTCATCCATTCCACCATTAAAATCTCCGACTGGCACTGGCAATCTTGTAAGTGACCCACGAGGTAAAGCTAACCTTCTTGCGGATATTTTCTCCACCAACTCAACCTTAGATGAAATAAATCAAGATGTCCCTGTACTTAATTTTAATTCGCCTGAAATTCCCTCAATTAAGATCCACACCAGACATGTCAAAACTATTTTGCAGAATCTCTCAGTAGATAAGGCTCCTGGTCCAGATGAAATTCCTCCAATAGTACTTAAGAATTGCTCCTTGGTGCTCGCTCCTGTATTGGCAAAAAAATTCCGTCTATGTATTCATACCTCATGCTTCCCAGTACCCTGGAAAGAAGCCAACATCCATCCAGTTCCTAAAAAAGGTGCCTCTTCAGATCCATCAAACTACAGACCAATAGCTATAACTTCCACTCTTGGTAAAGTCTTTGAAATTATATTAAATAATCACATAATTAAGCATCTTGAGAATAATAAATTAATCAGTGATAGGCAATATGGTTTTAGACGATCTCGATCAACTGCAGACATTCTTTGCCTTCTTACGCATCAAATCAACCAAGCTACAGACCAACATGGTGAAACACATACAATAGCACTGGATATATCAAAGGCATTTGATAGAGTCTGGCATCAATCCTTATTGTCAAAGATGTCACACTACGGCCTTGCATCATTAGTTCCACTAATTTCTTCTTATCTTCATAGCAGAAAAATATGTGTAATGGTAGATGGCCTTTATTCTCAATTTCACTCAATAAATGCTGGTGTTCCCCAGGGATCAGTTTTGGCCCCAACTCTGTTCCTCATTCATATCAATGATCTCATATCTACCACTCATAATCCAATACATTCCTACGCAGATGACTCAACACTCCACAGTTCCTTCACATTTACCAATTCTTTCACCCAACCTGATCATATAAATTCAAAAATAAGCACTGCAATTTCTCTGAACCAGGACCTTTCTAGAATTGAAGAATGGGGACAAAAGAATCTAGTTTCCTTTAATGCACAGAAAACCAAGTACATTCAGTGTTCTAACCGACAGAATCTCACTGACTCCCATATATTTTTTAATGATGTAAATATTCCCACTTCCCCTAGTATTGACATTCTCGGTGTAACATTAACTACTAACTTGAGCTGGACACATTATGTTAGAAGCATTGCTAAGAATGACTCTAAAAAAATGGGACCCCTGTACAGAGTTCGAGAATTCTTCACTGACGAGCAGTTGGCCGTAATATATAAAAGTCATGTGCATTCTCAGATGGATTACTGTTCACCTCTGTGGAGTGGAAGTGGAGTGGTTGCATTGAGGCAGTTGGACAAAATTCAAAATAAAGCTATTAGATTAATCAATAACCCTGCAATCACACAGGACCTTCCTACATTATCCATACGAAGAAACGTTGCATCCCTTGCATTATTCTACAGATATTTTCACAGCAATTGTTCCGAGGAACTTGCTTCAATTGTGCCGCCTCTCCACATCTTTCCCCGTAGAACTAGGGCAGCTGAGAGCGCCCATGAATTTACACTTTCTCCTCCACAATGCAGAACTTCTGCTTATCAAATTTAATTTATCCCTAGAACTACTACTCTTGGGAATTCACTTCCCTCGAATTGCTTTCCACAAACTTACAATCTATAAATGTTTAAATCCAGTTGTTACAAACATTTTATGAATGGAGGATGCCTTTAGGCACATGGACCTTTTTGTTTTATCTGTGGTTTTCCTTCCTCCGTTCATTGTCTCTTTAAAAAAAAATAAAAACAAAATAATGCGACCTCAATACACCCTCTGAATAATATGGGTCCTTCTTAAACTTCATAACATCGTCTAACTTTAGCCAGAACCAAAAGTAAAAAGATGTCATAGTGCTGAAGGAGTTAATCACCGAAATTAACACTAGGATATCATACCGGTACACTCATATAATTATAGCCGACGAGTATATTCGGTATGAATGTTAACCTTTGCATTATTGGCTATATTCCAAAGTAGTATCTTTGTGTGAGATTGTTAACAGTATTATATATTTTACACTATTTACAGAATTATGAAGATACATTTGGTTATTTCTGTAAAAGCAAAGTAGATATTTATTGAACCAGAAGATGATATGATTAAACATTTATTATGTTATAGTGTATACTTAATATAATATTTGCACACACATGCAAGCGTATTGATATCAATATACTGGTAGGCTATACGTATATGCACAATTTGTTTGTATTTGATACAAAAAACAAAATATATATATATATATATATATATATATATATATATATATATATATATATGTAAGCTTAAGCGAATAGGGTTAATAATGGTATCAATTCCCCTATATATATGCTGCCACCATCACAGGTTTACCCTGGGATTAATTAGATAACTCAAATGAATGTTAGGTAAATGGTAAGGTTAGGTAAATGAAACTTGAGAATAATTAAGAATAGTATAATAAAAGATATCTTAAGACTTATTCAGAAGTACACTAATATATTGATTGTATAAGTATTCGTATCAGTACGATTAATTCAAGTATGTTATATAGTCTGGTTATCACACACGGAGCTAACCTCTGACCCTTCGATGAGCGAGCCGGGGTCTCTCTTGTTTCTCTCCTCGCTCTCTGGATACCCACCTTATATTATGTTGGGTTACGCACCTCTTTATGACGTAAAACCACTCATTATCATTCACGTGTACATCACGACCAATCCTAGTACCTGTCAATAATGACGTCATAAGGTGTGGCTTCCAACGTGACCTGTTCTGGGTAACTTTCCATCAGAGCGGTCACGTGTAACCAACTCTATTGTGAGATCTCGGGAATGCTGACTAGAAGCTGACGTCTACTTAAACCTCAGATTCTAGGCGCCCAGTACCACTTGCCTCCATCATATACAGTCGGTGTAAGAAATATTATGTTTACTAATATGAGTAGTTGTATTTAGGTTATAATAGTGAGATATATTTTAAATATGTATTTTAGTGTTCAAGTAATTCACGGAGTAATAGTTGGATATATTGGAGTACCTAACACGCCCCCCTTAAAGATAAGAGACATAATTTCTTTCACTGAAATTACCCCCAAATAAAATATAATAGAAAGTGATTATAGTATCAAGAATACACTTTCAGGATTTGTGACTTTTTTTTTTTTTTTTTTTTTTAATTATTTGAAGTTTGTAAATTAACTATATAAAAGGGAATTTAAAATTAAGAAAATCTGGAAGAAAAATGTACATAAGAAAATTATAAAGAGATTATATATATATACATATAAGTGGACCCATACCCCAAACAACAAAGACATAAGAGCAAATCGAACATAACTGAAGCAATGTAGAAAAAGTTTATCATCCTTTCGATAGGATCCACCAATTACTACACCACTTCGTCAATGTCTTTGATCGAAAAATGTATCCAGTCATTAGTGGTTCTGAAATATGAATACAATAAATAGTAGGGTATACTAAATAATAGTAGTGAATACTTAAATTAAAATTGATAACTCGTGTTTCAAGAGTTATAATACTAGATTTCAACATTGATAACACTGTGATGAATTTGTAGATGTAGAGTGCAACTAATGTTCAATATAGATAACCACTACGTTGAAGCTTATACTAAGGAAAGGAAAGAGATAGGTAATATCTTTGAATTCTGGTTTTCAACACGGAATACCAAGGAAAGAAAATTAAACCAATCAAATAATATGCAATAGGCAAATAACAAATACAATGTGCAAAATAGATATACAGTATACACAATAAAATTTACATAGAATATATTAAAAACAAATGCTGAAAATAGAAAATCTGAAAAAGAACAATTCCAATATACAAATAAAATCTATGCAAAGAGTAAGTTAAACACGGAATCGTACCAACAAAAATGCCACAGGTCTGTTTACAAGCCCCTATTGCCTTACACATAATGAAAACAATTTACGGTCTAACATTTTGGATAATCTCAATCCTTGTCAACCTACCCTCAATGTTCCTGGAAATTACAAGGAAAATGATAATGAAAATAAGCACGACAAGACCAGTGAACAGTGGCAGAGGGTAGACGTACTCAGGGCGAACGAAATGCATGAACGACAACGTATCCATGGATGTGTTAATCAGCTCCAAAGTTTCAATCTCACGCGAAATTATCATGGGAAATGAAAAGTTGTTCGTAATATTTACTTCAGACGGAATGCTAGCAAACAGAATACCATGTTCTGTGAACGAAAGCATGTGAGTGAAAGATGGGTAAAGAGTAAGATGTGACGAAACCAATAGACACGAGTCCCTCACATAAACTTGGCCAATATATGATTTATGAAAGGGTGCACGGAGTCCGGGCAAGTAATCAGTAGTTCTGAAGCAGTCACAAAATAACGAAAATTAGTATTAATTACGTGAACATGGAAAAATGGGTGAAATTGAACCGGAGTGAAATTACAGTTATCCAGGATATCGGCATTGCCAATAATAGCTTGAACGCATTTGTTAGACTTCAATGGCAGTAAAGGAACGGCAGACGCTGGGCAACTAGTAAACAAGCCGAGAGCCGTGTGACACAACGCATGAACAGTGGAGGAACTCAATAACGAATAGTATTCATCCGTATACTACCATTTCGAAACTAGCAAAATCTCGGCAGCAAAATTAATAGTGATCAAGGAATTATGAAATTTTACCGGAAAAGGTATAATTTCAACCCAAGACAAATTAATGTCAGAAGCAAAAGGGATCAAAATAAGAAATTTACCGTGACTCACGTACACCTCGAGGAAAGGGTAATAAGACTCTAATTCTGAGTGAACCGAAAACAAAATTATGACTAAAAATGTACATGTACAATTAATCTAAATTCATTCCCAAACTGTCTACCCACCATTGAGCAACATAATTACCTCCCTCTTTAACAAAAGCAACATTACTCGATCTTAAATTATATTTATGAGCACCATTTGTCTTTTTAGGCCGTTTACGTCCCCTAACATTCCTCGGACTCATCGGTTTGTGGTCAACAGAAATATCTTCATAACCAGGTAAATTGCGTATAACACGTTTCAAATGATTCATATGAGCCCTTTTCTCAACGCCCTTTTCTAAGTGTTTTATAACAGTACTATTCCTGGCGACTGAAATTACGCGGTAAGGACCCTCGAAAACAGGTTGTAATTTATCTTTGGCGTAAAATTCCCTCAAATAAACAAGATCCCCTACATTGCCTACAACAATATTAACATCCCTTTTACGTTTATTCGCTACGTTCATCATGTCTTCCTTTGATTTCGAAAGAGAACTGCGTAATGTCTTATAAATAGACCGAAAATTATTCAAGTGATACAGCACGTAATCATCGCAGTTATAAACAGGAGAATTAGACTGGACTAGCGAATTATGAGGAAGTCTCATGTCTCTACCAAAAACAATAAAATAAGGCGAATCCGCAATTGAGGAATTTATCGAACAATTTAGTGTTGATTCTGCAAAGTGTAAAACTGAATCCCATGTACTCGTATCACGATCTAATAATAAGCCGCGAAGAGCACGGATAAGAGATTGATTAGCGCGTTCCGCCAAGCCATTAGACTGGGGTGAATGAGGACAAACAGTAACATGATCTATATTATATTCATCGCATAGTTTCGTCATACTAGAATTACAAAATTCTGTACCATTATCAGTTATAATTGTATTAGGACAACCAAATGTACACACGACGTCCGCTAAAAATGTATTAGCGACCGATTTCGCCTCTTTATCCTGCAACACTGATAACACGACATACCGTGAAAAGTGACAAATAGTAAGCATTATATATTGGTTGCCGGCGTGCGTCAATGGAAGTTTCAATAAATCTGTAGCAACCACATCGAAAGGATACGCAGGAATCGGATATTCCCCGATTTTCACTTCCGGGCTCAACTTAGGTTTAATAGTGGTACATGTAGAACAACAGTCAATATATCTATCTATATCCTTTTTCATCGTCCGCCAATAATAATTTCTCTGGGCTTGTGTCAAACACCGAAGCTTCCCCGGATGCCCAATTGTATCATGTCCATGTAAAATAGGCAATAAAGTACTAATTTGCGAATCTGGAATGACTAGTTGCATTATTACCCTGTCATTTCAATCCATCTTCCTGTACAAACACCCTTCATGCATTACAAAATTAGAAAAATCAAAACCAGCTAAGTCGGGGTGACAAGGGACATTGCCGCTAAAATCACCCGACTCCAAAGCAAGAATGGCTTGACCCCAATAACTATCTTTAAGCTGGTCTAACGCAATACTTTTACTGCACAATAGTGCGTTAACCGAAACTAGAGCAACAGGATTCCTTGATAACGCATCGGCAACTGTGTTGAGCTTGCCTTCAACGTACAATTAGTAGGATTGTATGATGCTAATGTTAACTTCCACCTGGCACGTCTACCCGTGTGAAGTTTATCATCAAACAATTTAATTAGAGGCTTATCGTCTGTCCAAACAGTTACATCATAACCATATATTACCTCACGAAATATATTTAACGCCCAAATTAGCGCTGCACCTTCTAAATCGGTAACACAATAATTCTGTTCCGCAGGTTTTAAAGAACGGCTAGCTAATCCGAACGGCCGTAAGAGATTTCTAGCGTCATACTGCATAAGAACAGCTCCAAACCCAGTATATGATGCATCAGAATTAATATAGAAAGGTTTCTTAAAATCAGGGAAAGCAACGGTCGGTCGAGATGTTAAATTCGCCTTTAACCCTTAATTAGCGGCGAGCAACATAAGTCGAGTTAAATAAAGCTGGACTATGTGGCGGCGCTCGACATAACTCGAGTGGCAATTTCAGCACGTAATGTGGCTGAGAGAGAGAGACAAGTGGTGGCAGGAGACTAGCGAGCGTATGACTGCTCCAGACCACCGCGGCGAACCTACTGACACAAATCTCAGATCCCTCCTCCCTCTCTCACTCGCTACATACTCAATTATGTACCGAAAGTACCGAATTACCTGCTTTTTGCACTCGCGTTGCACGGTTATTGCAAGAAAACTATCCATCATACAAGGATCGTTATGGTGTCATTCGAAAGCTCTGTTTATGCCCTTTCAGGGATAGGTACTTGTTTTACGTTCTGGGTCTTATTTAGGCATGAAAATGATCACGTAAACAGCCCTATTTTGGCTAAAAACACCCCGCTGGGCGGTACACATAAATAAACCGCATAGGCCGCTCGTAAGGTGTTAATTCAGCCAAAGAACCCTCTTGTTCAACTCTCCACAAAAATTCAACGTCCTTCTTGAGTAAAATATATAGAGGCTTCGCGATACTAGCGTAGTTCTTTATAAATGCCCTATAGTAGACCGATAGGCCCAAAAATTGCCTTAACTGTTTTACGGTAGTGGGCGTAGGAAATTTAGTGATAGAATTTGTCAATTGAGCAGTGGTATTTACCCCGTCCGGAGTTAATTCATGCCCCAAAAATGACAGTTTCTTTTTAAAGAATTCACATTTACTGATTTTAATTTTTAATCCTGCCTCATCTAATTTAGAAAGTATATTTCTCAGTGCGATAAGATGCTCCTCTACTGTTCTTGAAAAAATTATAATATCGTCTACTGTATATATACATAAACATTGTGACCGATCAATCCTGCCAATACATTATTCATAAATCTCTGAAAAATTGCTGGTGAATTTTTAAGGCCCATGGGTAGACGTTTATATTCAAAAGTACCGGAAGGAGAATTAAATGCTGTATATCGCCTTGATTCCGGTGATAACCCAATTTGATGAAACCCACTCGAAAGATCGAGGGTTGAAAATACCTTGTTATTCGTACCCAAACTAGCAAGAATTTCCGGTATCGCCAGCATATGAAAATGATCAGTCTCCGTAATGGTATTAAGTTTTCTAAAGTCTACCACAACTCTAAACTCCCCCTTCGCCTTCTTCGGAACTAAGAAAAGAGGTGATCGCCAAAGTGACATTGATGGTTGAATTACGTCCTGAGAAAGTAAATCTGAAACATGTTTATCAGTCAATTCCTGTTGACTATGCGATAAGCGATACCTAGGCAGGTAAACGGGCTTCTGATCCTTGTCACTCAACACAATTTTATGGTCCATAATGTCAGTAAACCCCATAGCGTCCCCTTTCAAATGTACGGACTCATTAAATTCCCTCAATAACACCTTAAGCGGACCCTGAGCCTCAGGAAAGTCGGTACCTTGTAAATCCTCGTAAATCTTACGCATTCTATCCTCCATACCAGGAGAGTTCCCTGTGCGCACTGAAGCCACGGGAAGATAATTAATTTCTTCGAATTTACAAGGCACACAGGAAGCATTAGATAACTTCGTATCCGCATATAATTTCATTAAGCCATTTGTAGTATTTAAAATGAGAGTTTGGAAAACATTGGTGTCATCCACCTCATGTAACGCTTGAGCGAACGTAATACCCTTGATCGCTGAGGAATCGGATAATAATACAACAGAATTTACTGTACTCTTAAGATTGTTCACATAAACATTAACAACCTTCGCAGAATGCGGTTCAACAATAGTATTACAGTGAATAAGAATATCAGAATCCCCCATAGATTGTTCTAAATAATCATGCAATTTAATCTCGACAGCGGGAAGAGCGGGGTTGGTAGTGTGGGCGACCCGGTATCTACCTCCCCCGATATTCCTACCAGATGTACGACACTTCGCCTGAAAGGTTTTATCACTCTCCACAACGCCCTTACGTTCACCCCTTGATACAAATTGTAAATTTTCTGGGAAGCTAGATGATGCCTCAATAAAAGTACCATCAATAGATACACCATTCATCTCTAGACTTAAAATAAATTTACGGGCCTTCATTGTCTTAAAACCCAACAGAAGGTCCGAAGAGATGTTTAAACCCTGAACAACGTACACTTTCTCCGTCATTAAATCACAGTCCTCATGCAATGCTAACGGTAAGTATGTAACCCCCAATATTGAAATATTATCCCCTGAAACACTCTGAAGATTAACATCGGGGAATTCAAGTTTAAACGAATCATCATGACTCAATTTGTTAAAGACAGAGCTAGACATTAGGTTCACAGGAGAACCTGTATCAATTAAAACACTTATATCTGTATTATTTACACATGACTTCAAAATGAACGAGTCAGGTGAATGCATAAGGGCACTTATCATTAACGTAGGACATTCCGGAGTTTGTGTACATTGATGTTTTACGTTACGTTTGCTTGGGAGTGATCGTAAGCTTCCCCTGACCTAGGGTGACTGGCTTTCCAATCGTCCAAATCTACCTTCACTTCCGGGCAAGTTCCGGTCCTGTGATCATTACACTTGCATCTACGACAGAAAGGTTGCTTACCTGCCGTATATTCGTATAGCTCCTTGGCCTTGATGTTACAATGTAGAATAATGTGACCCCGTCCCCCACAATAAAAACACATAACATCCCTGTGTTGACCAGATGCGCCGGTAGCCATTATCGCAGGTCTCTGCGCGCCCTGACCGCCTCCGCCTGCGGCCCGCGGTCGACCACCATTCCCCTGATAATGAGGCGATTGATGGTTCCATGTTTGAGAGCTGTAACTCTGTCTGCTCTGACTTACTTGTGCAGGTTTATGGAATTTGGGGAAAGAACTGTTTGAGGAGAACTGCTGAGGATTTTTATGTGGTTGAGAGTTCTTATTTGGATGAATCTGTTTAGGGAAATTCTGTTTAGGCCCAGGTTGAGCTGGGGAAACAGGTAGGGAATTCCTAACGGCAGCACACGAGAACTGAATTTGCTCGGTGGTTACACCGCTAGTATCACAAGACTTCCTAAGTTCCTTCGAGAATTTATTGAGAGAAATTGTTGGAGGGAACTCGATACGTCGTGCGATCGATTTCACGGTGTCTGGTAGAGCACTAACCAGCATAACATACCCCAGTAACTTGCTCAGCTGTCCTATTGTTATCTTACTGTCCTCAAACCAGGAGTGACGAACTAGATCCTGCGACATACAATTCACGAACTGTGAACACTGCGCCAATAATGTATCTACTGACAGATTTTTCTTTTGCTTCAATAATTGGTCGGCGAAATAATGGAATTTCGCAAATTCCCCCTTAGCTGACGACCCAAACTTCTCTAGAAATTCTAGCCTGAACTCACCGTAAGTCTTAGCATGCATGAGGTCATCGCAAGCCAAAAGGTACCCAGCTGGAGTATTCCCTTTGTCAATTTTCGAGCGAAAAATTTCAATTTTGGCCCTCTCCTGTGTGATACCCTTTGCTGCAATTTCCGTCTCTACATCATCCAAAACTGAAAAAAATATTTCTGTGTTCTTCCAACCCCGTGAAATTGTGTACGGCCTGACCATGGGTCACACTAAAATGAAAAGCCTGGGGTTCGTTACCCGACATAATGACGTTATTTTTGGTAGGTGAGGGAATTACTATACTAGGCAATGGTTGCAAATAGGTGGGGGTCGTATCTCGGAAAGTCCCGCTTCTTAACACACTCTGATTAACATTTTGGTACAAAGGTGGAAGTCCCGAAGAAGCCGGATTTGCTTGAGACTCAATCTCTGAATAATGATTATCAAAATCACTCCAATAATCGTCCGAAAAATCGTCTCCGCTATCCTCAGCAATATAAGATAATTCGGGATCATTGGATTGATAGCGGGAACCTTAGGCCTTTTGCTAATCAGTTGTTTTAATGACATGTGGAAATTTCACTTGATAAACATATAATATATAAAATCCTCCCATATATATAGTAAATAATTCCTGTAAAAACAAAAAACGCGCAATAAATCTTTAATCTAAATACACCCTATTTTGCACAAATTAATTAATTAAACACTAGAATACATATTTAAAATATATCTCACTATTATAACCTTAATACAACTACTCATATTAGTAAACATAATATTTCTTACACCGACTGTATATGATGGAGGCAAGTGGTACTGGGCGCCTAGAATCTGAGGTAGACGTCAGCTTCTAGTCAGCATTCCCGAGATCTCACAATAGAGTTGGTTACACGTGACAGCTCTGATGGAAAGTTACCCAGAACAGGTCACGTTGGAAGCCACACCTTATGACGTCATTATTGACAGGTACTAGGATTGGTCGTGATGTACACGTGAATGATAATGAGTGGTTTTACGTCATAAAGAGGGGCGTAACCCAACATAATATAAGGTGGGTATCCAGAGAGCGAGGAGAGAAACAAGAGAGATCCCGGCTCGCTCATCGAAGGGTCAGAGGTTAGCTCCGTGTGTGATAACCACACTATATAACATACTTGAATTAATCGTACTGATACGAATACTTATACAATCAATATATTAGTGTACTTCTGAATAAGTCTTAAGATATCTTTTATTATACAATTCTTAATTATTCTCAAGTTTCATTTACCTAACCTTACCATTTACCTAACATTCATTTGAGTTATCTAATTAATCCCAGGGTAAACCTGTGATGGTGGCAGCATATATATAGGGGACTTGATACCATTATTAACCCTATTCGCTTAAGCTTACATGGTGGCAGCGGTGGGATTCTTTTGTTACAACAGAGGCTACACTCACGCGTCGATTAATTGACCGCTAAAGCTACTAAAAGTATTTAATTCAAGTCACTGGAGTCTGTATACATATATATAATTCACACACGGCAGGCTGGAACACTTGCACATCTGGCAAGTTTCCCTCCCTTCCTGCAACGCTCTCCCACAGAACTACGGGGCTGGTCGCAAAGTCGTCAAAATATTCTTGCGGCGGAACCAGGGAATCCTCAACTTTGTCTGACAGAGGAGGAGTCTACATGGATATGGTACCGATGTGTGGTGTGATTGGCCTGACTTAGGAGGACCAACGTTGACTGACGTGTGGTTTGAGGCCGAATTCTGGACATCGCCGGCACTGAAAACCACCCAAGCTCCACCGCGGCTAACTCACAACACTTCTCTTCAGCCTAGCATACTCCAGAGGCACTGCAGGCAGTTGTATCTTTCCTTGGTTTGAGTGAGGATATACGATACAGCCAGGCGTGACATTGAAGAGGTAACGTGTTACTGGAGGTCTTCAGTGCATATTTCTATCCATAAAATTATACCAATCTTAATTCAATACATTCATTCAATTGTGTAATTCATTTTTTTTTAACACTGCCTTTTAATTAACCCGTTGAGCCCCGGCTAGTTATAATATTTTGTTCACCCCAGTTCCAAGCCATTTTAACTTTTTTTTTTTTTTTGCTAAAATGAAAAAAAAAAAAAAAAAAAATCACCTCGGACTTTTTTTGTTGGGGGGGGGGGAGCCTCAAAAAAATTTGTTGAGCCAAAATGGAAGAGAATGGTGAGAAATGAAGACAAAAATAAAAACAAATTAATTTCGGTCATTTGGGGGGAGGGGGGGGGGGTTTCAATAGTTTGTCTCCCTCGCATGACCACCCGCCCGGGAGCACTAGGGTAAAAACTGAGTATGGCATTGTACGGCATACATCCTAAGGAGTGTCTCACATAAATCTCAAGCCTCTAGCTCCCATACGACCGGAGTAATGAAGGTTCAAAGTGGCGGTGAACTAAGGGTGTAAACTATCCCCCAGCCAAATCCACCGCAACCCTGCTCACAAGTTGGACAGGAGAACACGAATACATCCCTCAACTCACCATAAACAACACACCCCTAACACATACACACACACCCAAAATCCTAGGAGTAACATATGATACTCATATGACATTCAAACAGCACACCACAAACATTAAAAAGAAACTGACACCCAGACTTAACGCCCTCAGGTCACTTGCTCACACAAAATTTGGACACAACAAAGAAACTACCACCACAGTATATAAACAATACATAAGATCAGTGATGGAATACGCAAGCCCAGCCTGGGCTTCTAACCTAGCTGAAACACATCATAAGACCTTACAGACTATTCAAAACAAAGCCCTGAAGATCATTACAGGCTGCACAGCTACTGCACCCACAGATCACCTACATCAAGAAACCAAAATCCTCAAAGTCAAAGACCATCTGGACATGAGAGGCACTCAATTCCTGGCAGCAGCCTCCACGAACCAAGACCACCCACTAAACTACATGGCAACACACCCACAGACACCAAGAAATATCAAAACAACACCCAGCACACGGTATCACACACAATTATTGTCCTCTCTCCCTCCCTGCCCACCCCGAACCAACTTCCAGAAGCAAATCCATACTCATATCTCTCACCGATCCATCCACTCACTCACAGACAACACGCAGCTGCATGCACGACCTCCCGAAATCCATCCTTCCGAATCCTCCCTTCCTCGCGAGGACAGAGTCCACCTGGCCAGGCTGAGATGCGGACACCATCCAGCTCTCCTGAGCTATCAGAAGAGACTGGATGACTCCGTTGTCGACACCTGCCCGGGATGTAACACAGCACCCCATACCATTAAACACATCATAGAAGACTGCATTTCACACAACCACTTACGCCAACAACACAATCTACACTCAATGAGAGCTCTGTGGGAAAGCCCGATCGTGGCCATGGCCTTTCTCAGGGACTCGGGGCTGTTCGGCCAGGCAGCTTAGGGAACAACAACAACAACAACAACTATCCCCACTAAGCCCACAACCACCAGCCGCGCGGCTGTCTCGGCCCGCTCACACCTACTGGCCCGGCTCCCACACACACTACGGTACCTCCCCATCCTATTCTCCCGCTATTTCCTACCTTACGAGCCACGTAAGTGTTTTTTATATGTCGGACGCACGTGATGCGTCGCTGGGAGTTGGTGATCAAACACTGCCGACGCAACACGTGCGACGCTGGGTCTCACCGGGTTAAGAGTCATTAAACTTAAAAATATTCGCCAAAAATTAAGTTTTCGTCCGACGTGCGTCATATTTGGTATAGATATTCGGTATCAAGTCAAGTTCAATGGAAACTCATGGCAACCCCCTCAGCTTCTCTGGGTAGACGCGCGGAGGCTGGGACTGTGACAAAGAAAGCCTCAGTCTCGCCTCAGTCAGCGTCCACGGGAGAGCGTGGGTGTGTGCCTCAAGACCTTTGACCCGCTCGCTTGCTCGCTCGCTCGCTCTTGCGTCTTGCTTGTGTTTACAGTGTTATAGTGCAATATTGTACACAAATATAGTGTTTTA
The DNA here is from genome assembly GCA_032716605.1 of Paralithodes platypus. NCBI lineage: Eukaryota > Metazoa > Arthropoda > Malacostraca > Decapoda > Lithodidae > Paralithodes > Paralithodes platypus. Next base: position 28,307,771 of record CM064501.1, on the reverse strand, counting down.
GTGCAAAATAATGATTGTGTCTTCCTTTTTTTCAGTGATTTCAAAGGTTAGAATTTGAAATTCAGAGTAGCCTACCTACTAACCGACCAATATGGCTCGTCGTCAAGGCCTTGATCGAAAAGAAATTTTAGATCAACTATTCATTGATAGTGACAGTGATGATAATAATGATGATAATGCATCCACCCATGAATGGTGTGAGGATGCAGAGAATAGTGGACTTAGTGACATTGACTCTGATGCAAGCACTGAGATGCATACGCCTGTGTCCACCGTGCCTGCCACCACCACCACCACCACCATACCCGCACGTACCACCATGATACCACGTACCTTGCCACGTAATACCACCACCACCATCCCCACCCCCACCCACATAAAGCCTCGTGTATATCACTCTCCTTCCCTCCTCCCTACACGCCTAGCCACCACGTCCACCCCCATAAGGCCTCGTGTAAATGACTCTCCTTCTCTCCTCCCTACACCCCTAACCACCACCACCACCACAATGCCTCATGCACCACCCTATACCCAACCAGGAACAAGTGGTATTATCACCATGCCCTCTCATTCCATCCTTCCTTCCATTCTGCCTAGGCCCTTCTTCACTAGCCAAGTCAGTGAGGAGGGCATTATATTTCACTCGCCCCAGGATGACTACGCCACTCACCTGCCCCCCTCAACACCCCCATCAATCGCCCACCTGCAAACAATGGCATCACCACTAGCATATCACACACTACACCCAATTCACATTCATTCACAGCCTTTATCACCAATAACTTACCACACACTACACCCATTTCAAATTGATTCACAACTTTCACCACAACCACAACCTTCACCACAACCACAACCTTCACCACAACCACAACCTTTACCACAACCACAACCTTCACCACAACCACAACTTTCACCACAACCACAACCTTCACCACAACCACAACTTTCACCACAACCTTCACCACAACCACAATCTTCACCCACATTATCATCACCATTACCATCACCATCACCATCACCCTCACCCCCGAGACGTGGGAGCCGTGGGCCAATAAGAGGCAGAGGAGGGAGGCCTCGTGGTGGCCGACAGGGCCGCGGGCCTGGGCACCGTGGCGGCATGGGAGGTAGGGGCCGTGGCGCACCACCACCACAACCAGCTGCGCCTCCTGCCGGAGTTAACCCTCGTGGTGGTCGACAGGGCCGCGTCAGGCGAGGTAGGGGCCATGCCACACCACTACCAGCTGCGCCTCCTGCCGGAGTTGACCCCCGGGATGTCGGCTGGAGTTCGACGCCCTTCATCCCCAACATACAGCCCTTTACAGCAGTTCCTGGGCTAAATGCTCCTCCTCCAACAACACCCCTCGGATTCTTCCAGCTATTTTTCACGAGGGAGTTGCTGGGATTTCTGACCCGGGAGACAAATATGTATGCTGAGTTCCTGGATACATCTCTTATGGATTGGTATCAAGTGAATGGCAAGGAAATGTCCATCTTCCTGGGTTTAGTCATGTTGATGGGCATAATGAAGCTGCCTTCGCTGCGGGACTATTGGCGCAACACCGTAATACATAAGTACCCAGTCTTCCAGCAGGCTATGAGTGGGAACCGATTCCGTGCCATTCTGAAGCATTTCCACGCATTCAACAGTAATGCTGTGCCCCTGCAAAATAAAGACAGTCTGATAAAGGTGCGGCAGGTCATGGAGTACTTTGTAGAGCAGTTCAAGGTCGTGTACACCCCCACAGAAAATATGTCCCTGGATGAAGGAGCGCTGGGGTGGAAGGGCATGCTCAGATTCAAGGTGTACAATCCTACGAAGCCCACCAAATATTGTATCAAATTGTACATCTTGTCTGAGTCAAAGTCCGGGTTTATCACAAACATGGAGGTGTACACGGGCATGACGAAGAGCCTCGTAGAAACCGTGGGGGGCCTCGTAGTACCAATAACTGGCCATTGGTACAGATTGTACATGGACAATTATTACAATTCTGTACGAATGTGCAAAGAACTTCTGGCGCAGCAGGTGTACACATGTGGCACGCTCCGGTTGCTGAGAGGGGCACCTAATCGACTGCAGGTACTGGCGAAGCAGAAAAGAGGTCTGTCAGACTACGCCCAGGATTCCATGCACAAAGATGGTGTGCATGTGCTGTTGTGGAAAGACAAGAAAGTTGTTTCCATGATATCCACAATGCACACCACCGATACCGTGTTGAAGAATGTGCGAACCAAAGAAAAGGGGCCAGATAACCGTTTGCACCATGTAGTCAAGACCATCAACAAGCCTGTGATGATCGAAGACTACAATCAACTGATGGGTGGGGTCGATCACTATGACCAGATGGTCAAATATTACCCCATCCCGAGGAAGACAGTGAAATGAACGAAGAAAATCTCCCTGTACTTCATTCAGATGGCCCTTTTCAATGCGTTCACCCTCTTCAAGAAGTCTGTGGCACCTCGACCAATCACACTCAAACAATATATGTCAATTATTATCGAGAAGATGGTCCAATACAAGAGTGAGGAGTGGCCACTCTCGGGGAGGCCACTAAACAGTGTTCCCGATCTCCCCAAACACCTCCGAGCTCCAATTGATCCACGCCTCCGGATGGGTAGGGGAGGTGGAGGAGGTAGAGTGTCTCCTGCTCCTTCCGCCCCCGATTCCCCAGCAGCTATCGGCACTCCTCCATCTGCAGTCACCACTCCACCTACAGGCGCCACTCCTCCACCTGCAGTCGCCACTCCTCCACCTGCAGTCGCCACTCCTCCACCTGCAGTTGCCACTCCACCTGCAGGCACCACTCCTCCACCTGCAGTCGCCATTCCACTCCCAGGCCCCCATGCACCTGCTGCACCTGCTGCGCCTCCAGCAGGTGTGGAGATGGAGATGGAGATGGACATGCGCCACCGTCCATGAGGCGTCGTTCTGTATATATATATATGTATATATATATATATATATATATATATATATATATATATTTATATATATATGAATATACGAACATAATTATGAAGTCTAGATATGTGTATATAATTATTTGTTTATAAATAATTATATATGTATATATAGCTACATATTTTCATATGGCTGTTTGTCACAATCATGGGCGTGATTGGGGCCCAAGATCTGTATTATGAAGAATATAGTTCACTTTGTTTTTTAGCTTTTACAGTAAAGATGTAATGCTCTAAAAATCACTTTCATTTTGTTTTCACAGATATTCTTCACAATACAGTCCCGTTAGGGTGGAGGCTTTATATATATATATATACCGTATATATATATATATATATATATATATATATATATATATATATAAATATATATATATATATATATATATATATATATATATATATATATATATATATCACGTGTTTAACAATGCATTACATTTTAGTGATCCTGTTTTAGCAATATATACAGAGTTATACTCAATTTTTAGGATCTGTTGGTAACCCTTTCCTGAGGATGGCTGCGTGACGTCGCCGAAAATTAGAATAAATCATGATGTTCCACAACGTATTTCTTCTCATTGCCCTACTAATTTGGAAGTTGCGGTGTCCAAGATCACCTGCTGAGGTTCTCATAACTATATATATATATATATATATATATATTTTGTTTTTTATTTTTGTTTCAATCATATTTGTTCGATATGAATACAGACAAACACACACTCACACTTATACAAACAGACAGACACACACACACAGTCATGGCACCTGGCATCCTCCTACAACATCACTGAAGACGTAAGTGTTTGTTCCTGCTTCCTACCTGTTTATTGTATTTATTTACTGTATTTTGATAGTCTTATGTATTCTGTATCTATTATGTGTAATAAGTATCTCCAGGTGCGAAAAATCATTTTTTGTATCAGTGTTTTCAATACTTTCACGTTTATTCGTTTATCTCACTTACTATTTGGTTTATCGTAGTTCTGAAGTTACCGATGGAATCCGCATGAAATTCTTCTTCCATATATGTATGCAAATACAAAATGTTCTCTTACAAACTTTTGAGGTAGAGCGAGTTGGAAATTAGGTATTTCGATTTTTTGTTTACAACGCTTATTACCGAGTGCCCTAATGTGTTTGTTTTTGTATTTATTTAATGTTTTTATTTGCTTATCTTCAAGTTCAATCTATAACGAAGCCGATGATACCTCATTTATTCAAATACAAGGATTTTTTGGTGGATAAAAACAGCACAGAAACAAATTATCGCCAGGCCCCAAAATCCAGTTCTGAGCCAGCCCACTAGCCATGATATGTTTTGGAGTGGGAAAAACTTAAATAGAAAACTATAGGTGCGCCAAAGGGTTAACAATCGATACAGTTTTTAGATATTCAGTTTGTATATCGGCAATAAATATAGATTGTTATTTTCAAAGAACCAGGTCTCTACGACTAAAACTTGATTTTATATAATTATTTTCATATGCCTATACATTACAACGAAATAATTCGACCGTATCTTACCTTAACTGTGACCGTTGAACGTAATACATTAACCACATATGTTTTGACGATATCCAAACACTTTTCAGTAATTTTCAATGCTATACATTATCACTTATATCTTATAAAGCCACTCTTTGACGATATATCCAGGGGGCGGCCATCTTTAAATTTCCCCCGCAAGCGTGCTGCCCGCCTGGCTGTCTCCATTATTTTTATATATTTTTTTTTTTTCAGAGCTTACTCGCTTAGGGATATTTTTACATTACAGTGTTGTAAGTTACCTCACGTAAATCTTAGATTTTCAAGGACACGTGGCTGAAAAGATACACGCGATCGCGTGTGTAATAAGATTTCTAGACTTTCACAAAATGTTCATAAGTTTTGCCCCGATTATACACGCGATTGAGTCCAAATCGGTGTTTGATCAAAACCATTTATACACGCGATCGCGTCATATCTGACTGAGGGGGTTGAGAGGGTTTACTGGGTGAAGGCGACGGGACTCTTAAGATCTAAGGCCTAAAAACACTTTGAAAAGACCCCAGAGGCACTCAAAACAAAGGAATAAATGATTAAGTATGATAATTCCCCTCTATGCCTTCTATCACTCCTCCACATTTGTCCAACCCCCCTCCCCCCTCCAATTATCACCTATTTTTCCTCTGATGCCTTTGTTTATCGGTTTATTTTCCGCGCCAATATCCCCCACCCGGTTTGAATGTAAAAAAGGAGGCATATAGAGATCGTAGCAAGAGGGAGACTTCACTAGCAAGACATCAGTGTCGATCGATAAGGGAGAGGGGGAGGGTGTGTGCCGCGCCGGCTCTCCTCTCATTAATGAACCCCGGTCGGCAATACTTCGTTTTTTCACCCCCCAAACACTATTCCCACTTGTTTTATTGCTGTTACATGTTAATATCTTCATATTAAATGTAAAATAGGCACGTATGAATAAGTAATAACGATATTTATCGGATAATTATAATTTTCATCGGGAAAAAAAAATCAATATGTTGGCCTGGCGGGCATTTTCAAATACCATAGCTTCGTCGTTTAAAGGATAATTCTGATAGAGTACTGAAGGTTTGACTTGGAATTACGACTAATCGAATGCAAGTTACATTAAGTGAGGGCCTGATAGACAAACCACGGATAATCTCAGCAGTGAGGCTGACCGAGATAATTAACCCGTGGAGCCCCGGCTAGTTTTGTAATGTTTGTTCACCAGAACCCGGCCGGTTTTCAAAAAATGGTTTTATTCCAGAAACAATAGCGAATGGGTTAGGAATGAAGGAAAAACCACGAAAAACCGCTCAAAAAGCTTTAAAAATGGTCCTACAGAGCCCCCGAAAACGTATTTTACAGGAGTAAACAATTGAAGGCAATTACCCCCAAAAAACAGGTTATTGCGCGCTCACGTGCACGCACGTGGACTTTGAGAGTTTTCTACCATCGGCACGGTTGCGTGGGATACGTACACAGTTCCCATACAAATCTGAGCCCTCTTGAGTGGCTACACCTGAGGTTACGATCGGCGTAATTAGGGTGACGCGTCAGGCGCGTCTCTGGGGCTGTGCGTTACATACATCGCCGACGCGTCAGATGCGTCGCTGGGGCTGTACGGGTTAAGTACTTTTACGTCCAACAACAAATGGCTTCGGCAGTGAGGTTGAGAGAGGAACCAGGAGATATTGAATACTCCTTGTTTCTACCACATTGAGACTTTGGGCTTTGGAGCACCTAGGGAGCTCATGGACACTCAGCTCTGGAGGAAGGTGAGATACCCTAACCTGGTTTAAGTACATGTTCACTCCTTAGATCTTCCTAGGCCTGGGTTGGCTGCATGGATAAAGGGTGCCCTTGACCTTCTCTAGCATTGACATAGGTCCTTGTCATTCCGATGATGGGAGGAGGTGGTATAACAATGGTAGGGCCCTCAGTATTTGTTTGCGTATCCCCTCCCAAGTTCACTCTAAAGGTGATGCTCCTTCCTGATTGGCGGGGTTGACCTAACCGTTGGCCATCAATGGGTCGGCTGGTGGTGGTGACATCACTCCTGGTGATATGGGGCCATGTGACCGCCCTCTGGTACTCCAAGAAGTAGTTCCTGATCGGTGTTTGTGGGGGGTTGGTATACCTGTCTTCGGGGGGACTTTTCTATATCTAACCCGTTCTGCTTGAGAGAGAACGGTTGAAGGACGGGTTTCGTTATTGTGTGGCCCCAATGGTCGACGATACCTCTGGTGATTCTGGGGCCTTACTGGGTTGGTTTTGGGTTGAACCTGTCGTCGTCGGGCACGAGGGGTCATGCAAGTACCTGTATTATTATGTCCCATGTGATTACTTAGCTATAATAAATAATTTGCTATCAATTATGAATATTAGGCAATAATAGGGTGCAGAGTACAGCAGTGTCATATTTTCCCTTTAAGTATCTGGGCAGTGTGTTGAGTAAAGATGGGACTATGGATGAAGAGGTGCGGGAGAGGGTACAACAGGGGAAGAGGGTTGTAGGAACGCTAAAAGCAGTAACAAGAAATAGGGTGGTCAGTATGGAAGTGAAGAAGTCCTTGCATGACAGTGTGGTAATCCCGACACTGACTTACGGAAGCGAAGCATGGACGTTGGTTGAGAGACTCAGACCAAGAGTGAGAGCAGTGGAAATGAATTACCTAAGGAGTGCGTGCGGAGTTACATGGAGGGATAGACAGACTAATGAGGAAGTAAGAAGGAGGTGTGGTGTGGAGGTAGATGTGCTGGAAAGTGTGAAAAGGAACAACTTGAGATGGTTCGGCCATATGGAACGTATGGAAAGCGAGAGAACGACTAAGAGGGTGTACGAGAGCGAGGTGGAGGGACAGAGGGGGAGAGGTAGACCGAATATGAGGTGGAAGGATGGAGTGAGGAACTACATGAACGAAGGCGGTGCTGGTTGGGGGGAGGGGCGTCGACTGACTGGGGACAGAGGTGCATGGGGGCGGTTCGTTCGTGGCCACCCCTTCGGGGATCACGGCGTCAGGCAATAGATAGATAGACAGAAGTAATGAGATATCAGCTTCTAATGAAGTAATTTTTCCGCCAGTTGATAACAATTAGATTCCGAAATTTCAAAATGAAAGTCAATTATTTAATATTAGCTAGAATAAAAATATAACAATGTGTCATCGTACTGAAAGGGTTACCGCCAAGAATCCATTAACCCCCTTCTGTACCAGCAACGTCTTTTTAATAATAATCTATCTACATTTAGACGATTTTATGAAGCTTTTGATGATATATGGTAGCAAAAAGAATTCGTTGATATAGTCTGTTGCCTATTTATTGGTAGACATCCTTCCTAAGCTGAACAAAATCGTCTAATAGTTGCCAGAATATAATAAAAAAGGATCACCGTAAAGATGCCATTAACCTTCTATTGGGAAACTATTGCAGTCAAGGGTCTATTGAAGGGAAGCATCGTATATATTCTGAAACTCCTTCTCTTTTAGATTAGCCCCATCTAGGAAACAAACTAAACAAATATATATACCGGTAATCATAAAGATTGATGAGGAAATAATACAGAGAAGGGAATATCTATTACTCTTTAATGCTTCCAAAACCCAATTTCTCCATCTATCTACCTGTCCGGAACTCCCAGAGGTCTATCCCTTATTCTTCAACAATACAAAAATAAATCCTTCATCTTCTCTCAATATTCTTGGTGTCTCTTTTTCCTCTGCTATAACCTGTAAGGGGGTGTGGTGGAGTGGGCATGCCACTGGACTGGTAATCCAATGGTCCCGGGTTCGAATATCGCCAGCCTACAGCAGCACAGGCAACTTCTACTCTATTTCTTCCTTTATCAGCAGTACACCAAAATGCACTGCTCTTCCTTGTATGTCTTTCACAACTCCATACATATATATATTGAACAACCATGGGGACATAACACACCCTTGCTTTAACCCAACATTCAGATCAAAGAACTTGCTCTGTTCATTCTCCACACATACTGACGCCTTAGTACCCTCATACATGCTCTTCACTATTTTCAGAAACTTGCCATTTACTCTGTATATTCTCAGTACTTTCAACAAACCTTCTCTATCAACTCTGTCATAGGCCTTCTCCAAATCCATAAACGCAGCATACAACCTTTGTCCCTTCTCCAGATTTTTCTCCACAACACATTTCAAAGCAAAAATATGGAATACACATCCTCTTCCCTTCCTAAACCCGCCCTGCTCGTCAACTACCCATTTATCCGTTCTCGCTCTCACTCTCTCGATCACTACCCTATGGTACATCTTCCTTACTACGCTTTGAAGACATAGCCCCCAGTGATTACCACACAGTCCTTTTTCCCCTTATACAGGGGGATTATTATGCCTGTCTTCCAGTCATCAGGCGCATTTCCCTTCTCCCATGCTAGTTTACACATTTTCCTTACCCATTCAATCACTATCTCACCACCATACCTCAGCATGAAGTCTCTGCTGGGCTGCGGTAGCGGTTGGACGTCCGTGGGAGTCGTCTGCCGCGTCGGTGGTTCAGCGGCCTCTCCCCCCCTGGCTTCATCCCCTTCCACCATTCTACCTTCATCATCTTCTGATCATCTGCCTCTACCGACTACACTCTGCACATTCTTGCATCCTTGCTGTTTGGTGGTGGCTGTCGCTCCCTGGACCTGTGACACTTGGATCTACATGGTTGAGGGGCGCTGTATCCACGTTGACCGGCTGTGGCGTCGGCAAATCCTCGGTTTTCTTCGGGGTTCCCGTGTGTGGGCCCCCTCCGTCGGTGCCAGGGCCGCCTTCAGCTTTTGGGGTTGGTGTTGGCCCCTCCGTCCTCGCTTCTTCACATGTCATCTTCCTGTCGGGTGCCATCGTTCATCTCTTCTTCTTCCCTTCCAACCTCAAGTCCTGGGGCCCTGACGTCTGAGCCTCCTTCTTGGGAGGCTGCCAAGTTTTGAACTATCCCTGAGAATATTTCCACCTGGGAAGGGTGACATAAGCTTCATTGCTTTACTACCCTAAATCATCAACAAGAAGAAGAAGAATACCTCAGCATTTCCCCACACACTCCATCTATTCCTGATACTTTCCCTATTTCAGTCTTTTCAAGGCTTCACACACTTCTGACATCCTGATCCCCACCTCCTCCTCCGCTACCTCTCTTCGTCTCCCTCCCATACCCCATCCAACTATGTTTGCTGTTGTTTCATTTCTTAAGTTTCATTCCATTTCTCGAATCTCTGTCTACTTTATTGACCTCTTTCTAGAACAGTTTCTTACACTCCCTGTATTTTATACTTAAATTCCTTCCAAATTCCTCATCTACTCTTCTCTTACTTTCATTCAGTACTCTCTTCAGCACTCTCTTTTTCTCCAAGTACCTATCCCTTTTCTGTCTCTCCAAATCTTCATTCCCTTTACTACCCAACCACTTTCTATATGCTTTCTTCTTATCTTCAACAGCTAGTTTTATCTCATCAGTCCACCATGCTTTACCCTTCACTCTCCCTCCTCTTCTCCTAACTCCACATACCTCCTCACATACTGCACACATCTCTTCCTTACACACTTTGCTCACTTCATCCACTTTCTCCATATTTTGCTCTAGCTATGTTTCGACGGTTGTATGCAGCTTAGGAATGATCTGCGGCAGATCAGATCAGATGAAGTATTGAGGAATAAGCCTTTACAACGGCACCTCGTATTTACATTCTACTTTTTCTATTTGTTTCTGAAGCGTGTAGAGAGGGGAGAAGGGGTGTTGGAGAGAGAGGAAGCTGTTGGAGTGGCTTTGTTATGTGTGTTTAGTCTGTATACGTCGTCAGGATATTCCCTGACTGGGTGCGAGCATGTCAACCATGCTAGGACGTACTACCACACCCACTAAATGTCCGCCGTGGCAGGGATTCGATCCCGGGTCTTGCAGATTCACACGTGAGCCTGCTCACCACTCGACCACCATAAACGGGTTGATTGAGATAGGTTGAAGCTTTATAATTACTGGATATCCTTCTTAAACTGACTAAAACTGATTAGTAATAGCCAGAATAAGGATATCGCTGGTACAGAAAGAGTTAACAAGATAACCACTTGTTTAGTTGGGTTGTAAGATCCGTACCGGACATGGTTGCTGTCGCTTTGTTAACACTCTGAGGATCGATGAAGCACCTATTTTCTGTTTTCTGGCTACTATTAGACAATTGTATTCAGATTAGGAAGGATATATGGAAGTCAGAGGGTTGATTGAGATAATCTTTACCCGTTAAATTCCCGCAAATCCTTCTTAAGCTGTATAAAATCGTCTAATGATAATAAAAATATACCGGTATACCGCGTCATATCCTCAAATGGTTAAATTAGTTGGGGGTTGTGAGCGAGATATTTATGAAAGTGGTATTTGAATGTTTGGACGGTGAAGCAAAACATAAAAAAACAAAATTACTGGGAAGTCCAATCCACTGGGGTTAAACATAATGATTCGTCTCATGTGAGTGAAAAAGGTTATATTATTACACTAAACACAGGAGCCTGAAAAATATAGAATGTGTGTGTGAAGAGAGGTACACATGCTCGTGTTTTCTATGTAAAATATAAGAGTTAGTATGATGAAATACTGGATATTGCGTAAATAACTAGTAAAACAACACATCCGGCGATAGACGATGAGATACGTCTCTAACATTCACGATACTATACTGTATACTATACTGTATATACATGTATACCTGTGCACTATAGTGTATTCAAGCTAACCTGGCAGACATTGATAACGCTGCCTTCCTGTGCTTCCTCTAGTGCCTTTCTAAACTGCTCGTGTGAAGCCGCCTTTAATTAACACTTTCAGTACCGGTTCCTTCCTTTCAACATTACTATGGCTGCTATCAGACGATTGTATTCAGCTTATATTGGGCCTCCAGCAATTAAACCGATTATAACTATCTCGCATAACCCATTTTACCACCATACCGGTACTGAACATCCTTCTTAAACTTCACAAAAGCGTTTGAATACAGCAATAATACAATTAAAAAGACGTCGCTGGCAAAAGGGGTTCATATTGGCTATGCAAAATAGACGTGTCAAACTTCAGGATTAGGTTAGGAACAATAATCTAAGCATACTATGTTCAATATGCATAGTTCAAAATTGTACTCGTTACAGAGATAATTATTGCCTATTGAAAATTTAATGTTCTTCAGTGTTCCCCATAAGTCTTGCCTAGCTGTCTTAGAGGCAACCACATCCCAATCTAACTGCAATTATTTGACCATGTTATTATCAAGAAATTATAGTTTTGTAGGTTGCAAAATTATTATAGACATATTAGCTCACTTTAGACCAACTGGAAACTATTTGACATGGAAGAGTCCATTATAGCGATGCTATAATGAGATTTAGAGTTAGTGTTATAGACATGGTTATGCTTATAATCATCTATATAATCATATCCTGAAATTTGGCATGTCTATTTCGGGACACCCTGTATTTAGATAGGCAGAGTTACCAATATCTGCCAGGTTAGCTTGAATACACTTTATGCTAGAGATACAAGAGGCGAAAGATAGGAGTACAGTCGCAGCCATACATTCTGTTGATACATGGTTTGCTCTCGAACTGTTTAAAGGGAGATAGGTCGTTTTTCTGGACCCCTTTCTACCTCGTGTTTAGCTCCATTAGTTTTCAGATTTTAAGATGTTCGGCCCATTAGTAGATTGTCACATGTCGGAATGACCCCTCAGTCATCTGGCCACTGCCTACTCATAGATAGCTAAACTCTACCTTACCTTGTATCTTCTTCGAGTCCAGCTAGAAACCCCCGTTCATTTCAACCACACACGAGCATCATTCTTGAGTATATAATTTATATCATCCTTGCCTCATTCTGCATTATGTCGTGTAACTAGTATTGTCCTAGTTCTGATTTGTACAGGTATATTATTATGTTCCTTCCAACAACCAACCATACTCCTAAAATCGATTAATGAAATTTACAAACACATGTGGCCGTCCGTGGACTCGAACCCAGGATGCTCACACCGAAAATCAACACCTTATACATATATATAATAAAGTTGATACCTAATTGCTTCCATTTGACCTTGCTACGGGTAACCTCCTTAAGGTGAATTCCAGGTAAAGACACTTGCCTGATATTATTGTTATGTCATGTTGGGACTCTTTTGCGCTATATCTCCATTCCCAGTAAATATAAAAAAATTGTGAAAACCTGATTTGACTACTCACACCAATACCTCTTCCTTTAGCAGTTTAACACCTTAAGAGCGGCCTATGCGGTTTATTTATATGTACCGCCCAGCGGGGTGTTTTTAGCCAAAATAGGGCTGTTTACGTGATCATTTTCATGCCTAAATAAGACCCAGAACGTAAAACAAGTATCTATCCCTGAAAGGGCATAAACAGAGCTTTCGAATGACACCATAACGATCCTTTTATGATGGCTAGTTTTCTTGCAATAACCGTGCAACGCGAGTGCAAAAAGCATGTAATTAGGCACTTTCCCCATACAATTCCGTATATAGCGAGTGAGAGAGGGAGGAAGGAGGTGAGATTTGTGTCAGTAGGTTCGCCGCGGTGGTCTGGAGCAGTCATACGCTCGCTACTCTCCTGCCACCACTTGTCTCTCTCTCTCAGCAACATTAAGTGCTGAAATTGCCACTCGACCTATGTCGAGCGCCGCCACATAGTCCAGCTTTATTTAACTCGACTTATGTTGCTCGCCGACAGTTAGGGGTTAACCCCTAACTGTCGGCGAGCAACATAAGGGGTTAACCCCTAACTGTCGGCGAGCAACATAAGTCGAGTTAAATAAAGCTGGACTATGTGGCGACACCCATACATACAGTATAGTTACGCAGCCCTAACTCCTCCACATCTATAACAAGGGTTTGTATATTAGAAATTACTATACTTTTTTTACATATATATATATATATATATATATATATATATATATATATATATATATATATTGTTCGAGGGGAGGCTTCGGGGAAAGCAGGTGCTCCAATAGCCTAGCCCACAGCACTGTCCAAAAAGAAACGCAGTAGCAAAAAGACAACAATGCTGTAGTCATGCACCCAACACTGCCCACCGCACTACACTAACCCTGCAACAGACACGCTCTTAATATCGGACTCAACACTAAGACACGCAGGTTCTCTAGGAAAAGGGGTTATCTTCCTCTGTGCTCTATTAAAGCAGTACAAAAGGAGACACAAAAATATCTACTGTCTCAGAGTCGGGGCCTATCTGACTCGGGTTGATAGTGCTTCTAGTATGTCAAGAGTACTTCTAAGATAACTCTAAACTGCACAAAAGTTCTAAACTAAAATACTGCTAGACTCCCAGAACAATCTATATCATGCCTAGCCGCTCAGGAACCAAGAATAATATGAAGCAAGCACCTTGGAAATGAGTCTCATGCAGTAGCCTAACAAGATTAGGTGCCAAACCTGCACATGATACACAAGGGTTGATATATCAGTAGGTTGGTGCTGGCTGTTAAAAAGCTAGTCCAAACAAGCCAGTCACCAAACCACTGTAGATATCAACCTCAATAATACACTATATAAACATACAATAATAATTCACAATGCAGTAGAATAAAGGTAAATAAATGGAAGAAGGGATTGAAGCTTATATCTAAGAATGCCAAAAGGCTGCAGTAATCCTAGCTAACAAAAATTAAGAAAACTCTAATATGCAAACTAATAAGGTTAAGACAAAATCTTAATGCTTAAAATAACTCCAGACCTGCCCTACTACTATACAATGAAAGAATGACAGAATATATGCGGTAATAAGGGAGTTAATGGGCAAGCCCAACACACACAGAGCAGCACGTGTGGTCGGTACAGGGTCTGTCTCAAGAGTGAGGCGGCAACGTCGGGCCAGCCTCGGGAAAGGAAAGGGAGCTCCAGGCATCGCCAGACTACATAACTATATCAGGCACCTGTGCTCTCATTAACAACACAGAAATAATCAACTAAATATAAGACATCATTGTGCAACTCATGATAAACTGAAACACTCCAACAGGGTCAATCAAAATAAAGTAATTATAGGAAAGTGTTACACAGTACAGCGTCTCACTGAGGACAACAAGCTCTCACACGAGGCAACAGAAGAAAGAAGGAAAGCAAAGAAAGAAGGCAGGCCTCCCCGACTAGGGTATGTGCAAATTAAACTCACTTACAACTGAAATAGGTTATAAGTTCAGTTGGAAGTGACAATATATATACTGTATATATATATATATATATATATATATATATATATATATATATATATCTGACAGGGCTAGGATACCAACCATTCAGGCAGTGTCCAACCACTGACACCACCATGAGGGTTAAATGAAGGAATTTGATACTTCTACCAGTATTCCTTCCCAACCCGACTCTGATGGGGGTCAGAGAGTTATGTAATCGAAATCCGGCTCCCCTGAGCATGACAAGTTGTTTATTTGATGAAAAATATAGCTGACAGGGCTAGGATACGTACCATTTAGGCAGTGTCCAACCACCTACACCATCACGAAGGTTTCATATACCGTATATAATATTATATATATATATATATATATATATATATATATATATATATATATATATATATATATATTATATAATGAAGAGAAACACCAGGGTGTGATAGAAGAGCACGTTCATCTTGTCTATATTTATTGCAATGTTTCGGAGACACACTTAATCATCAGGCAAATTTTAAAATAACAGATACACACACTTGTAAGAAAACACTAGTATCATAGTGAATTTAAATAATTTCATAAAGCCTAAGAAAAATTACATAGTATGAAAATATGAAGAAAGACTATGGTAAATCTAAATATGTATCGTAAATTGGTGATATAGAAACACAAAGATTCAAAGATAACATAATAAATACCACACACATTATAAGTTCATCACAACACTTCTAAACACTATACATACGGAAACACGAACAATAACTTACATTATGAAGATGTTATAAACACAAGAGGTCGGTTGATTTTTAATTGCTACCTAATGAAGGTTTTAGTTTCACTGATATTAGGGACTCCATTATCGTGTTTTCCTCTCCATATCGACACGACTGAAGAACTGAGACATTATCCTGGAGGAGGGGTGATTTAAGTCTCGGGCATGTTGACATATGACGCTATACGAGTGATTAGAATATGGCCGGTTTGTTCTAACCGACTTACCCATGTGTTCAAAGATACGTACCTTGAGTTGACGTTTTGTGCAACCTATATACATTGCATTATAGCAATGACATTGATATTTGTAGACTACAGAGGACTGTAGTTCTTTAGGTATTATATCTTTGAACTTGAAGAAAGTACTGATTGTTTGCGTAGTTCTGAAAATAACTCTTACTTTAATCTGAAGGTAGAATTCATTTAGGAGTTTATTGAGTTTGTTCTTTAACCCTTAATTAGCGGCGAGCAACATAAGTCGAGTTAAATAAAGCTGGACTATGTGGCGGCGCTCGACATAACTCGAGTGGCAATTTCAGCACGTAATGTGGCTGAGAGAGAGAGACAAGTGGTGGCAGGAGACTAGCGAGCGTATGACTGCTCCAGACCACCGCGGCGAACCTACTGACACAAATCTCAGCTCCCTCCTCCCTCTCTCACTCGCTACATACTCAATTATGTACTGAAAGTACCGAATTACCTGCTTTTTGCACTCGCGTTGCACGGTTATTGCAAGAAAACTATCCATCATACAAGGATCGTTATGGTGGCATTCGAAAGCTCTGTTTATGCCCTTTCAGGGATAGGTACTTGTTTTACGTTCTGGGTCTTATTTAGGCATGAAAATGATCACGTAAACAGCCCTATTTTGGCTAAAAACACCCCGCTGTGCGGTACACATAAATAAACCGCATAGGCCGCTCGTAAGGTGTTAATGTGAAACTGCTTCTACCCGTGAAAGAAAGAGGGAAATACAATATAGCTCGCTTTACTGTGGTGAGTTATTCGTTAGGAGAAACCAATCTATAGTTCAACAATTGTACTCTAGCCAGATTTGATGTGAAATCTCTCTTCACTGTCATACCTTTAGATGAAACCAGTAACCGTCTTTAAATAGGTTTTCCGTGCAGATCTTACTGGTTTCATCTACAGGTATGATAGTGAAGAGAGATTTCACATCTAAACTGGCTAGAGTACAATTGTTGAACTTTAGGTTGGTTACTCCTAACGAATAACTCACCACAGTAAAGCGAGCTATATTGTATTTCCCTCTTTCTTTCACGGGTAGAAGCAGTTTCACATTAACACCTGGCGTGTTAATTCTTCTTTTGTTGCAAGTACAAGGTCAAGAATGTTATTACCACGGATCGGCGATCGAACAAATTGATAGAGCGAACTCTCTTGCAAGTTCGCATACAAGTCTTGTCCAGAGTGTGAAGTAAGAGTATTGGCCCACTTGGTCACAGGTAAATTAAAGTCGCCAAAAATTACGGTATCTTGTGAGTTACATACATCTGCAATTTGTTTGTAAATTTCTCGGTCAGTTTGCACTGATTGAGCTGGAGGTCTGTATATTAATGCAAGTATTATTATTCTTTATTAGCACAAAGGATGTGTCGACGTTCACAATTTGAGGTTTTGACAAGAGGGTCGGGATAAGACTTTCTTTGATAAAAAGTAAAACGCCACCTCCATTTTTATTTATTCGGGTTTTCTCAAACAATACATAACCTGGAAGTGAATACTCTGCTAAAAAGTCTCTGTCTTCTATATTGAGCCATGATTTTGTTATGCCAATCACGTCAAAATTGTCTGTAAACACTATTTCCTCTAAATCTGAAAATGTATTGCGTATGCTACGAGCGTTTGCATAGAAACCTTTAAATTTGTGATTTTAGAACTCACGGAACGAACGCTCTTTAATAACATTTTTGGTTCTGGTCGGATCTACATTTATGTTCAAGGCTGTCCTCGCTGTCCTCGGTCCTAAGCGCTGGCGGTCCTCGGTTTCCTCTGTTTTTTGCTTGGCGTTGGATGATTTATGTCGCTGCTGCTTCTCCTCGAATGGCGTTTTTTTATCCATGGCTGCGGACTGCTTCGTGTAGGAGACAACCCATGCGTGCTGAACCCACAGGGTTTAGATGAGTGCCATCCTTGCGGAACAGAGTAGGCTGGTTATAAAAGGTTGGATAGAGGTTGATGAGGGGAGGATGGAGGTGGGAGAAGAAAGGATAGAGGTTGCTGAGGGGAGGTGGGAGCAGGGAGGATAAAGGTTGATGAGGGGAGGTGGGAGAAGAGAGGATGGAGATTGATGAGGGGAGGAGGGAGGTACAAAGGAGTACAAAGGAAATCAAGCAACAACAGGTCTAGTGACCCTTCTAGGCTGCTTGTCCTCCAAAACACTGAGGATCAAGTGTCCAAACAGTGGTTTAGAGTGGGTAAGGGAACATTGGAAAGGGAACTACTGCCCTGCCACTAACGTGGCAGGACTAGGAAGTTAGTAGGGGACATATGGGTTAGTAACTGAGGGGAGGATAAAATAAAGTTATTCATTTACAAACGCAGTCACACGCGGGTTTGATGGGAGATATTTGTCTAGGCGGAATTTAAATGAATCAGCGGTGCTGCAGTCTATAACGTCTCGGGGAAGCCCATTCCACAAGTTGACAACTCGATTGAAGAAGAAATTCTTAGATTCGTGTGAGTTAAAAGATTTACCAATAATTTTGCAACCGTTTCCCCGCGTGTAATTAGATTGGTCGATAGTGAAGTACTTACTACAGTTCATATTGTCGATGCCTTTGATGATTTTGAACACTTGAATTAAGTCACCTCTTAATCTGCGCTGGGTTAAAGGAAATAAATTTAAAAACTCTAAGACGCTCTTTGTATGGTTTGTTCTTTAGGCTAGGTATCATTTTGGTAACTCTACGTTGAACTCGTTCTAGCTTGTTTGTCTTTTTGGTAATAAGGGCACCAGCATTGAACGCAGTATTCCAGAAGAGGGCGGACTAAGGAATTGTAAAGGGTTAGGATTACGTCTTTGGATTTATGCTCAAATGATCTGCCTATAAAGCCAATTATTTTGTTTGCCTTCTTAACAACTTCTGAACATTGTTGACTCGGTTTTAGGTTACTCGATATTGTTACTCCCAGATCGGTTTCTCTGTTTACATTCTTAAGCTGAGTGCCATTCATCGAATAGTTTGCTTTCTCATTTAGGTATCCGATATGTAGTACTTTACATTTATCCGCATTGAAACTCATTTGCCAAATTTGGGCCCAATGTGACAATTTATCTAGATTGTGTTGCATATCGTCAACTTGATCTTTTGAGAGTACGCTATTTGCAATTTTTGTATCGTCAGCAAATTTTGAGATTGTACAGGCGAGACCCTCATCTATGTCGTTGATGTAAATTAGAAAGAAAATTGGTCCTTGGAGGTGGGAGAAGAGAAGATATAGATTGACGAGGGGAGGAGGGAGGTGGAAAAAGGGAGGATAGAGGTTGATGAGGGGAGGAGGGAGGTGGGAGAAGAGAGGATAGAGGTTGATGAAGGGAGGTGGGAAAAGAGAGGATAGAGGTTGATGAGTGGAGGTGGGAGAAGAGAGGATAGAGGTTGATGAGGGCAGGTGGGAGAAGAGAGGATAGAGGTTGATGAGGGGAGGTGGGAGAAGAGAGGATAGAGGTTGAGGAGGGGAGGAGGGAGGTGGGAGAAGAGAGGATAGAGGTTGAGGAGGGAGAGGAGAGGATATAGGTAGGTGAGGGGAGGAGGGTGGTGGGTGATGAGAGGAGGGATTATTCAAATGAGTACAATGGAAAACAAGCAACATAATATCGACCCTTACGAGGTTGCTTGTAGCTAAACCACTGATTTTATGTGAAAACAAGAAAGGATAGCACAGTATATAGTGGTAGGCGGCTGTAGGCACCAGCCGAACAGAGTACTAAGTGGTTGATAGGGACAGCTGGAACTCCTGTTCCACCACCTGGCTTCCCTAGCTGATCCTTTGTGCGCCTCATAAATATTGAGGGCAACCTCAGCCTGCCCTCCAAAACACCTTCTCCTCCTATCAATACATTATACTCCAAACATCTTACATACTATACTACTTTCGCAAAAAAGAACAATAATTATGACGTCCTTACACCAAGCCTCAGAGTCCTCAGGGGGGTGGTACCATAAATGCCCCCATCGATCTGGCCCCTGGAACGAACTCTCAAAGTGCCCTAACTCTACCTTCTATTCTATCTATCCATTTCTGTAACATTCGCGGCCTTTCTTCTAACTTCCACTCTGTGGAACACCATCTCTCTTCAACCAAACCTGACTTACTTTTCCTCACCGAAACTCAGTTATCTAAGGCAACAGACAGCAAACCCTGCTCTATATCCTCCTACTACCTCTATTCTCAATTCAAATCCAAAGGTGGATGTTGCGTGTACATACACAACAATCTTACTTGCTCTCGTGTTCCCAACCTTGACTCTTCTGAATTCTCAACTATCTGGCTTAACCCCTACTGTACCATAGGGTACTAGCATAAATGTACCCACCACTCCCAAGCAATGTGGCCAAATGGCTTCAGAGGCAAGATATACCAACCTCAAACCTCAAAAGATGAGGAATAATGCCTCTCCCAGCTTGTGGGGGCTTGGATATAAGCTGAGAAGTGTTGCCAAGGTCTTAGAGCAGTGCTGAAACATTGTGGTACCAGATAATGCCTGATACTGGCAGTTACAAGGATCTAATATTACTGACGGCCAGCCGTCGCTAGGAATGGAGAGTGATTTATCTAATGACGGCTCTCTGTCGTGGCTGGTACTGAACGGGTTAAGCTATCTTGTCACTCTCTCACTAAATATATCTGTGCTGTTTATCTCTCCCCTAATTCTACTGACTATCCAAAATTCTTTGACTATCTTACTTCTAAAGTGGAACACATTCTATACATCTCTCCCTTCTCTGAAATCTTCATCTTAGATTTCGATGTTCACCACCACCAATGGCTCTCCTCTAATTTCACTAACCAACCTGGTGAACAAGCCTACATATTTTCTATCCTAAATGACCTATAGCAGTTATCTCAGCAACCCACCCGTATTTCGGACCACCCTGGAGATCGGCCAAACATTTCTTATTTCTAACCACTAATCCTTCTGCTTATACTGTAAGCCTTCTCTCTCCGTTGGGCTCTTCTGATTATAACCTTATCTGTCACCTGTTCTGTCTCTCCAGTTCGCCCTTCTAACCACCCCAGCCGGTGGCTCTTGTGGCACTCTGGCACTGCTGACTGGGAGGCTCTACGGTAGTACTTCTTTGATTTCCCAAGGAATTATTTTTGCTTCCGTGGCCGGGGACCCTCAGAGAGTGCCAAGCGCTTTACTGAGGTAAACACTATCGGGCATGGAAGCATACATCCCATTCTCTTGCTATCAGACTAACTCACAAAAATCTTGGTTTACTCACGCTTGTTCTACTGCTGTTCGAAATAAAGAAGAAACATTCAATCGGTACCGTCACCTTCAAACTCAAGAATCCCGTACTTTATATGTCTCTGCCCAGAATCAAGCCAAATCTGTTCTTTGACCCGCCAAAGACTCCTTCATCAATAACAAATGCTCTGAACTTTCCAACTAGTTCTTCCCAAGCTTTTTGGTATCAAGCCAAAAACCTCTCAAACAATTTAACTTCCTCGTCTTTTCCTCCCCTTTTCACTCTGATGGTACCACCGTCACCTCTTTCTCTGACAAAGCTGAACTCTTCGCTCAAACCTTCGCTAAAAACTCCACCTATGATGATTCCGGTGCTTTTCCTCCCTCTCCACCCCCCTCTCACTTACTTGTGCCTAATATTATAATATCTTCTACAGATGTACTCCCGGCCCTCTCTGGAGTTAATACTAAGAAGGCGTACGGACCGGATGGTGTTCCTCCGCTGTACTAAGAAACTGTTTTTCGTGCTGACTCCCTGCCTAGGCAAACTCTTTCGGCTCTGTCTATCCTCTAATGTCTTTCCTTCATGCCTTTGTCCCAAACAAGGGTAACCGCTCTCAACCCTCCAACTATCTTCAAATTGCTTTAATTTCTTTCATCTCTAAAGTGTTTGAAACTATTATTAACTCAAAAATTTCTTAAGCATTAATATTCCTATAATCTACTTTCAGATTGCCAGTACAGTTTCTTTAACCCTTAATTAGCGGCTCACCACATAAGTCGAGTTAAATAAAGCTGGACTATGTGGCGGCGCTCGACATAACTCGAGTGGCAATTTCAGCACGTAATGTTGCTGAGAGAGAGAGACAAGTGGTGGCAGGAGAGTAGCGAGCGTATGACTGCTCCAGACCACCGCGGAGAACCTACTGACACGAATCTCACCTCCCTCCTACCTCTCTCACTCGCTATATAAGGAATTGTATGGGGAAAGTGCCTAATTACATGCTTTTTGCACTCGCGTTGCACGGTTATTGCAAGAAAACTAGCCATCATAAAAGGATCGTTATGGTGTCATTCGAAAGCTCTGTTTATGCCCTTTCAGGGATAGATACTTGTTTTACGTTCTGGGTCTTATTTAGGCATGAAAATGATCACGTAAACAGCCCTATTTTGGCTAAAATCACCCCGCTGGGCGGTACATATAAATAAACCGCATAGGCCGCTCTTAAGGTGTTAAGGGCCGCTCTACAGGTGGTCTGCTTTCCAACCTTACTAACTCTTGGTCATCTTCCTTTCAGGACTTCGGTGAGACTTTTTCTATTGCTCTAGACATATCGACTGCCTTCGATAGAGTGTGGCACAAATCTTTAATTTCCAAACTACCCTCCTTCGGTTTCTATCCCTCTATTTGTGCCTTTGTCTCTAATTTCCTTTCAGACCGCTTCATAGCTGTAGTTGTGGACGACCATCATTCACTTCCTCAACCTATCAACACTGGTGTTCCTCAGAGTTCTGTCCTGTTTCCAATTCTTTCTCTAATATTTATCAATGATCTCCTCAACTGTACCTCTAGTCCTATCCACTCATATGCTGATGACTCTACCTTACATTATTTAACTAGTTTTTCCCATCATCCCAGGATGCAAGAACTCCTAATCAAACGTGGCGAGGCCCATTCATTAGAATGCCTATATTCTGATCTTTCAATTAGTTCTGATTGGGGCGAGAAAATATTGTTACTTACAGTGCCTCCAAGACCAAGTTTCTCCCTCTATATCTCCATCACATTCTACCAGAAGACTATCAACTAGTCTTCAACAATACACAACTCAACCCTTCATCTTCTATCGACCTTTTAGGTGTATTTTGTTTTATCTGACCTTTCTTGGAAGGATCATATTACCACTCTTGCTAAAACACCTTCCCAAAAGTTAGTTGTGCTCAACCGTCTCTGTGGGTTCCTCACCCCTGCACAACTTCTTGTTCTGTATCTGGGCACAGTGTGCCCCTGCATTGAGTATTGTTCACATGTGTGGGGATGCTCCACCTATACCGCACTTCTCGAACAAGTCAAATCAAAATAATTTTGTCTCATAAACTCATTTCCTCATACTAGTTCCCTACAATTTCTTTCTACATGCTGCAGTGTTGCTTCTATTTCACTATTATATCGCTATTACAACAATCAGTGTTCTTCAGAGTTCTCTCAGTGCATACCCCCTCCCTTGCGGCGAGTGCGCATTTCAAGATAGTCCCACTCCTATTCTGTCCAGCTCTCCAGCCCTAGAATTGGCACATTTTCTCAGTCTTTCTTCTAGTCAGCAAGTGACTCTGGAACTCTCTCCCTCAATCAATGTGTCCTTCATCCTATGACTTAGACTGCTTTGAACATCGTATGTCCAGACATTTTGACTCCGTCCCTTGAATTTGGTTCTGTTACTCTTTTAATTTTTGGGGAGACGTTCGTTACAGGCAACCTGCCTTTTGTCTCCTCCATACATATAGACAAAATAGAAGTCATAAGCCATAATACTTGCTTGAATTTGTATCGAACCCAAGCAAGACAATCCAATGTTCTGTTATTATCCCAGAGGCATCACAACTTGGCTTTAAGGGTTACAAAATGTTAATAGGTGTGCAGGTATTAACAGTAATGTAATGGTCTTAAGTTTAGGAAGCTATCTTGAACTGAATCGAGTCTTCCTGTTAAGGGGGCAGTGGTTATTCTGGTGTCTATTTATTTAGTAATTCAATTGTTTTAATGTCCTCGCTAGACCTCCATCAAGCTTTAAAAAAAAACCTAGACCCTCCTTCAAGATAAATTTGTACAAATTTCAGTAGAAAAATTTCTCGGCCTACAGGAACGCAATCACTCGCTAGGAAGGGTATCGTCACCTAAATGGCACGAAAGGTCTTAACATTTACAATTAAATGGGTCGAAAGGTGATAAAACCTCGATATTAAGAAGATAATATACACAAAAGGTGAGAGTTTGGGGAGGATAGAAAAGTAACTGAATTGTATTTAACCCTTTGTAGATTATGATGCTGTATGACAGTTTGTTCTGTTTATCATTAGACGATTTTATACAGCTTTGGAAGGGTCTGTGGGAATTATGAGAGTAACACATATCAACTATCCCTCTAACTATCCCTTAAACTTCAACAATACCAAAATCAACCCTTCATCTTTCAGTATTCTCGGTGTCTTTTTGTTTTCTTCTGATCTCACTTGGAAAGACTATATTACCACTCTTGCTAAAACGGCAGTCCAGAAGCTGGGTGTGCTCAACCACCTCAGAAGGTTCTTTACCCCTGCAGAGCTTCTTGCTCTGTACAGGGGCACAGTGCGTCCATGTATTGAGTATTGCTCGCATGTCTGGGGAGGATCCTCTCGCACAGAACTTCTAGACAAAATAGAAAAGAAAGCCTTGCGTCTCATTAACACCCGTCCACTCACCGATTAACTGCAATCTCTCTTTCTTCTCCGCAATGTTGCATCTTTCTCGCTATTCTACCGCTATTGCAATAATCAGTGTTCCTCAGAATTCTTAGTGTATCCCACCTTCTCCACGTAGAGCATGTAGCACCCATCTTGCAACACAATCCAACCCCTACTCTGTGCAACTCTCCAACCCAAAAGTGAAACGATATTCCCATTCCCAATCTTTCTTCTATTTAACAACTGAGCTCGGGAATTCTCCCTGAATCCATCTTTCCTTCACCCTATGAGGTAATTTGCTTCAAATTCCGTGTGTTCATGCATTTTGGCTCGAACATTCCTTGATTTTAGCCCTGTCACTCTTTCAACTGTGGGGGAGGCACTCGTCACAGGCAGGTTTGCCTTTTGTCTCCCTCATCCACATATAAACAAATATACATATATACCCTTCCTAATCTAAGTACAATCGTCTAATAATAACCATAAAACAGTCGGGAAACCACCACCATCTGATAATAATTATATGTTGGTGATACTTGATTTGATTTCCAATACTTAAATGTGTGGGTTGGGAGAAAGGTACCCTGACCAGGATTCGAACCCACTCCCTCCAGGTATATTTGGGAGAGTCAGGCACCGTAACCATAATCCTCCACGAGGCTATAACCTGGTTCTTCAAATAAGAACTAAGGTTGCTTTCTTTATAATTATCCGCTCATGGCCGAGTGGTTACGGTTCACGACTCTCCCAAATATACCTGGAGTGAGTGGGTTCGAATCTTGGTTATGATACCTCACTCCCAACCTGTCCTACATTATCTATAGATACTTATATATGTCTTAAGGGGAGGTTTACGTTTTCTTCTGGACCAACTTCTCTTCTCATTTAAGACGTTCTACCCAATGGTTTGGCGATCTTAAGACCTTTCGCCCAATTTTATGTCAATATTAAGACCTTTCGTGCCATTTAGGTGTCGATTTGTTCCTGCCCAGCGATAGTAAACCGGTAATTTAGGGGATATCGACCTTTGGCTGGGTCATTCATCTACCGAAAAAGGTACAAGTTCATCTTGAAGGGGGTCTTGGGAGTGTTTTTATACTGTTACGACTGAGGTTCAAATATATCAGGGCTCTTATTCATTGGACTAGTAATGGCATACATGCTACAACGGAAAGCGCTAGATCCAACCTCTGATGTATATTCCCAGTGAACAAAGAACACAAATACTCTCCAGAGTTCTATATGCAATAATAGGTTATCAAACTATCAATAAATGTGCGTCTACTCTAGGCTTAATGTTATGTGAAAACAGCCTATTACTACCTATAACCGAAGGTGCTTGGTTATGGTATGCAAAGTAAGGTGGTAAGAGAAGTTACAGCTTACGTTACTTTAATCAATAAATGTCAGGCACTCCTGCATGAAAGAGAGTGCACTAAAGTCCTTCAACACCAACAAGGAATCCTCTTTAAATGTTAGATGCTATCAAGATGCTCGAATCGGAAATGGAACCTGTTACGACCTGGCACTCGGGTACACAAGGGCTCTCAATCAGGACTCGAGTACGGCTCGCTGCCACAACGGAAACACACGATCCCAACCCCTGAGTACTGCCAGCCGAACAAAAAATACCAATACCCTCCAGAGTTCAATCTGCTATAACGGGGTATACAAGAACTCGGTACTAGTGTTCAACAACAGACTAATAAAGAGACAGGAATGATCTAGTCTGGTCAACAATCAAACAAAGAAGTAAGAAACAACAACACCAAAGAATAGTGTTGGCCGAAGCCGAAGTAATCCACCCTTGACTAAGAACTTAAGAAGTCCTCCACCCTCTACTTCGGATCGGCACTATTACGTTACGTTAATTAATAGTCCTTAAGCATCGAGCAAGGAATCTTCTGAAAAAAGTTAGATGCTTCTCGGATGCTCATAAGAAGTACGTATCGGATTTTGAACAGCAATTCAATAAGCAAAACACTGGCAATTAAATACTATTAAAGGATTAAATTGGCATAAGAATAATTAAAAGAATATGCAATAGTAAATGGCAAACATTAAAAAGAAGTACTCCGCAAATGCAACGGCAATAGCCTACTCGGATTGTGCTCGTGGGCCACTAATCACTAAAGTAGCCAAGCTTGCAACACATGAAATCAATAGCGCATAAACAATATCATACATAAGGAAAGCTTCAATACTATTCTGTATCTACTAATCGAGTAAAGTCTAGCTGGGGTACTGTGGGCAAAAGGTAGCAGTGACTGAGCAAAAACGGCTCGTAGCCTAGCGAAGTCCTCACAACTGTTTAAAGAATTACGTTAACACTAACAAGTGCACTTTAAGAAATCCAGATCCCTTGTATCTGGTTTTCTCCCGGCTCCTTGACAAAGTAAAAACAAACTGTTAATAAAATACAGGGTGGTTAGGCTCTTGCCCTCACGCACTGTAAATTATTAACTCAACACAGTCAGCCGCGAAGACAACCTAGGCTTCACTGAACCGAAACGAGTATGCAGGTTTATCGCTTAACCACTGCATCAAACAACAACTCGTAACACAGAAAAGCCTTACCCCAGTCTAGCATTACCTAGACTAGCAGAAAACAGGAATAATAATAATAACACACAGGTAAATGCATATACAAGTGCAACAAACATAAATCAATCCTATTCTAAGTTAACCCTTCCAAAATAGGCTATCTAATAGGCAAGTATCTCTGAGAACTCAAGCGATAATACGTTGGCTGACTAGCTCTGCACCAACGGGACCATGGAAGTTAAAAAAGGCAGGGAAAAGAGGAGATAAGAATGTAAGGTAGTAGAGAAAGTTCACATCAGTCAGAAGAATATATATAGTTAGCAAGGGAAATGAGAAGTCGCTCTGCCTAATGAGTTCTGACTAAAAAATGGCTAGACTTCCCTTTTTATACCCGGCCCTCTAGTGAGCCCAATGTGAACTACTAAGGACCGCCCACTGACAATCATTACGTAATTTCTCTCTCTCCTCTGGGATAGACAAAGGCTCCCCTAGCACTGAGGGGAGGGGGAAGGGGGGAGTGCTAGTGAGTTAGGCCCACCTCCCGCATGGCGCACCCACTGACCCCCAACGGTGGCTGCTGCTTCTCCCATCATTACAAATAAGTTTTACACACAATACTTATAACTAATGATATAAAATAGAACTCGTTGACTCAGATGAAAACAAAATACATATTCATATTACTTATAGTACAACGGCTCACATGAACTAAGTTAGGAAACTCTACATAGACTACAGCCAAAGTTCCTGCCCTGACAATCCTAGCGAGAGTGGGGCATGACTAGGCGTTCTGTACAGCATGCTCACACTGGACATGAGTCACACCTCCCCCAAGATTTTACTTGCTCAACCCTGAGCTAAAATCTGACAAACACAGAACCCCATCAAGCCCCTCACACCCAGCGACCGCATGGCACTAAAACAAAGCTGAGTTTATCACCAAAACACATATTATTAAAAAAAAAAAAATCACATTTTATAACTCCTCCCAACAATAGCAAAAAGACACAATATCATGCTCCCAGAGCGAGCTTACAGCAGCTCAGCCGTTTGATAGTTCGTGGACTACTCAAACTCTATAGGCTATGACAAACTTATACGATTATCTATATCAAAAGAAAGAGTTTTGATATGATTTTTATATTTTAATATGTTTTTCCCGGCTACACTCTAAGGGCAGCCTATTTTCCTCCACTCAAACCCACACACCTGTGATAGCCTACGACTGATCATCCACCCTTGATAAACAATCCGCGATCACATTGTCACATCCAGCAATATGACGGATGTCCAGGCTATACTCCTGCAACATCAAAGACCACCTGGTCAGTCTCATATTGCGATTGTGAAATTGATTCAGGAATCTCAAAGGGTGATGATCAGTGTAGATAACCACGACTGGGCCATAGGCTGGAACATACACCTCGAAGTGCCTGAGCGACAGCACAATCGCCAGTAATTCCTTTTCTATTGTAGAATAGTTCTTTTGTGCAGCATTGAACTTCTTAGAAAAGAAACTTACTGGGTGTTCCACACCTTCATTGTCTGTCTGTAGCAAGACGGCCCCAGCCCTTACACCACTAGCATCTGTTGCCAGCTGAAAAGGCCTGTTAAAGTCTGGGGCCCTGAGTATCGGGTGAGTACATAGCAAATGTTTCACCAAAGTGAAAGCCTTTTCACACTCAGGTGCCCACAAAAACTTTTTGTCTTTAGATAACAAATCTGTGAGAGGTGCCAACACCGTTGAGTAACCTTTTATGAAGCGTCTGTAGTAGCCTATCATACCCAAGAATCTCATAATCTGCTTCTTGGTTGTTGGGTGCGGAAATTTATTGATAGCCTGTACCTTGTTCTGAGGAGGGCACACCTGTCCCCTTCCCACTACAAACCCAAGGTACTGCACAGTGGCTTTTACGAAGTCACACTTTGCCAAATTTACTACCAGACCTGCTTCACTAAGTTTCCGGAACAAGGTCTCAAGGTGCTCACAATGGCTCTCAAAGTCGTCATCATAAATGATTACATCGTCCAAATATACGGTGCAATTTGGAATGTCCTTTACAATTTCATTCATCAGGTTCTGAAACGTTGCTGGTGCATTCTTAAGTCCGTAAGGCATAACATTGCACCGGTAGGTACTCCCGTCCACAACAAAACCACATACCTCTTTAGCACGCTCGGACAAAGGTACTTCCCAGTAACCTTTTACTAAATCTACTTTAGACAAAAAACGAGCATTACCAATTTTGTCAACACTATCATCAACCCGAGGAAGAGGATATGGGTTAGTTGGAGTCAAACCGTTTAACCTACGGAAATCAATACAAAAGCGTACCTTGCCATCTGGCTTAGGCTGCAGTGTTACGGGGGAAGTCCACTTAACTGTGCCTTTCTCTATCAACCCTCTACCGAGCATATACTCCAACTCATCCCTCAGAGCTGGTAGTTTTATGGGGGGCACACGGTACGGGATTGACCTAAAGGGTAGATGGTCCCCCACGTCAACATCATGCATAGCCTGAGTAGTGAGGCCTGGGTGTTCAGCAAATACAGTGGGGTATGAACCGACCAACTGACGGATAGCATCAAACTGCGGCTCAGGCAAATGAGCTATAGCCTCGTCAGCCCTAAGGCTCGAGTTCCCCGCCCACTGATCCGCTGAAACATGTTGATCCCAGCTATCCTCCTCTGAAGCTTGACTGTCCCCCTCTCCTTCTCCACCACGGCCGCAACAAGCCAACACAGGGACAGTGAGAGGCTCAGAGGGGCGCCTCACATACTCTTTAATAAGGTTCACGTGACATAACTGGTTCTTTTTCCTCCTGTCTGGAGTGGCAACAAGGTAATCTAAGTCTGAAATTGTTTCTACAATTTTATAAGGTCCAGTGTACTTCGCAGAGAGGGGGTTACCAACCAAAGGCAACAAAATTAATACCTCTTGTCCTACAGTGAACTTCCGGAGCCTCACTTTGCGATCATACCTGTCCTTCATCAAAGCATGTGATTCTGTCAAATTTCTACCTGCCATCTCCAGACTCTTAACCCTTAATTAGCGGCGAGCAACATAAGTCGAGTTAAATAAAGCTGGACTATGTGGCGGCGCTCGACATAGGTCGAGTGGCAATTTCAGCACGTAATGTGGCTGAGAGAGAGAGACAAGTGGTGGCAGGAAGCAGCGGACTGCTCCAGACCACCGCGCCGAACCTACTGACACAAATCTCAGCTCCCTCCTCCCTCTCTCACTCGCTACATACTCAATTATGTACCGAAACTACCGAAATACCTGCTTTTTGCACTCGCGTTGCACGGTTATTGCAAGAAAACTATCCATCATACAAGGATCGTTATGGTGTCATTCGAAAGCTCTGTTTATGCCCTTTCAGGGATAGGTACTTGTTTTACGTTCTGGGTCTTATTTAGGCATGAAAATGATCACGTAAACAGCCCTATTTTGGCTAAAAACACCCCGCTGTGCGGTACATATAAATAAACCGCATAGGCCGCTCGTAAGGTGTTAAGCATGCGCTCACGGCTTTCAAGCACATACTTTAATAATGGACAAGGCTGCACAGTCCCCTCCCAAATTTCTTTCAGCATGTTAAGGGGGCCCCTGACACGGTGTCCAAAAACCAGCTCGTTTGGACTAAATCCCAGGCTCTCACCAGGTACCTCCCGAGCAGCAAACAGCACATAAGGCAATCCAAGATCCCAATGCATACCGTTGTCAGCACAATAACACCTGAGCATGCTTTTAAGTGTAGCATGCCACCGCTCAAGCACCCCTTGACTCTCAGGGTGATACGCTGACGATACTACTGCTCGTATCCCATGCTGTTGCATTGTTTGCTTGAACATGATGGAGGTGAAATTAGATCCCTGATCAGACTGAATCTCCTCCGGGTACCCGTACCTTGAGAAGTACCACAACAAGTTACTGACTACCGTCTTAGCCATTCCATTTTTCATAGGGTATGCATCGGGGTATCTAGTGGCAACATCCATTATGGTTAACACAAATTTATTTCCAGCCTTAGTGGGAGGGAGTGGACCAACCATGTCAACAATAATTTTACTAAAGGGTGGCCCAATCACAGGAATAGGGTGTAACGGAGCCTTAGGAATAACTTGGTTCGGTTTCCCGACACGATGACAAATATCACATGAGTTTATCCATGACTGCACATGAGACTTCAT
Organism: Paralithodes platypus; assembly: GCA_032716605.1. Classification (NCBI taxonomy): domain Eukaryota; kingdom Metazoa; phylum Arthropoda; class Malacostraca; order Decapoda; family Lithodidae; genus Paralithodes; species Paralithodes platypus. Next base: position 28,276,675 of record CM064501.1, on the reverse strand, counting down.
CCCCGGCCACCAAAACAATTTCCCCAAAGCCGCCACCGTTTTTCTCACCCCTAGATGTCCTGCCAGTTGTATGTCATGCGCCAACCTCAGTAGGCTATCCCTGCACTCCCGTGGCACCACCAACTGGTCCACTACTCCGGACCCCTTTTGCCAACTACGTTTAGGGTCTTGAAAACGCCTATAGAGGATGCCTTCTAAATAAAAAAAATCTCCTGGCTGTGCATCGCCGTCCTCATCGAGCTCTACAGCTCCATTAGCACACGTTTGGAGCTCAGGGTCCTCTAGTTGCAACCGACGTATATCTGAGGGTGCCAAGCGATCTAACTGCTCCCGGAGCAATGCATGACCTTCCCCGATACTGGGCTGCTCCCTCTGTCTCTCTCGATGTACATAACGTTGCTGTCGTGGAGACTCGTCATGCCCAGCCTCGTCACTCTCGATGACAGGCCCAGGGGCTACTCCAGAATTAAGTAATGGTGCTAATACTGAATCACCCAGGAGAGCCGCAGAGTCAAAACTCTTAAAACCAACTCCAGCTTTAGCCTCCTCCTGTTGATCGTTCCTCCGCTGGTCTGAAGACGGAGGACTAGGCTGTGACACTTTAGCTGCCCGAGCTCGGGTGACAACACACGCCATGGGTTGTGTCTGGCACCGCTCGACCCACTCTTGCTCTTCCCTACTGACGTCGGCCGGGCTCTCGGCAACGACTAAGGGTAGAACCTCAGAAGCGGGCATTGCAAAGTCGTTGCCGAGAAGAAGGTCGACGCCCTCCACTGGCAGTTTCTCCACAATCCCGACATCCAATTCACGTGCCACACCATCCACCTCCAACTCCAACCGCACCAGCGGGTATGACCGAGTTGCATTAATACCCTGCACCACTACCACCCGAGCCGCGTTTATAGGGTAGCCAGTCAAGTTTTTCATCAGAGTCTGGGAAGCACCTGTATCACGCAAGACCTCTACTCCATGCTTGCGCCCCGCCCACATCACGCAACCCCGCCCTCTATGGTCGCAAAAAACATCCTGAGCAGGGTTCGAGCCTCCCAGGTGCTTCTGCATTGGCTGTGCCTCAGCCTCTGACGAACTGCCCCGGGCAAACTCAGATGACTTCGGAGACACACCAATGTTGCAGGCCAAAGACACAGCTGCTGTAGGTGGTTTGCTAGGACAGACTCTTGCAAAGTGCCCCTTTTTATGACCTTGATAACACTCCAACTCCCCTTTGGGCTTCCCTTGGTACTGGGAAGGGCCCGGCCCCTTCTTAAATGGGACGGTGCTAGTCTTGTGGTCAGTCTTGGTATCATGGCTCTTGTACTTGTTTGCATAAGGTATATCACTAACTCGGGGGGGTGGGGCGTCACGCCCCTTGTTACCTGCCTCACTACGCTGGGCAGACCCGCACCCACGAATTAGTGATAGCCGGAGGTCAGCCATCTCAGCTGCCTCCTGTAGAGTTTTTGGGTTCTTTTCTTTAATAGTTAAAGTCATTTCTGCACCAGTACACTTATAAAACTGCTCGAGCAGAAACAGCTCAGTCAACTGTTCGGTCGTCTCAGCTTTCTCAGAACGTGTCCAGTTTTTAAGTGCATCTTTTAAGTCCCGGGCATGTTCAAGAAAGGTCGCCTCCCTAGTCTTTGTAACACCCCGAAACTTCAATCGATATGTTTCCGGTTGCAACTCGTATGCCCGTAGGACAGCTCTCTTCAATTCTGGGTAGTCAATGCAAGACTCTAAAGGCAGTGCATCATAAGCCTTCAGACCCTTACCCATAAGTCTTGAGGAGACTAGAGCTGCCCACTTCAATTCAGGCCAATTATGCTCCCTACACTTCTTCTCAAAACGATTAAAAAATTCTGTGACTTCAGTTTCACTAAATACCGGCACCAATTTGACTAATTGGGCCAAGGACTGTTTTCTTACTTGGGCCGTGACACGAGTCTTATCTAAATCTAATTTAGCACAATATTTCTCTGAGTCGTACCTAAGCTCAGCCTCATGCCTCCTGGTCTCATCCTCTTGCCTCCTAACCTCAATCTCATGCCTCCTAGTCTCATTCTCCTGCTTCCTAGCCTCAATCTCCTGCTTCCTAGCCTCAATCTTAGCAAGCTCAAGTCTAAATACCATATCTGGAGACAGGCAGGAAGAGGGAGCTGCCACTACTGAAGGAGGGGGGGCAAAAACTGGGGAACCACCATGTGCACCACCCGAGGGCACTCCAATCTGCCAATTCTCATCCCTCTGTGGGAGAGTGCTAACCTCCGGTAACTGAGTGGACGGCACTGTGGGAGTCGAGTGAGAGGGGATCTGGGGAGGAACCCCCCCAAACGCCCTCTCCTCCGAAACCCCATGTCGCCCACGCAACACCCAGGAAATCAGCTCCCCCTTGGACATCCCTACTACATTGGAAATGCCCAAAACCTTGGCTATCAGGTGCAAGCCACAAACATCCACCCCAGTCAGCCTCTCCTCCGTCACGTTGTACCGCTTACTCACAAAAACTCTAGCATCCTCCTCACTGGTTACTAACGGCACACCTTCAAATGACATCTCTCGCTCATCGTCAGTGCTAATGCACGACATACTGAAGTCCACAAAAAAATTCTCGAGACAAAAGTGTTAAACTTCCTATGCAAGCACTAATTACTAAATTAACTGGAGTCTCTTAAATGCTTTACTAATTGCCATACAAAAAAAATATTCTTCAATATGCACGCTAAAATACAAACAAACAAATGTTGTACAACTCTGCAAAAATGTATACTGTTCACAAAATCCTAAGCAAGGTCGCCATTTGTTACGAACTGGCACTCGGGTACACAAGGACTCTCAATCAGGACTCGAGTATGGCTCGCTGCCACAACGGAAACACACGATCCCAACCCCTGAGTACTGCCAGCCGAACAAAAAACACCAATACCCTCCAGAGTTCAAGCTGCTATAACGGGGTATACAAGAACTCGGTACTAGTGTTCAACAACAGACTAATAAAGAGACAGGAATTACTAGTCTGGTCAACAATCAAACAAAGAAGTAAGAAACAACAACACCAAAGAATAGTGTTGGCCGAAGCCGAAGTAATCCACCCTTGACTAAGAACTTAAGAAGTCCTCCACCCTCTACTTCGGATCGGCACTATTACGTTACGTTAATTAATAGTCCTTAAGCATCGAGCAAGGAATCTTCTGAAAAAAGTTAGATGCTTCTCGGATGCTCGTAAGAAGTACGTATCGGATTTTGAACAGCAATTCAATAAGCAAAACCCTGGCAATTAAATACTATTAAAGGATTAAATTGGCATAAGAATAATTAAAAGAATATGCAATAGTAAATGGCAAACATTAAAAAGAAGTACTCCGCAAATGCAACAGCAATAGCCTACTCGGATTGTGCTCGTGGGCCACTAATCACTAAAGTAGCCAAGCTTGCAACACAAGAAATCAATAGTGCATAAACAATATCATACATAAGGAAAGCTTCAATACTATTCTGTATCTACTAATCGAGTAAAGTCTAGCTGGGGTACTGTGGGCAAAAGGTAGCAGTGACTGAGCAAAAACGGCTCGTAGCCTAGCGAAGTCCTCACAACTGTTTAAAGTATTACGTTAACACTAACAAGTGCACTTTGAGAAATCCAGATCCCTTGTATCTGGTTTTCTCCCGGCTCCTTGACAAAGTAAAAACAAACTGTTAATAAAATACAGGGTGGTTAGGCTCTTGCCCTCACGCACTGTACATTATTAACTCAACAAAGTCAGCCGCGAAGAAAACCTAGGCTTCACTGAACCGAAACGAGTATGCAGGTTTATCGCTTAACCACTGCATCAAACAACAACTCGTAACACAGAAAAGCCTTACCCCAGTCTAGCATTACCTAGACTAGCAGAAAACAGGAATAATAATAATAACACACAGGGAAATGCATATACAAGTGCAACAAACATAAATCAATCCTATTCTAAGTTAACCCTTCCAAAATAGGCTATCTAATAGGCAAGTATCTCTGAGAACTCAAGCGATAATACGTTGGCTGACTAGCTCTGCACCAACGGGACCATGGAAGTTAAAAAAGGCAGGGAAAAGAGGAGATAAGAATGTAAGGTAGTAGAGAAAGTTCACATCAGTCAGAAGAATATATATAGTTAGCAAGGGAAATGAGAAGTCGCTCTGCCTAATGAGTTCTGACTAAAAAATGGCTAGACTTCTCTTTTATACCCGGCCCTCTAGTGAGCCCAACGTGAACTACTAAGGACCGCCCACTGACAATCATTACGTAATTTCTCTCTCTCCTCTGGGATAGACAAAGGCTCCCCTAGCACTGAGAGGAGGGGGAAGGGGGGAGTGCTAGTGAGTTAGGCCCACCTCCCGCATGGCGCACCCACTGACCCCCAACGGTGGCTGCTGCTTCTCCCATCATTACAAATAAGTTTTACACACAATACTTATAACTAATGATATAAAATAGAACTCGTTGACTCAGATGAAAACAAAATACATATTCATATTACTCATAGTACAACGGCTCACATGAACTAAGTTAGGAAACTCTACATAGCCTACAGCCAAAGTTCCTGCCCTGACGATCCTAGCGAGAGTGGGACATGACTAGGCGTTCTGTACAGCATGCTCACACTGGACATGCGTCACAAACCCAAAAAGGCAGGCAGCGGAACAATGCTCATGCAGGCTATGCACACAAAAGGCAGGAGGTATAATGCAGTCGGAGCCAAGAATATCCTAAACGCCATAACAATAATAATAATCGCCACGACAATGCAGGATTCCTATCAACAAAAAGAGCCTAAGTCGTTTGTGTCTCAATAAATCAAACTAGGCTGCGAAATGCTTGTGTAATCATAAACGGGTATGCATAAAAAGAGTAATTGGTTTAATATACTTAACCCGTTGAGCCCCGGCTAGTTATAATATTTTGTTCACCCCAGTCCCAAGCCATTTTCACTTATTTTTTTTGTTTGCTAAAATGGAAGACAAGGATGAGAAATGAAAAAAAAACAAAAAAAAATCACCTCTGACATTTTTTTTGGGGGGGGGGGGGCCGGTGGGGAATTGGGTGGGGGGAGCTTCAAAAAAATGTGTTGAGCCAAAATGGAAGAGAATGGTGAGAAATGAACACACAAATAAAAAAAAACTCATTTCGGTCATTTGGGGGGCGGGGGGGGGGGTGGTTTCAATAGTTCGTCTCCCCCGCATGACCACCCGCCCGGGAGCACTAGGGTAAAAACTGAGTATGGCATTGTACGGCATACATCCTAAGGAGTATGTCACATAAATCTCAAGCCTCTAGCTCCCATACGACCGGAGTAATGAAGGTTCAAAGTGGCGGTAAACTAGGGGTGTAAACTATCCCCACTAAGCCCACCACCGCCAGCCGCGCGGCTGTCTCGGCCCGCTCACACCTACTGGCCCGGCTCCCCCACACACTACGGTACCTCCCCCTCCTATTCTCCCGCCATTTCCTACCTTACGAGCCACGTAAGTGTTTTTTATATGTCGGACGCACGTGATGCGTCGCTGGGAGTTGGTGATCAAAGACTGCCGACGCAACACGTGCGACGCTGGGTCTCAACGGGTTAATGTCTACTGTGACTGATAAAGTCTAGCTAGAGTCAATGATACGAGATACTGGTGCACATGGCATGCCGCATAGCCTAGTGCAAATCTCAAGTCTGTGCGTCAAATATTACGTTATAGGGAAGGGTAGCTCTCTTGAGAAACCTTAATACCGAAGTATTAAGCGTTCTCCTGGCGTACCTCAAAAACAAGCAACCGAGCCTAGAACAGTGCAGAATGGTATAGGCAAAAAGCCCTCATTCGTGCATGCTCTACTCTCAATGGCACACAGACTAGAATTTACCCAATCAACTCCAGTTCCCAGGTATGTCGTGCAGCTTTTAGCTAAAGCCAGCACCCATCGGAAACAATACCTTATAGTATCAGACTCCTAGTCTAGCATTATCTAATCCAGCAGAACACTAATAATTATAGGAAGCGGTACTGAACAATATGAATGCCAACTAATGCTTCGTGATCAACTTATCTTAACAACTAACAAACATGGGTTATATAAGACCTTAATGCACAATACAACTGGCCAGCATGAAGCTGATTATGCAGAGTTAACCAGAGGGGGTATAATATTAATAAAAGGTGGTGAAAGATATGGAAAATGAGAGAGATAGGCAGAGGAAAAGATTCTCAGGTGCAACGAGGGGGACAGGTATCAAAGGGATAAGAGGGATGCGTTCTAGAAACCAGATCTGGGGGAGAAAGTAGCGAGAGAGCTGTATATATACTAGCACTAGTTCGAACCGCATAGGAAAAGGGGTAACAAGTCCTCTAGCCAATGCTAAAGAAGCTAGCCAAACATGACGTCACCAAGCATGGTACAAAAACTCCTCCAACGAATCCCCACGAGGTCAGCCAGCTATGACGTCATCGAGTATAGCAAAACACTGCGCGCCTCCCCACACTCTGTTCTACTCTCTCTCTCTCTCTCTCAAATCCTATCATTACTACTTAATGATAAAACATATACTTTGCAATTAAATATATAAAGCCTTGACATGGGTGAAAACAAAGAGCCTTTCTGGACTGCCCATGACACGAGCTTTCATATGAAATAAAGCACACAACAATACATCAACTGTAGCCACATCCACTGCCCTGGCGATCCTAGCGAGTCACTGTAGGACAAGCCATGCGGTTCTAACGGAGTGGTTAACGTCACACCCCCTCCAAGATTTTTCTCAGAGGCCCAAGGCTCACAAAAATCTGATTGTTAGAACCCATGCTATATCTCTACTTCCCATCACCCAGCGGCAGTAAAATATCTGGCACAGTTCTCAACAAAACATTTTACAAAATTATAACCCTCCCCAACACAATAGGTTAAATCATATATAGTTATGCTCCTCAAGAGCGAGCTTCTCTAGCCCAGCATTCTGAGAGGAGTTCAACTCAGAATTACTGCTATAACATACTGAAAAAATTCAACTATCAAAGAAAGAGTTTTTTATTTTATTTTTATGTTTTTAATTTGTTTATTTCGGCTGCACTATAGGGGCAAGCCTAGTTTTTTCTTCTATACCAAACGCTCCACTCCTGCTTTACGACCCAATACGCTGGGCTACAACCGCGAGCCAACAAGCACCAAGCGCAAAATACTATTCAAACTAAAGCAGGAGGCTACCCGTGTGTCAATCTACCCAGGATCATACACCCTTGAAAGACAATCTGCAACCACGTTGTCACAACCGGCAATATGGCGTATGTCCAGGCTATACTCCCGTAACATTAGCAACCACCTGGTCAGCCTCATATTCCGATTGTGAAACTGGTCCAAGAACTTGAGAGGGTGATGATCTGTGTAAACTACGACCGGACCATAGGCTGGAACATAGACCTCGAAATGCCCCAGCGCAAGCACAACCGCCAACAGCTCCTCCTCGACAGCAGAGCAGCTCCCCTGGGCCGAATTGAACTTCTCCGAGCAGAAACTAACAGGATGCTCCAGCCCATCATCGTCCTTTTTCACAAGGACGGCACCAGCCCCCACACCACTGGCACCCGCTGCCAGCTGGAAAGGCAGGCCAAAGTCAGGGGCCCCGAGGATCGGGTGAGTGCACAACAGGTGTTTTACTACTCTAAATGCCTTCGCACACTCAGGCGCCCATTTGACTTTCTTATCCTTCCAGTTATCCTCCACCTGAGCTTGACTGTCCCGTTCTCCTTCTCCACCTTGACTGTTAAACGTCATCACAGGCACAGTGAGAGGCTCCTTCATGAGATTAACGTGACATAACTGATTGCGCTTACGTCTGTCTGGAGCGGCCACCAAGCAATCCAGGTCCGATAGCCTCTCAACCACCCTATAAGGACCAGAGTACTTCGCGGATAAGGGATGACCTACAAGGGGCAGTAGAATCAACACCTCCTGACCCACGTGAAACTCCCTGAGTTTAACCTTGAGGTCGTACCTGTCCTTCATGAGGGCCTGAGAGCTAGTCAAATTACGGCCAGCCAACTCCAGACTGCGCAACATCCGTTCTCGACTGTCGGGGACATACTTGAGCATAGAACAAGGTTTATCTGCACCCTCCCATATTTCTTTAACCATATGGAGAGGCCCTCTGACACGGTGTCCAAAGACGAGCTCATTAGGGCTGAATCCCAAACTTTCCCCAGGTACCTCCCGTGCAGCAAATAAAACATATGGCAGGCCAAGATCCCAACCTTTCCCACCCTCAAAGCAACAACAACGAAGCACAGATTTTAAGGCTGAGTGCCATCGCTCTAACACACCCTGGCACTCCGGATGATACGCAGATGACCCAACCGTAACAATCCCATGCTGCGGCACTGCTTGAACAAAGAGGTCAGAAGTGAAGTTGGATCCTTGGTCTGACTGAATCTCCCGCGGGTAACCATACTGGGAAAAATACACTAGCAAGCTTCGGACCACCGTCTTCGCTGACCCATTTCTCATAGGGTATGCATCAGGGTACCTTGTTGCTACCTCCATGATGGTCAGGGGATACTTGTAAAAATCTCCCGACTGTGCATCACTGTCCTCCTTCAACTCGACAGCACCGGTACCACATTCAAGAACCTCCGGGTCTTCCAATTGCAATTTACGAATGTCCGAAGGAGCAAGCTTATCTAAGTGTTTGCGAAACAACTCATGCCCCCCTCCTACATTGAATTTAGCCTCCCGTTGCTCTCTCTCTGTGTATCGTTGCTGTCTCTTCGTCTTTTTAAACCCATCCTCTGCCTTCTTAGTAACAGTTAATGGGTCTTCTCCAGACTCGAAAATCGGTCCTAATAATGAGTCCCCGAGAATGTCCGTTGATACTAAATTCTCAACCGCATCAACTTTCAACCCCTTCTCGGTACCTTTCCTCCGCTTGTCTAAAGACTGTAGACCAGAATGTGACTCCCTGGATGCAAGAGATCTAGTGACAACACACGCCATAGTTTGCACCGGACACTTCACAACCCCCTCCTGCTCCTCCCTACTCACGTCGGCCGGCTTCTCGGCAACGACCAAGGGTGGAGCCTCAGAAGTAGGGCCCGCAAAGTCGTTGCCGAGAAGGAGGTCGACGCCCCCAACAGGTAACTTCTCCACAATTCCTACATCCAGGTCACGAGTCACACCATCAACTTCCATCTTCATTCTTACAAGCGGGTATGACCTTCTTGCATTAACCCCCTGAACCACAACCACCCGCGCCGTATTTACAGGTTTACCAGTGAAATTCCTCAACAATGTTTGCGATGCCCCAGTGTCACCCCAAATTCTCACCTCATGTCTTCTACCCCCCCCCCCCACTCCACACAACCGAGTCCCCTGTGGTCACTAAAGGCATCACGGCCAGGGAATAAGCCTTCCCGATCCTTCTGCACTGGCAGTGTATTTACCTCGGAAGAATTGCCTCTAACAAACTCCGATGTCCTCTTGAACACTCCAATGCCGTGAGCAAAAGACACGGCTGCCGGAGGAGGTCGACTAGGGCACTCATTTGCCTTATGACCCTCCTGGTGGCACTTAAAACACATAAATTTTGGTTTCGGCTTATACTGTGATGTAAAAGGCCCCGACTTTTCTTATACGGCGTGGTGTTAGGTTTGGATTCAGTTTTAGTTTCATTGCTCTTTTGTTTAAATGTGTCATTGCTACGGGGAGGGGGAGGATAACGGTCCTTAGCACTTGCATCGTACTTCTGTGAGGACCCGCAACCCCGAATCAATGACAGCCGTAGATCAGCCATTTCTGCTGCTTCTACTAGAGTTCTTGGGTTTTTCTCCTTTAAGTTCAAAGTTAGATCACCGCCCGTGCTCTTAAAGAACTGCTCCAACATCATCAACTGCTTAACTCCATCAAACGTTGTTACCTTCTCAGATCGGAGCCAGTTCCCCATAGCATCGGACAAGTCCCGGGCGTGTTCCAAAAAGGTGCTATCTCTTCCCTTAGTTACACCCCGGAACTTCAAACGGTACATTTCTGGTTGCAGTTCGTAAGCCCTCAGGACAGCCTCCTTGAGATCGTCATACACAATACATGACTCCAAAGGTAACGCATCGTAGGCTTTAAGACCCTTGCCTATTAATCTAGAGGATACAAGTGCTGCCCATTTATTCTCTGGCCACTGGTGTTCCTGGCACTTCTTCTCAAAGCGTGCGAAAAATTATGTTACCCCACTCTCATCAAACACCAGAACCAGTTTCAATAAGTGCGAGAGAGATTGATCATGAGCACGGTTACCAGCCCCAAGTCGCTGTCCCGTTGTCTCTACTCGCGACTTCTCTACGTCCCTGTCGGCACAGTACTTAGTCGACTCAGCTTGGATTTTTGCTAGCTCTATTTGCTGCTGAAGCTCACCTGCCCTTTGTTGCTGGTGACTTTTTCTCTCTTCTATCTTGGCTAATTCTATTTGCTGCTTAATTTTAGCTAATTCGAGCTGAAGCAATAATTCTGGAGTTAACCCTTGAGGAGGTGAAGGTGCTATAATGTTTGAAATTACCGGTGGTCCCCCCAGGGGCAACCCACCCTGCCAGTCACCACCCAACTGTGGAAGCGTACCCGGGGTCGGCAAACCACTGGGATGGCTGGGAGTCGAGTGTAGGGGAAGCATGGCCGAAGGGCTCTGAGCACTCAACCCATCTCGCTCACCAGTCACCCTGCCCAGTACACACATTATCAAGTTATCCCTGGTCATGTTGCTAGTACCCGCATGACCGATAGCTGTGGCCAGGCATTGAAGACCGTACCGATCCATACCCTCCAACCGCTCGGCAGTAACAGGCCATTGCAAAAATATCCTAGCATCCTCCTCACAGTTCACCTGATTAACCATTTCATCATACTGCTGTTCCTCAGTTTCGACATTACGTACTGTGTCTCCATTCTCCTCTGATCCGGTATAAGACATGATGCTCACAAAAAAATGTCACCTCAATATTCAGAAAAGAAGCACCCCAAACTCTTATACCTCAATATACACACACAAATTCTCGGAAATACTCAAGGGCTATACTATGTTGCAAAAAAAATTATTCTTGCTGATCCCCGCAAAATATTCCCCAAAACAACAAATGTTCCCTGCTAATAAATGTAGGTTCACCAAATCCTAGGTAAGGTCGCCATTTGTTACGACTGAGGTTCAAATATATCAGGGCTCTTATTCATTGGACTAGTAATGGCATAAATGCTACAACGGAAAGCGCTAGATCCATCCTCTGATGTATATTCCCAGTGAACAAAGAACACAAATACTCTCCAGAGTTCTATATGCAATAATAGGTTATCAAACTCTCAATAAATGTGCATCTACTCAAGGCTTAATGTTATGTGAAAACAGCCTATTACTACCTATAACCGAAGGTGCTTGGTTATGGTATGCAAAGTAAGGTGGTAAGAGAAGTTACAGCTTACGTTACTTTAATCAATAAATGTCAGGCACTCCTGCATGAAAGAAAGTGCACTAAAGTCCTTCAACACCAACAAGGAATCTTCTTTAAATGTTAGATGCTATCAAGATGCTTGAATCGGAAATGGAACCCAAAAAGGCAGGCAGCGGAACAATGCTCGTGCAGGCTATGCACACAAAAGGCAGGAGATATAATGCAGTCGGAGCCAAGAATATCCTAAACGCCACAACAATAATAATAATCGCCACGACAATGCAGTATTCCTATCAACAAAAAGAGCCTAAGTCGTTTGTGTCTCAATACATCAAACTAGGCTGCGAAATGCTTGTGTAATCATAAACGGGTATGCATAAAAAAGAGTAATTGGTTTAATATACTTAATGTCTACTGTGACTGATAAAGTCTAGCTAGAGTCAATGATACGAGATACTGGTGCGCACGGCATGCCGCATAGCCTAGTGCAAATCTCAAGTCTGTGCGTCAAATATTACGTTATAGGGAAGGGTAGCTCTCTTGAGAAACCTTAATACCGAAGTATTAAGCGTTCTCTTGGCGTACCTCAAAAACAAGCAACCGAGCCTAGAACAGTGCAGAATGGTATAGGCAAAAAGCCCTCATTCGTGCATGCTCTACTCTCAATGGCACACAGACTAGAATTTACCCAATCAACTCCAGTTCTCAGGTATGTCGTGCAGCTTTTAACTAAAGCCAGCACCCATCGGAAACAATACCTTATAGTATCAGATTCCTAGTCTAGCATTATCTAATCCAGCAGAACACTAATAATTATAGGAAGCGGTACTGAACAATATGAATGCCAACCAATGCTTCGTGATCAACTTATCTTAACAACTAACATACATGGGTTATATAAGACCTTAATGCACAATACAACTGGCCAGCATGAATCTGATTATGCAGAGTTAACCAGAGGGGGCATAATATTAATAAAAGGTGGTGAAAGATATGGAAAATGAGAGAGATAGGCAGAGGAAAAGATTCTCAGGTGCAACGAGGGGGACAGGTATCAAAGGGATAAGAGGGATGCGTTCTAGAAACCAGATCTGGGGGAGAAAGTAGTGAGAGAGCTGTATATATACTAGCACTAGTTCGAACCGCGTAGGAAAAGGGGTAACAAGTCCTCTAGCCAATGCTAAAGAAGCTAGCCAAACATGACGTCACCAAGCATGGTACAAAAACTCCTCCAACGAATCCCCACGAGGCCAGCCAGCTATGACGTCATCGAGTATAGCAAAACACTGCGCGCCTCCCAACACTCTGTTCTACTCTCTCTCTCTCTCTCTCTCTCTCTCTCCCTCAAATCCTATCATTACTACTTAATGATAAAACATATACTTTGCAATTAAATATATAAAGCCTTGACATGGGTGAAAACAAAGAGCCTTTCTGGACTGCCCATGACACGAGCTTTCATATGAAATAAAGCACACAACAATACATCAACTGTAGCCACATCCACTGCCCTGGCGATCCTAGCGAGTCACTGTAGGACAAGCCATGCGGTTCTAACGGAGTGGTTAACGTCACAATACGTTTAACCCTTCCCGCCCGGGCAGCATTTTAAAAGGACACCGCGGCAGATGTGCAGGAGCCCGGGTGTCCTTTTAAAATCCGTAAGCTTGAAAGCCTATTAACCCAGCAAGTGCGGATCTCCTTATATAAGGCCTACCGGTGGGCTGCGGAACTCCTTATATAATTATTATGGTCCTTCCAACAACCAACAATACTCCTAAAATCGATTAATGAAATTTACAAACACATGTGGCAGTCCGTGGACTCCAACCCAGGATGCTCACACCGAAAATCAACACCTTATACATCGCACCACGAAAACAGTTAAAGGTTGGTGGACATTGCCTACGATTTATTATGCAACTTTGAATCCTGCATATCAATCTAAGCATGTACACACATCCCAACTGCAACTCACGTAGGCTATGCATATGTGAATGGAAAGAGCAATTAATGGGGGCCTTAACCACTTAGGGAAGTCCTCTCGATAAATTACTCCTGAACCAATATCAATTATTATGTTCCTTCCAACAACCAACAATACTCCTAAAATCGATTAATGAAATTTACAAACACATGTGGCAGTCCGTGGACTCGAACCCAGGATGCTCACACCGAAAATCAACACCTTATACATCGCACCACGAAGACAGTTAAAGGTTGGTGGACACTGCCTACGATTTATTATGTAACTTCGAATCCTGCATATCAATCTAAACATGTGCACACATCCCAACTGCAACTCACGTAGGCTATGCATATGTGAATGGAAAGAGCAATTAATGGGGCCTTATCCACTTAGGGAAGTCCTCTCGATAAATTACTCCTGAACCAATATCAATTATTATGTTCCTTCCAACAACCAACAATACTCCTAAAATCGATTAATGAAATTTACAAACACATGTGGCAGTCCGTGGACTCGAACCCAGGATGCTCACACCAAAAAAATCAACACCTTATACATCGCACCACGAAGACAGTTAAAGGTTGGTGGACACTGCCTACGATTTATTATGCAACTTCGAATCCTGCATATCAATCTAAGCATGTACACTCATCCCAACTGCAACTCACGTAGGCTATGCATATGTGAATGGAAAGAGCAATTAATGGGGCCTTAACCACTTAGGGAAGTCCTCTCGATAAATTACTCCTGAACCAATATCAATTATTATGTTCCTTCCAACAACCAACAATACTCCTAAAATCGATTAATGAAATTTACAAACACATGTGGCAGTCCGTGGACTCAAACCCAGGATGCTCACACCGAAAATCAACACCTTATACATCGCACCACGAAGACAGTTAAAGGTTGGTGGACACTGCCTACGATTTATTATGCAACTTCGAATCCTGCATATCAATCTAAGCATGTACACACATCCCAACTGCATCCAAGGCCTAAAAAAAAAAAACATTTAAATCAGCTCAGTATATATTTTTTTTTTTTTAGTGTTTTTTGTTTTGTTTTTTATTGCCCCTTGGCCCTGCCAAATATCACTCCTCCACATCCCCTCCTTCCCCCCCCCCCCCCCCCCCTTCAATTATCACGTTTTCTCCCTGTTATTACCTTATTCTTAGGTATATATTCGTGCTAACATTAGCGAGTTGCTAGCAGGGCGTGATCATATGTGTTACTAAGTGTGGGAAAGAGCGAGAGAGAGACTACCACGCAACAGTGTCTCGCCAGCCGTCTGGCCGGCTAGCTGGCTGGCAGGCTGCCTCAGCCATAACTTATGTAACTCCCGGCCTCTATCGCCAATTTTGACCATCCAAACGCTGTCTCCACTTGTTTTATTGCTGTAACAGGTTAATACTTTTATAATCAACGTAAAATAGGCGCATATGGATAAGTATTAATGATATTTATGGCACAATGACGATTTGAGTTTAGGAAACCGTCTAAATACCTCTGCACAGGGAGGGGTGGCCAATAACCCACCTACGCAACGGAGAGGTTAAGCTTGTTTTGAAAGCCGTGCGTCCGACGTATCTAAACACAGCTGGTCGGAGGCAACGCGCGCACCTCCGAAAGCAAGCAGACGTCGGATCTTTGTTGTTGTGTGGTCTGCTAAGACAGATTTAGTGTTGAAAATTATGTCATATTGCTAACATCACCTCGAAACTCTCTCCACGGAAATCGTCATCACAACTGAACCAGTTGACTTGGAGAGCTCTACTCAACGCCATTCTACAGATTGGAAACCGCCGTACGTTTAGAGATGCGTGGGAGTTTTCTAGAAGTTAAAATAACAGATACGGTAGCCTAGGCGTAGACGTTTTTCGGCCATATCGCCCGGATCTCAACAACATTCTTAGAAGGGCGAGCCCGTGTGGGAAGGGTTAATAGAGGTCTAGGGAGCAAACTATAAATCTCCAGTTAAAGGGGGGGGGGGTATTTATTTGCCTATTTATATATATTTTATTATTTTTTAGTTTCCTCCCTAGACCTCCATCATGATTACACAAGAAACAAAAATACTCAAGACCCCCCCTTCGAGATAAATTTGTACGTCCTGTCAGAAGCCCGATACCTGGCCAAACACCTTTTATCGATCTAAAGTGTGGCGCAGAATTCAGTTATCCAGTTGATTTAGGGGAGATTTGTATATAATTATTTGAGATACCAGCCCTTTTTATAGATGAGGAAGAGTTTAGGGCTGCATAAACTACACTGTATGTACGTGGGCTCCGTTATGCCGAGGGAGAAGTGTTGGAAGGTACAATAGTGAGGATGCAAGCTTGTGAGATTTAATACAGTTTAATTAAGTAAGACAGTAGTATTTACATGGCCATTACTGACATACAAGTAAAAATATACAAGGTATAGATATACAATATTTTGGGACATACACTGTGAGACATAATATGAATTATTTCTGAAAACCCCTAGGTGATTAGATAAATATGTAATAGTGTAGCTAGTTGGAGTTTAATGTAATATGTTTGTAAAACAGGGTAATTCGTGCATTGGGATGCAGAGGTTGAGTGGCTGAGTGGCCACATCAATGTATAACAAAGTCACTGTGCTCGAATAATAATAATAAATAGGTAGCGTGTGAGGGTATCGATAAAACGCATACTGAATTTAATTAAATACTACGTTAACCCCCTGGACCCCAGCGACGCACGTGATGCGATGGCAATATACAGTGTGCAACGCTAAACCCCAGCACCGTATAGAGTGCGTTTCGGTAAATACTCCGGTTCTATGGCACCTAGAGAGCTCAGATTTATACAAGAACTGTATAAGTATCCCAAGCAACAATGCCGATGGTTGAAAGCCCTCAAAGTCCAGCACGCAAAAACGTGTTTTTGCATGTTTTCCCTACCCATTTCCCCATGTTATTTCGACTTTTGGGTGCCCCGTAGGACCCCTTAATGATTTAGGGGATTGTTTTTTTGTGTTTTTTCCTTCATTTCTAACCTATTCCAGGTGTTTTCTGGATTTTTATTTTGTTTTAAACCTGCTGCTCCTGGGGTGTACATTTATATTATATTGCCTGGGCTCAGTGGGTTAAAGGGGGTCTGAAAGACAGACCACAACTTATTATGCAATTTCTACACCAGGAGTCCTGATATAGAGAAGGAGAGGCCAGGTAGCGCTCTGAGATTACTAGATGCCAGGGAGCTTTCTAATTGGATACCTATCTGGGATTTGCCATTGTAGGTAAGGTCGGTAGGGCCAGTAAGCGCCTAATAAGTAGCCAGTAAGCATTCAGATCTCGGAGGGGAAGTGAGATACCTTCCCCTTTTTGCCTGAATACCTATCTGGTTTCTAGCTGGAGCTGGCTCTAGGTATAATGCATGGAAAAAGGGTGTGAGGAGGCTGCAAGGAAAGGGTTGCTGTAGGCCCTTCTCGTGTCGGTGATGAGGGTAGGGGGGACGGCAGCGGAAGCGCCCTCCTAATTGGCCTACAGATTCCCAGGACCAATCAGTGGGGCTGCAGGTCGGTGACGTTTGGGCCGTAGGATTGGCTGGCGGGGACGTCGTCTGCACCTATCTGGGGTCGGCTTGGGAGGGTGACGTTACTTCCGGTGTGTTGGTGCGTCGCCTCTTGTGCACAGGGAAAGTCCGCGGGGGCATTGTGTGGAGGTGGATGGAGGCTTCTCTTTTTCGGGGGGTTACTGCTGCTTTTTGGGGCCATTCTTTATGAGGGGTGAATGGTCCATGTTGCTCCGGTTGAGGTATGTGGGTTCACTCGTCACCATGGGTAACTGGCCCAAGTTGCTCCGGTTGTGGTATAACAATATTGGTGGTAGTGGTGGTAATCTGGGGGGTGGTGTCACTGAAAGCAGAGGTCAGTGATCTCTTGGCACGTGCATCGCCCCTTGCACGCATATTGCATGCTTGTTTTCGTACTGGAGCTTCGTCCTCTGAACTACTCTCGTAGAAGTAGAGGTAAGAGGGCTTTCTGGCAGCCACTCTGTCTCCCACACCCGCTGTCACCGCCAGAAGGAGGGCTAGTTGTGTCATCGGACTGTGCGGAAGAAGGACATGAAGGCTCCATGATGACTGTGTGTGTACTGAGTGTGTGGGAGCGAGCGGAGTGTGTGTTGAGATGGTATAGAGAGTTTCCATGTAGGCCTATTCCCAAGCCAATTTGCAGCTGCCTGTATCTATGCGCGCAGCTTTGGTACAAGTGTGAAATTTTATCTTCCGTAAGAAGCGTCGCAGACCACCAGTAAAACCTTCCAGAAGGAACGTCGCCACCCCCTGGTTAATTACTTCTTGAAAACAAAAAATAGAATACGATACTGTACCAATTTGTGAGAGAAGAAAAGGAAAAGAAAAGAAATTATGCAAACAAATGAATAATGAATCCAGAGTACACATCATCTCTTCTATACACAAACTTTATTTCTTGTTTTCATTTTCCCCAATAAATTGAGTGGTGGCAGCAATCTTCATGTTCATTGAATTATTATTGTGTGGTACTTTGCATGTTCATATTGCTCAATAAAGAGTCGAGATTCGCATACCCAAAGTTGACATTTACAAAATGATACAAGAAGCAAACACCTGCTGTGCAACACATAAGTGCATATGTTCCATAGTGACTCTATAAGTTTACAACTCATTACCCCAGAATTAATGCGTGCCACCTCGCACCTATACAAAGTAGAGGTAATCAGCATGAAATAAAGGGTGTACTAGACAAAACATTTATCCGGAGGCTACCGACGCAAATCCATCCTGGCCAGAGTTTTCCTGCCACCATTGCCAGAGATACACTACAATTCCAACAAATCCCCTTTTAGTCACAAGAGACTACAGAGTCCTGTGGTAGCCATATTCAAGGACATGTATTGGGATTGCTCACCTCATAGCTGTCGTGACCTACTTTGCCCTTCATACTCAATACCAATCTATATATATATATTTTTTTTTTTTCTATATTCAAACTACTCCCTCTCGGGCATAAGCTGATAGCCTTTACACTCTACCGCTGCACACGGTGAGGCCCGTGAGGTCTTGCTCCAGTCTAGGGAGTGAGCCATGCGAAGCTTCACGGCTCGAAGCAATCCCATCTCTGAAGCCGCCTCGCCTCTGCGCTTCACAGTCTCGCTCCCTACACTCGGACCCTCACTCTCAGAACGCCACCTATTGAGCAATTAACTCACTAAGCATTGCCCCCCTTTAGCATATTTTTGAATATGGGAATATTCATACAATGCTATTTAATCATGGAACAATAATGGTATTTTTTTGGCATTTCGGTGAGCTGTGGTAATGCACTGATACTAGGTACAGCACAAATTCCATCCCAATAATATCTTCTCATTGACGTATTGGGGGTTCGAACCCGGGTCCATTGGATTACCAGTCCAGTGGCAAGACCACTCCACCACACCTCCCCTATATACTTTGAACACATGCATGAAGCTTATTTCATTGACGTAAGTTACATATGAGATTGGCTGGCATATCTTGCCCTCACTTTATACCAACGACGAAGGAGCTGCCCCCGGCCTGGAACAATCAAAGTAACTGCCTTTTCCTCTAAAGGAGCTTCACCCCTATAGTGTTCTAGTCATCAGGAAGAATGGGACCTTTAGCGAATATCTTCTATGCCTGGTTAGCTAAATGCATTTCCAGAAAAGAAGTGCAAGCAGAATCATCACGACGATGCAGGCTCTCCTCTATTGTTTAGGTCTGCACTCCTGTATCAGAGGGATACAAGGTCCTCCCCGTTAAACAGGACATAATGTGAAAGACCTAGACTGTGACGGAGGGCAGTGGTGGTGAACAGCTTGGTTGAGCATAGAGAGATAGAATAAGATATAGGAAAACTTGACTATGTAGGACAATTTTTGTAAATTTCATATAAATACAGTTTAACAATGTGAGATGCGTGTGTGTTTCTCTGAATCCATGGCCGCATGTTCAATATTTTGTATTTAATAATCATGATACGCAATTGTATCTTAATACATATTTTATATCACATTAACTTTCTCAATGACTGCATAAATTAACTCTCTCTTCCACGATATCCTCAACCTCTACGATGAGAGTAAAGCTGTAGATATTATATACCTTGATTTTCAAAAGGCCTTTGACAAAGTTCCCCACAAACGTTTACTGCTAAAACTAAAAGCGCATGGAATACAAGACGGTGTGTTGAAATGGAAAGAAAATTGGCTCAGCGACAGAAAGCAAAGAGTAGTCATAAACGGTAAGGCATCAAAATGGACCAATGTAAGCAGCGGGGTACCCCAGGGATCGGTACTAGGACCAATTCTCTTTCTAATTTACATCAACGACATAGATGAGGGTCTCACCTGTACAATCTCAAAATTTGCTGACGATACAAAAATTGCAAATAGCGTACTCTCAAAAGAACAAGTTGACGATATGCAACACAATCTAGATAAATTGTCATGTTGGGCCCAAATTTGGCAAATGAGTTTCAATGCGGATAAATGTAAAGTACTACATATCGGATACCTAAATGAGAAAGCAAACTATTCGATGAATGGCACTCAGCTTAAGAATGTAAACAGAGAAACCGATCTGGGAGTAACAATATCGAGTAACCTAAAACCGAGTCAACAATGTTCAGAAGTTGTTAAGAAGGCAAACAAAATAATTGGCTTTATAGGCAGGTCATTTGAGCATAAATCCAAAGAAGTTATCCTAACCCTTTACAATTCATTAGTCCGCCCTCTTCTGGAATACTGCGTTCAATCCTGGTGCCCTTATTACCAAAAAGATATAAACAAGCTAGAACGAGTTCAACGTAGAGTTACCAAAATGATACCTAGCCTAAAGAACAAACCATACGAAGAGCGTCTTAGAGAATTAAATCTATTTCCTTTAACCCAGCGCAGATTAAGAGGTGACTTAATTCAAGTGTTCAAAATCATCAAAGGCATCGACAATATGAACTGTAGTAAGTACTTCACTATTGACCAATCTAATTACACGCGGGGAAACGGTTGCAAAATTATTGGTAAATCTTTTAACTCACACGAATCTAAGAATTTCTTCTTCAATCGAGTTGTCAACTTGTGGAATGGGCTTCCCCGAAACGTTATAGACTGCATCACCGTTGATTCATTTAAACTCCGCCTAGACAAATATCTCGCATCAAACCCGCGACTGACTGCGTTTGTAAATGAATAACTTTATTTTATCCCCCCCTCAGTTACTAACCCATCTGTCCCCTACTAACTTCCTAATCCTGCCACGGACATTAGTTCCAGGGCAGTAATTCCCTTTCCAATGTTCCCTTACCCACTCTAAACCACTGTTTGGTCACTTGATCCTCAGTGTTTTGGAGGACAAGCAACCTAGAAGGGTCACTAGATCTGTTGTTGCTTGATTTCCTTTGTACTCCTTTGTACGTATGGACGCCATGGCGTCCTGAGCTATTTTTGCCCTGGCGCACGAATGGACGCCATGGCGTCCTTAAGCCCTGTACGAAATTTGGTAAAAGCACACGAAATACGCCATGGCGTCCATTTAGGACTAGATATTATCTGGTCTACTAGTCCATATGTGGAGGTATCTGGCAAAAATTAATTGCTGGGTGAGGCTTTAGCAGCCCCAGACCGTGTGTCGCCTGTCCATGGAAACTAAAAAAAAATACTCAGAACTGAGAGGGTTAATGAACTGTGTTGCTGCAAATGGTAAAAGTAGAAAAAGTCACTGTAGAAAAACAAAAAGTTTATTGAATATACCACATAAAACGTACTAATGGTGTTCGGTACTGCCAGTGCTTATGAAATAAAACAATGTGTTGTTCATAATGGGAAACTCTTCTACTGCAATTTAAGGGCGTTGCCCGATTAATCTCCTTGACTCTTTCCATGACAAATGTGACATCTACGATGAACTTCAATTAGTTGACATTGTTTACCTTGATTTTCAAAAAACAATCCTCACAAACTACTACAATCTTATGGCATAGACGGTCATATACTCCAATGAATCGATGACTTACTTACAGAGCGAATCCAACATGTAGTATGTGACGCATGTCCACGTGTGAGCATGCTGTACAGAACGCCTAGTCATGCCCCACTCTCGCTAGGATCGTCAGGGCAGGAACTTTGGCTGTAGTCTATGTAGAGTTTCCTAACTTAGTTCGTGTGAGCTGTTGTACTATAAGTATTATGAATATGTATTTTGTTTTCATCTGAGTCAACGAGTTCTATTTTATATCATTAGTTATAAGTATTGTGTGTAAAACTTATTTGTAATGATGGGAAGAGAAACAGCCACAGTTAGGTGTCAGTGGGTACGCCAGGCAGGAGGTAGGCCTAACTCACTAGCACTCCTCCGGGGAGCCTTTGTGTATCCCAGAGGAGAGAGAGAAATTACGTAATGGTTGTCAGTGGGCGGTCCTTAGTAGTTCACGTTGGGCTCACTAGAGGGCCGGGTATAAAAGGAACTCATTATTCAGAGCGACTTCTCATTTCCCTTGCTAACTATTTATATTCTTCTGACTGATGGGAACTTTCTCTACTACCTTACATTCTTATTTTCTCTTTTCCCTGCCCTGTTTAACTTCCATGGTCCCGTTGGTGCAGAGCTAGTCAGCCAACGTATTATCGCTTGAGTTCTCACGAGATACTTGCCTATTAGATAGCCTATTTTGGAAGGGTTGACTTAGAATAGGATTGATTTATGTTTGTTGCACTTGTATATGCATTTCCCTGTGTGTTATTATTATTATTCCTGTTTTCTGCTAGTCTAGGTAATGCTAGACTGGGGTAAGGTTTTTCTGTGTTACGAGTTGTTGTTTGATGCAGTGGTTAAGCGATAAACCTGCATACTCGTTTCGGTTCAGTGAAGCCTAGGTTGTCTTCGCGGCTGACTGTGTTAAGTTAATAATTTACAGTGCGTGAGGGCAAGAGCCTAACCACCCTGTATTTTATTAACAGTTTGTTTTTACTTTGTCAAGGAGCCGGGAGAAAACCAGATACAAGGGATCTGGATTTCTCAAAGTGCACTTGTTAGTTTTAACGTAATACTTTAACCCTTAATTAGCGGCGAGCAACATAAGTCGAGTTAAATAAAGCTGGACTATGTGGCGGCGCTCGACATAGGTCGAGTGGCAATTTCAGCACGTAATGTGGCTGAGAGAGAGAGACAAGTGGTGGCAGGAGACTAGCGAGCGTATGACTGCTCCAGACCACCGCGGCGAACCTACTGACACAAATCTCAGCTCCCTCCTCCCTCTCTCACTCGCTACATACTCAATTATGTACCGAAAGTACCGAATTACCTGCTTTTTGCACTCGCGTTGCACGGTTATTGCAAGAAAACTATCCATCATACAAGGATCGTTATGGTGTCATTCGAAAGCTCTGTTTATGCCCTTTCAGGGACAGGTACTTGTTTTACGTTCTGGGTCTTATTTAGGCATGAAAATGATCACGTAAACAGCCCTATTTTGGCTAAAAACACCCCGCTGTGCGGTACATATAAATAAACCGCATAGGCCGCTCGTAAGGTGTTAAACAGTCGTGAGGACTTCGCTAGGCTACGAGCCGTTTTTGCTCAGTCACTGCTACCGTTTTGCCTACAGTACCCCAGCTAGACTTTGCTCGATTAGTAGATACAGAATAGTATTGAAGCTTTCCTTATGTATGATATTGTTTATGCACTATTGATTTCATGTGTTGCAAGCTTGGCTACTTTAGTGATTAGTGGCCCACGAGCACAATCCGAGTAGGCTATTGCCGTTGCATTTGCGGAGTACTTCCTTTTAATGTTTGCCATTTACTATTGCATATTCTTTTAATTATTCTTATGCCATTTTAAACCTTTAATAGTATTTAATTGCCAGTGTTTTTGCTTATTGAATTACTGTTCAAAATCTGATACGTACTTCTTACGAGCATCCGAGAAGCATCTAACTTTTTTCAGATGATTCCTTGCTCGATGCTTAAGGACTATTAATTAACGTAACGTAATAGTGCCGATCCGAAGTAGAGGGTGGTGGACCTCTTAAGTTCATAGTCAAGGGTGGATTACTTCGGCTTCGGCCAACACTATTCTTTTGTGTTGTTGTTTTTACTTCATTGTTTGATTGTTGACCAGACTAGATAATTCCAGTCTCTTTATTAGTCTGTTGTTGAACACTAGTACCGAGTTCTTGTATACCCCGTTATAACAGATTGAACTCTGGAGGGTATTGGTGTTTTTTGTTCAGCTGGCAGTACTCAGGGGTTGGGATCGTGTGTTTCCGTTGAGGCAGCGAGCCGTATTGGAGTCCTGATTGAGAGCTCTTGTGTACCCGAGTGCCAGTTCGTAACAAATGGCGACCTTGCTTAGGATTTTGTGAACAGTATACATTTTTGCAGAGTTGTACAACATTTGTTTGTTTGTATTTTAGCGTGCATATTGAAGAATATTTTGTTTGTATGGCAATTAGTAAAGCATTTAAGAGACTCCAGTTAATTTAGTAATTAGTGCTTGCATAGTAAGTTTAACACTTTTGTCTCGAGATTTTATTTGTGGACTTCAGTATGTCGTGCATTAGCACTGACGATGAGCGAGAGATGTCATTTGAAGGTGTGCCGTTAGTAACCAGTGAGGAGGATGCTAGAGTTTTTGTGAGTAAGCGGTACCACGTGACAGAGGAGAGGCTGACTGGGGTGGATGTTTGTGGCTTGCACCTGATAGCCAAGGTTTTGGGCACTTCCAATGTAGCAGGGATGTCCAAGGGGGAGCTGATTTCCTGGGTGTTGCGTGGGCGACATGGGGTTTCGGAGGAGAGGGCGTTTGGGGGGGTCCTCCCCAGATTCCCTCTGACTCGACTCCCACAATGCCGTCCACTCAGTTACCGGAGGTTAGCACTCTCCCACAGAGGGATGAGAATTGGCAGATTGGAGGGCCCTCGGGTGGTGCACGTGGTGGTTCCCCAGTTTTTGCCCCCCCTCCTTCAGTAGTGGCAGCTCCCTCTTCTGCCTGTCTCCAGATATGGTCTTTAGACTTGAGCTTGCTAAGATTGAGGCTAGGAAGCAGGAGAATGAGACTAGGAGGCATGAGAATGAGACTAGGAGGCATGAGATTGAGGTTAGGAGGCAGGAGGATGAGACCAGGAGGCATGAGGCTGAGCTTAGGTACGACTCGGAGAAATATTGTGCTAAATTAGATTTAGCTAAGACTCGTGCAGAGTCGACAGGGACTCGGATGGGCCGTGAGGGCCAAGTAAGAGAACAGTCCTTGGCCCACTTAGTCAAATTGGTGCCGGTATTTAGTGAAACTGAAGTCACAGAATTTTTTAATCGTTTTGAGAAGAAGTGTAAGGAGCATAATTGGCCTGAAGAGAAGTGGGCAGCTCTAGTCTCCTCAAGACTTACGGGTAAGGGTCTGAAGGCTTATGATGCACTGCCTTTAGAGTCTTGCATTGACTACCCAGAATTGAAGAGAGCTGTCCTACGGGCATACGAGTTGCAACCGGAAACATATCGATTGAAGTTTCGGGGTGTTACAAAGACTAGGGAGGCGACCTTTCTTGACCATGCCCGGGACTTAAAAGATGCACTTAAAAACTGGACACGTTCTGAGAAAGCTGAGACGGCAGAACAGTTGACTGAGCTGTTTCTGCTCGAGCAGTTTTATAAGTGTACTGGTGCAGAAATGACTTTAACTATTAAAGAAAAGAACTCAAGAACTCTTCAAGAGGCAGCTGAGATGGCTGACCTCAGGTTGTCGCTAATCAGGGGATGTGAATCTGTAAAGCGTGTTGATGCAGTTCCCAAGGGGCGCGATACTCCAAACCCTCGAGCTCAGGACAATCACTATAGATATAAACCACAGTTTAAAAGCCAAGATACCAGGACTGAACCAAAGACTACAGCCGTCCCATTACAGAAGGGTCAGAACTCCGCCCCTTATCAGAAGAGACCGATAGGGGAAGTGGAATGTTTTCATTGTAGAAAGAAGGGGCATTATGCAAAATCTTGTCCTGGTAAGCCGCCAGCTGCAGCCGTGTCTTTGGTGCGCAGCATAGGTGTGGCTGAAATGTCGTCTGGATTTACCCAGGGTAGTTTGCCAGCGGCAGGGTCACAGGCTATGTATAAGACTCAGGAAGGCTCGTCCCCTGTCCGTGATGTCTTTTGCGCCCATAGAGGGACCGGTAGAGTAAGTTGGGCGGGTTGCCAGCATAAGGTGGAAGTTTTGCGTGATACTGGAGCTTCACAGACACTTTTGAAGAATTTCACGGGGCGACCAATTAATGCGGCACGGGTGGTTGTTGTTCAGGGTATTAATGCAGGTCGTACCCGTTGGTTCATGTGGAGCTGGAAATTGATGGTGTGATTAAGGACTTAGATGTGGGGATCGTTGAGAAATTGCCAGTGGAGGGCGTCGACCTTCTTCTCGGCAACGACTTTGCGGTGCCTACTTTAGAAGTTCCACCCTTAGTCGTTGCCGAGAGGCCGGCCGACGTGAGTAGGGAGGAACAAGAGTGGGTGGTGAGTTGTCGATGCCAACAGATGGCGTGTGTCGTAACTCGTTCCCAAGCATTTAAGGTATCACAGCCTATTTCACAGGCCACAGAACAGCGGAGGAAGGGAATTAAGGAGAAGCGGAAGGCTGGGAAAAGTTTGAAGAGTTTAGAACCAGTGGCTCTCCCAAAAGACCCAATAGCAGGACCTTTGACCGAGTCTGTTGTAACTCCAGTGCCTAAGACAGTTGATAAAGTAGTGGAGGAGGCAGAGACTCAGAGACAGCACCGTTACCTGCAGCGAGAAAACCGGATGTCTAAGTTGGATGTTGGGGGAGGGCATGAGTTGTTGACCAAGCAGTTAGACATGTTGGCTCCCACAGACATTCGAAAGTTGCAATTAGAGGATCCAGAGGTTTTGCAGTGTACCAATGGGGCTGTGGAGTTAGAAGAGGATAGGGATGCAAAGGCAGGGGATTTTTTTTTCTTTAATGGAATTTTATACCACCGATTTCAAGATCCTAAAAGGAACTGGGAGGGCGGATCAGGTACAGTTGACCAGCTGGTCGTGCCAGAGGGCTGCAGGGAAAGTTTGCTTAGGTTGGCTCATGATTCTCCATTATCAGGACATTTGGGTGCCAAGAAAACGGTGGCGGCTTTGGGGAAATTGTTTTGGTGGCCGGGGATGAAGTCTCATGTGCAGTCATGGATAAACTCATGTGATATTTGTCAACGTGTCGGGAAACCGAACCAAGTTATTCCTAAGGCTCCGTTACACCCTATTCCTGTGATTGGGCCACCCTTTAGTAAAATTATTGTTGACATGGTTGGTCCACTCCCTCCCACTAAGGCTGGAAATAAATTTTTGTTAACCATAATGGATATTGCCACTAGATACCCCGATGCATACCCTATGAAAAATGGAATGGCTAAGACGGTAGTCAGTAACTTGTTGTGGTACTTCTCAAGGTACGGGTACTCGGAGGAGATTCAGTCTGATCAGGGATCTAATTTCACCTCCAACATGTTCAAGCAAACAATGCAACAGCATGGGATACGAGCAGTAGTATCGTCAGCGTATCACCCTGAGAGTCAAGGGGTGCTTGAGCGGTGGCATGCTACACTCAAAAGCATGCTCAGGTGTTATGGTGCTGACAACGGTATGGATTGGGATCTTGGATTGCCTTATGTGCTGTTTGCTGCTCGGGAGGTACCTGGTGAGAGCCTGGGATTTAGTCCAAACGAGCTGATTTTAGGACACTGTGTCAGGGGCCCCCTTAACATGCTGAAAGAAATTTGGGAGGGGACTGTGCAGCCTTGTCCATTATTAAAGTATGTGCTTGAAAGCCGTGAGCGCATGCTTAAGAGTCTGGAGATGGCAGGTAGAAATTTGACAGAATCACAAGCTTTGATGAAGGACAGGTATGATCGCAAAGTGAGGCTCCGGAAGTTCACTGTAGGACAAGAGGTATTAATTTTGTTGCCTATGGTTGGTAACCCCCTCTCTGCGAAGTACACTGGACCTTATAAAATTGTAGAACAAATTTCAGATTTAGATTACCTTGTTGCCACTCCAGACAGGAGGAAAAAGAACCAGTTATGTCACGTGAACCTTATTAAAGAGTATGTAAGGCGCCCCTCTGAGCCTCTCACTGTCCCTGTGTTGGCTTATTGCGGCCGTGGTGGAGAAGGAGAGGGGGACAGTCAAGCTTCAGAGGAGGATAGCTGGGATCAACATGTTTCAGCGGATCAGTGGGCGGGGAACTCGAGCCTAAGGGCTGACGAGGCTATAGTTCATTTGCCTGAGCCGCTGTTTGATGCTATCCGTCAGTTGTTCGGTTCATACCCCACTGTATTTGCTGAACACCCAGGCCTCACTACTCAGGCTATGCATGATGTTGACGTGGGGGACCATCTACCCTTTAAGTCAATCCCGTACCGTGTGCCCCCCAAAAAACTACCAGCTCTGAGGGATGAGTTGAAGTATATGCTCGGTAGAGGGTTGATAGAGAAAGGCACAGTTAAGTGGACTTCCCCCGTAACACTGCAGCCTAAGCCAGATGGCAAGGTACGCTTTTGTATTGATTTCCGTAGGTTAAACGGTTTGACTCCAACTAACCCATATCCTCTTCCTCGGGTTGATGATAGTGTTGACAAAATTGGTAATGCTCGTTTTTTGTCTAAAGTAGATTTAGTAAAAGGTTACTGGCAAGTACCTTTGTCCGAGTGTGCTAAAGAGGTATGTGGTTTTGTTGTGGACGGGAGTACCTACCGGTGCAATGTTATGCCTTACGGACTTAAGAATGCACCAGCAACGTTTCAGAACCTGATGAATGAAATTGTAAAAGACATTCCGAATTGCACCGTATATTTGGACGATGTAATCATTTATGATGACGACTTTGAGAGCCATTGTGAGCACCTTGAGACCTTGTTCCGGAAACTTAGTGAAGCAGGTCTGGTAGTAAATTTGGCAAAGTGTGACTTCCTAAAAGCCACTGTGCAGTAGCTTGGGTTTGTAGTGGGAAGGGGAAAGGTGTGCCCTCCTCAGAACAAGGTACAGGCTATCAATAAATTTCCGCACCCAACAACCAAGAAGCAGATTATGAGATTCTTGGGTATGATAGGCTACTACAGACGCTTCATAAAAGGTTACTCAACGGTGTTGGCACCTCTCACATATTTGTTATCTAAAGACAAAAAGTTTTTGTGGGCACCTGAGTGTGAAAAGGCTTTCACTTTGGTGAAACATTTGCTATGTACTCACCCGATACTCAGGGCCCCAGACTTTAACAGGCCTTTTCAGCTGGCAACAGATGCTAGTGGTGTAGGGGCTGGTGCCGTCTTGCAACAGACAGACAATGAAGGTGTGGAACACCCAGTAAGTTTCTTTTCTAAAAAGTTCAATGCTGCACAAAAGAACTATTCTACAATAGAAAAGGAATTACTGGCGATTGTGCTGTCGCTCAGGCACTTCGAGGTGTATGTTCCAGCCTATGGCCCAGTCGTGGTTATCTACACTGATCATCACCCTTTGAGATTCCTGAATCAATTTCACAATCGCAATATGAGACTGACCAGGTGGTCTTTGATGTTGCAGGAGTATAACCTGGACATCCGTCATATTGCTGGATGTGACAATGTGATCGCGGATTGTTTATCAAGGGTGGATGATCAGTCGTAGGCTATCACAGGTGTGTGGGTTTGAGTGGAGCAAAATAGGCTGCCCTTATAGTGCAGCCGGGAAAAACATATTAAAATATAAAAATCATATACAAACTCTTTCTTTTGATATAGGTAATCGTATAAGTTTGTCATAGCCTATAGAGTTTGAGTAGTCCACAAACTATCAAACGGCTGAGCTGCTGTAAGCTCGCTCTGGGAGCATGATATTGTGTCTTTTTGCTATTGTTGGGAGGAGTTATAAAATGTGAATTATTATTTTGTTTTAATAATAAGATGTGTTTTGTTGATAAACTCAGCTTTGTTTTAGTGCCATGCGGTCGCTGGGTGTGAGGGGCTTGATGGGGTTCTGTGTTTGTCAGATTTTAGCTCAGGGTTGAGCGAGTAAAATCTTGGGGGAGGTGTGACGCATGTCCACGTGTGAGCATGCTGTACAGAACGCCTAGTCATGCCCCACTCTCGCTAGGATCGTCAGGGCAGGAACTTTGGCTGTAGTCTATGTAGAGTTTCCTAACTTAGTTCGTGTGAGCTGTTGTACTATAAGTATTATGAATATGTATTTTGTTTTCATCTGAGTCAACGAGTTCTATTTTATATCATTAGTTATAAGTATTGTGTGTAAAACTTATTTGTAATGATGGGAAGAGAAACAGCCACAGTTAGGTGTCAGTGGGTACGCCAGGCAGGAGGTAGGCCTAACTCACTATCACTCCTCCCTCCCTCAGTGCTAGGGGGAGCCTTTGTGTATCCCAGAGGAGAGAGAGAAATTACGTAATGGTTGTCAGTGGGCGGTCCTTAGTAGTTCACGTTGGGCTCACTAGAGGGCCGGGTATAAAAGGGAAGTCTAGCCATTTTTTCATCAGAACTCATTAGGCAGAGCGACTTCTCATTTCCCTTGCTAACTATTTATATTCTTCTGACTGATGGGAACTTTCTCTACTACCTTACATTCTTATTTTCTCTTTTCCCTGCCCTGTTTAACTTCCATGGTCCCATTGGTGCAGAGCTAGTCAGCCAACGTATTATCGCTTGAGTTCTCACGAGATACTTGCCTATTAGATAGCCTATTTTGGAAAGGTTGACATAGAATAGGATTGATTTATGTTTGTTGCACTTGTATATGCATTTCCCTGTGTGTTATTATTATTATTCCTGTTTTCTGCTAGTCTAGGTAATGCTAGACTGGGGTAAGGCTTTTGTGTGTTACTTGTTGTTGTTTGATGCAGTGGTTAAGCGATAAACCTGCATACTCGTTTCGGTTCAGTGAAGCCTAGGTTGTCTTCGCGGCTGACTGTGTTGAGTTAATAATTTACAGTGCGTGAGGGCAAGAGCCTAACCACCCTGTATTTTATTAACAGTTTGTTTTTACTTTTGTCAAGGAGCCGGGAGAAAACCAGATACAAGGGATATGGATTTCTCAAAGTGCACTTGTTAGTTTTAACGTAATACTTTAAACAGTCGTGAGGAGTTCGCTAGGCTACGAGCCATTTTTGCTCAGTCACTGCTACCTTTTTGCCTACAGTACCCCAGCTAGACTTTACTCGATTAGTAGATACAGAATAGTATTGAAGCTTTCCTTATGTATGATATTGTTTATGCACTATTGATTTCATGTGTTGCAAGCTTGGCTATTTTAGTGATTAGTGGCCCACGAGCACAATCCGAGTAGGCTATTGCCGTTGCATTTTCGGAGTACTTCCTTTTAATGTTTGCCATTTACTGTTGCATAATCTTTTAATTATTCTTATGCCATTTTAAGCCTTTAACCCAGTGAGACCCAGCGTCGCACGTGATGCGTCGGCAGAGTTTGATCACCAACTCCCAGCGACGCATCACGTGCGTCCGACATATAAAAAACACTTACGTGGCTCGTAAGGTAGGAAATGGCGGGAGAATAGGAGGGGGAAGTACCGTAGTGTGTGTGGGAGCCGGGCCAGTAGGTGTGAGCGGGCAGAGACAGCCGCGCGGCTGGTGGTGGTGGGCTTAGTAGGGATACTTTACACCCTTAGTTCACCGCCACTTTGAACCTTCATTACTCCGGTCGTATGGGAGCTAGAGGCTTGAGATTTATGTGAGACACTCCTTAGGATGTATGCCGTACAATGCCATACTCAGTTTTTACCCTAGTGCTCCCGGGCGGGTGGTCATGCGGGGGAGACGAACTTTCGCCCCCCCGCCCCCCAAATGACCGAAATTATTTTTTTTTTATTTTTGTACTTCATTTCTCACCATTCTCTTCCATTTTGGCTCAACACATTTTTTTGATGCTCCCCCCCCCCCCC
This sequence comes from Paralithodes platypus, assembly GCA_032716605.1. Classification (NCBI taxonomy): domain Eukaryota; kingdom Metazoa; phylum Arthropoda; class Malacostraca; order Decapoda; family Lithodidae; genus Paralithodes; species Paralithodes platypus. Next base: position 28,245,316 of record CM064501.1, on the reverse strand, counting down.
CCCAACAAAAATGTCCGAGGTGAATTTTGTTTTTGTTTTTTCATTTCTCATCCTTGTCTTCCATTTTAGCAAACAAAAAAAAAAGAAGTGAAAATGGCTTGGGACTGGGGTGAACAAAATATTATAACTAGCTGGGGCTCAACGGGTTAATAGTATTTAATTGCCAGTGTTTTTGCTTATTGAATTACTGTTCAAAATCCGATACGTACTTCTTACGAGCATCCGAGAAGCATCTAACTTTTTTCAGAAGATTCCTTGCTCGATGCTTAAGGACTATTAATTAACGTAACGTAATAGTGCCGATCCGAAGTAGAGGGTGGTGGACTTCTTAAGTTCATAGTCAAGGGTGGATTACTTCGGCTTCGGCCAACACTATTCTTTTGTGTTGTTGTTTTTATTTCATTGTTTGATTGTTGACCAGACTAGATCATTCCTGTCTCTTTATTAGTCTGTTGTTGAACACTAGTACCGAGTTCTTGTATACCCCGTTATAGCAGATTGAACTCTGGAGGGTATTGGTGTTTTTTGTTCAGCTGGCAGTACTCAGGGGTTGGGATCGTGTGTTTCCGTTGTGGCAGCGAGCCATATTCGAGTCCTGATTGAGAGCCCTTGTGTACCCGAGTGCCAGTTCATAACAAGTAATAAATAGTAGTGCTTCAAGTTGGATTAATGTCACAAGTGGTGTACAACAAGGTTCAGTCTTCGGACCTATTACCCTTAACTGGCGGCTCGCAACTTATATCGTGTGAAAAAAATATGGACTAAGTGGCGGTTCACAACTTATGTCGTGCGCTATTTTCAGCACGTAATGTTGCTGAGAGAGAGAGCTGAGCGGTGTGAGGAGCATAGAAACCGTATGACCTTCCCCCACCACCGCGGTGGACCAACTGAAGTGAAGCCCACCCTACCCTCCCCTCTCACACTCATTATGACTGTTCCTTTAACTTATATATTTTCTAGATCTCAAGTGACGGCGTCTTTTCCGTGGATTGACCTCCCAATCTACCAAGATTGGAAGCCAAAGCGTCACATTTTTCCCTTGCCCCTCAACTTTCTCTTCATAATTGCTGAGGGGCACAGGGCCCTGGGTGGGGCTTTGGTTTCCCGGGCGTTTCTGCACCCTCCTCAGCTCCCCGCCATGGAGTGGCTTCCGTCACCCAGGCTTTATTGTGGTCGGCAGGGAGGGTTCTGTGGGGGCGCTCGGTTATGGCCTTGGAATTGCTCGGGGCCTTGGGGCTGTTCGGCCAGGCAGCTTGGGGAACAACAACAACAACAACAACAACACTCATTACACAGGGAATTATGTAGGGAAAAGTACATAATTGCATGGTTTTTGCACTCGTGTTGCACGATCGTTGCAAGAGAACCAGTGGTCGTACAAGGATGGTTCGGGTGTCATTGGAAAGCTCTGTTTATGCCCTTTCAGGGATAGATACTTGTTTTACGCTCTGGGTCTTATTTAGGCATGAACATGATCACGTAATCAAACCTATTTAGGGTAAAAACACCCCGCTGGGCGCTACGGTCAAATAGACCACCTAGCCTGCCATTATGGGCTCTCATACACGATCCCAAAATGTGCTGACGACAATCAAAATTCAAGTAAAGTAATTTTTGTATTGGAAACACTCTACAATGAAAGGGATTTATATAAATTATCAAACAGGGCCCAGATCTGGCAAACACATTTTTATATAGGTAAAATGAAAGGTGCTTCAAATAGGGAGCACAAATGAAAAGTCAAACTACTTGATAAATAACAGTTAATTATATTTGTCAACAAGATAACTGATCTAGGAGTAACTATATCAAGTAATTCAAAACATGCTTTAATAATGCTCCGAAGTAATTACAATAATAATAACAATAATAGGTATCCTTGGGAGATCTTTTGATAATACAATATATCCGAAAACATTATTCCCACTTTATACAATTCGTTGGTCCATCCCCATTCAGTATATTGTGTTCAGTATTGGTCTTCATATTATAAAACCGATATAGAAATACTGGAGGAAGTATAGCTACTCCCAACTTGATACAAGTGTTTAAAATTATCAGAGGTTTGGACAATATAGATGGTAGTAAGAGTAAGGAAATCATAACAAAATATTCAAATTACTGTATATCCATTCACATGAAGAAAAATATGTTTTATTCAACAGACTGATTAACATGTGGACCAAACTGCCAAACGCTGTCATAGACTTTAGCACACTCCAAACGTTCAAGGGTCACATAGATAAATATCTGGACTTGAATTCGCAACTGACAGCGTTTGTAACCGAGTAATGCACTAATTATTTATCATTTCCACAGGTACCCATGCCTTACCATTCACTAAGTGGCCTAGTGCGGATCAGTAGATCTATTGCTGCTGGTTTTCCTTTTTTTTTTTTTTTTTTTTTTTTTTTTTTACAGATGCTGTAATTCCCAAGGAGGGTTGGCCATGAACATTAGGCGTTTGTCACGAATCGCTAGGTTAAGTTGCCCAGGCTTGGCATCTACCAATATACATTTGAAAGTGCGGGCTCGATCCACCGACGCTTTGATCAACATGCAACGCTCTACTGACTATGCCACGGCTGGCTCCTTAGTAATCAAAATTATGTAATACTTTAATCACATGTCAACAGTTAATGTTGTGTAGTCATGTTCATAATTCGTGTCATGCTTTCATAATTTTAAGTTTATTGTCTTCGTCTTGATATAGCAAATAGTGTCCATCCACTAATATGAGCAGAAATTGATTATGAAGACATTTGTCATAACGTGGTAAGCTAAACCTACACACAGAAAACATTTGTTGGAATACGCTGGCCTATTTTTCAGGGCAATACATTTGTTCACACATTTTGTTCATGCATATTAAGAACCGCATATTATTCACTAGAGACATAACAAGAGTTATGGAGGCATGCCAAGTTATATGAGGGTGACTGCACATATGGAAATCTCTGTATTTACTCTTGCGTTCCCATCATCATACTTTTGAATTTACAAGTCTGTGGCTTAAAAACCTAAAGGGGGTATCCCACTGTGCGATTTTTCGATGGCGAACGCCCAGCGACAGAGGGCGACAGGATTTTTTTGTCTATGTTCCTAAAATAGCCATATTCGCTCGAACATTCTCCAAATGTCGCCAAAATCGTACAACGGTCGCCCTAGCGTCGCCCATGTTCGCCCAGATTCTCCCAGATTCGCCGTTAAATTTTGAGCATACCCAAAAAACGGTGGCGATCTGAACATTTTGGCGAATGTTGGCGAAAGTTCGCCCTTTGTCTCACTTCATTCACCATTGATCGCACTATAGTCGCACAATTCGCACCTTTTCGCCCTGATTCGCCAATTTGCAAATTCCAATTATTGACAACGCTGCTTTTTGAGCGAATAGGGCGACAGTAGCGCGCCAGTAGCGCGAATGCAGCGAATGTGTCGACGAATTATTGTCAATGCCATACGAATGACGTGCGACATGTGGCGAACTGAGGTGATTGGTGGGTTTTTATGTGACTGTTGATGTGCCTCTCACTATAGTCTGTTTCTTTTCAACTGACGGTAAAAAAATGCAAAGTTCCCATCAGGATTTCTCAGTTATTTTGAAGATTTTGTAGTGAAATGTGGTACTAATTAAATACACTTGGACTTAACCCCTTCACCCCCATAAATTTCATTATGGCTAAAGATAGACGATTTTATACAGTTTCAAGACGACCTATGTTATTCAGAGGGTTTATTGAGATCGTATTTAGCCATATGAGTCCTAGAGGTAGATTATATACTAAAGAAAATCGTATATTGGTAACCAGAAAATGATGAAAATTACGTCATAGTGGTGAAGGGGTTAATATGGTGCAGAGACATGATTTCATATTTTTCCATTAAGTATCGAGAAATGGGATTCAATACCGTCATATGAAATGAAACTGAGTATACCGTATATACCCCGGCGTATAAAGAAACATTTCTAAGCCTTAAATAAACCCTGCAAAACCATGGGTGGTTTTGTACAAAGAATATAGTTTCAATGCAAGTGAATTTGGAGCGCCGAGATTCATCAGCTGATTTTCCGAGTGACCAAAATCGCCGAAATACGATCATTTAATCATAAGTACTATATACATAACAGTAGGTTATGTATACTTGCCTAATTAATTATTCATAATATTTCATAATAAACTTATATAACATTTTTTTGTAGTAGTTATAAGTTCAAACTATGGTTCAAATTAAAAGTCAGTGTACCGGAACCATTACCGAAACACGTGTTGTGTGGCTATGTCGAGTGTTTATGTGAGGCATAGTTATTTCAAAAGGCCCTGTCTAAGCTGTATGTAAGGGAACGTTCGAATGGGGCGAACGTCTTAACATTTCAAAAGGAATGGTGCTAAACATGACGGAGAAAGGGGTTTAGAATAAAATCCTTCAAGTGGTAATCTCCCCTTAAATCGACAAATGATAACTCGAATTAGAGGAAACAAACTATCATAATAGTGACAGTGTTAATTTAATAGTTACTTCTACTTAACCCTTTGAAGATTAGGACGCATTTTGACAGTATATTCTGACTAACTTTAGAAGATTTTATCTAGCTTTGGAATGATCTGTGGAACTAGAAGGGTAAAGAGTATCTCAATTAACACTCTGACCTCCATCTACACTTCCTAATCTGAATACAATAGTCTTATAATTGCAAGGAAACAAAAAATAAATCCATAATTGTATCTTGAGTGGGAATACACCTATTCCATAGATGCACAGACACTCAGACATACCCACACAATTATATTTACATTTTCATTCGAGGGCATATGTTTTTGTAATAGACCTTATGTAATCGAGATTGTGAACTTCAAACGACAATATAAAACAAAGTTTATGCTCTTTATGTAGTAGAGTCATTTTCAGAGCTTCCGTGACCGTGTTTAGGATACCAAAGTTTCTCAGTGAATTTAACAAGGGCAACTGATGCTCAAAAAAATAAGCCCCCATACACCTCGCCAAAATGACGGGAAAGTTGTTATTTTAGACGTTTTTCAAAATGGCCGCCGCCGTCATCTTAAAAAATTGATAAAGTTCTATTTCTTGAAGTGAATGGCCAAAAATGACAATTTTGGTGTCTATTCCCACTAATTTTGGTGTCAGAAAACCAATAGGATGGCATAATTAAAAAATAATTAATAACTAATTACCAAATAATTAAGAAAATAAGAAAATAATTAAGAACATCAATGGGATGGCATAATTCATGATTTAGAGTCCCATTAACCTCAACATCTAAGACAAATATGATGTTGTTAAATCCACTGAGAAACTTTGGTATCCTAAACACGGTCACGGATCCTCTGAAACTTACTCAAATAATATAATATATAATTTAAAATGTTGACTGATCAATTCCTGCTTTTTCAGGTTTGTTGCATCGAATTTGGCGTGAAGAATCATAAGCGTGGAACGTAGAGGAGTTAGTGATGTGCCTGACCCAGGACCTGGATTAAAATGCATATTATGTCAACATCCCTGTATAGCTGATGATAATACGGACAAGACATCTGATACAAAGTGGGAGAATCTAAGGAGCAAGTGTTTTCGGTGGAAGGAACTTGATAAATTTCAGCATGCCTATGCAGGAGTGGAGTGGGACAAGGGGCCTAAAGGCCTGTACATGCATAGTAAATGTTACACCCAGATCAGTAGTTGTTGTTGTTGTTGTTGTTCCCCAAGCTGCCTGGCCGAACAGCCCCAAGGCCCCGAGCAAGGCCAAGGCCATAACCGAGCACCCCCACAGAACCCTCCCTGCCGACCACAATAAAGCCTGGGTGACCGAAGCCACTCCATGGCGGGGAGCTGAGGAGGGTGCGGAAACGCCCAGGAAACCAAAGCCCCACCCAGGGCCCTGTGCCCCTCAGCAATTATGAAGAAAAAGTTGAGGGGCAAAGGAAAAATGTGACGCTTTGGCTTCCAATCTTGGTAGATTGGGAGGTCAATCCACGGAAGAGATGCCGTCACTTGAGATCTAGAAGATATATAAGCAAAAGGAACAGTCAGAGTAAGCTATGGGTATGGCAGAGATCGCTCAGTACTCACTCTGATAGACCAGCCCATCACCACATGACTAGAGCCCAATCCTCTCAGCATCAGCTAGGAAAGGCCCTAGAAAGCCACCTTTGGCGGGGGGATAGCTCCCCTATGTCAACCCCTTTCGGAGTTTGGGCACCCGCCCAATCAGTAGTTGTTGTTGTTGTTAGTCCCCAAGCTGCCTGGCCGAACAGCCCCAAGGCCCCGAGTAAGGCCAAGGCCATAAACGAGCGCCCCCACAGAACCCCCCCTGCCGACCACAATAAAGCCTGGGTGACCGAAGCCACTCCATGGCGGGGAGCTGAGAGGGTGCGTAAACGCCCGGGAAACCAAAGCCCCACCCAGGGCCCTGTGCCCCTCAGCAATTATGAAGAGAAAGTTGAGGGGCAAAGGAATAATGTGATGCTTTAGCTTCCAATCTTGGTAGATTGGGAGGTCAATCCACGGAAGAGACGCCGTCACTTGAGATCTAGAAAATATATAAGTAAAAGGAACAGTCAGAGTAAGCTATGGGTATGGCAGAGATCGCTCAGGTCTCACTCTGATAGACCAGCCCATCACCAGCCCAGATCAGTAGTAATCGCTATATTCAGCAAGCACAGAATCGTAAACGGAAATCTGAACAGGAAGAAGTTCAAGCATCAACTTCAAGTCAACAACTCCCAGGAAATGTGCCTAAAAAGCTTCGTTCTAGTACTGGAGTGGTTCATGATAAGAATCTCTGTGTGTGGTGTATGAAAGGACCACAAAAAAACAGTAATCCTGGCAAGTCCAAACTTTTGCTGCTGTCAACAGTAGACGCATGGAACCAGTTCAAGTTGCATACAGTTTGTCTGTCAGATGAGCCTATAAGAGAAAGATTGAATACCCTACTTGCATCTATCCCAGACAGTCGAACGGCGTTTGGATTGGAAATTCGTTATCATCGTGAATGTTGGCGCAATTATGTCAGCAACCCTCTGAAGGAGTCTTTTCCTGATGAAAAAACAGAGCATCTGCAACATGTTAATCTTCGAGAGGCCCAAAATATCTTCTTTCATGTCCATCAAGTTATCTTTGAAGATCATGAAATCCGTACACTGCAAGGTCTTGTAAAGGATTACAAAGGCATTACTTCAAATTATGGTTACTATTCCACAGCAAAGTCCAGTTTCGTGAAGGAAATTCTGATCAAGGAATTTGGAGATGACATAGCATTTCATGAACGAGGTCAGAAGAATGTGAGTGAACTGGTATATGATGAAAGAGCTGCAGGTTCATATCTTGAGGCTGCAATATCCTCTCTAGGTGTAAGTGACGATCAGCTGGTGAAGAATGTAGCTGGGCGACTCAGAGATCAGATCATCAAAACAAAAACTGTTCCTTGGCCTCCATACATACATGAGCTAGAAGAATATGAAGACCTGAATGATCTCCTCTTGAAGCTCATCACTTGGTTAAAGCACCCCACAAAGTCTGAAGTCGATGACAAGCCCCAAGTCAGATCAATTGCATCTATTTTGACCAGCTACATCACTGGAAGACGTACTGCATTTGAGACAAACCTCGGTGTACTGCTACATGGTATGACAAAGAGCAGAGAAATGGTAGACATATTACATAAGGATGGCCTGGGATTCAGTTACAATGATGTGCTTTTGCTTAGAGATTTCTGGGCAGTTACTGACCTGAAGCATTCAACTGAGTGTCCTTTTGAACTTTCTGAAGGAACACCGGCAATATGTATAGTCGACAACGATGACTTCAAAAATGACACTTTGACTGGAAGTGGCCAATCACATTGTACAAATGTCATGTTTGTTCAGCCAGACCTACCTAAGCTAAATCTACCTACCCTAGATGATGATAGACCAGTTGCAAATAGCACCTTGCCTTCGTACCTCTCTGATAGCCTCAAAGAACTTGGGAGCCAGATGCAAAGAATTGAACCATACAAAACAGTCAAGCGTGGTGAACCACCCATCAGACCAAGGATAACGGATGAACAACATCTGGACACAGTTCCTGAATAGACATTCGAATGCAGAATGTGTTATCTTGGTTAATGACTCGTACGAGCAAGACTTCTCCATCAAAGATAGTGAACGACAACACCGTCAAAAAAATCAGTCCATTTGCAATGTGTTTATGAAGTCAGAGGACAAATTTCCTTCTAATAGAGACTTTCATGCTCTTCTTGGTAAACCAGAGAATAAAGTTCGCCTTCAAGCATTTATCAAGGCTGCTTTCAAAAGAAAGGCATCTACAACCACTATTCAGCTCATACACTGTGTTGTTGGCAAACCAGCAAGGAATCTCACCACAGATGAAGTTTTGCAGAATCTCACATACGCCCATGCAGAAGCAGACACAGCTCTGTTCACTCTTTATGGTAAGCTGCGGTCAGAAGGGTATACAGAAGCAGTTGTCATAGACACTGAAGATACTGATAACTACGTTCAGGCAGCCTATGTGGCTCGGCAAATATCAGGACTCTTGTGCTTGAAACGCAAATCTCAGCTGATAAATGCTCGGTGTTTGTGTAGTGAGGCAATGGCGGAGTCTTTGATCCCACTTTATGTTCTTACCGGATGCGACCGTAACTCCGGCTTTTATGGAATAGGCAAGAAAACTATTGTTGACCGTGTAGAAAATTCATCAGAAGCTCGCAACCTCCTTAAAAGTTGTGGCACAATCATCCCAGTCACACAGGAAATCATCAATGACTTACAGAAATTTGTTATCCGGTACATCTATTGTGACACCAAACACAAGACCCTAGCAGAGGTGAGAGCAGCAAAGTAGTCAGTACTCAAGAAAAAGAAGATCATCAGACTGGTACCTGATTCTGACAGTCTACGACCACACTTAGAGCGCACCAACTACCTCACATATCTGCAGAAGAATTTCCAGCTTCAGAATCATCCATCACCAATTGGCCATGGATGGCACCTTGTAAATGGCTTATACCTCCCAGTACGCTATACCCAACCTGCACTTCCATCATTCCTGGATCTTCTAAAAACTCCAAGTCATCCACAAATGGAGAGCAGCGATGATGACAGCGGAAGTGATTCTGACAGTTGTGCATCAATTTGTCCTGCAGTGATAGTGCATCTTAATGCAGTAGGTCTCATGTTTTATTAATTTAGGATGCCAAAGTTTCTCAGTGGATTTAACAACATCATATTTGTCTTAGATGTTGAGGTTAATGGGACTCTAAATCATGAATTATGCCATCCCATTGATTTTCTTAATTATTTTCTTATTTACTTAATTATTTGGTAATTGTTTATTAATTATTTTTTAATTGTGCCATGCCATTGATCTTCTGACACCAAAATTAGTGGGAATAGACACCAAAATTGTCATTTTTGGCCATTCACTTCAAGAAATAGAACTTTATCAATTTTTTAAGATGACGGCGGCGGCCATTTTGAAAAACGTCTAAAATAACAACTTTCCCGTCATTTTGGTGAGGTGTATGGGGGCTTATTTTGTTTAGTATCAGTTGCCCTTGTTAAATTCACTGAGAAACTTTGGTATCCTAAACACGGTCACTGAACCTCTGAAAATGACTCTACTAATGGGACTGTTAATTGTTCAGAATAATTCGTCAGTATCATTATTGTTCTCCCAAGTATTGTTCAGATATTCCGGGATAAGGCTTGTACACATTGATCCATAGATACACACACACACACACACACACACACACCCACAATGTCCAGCTTTTCCACATTTCGCCTTTTCACACACACACAGACATTCACTACAGCACACATACATGCACAGTTGCACACACACACTCTACAACACACACACACACACACAGAATGTCCACCTTTTCCACATTTCGCCTTTTCACACACACACACACACACTCACTACAGCACGCATACATGCACAGTTGCACACGCACTCTACAACACACACACACAGAATGTCCAGCTTTTCAACATTTCGCCTTTTCACACACACAAACACACAAACACACTACAACACACACACACACAAGGCATTAGCCATATTCGCCATAAGTCGCACAACCTCCCCGGTTTTATCTCATTACATCGTCCAACAATCGCCGTGCATTCGCTATTTTCGCCATCATCGTTTGCCACGAATCGCCCTCAATTGTCGCACACCATTCGTCATATTCGTCATAAAATTCGCCATATTCGCACTTTGGTCGTACTTCCGTCGCACTGCAATCGAGGAAATTCGCCTTTTTCGCTTTCATTCGCTTCTGAAAAAACCCTATTCGCCGCGAATTTTGGGACATGGTCGCACGGCATTCGCCATCGAAAAGTCGCACAGTGGGATACCCCCTTTACCTTTAAGCCTCAATGTATTTGTGTTTGACATCTTTAATTTTATTTATACTACAACATTAGTCACCATTTTACATCCAAAGTTGAATACATTAAGTTCGTTTGTCTTGTCTCGAGATTATCCATCTTGGGAGCATTAACCAAAGCTGCCTTCTTTTCACCAATGCCTCCTTATTATTTCTAAATGTTTTCTACATTTTCCCGCTTACCTTAACACCGAAATTCATGCTACTCTGCCATAGTGCACATTACATTTGTATTGTATCGTGTTGTGATTCACTGTGAGTGTATTCTTTTTCAATGTGCGAGGATACAATCACATATTATACTCAATCTTACGTCGATGTCACTTGGTTGGTGGGATGAGACGAGAAACAAATGTTGTGAATAATCACGTCATCGTCCAGAACTTGTTGCTGGCTATATCCCTTCACATATCCCTTGACAATTAAATGTTGTTGATCTTGTTTACATGTATTTTATTGGTTTTCTATTATCAATGGAAGGGAAGACTGGTTAGCAAATATTGCAAATCATAGAACATAATTATTACAGCTTCCTGTTGTAACTTAATAAATACTAACATAATTACCAGGAGTCTTGTATGGATCTCTGGCGTTCATGAAGTGCTTGCAGCTTAACTTCAGTGATATGTGGCTGAACAAGCTGTTTTCCTAACCAAGGGGAGTCTCATGTTGGAGAACTGCTAAGAGCAGCTTGGTTAAATTGTACTGTACATACAATTATTTCTTCAAATTAAATTTATCCTCAATCAAGGACTTTAATTTGGGCTTGCTCATTCATACCTAGTTAATGAAAAATTTGCATTACCATTACAGTTAATGCAATTTGCCAATTGGTCTCTATTCATCACTAGTACAGCCACAGGACTAAATTTAATTTAATCAATAGTAAGTTATAGTTATAGTAGATTATTGTTTTTTTTTAGGTAAACATAATTATGTTTCTGTCTTTCTCGCTGTTCATAGGTTGATAATATTTGTCCTGATTACATGCTCTGCCTATAGTGCTGGATAATGGTGTAGCAAGAGCTTATTGCCTGCAGATTGGAACTTTGTTGAAAATGGTGGACTCGTGGAATATTTATAGAAATACACCACGTCATCCGTTGTTGATTAATCGTTGAAACCTTCATTATTGACACCCCTGAGCTTTTGACTTATATTATTGTTATGTCGCTTCCTGACGACAGTGTTGAAGGCTCTCCAGTTGTTCCAGCACAGTGCTTGTCTGTCCTCTATGTCTGTGATGGTGTCAGGCAGCGGGAGGTTCCTGGTCTCTGGCAGCAGAAGAGTGACAAGGGCCGCGGCCACACCAGCCACTATCAGGGTCACGTCTACAGACCACCACACCTTAAGGGCCTGACAAAGATATTATTTAAACAGGTTTCAAACAAACACTTATATTTTAATTATAATACTTCCCTAGATGCAAAGACCCTAAGCAGCAATTTGCCACCTAGTGAATAATATTACTTCTATCCTGATGGACAAACAATTATTGTGGTAGTCAAATACCGTTCTGTGAACTACTCTGCAGCAGAGCATCATCGGTAATTCCCTTTTAAAAGCATAATATGGTTCCAGGGTGGATCAACTGTTTTTTTTTTCTCTTATTTTCTGGTTGAGGGGGTTGTCATGTATTGATTTACCTGGCAAAGCCACGAGAGGAAAACAGTATTACAAGCACACAAACCACCATCTCATAAGCGTGATTTGGCACAAGCAGGATTTTCAACCACAATTTCCATTTACATGTTCTATTGATTGTATTGTTTCACAGATCAGTGGACTGATTGATATAGGCCTAATTGTACTCTAAATACATGCATACAAGTTTAAATACCGTTTTGTCTACAGCAAATGTGGTTACAGCCTCACGTCCAAAATGGCGATTTTCCAGGCAACCCTGTCAAGGGCTGCCTCCGTTTTCAAGTTCTTTGTTTTGAGATCGAACCGGAGTACCTGCCATTTCTAGGTCTACCCCTACGCGCAGGTCCCCCCACGTTTATAGTCCGGCATTTCTTCACCCAGCACTGATCATCCATTCTCTCCACGTGTCCAAACCAACCAAGTCGGCTCATGCGTATCACTTCACTGAATCTCCCAATTAATTCCTCACTCATACCCCATCACTGAGGTTAACCCCACATATTCACCTTACCTTTCAATTATCATTCCTCAATGGCCCTCATGGTATGAATGTACAGTGTATGAATACATAGTATATACTGAATATATGAATGCAAATTCTTTGAAAATGTAAATCATTCTGTCATGATAGCCTCAGATTTTTGTTTTAGGTTCTCTTAACACCTGGCTACACCATTGCATTAAAAATATGTTTATATGCATACATGCAAATAATGTTGGTACATCCTTCTCCACTATACTGGAATGGCTCAAGATGATTAACTTTCGGCAGTCGGAATGTAGTATAATGAATTCCATCAATAACATTCCCTCACAAGGCCATGGCTAATACTGGCATTGTCCTATCAGTATTTCAATAAGACTCAACAAAACCTCATTCCAGCACCTAGTCACTAACCCACCACCCTCTACAACCTTACAAAAAGACACCACAAGACTTTACTATGTAGAGTCACCGATTGTACTTGCGCCATTCTACCCTTTAGTCGTCTTGTATGACACGCAATAGATACAGTACGTGGGACACATTTTTGGTTTTCACGAAATGTGAAGGCCCTTACCCCCAGGGGGGGAGGGGCGGGGTTATAGAAAACCACTACAATGTATATAATAGCAAAGTGTAATTTCCATTTTTCCAACAGTTACACATGCTATTAAGATAGAGATAACACATTTATGTTACCATGATAATATATATATATATATATATATATATATATATATATATACTGTATAATTATACAGTATATACAGTATATACATAATTATGTAGCGGTGGCTATTTGGTTGCCCTTTTTACCTCTTACCTTAATTGTCCTGGTTTATGCCTGTAGTTGAGGTTTTCACTGTAAAAACATGTTGAAAGGTAACTTGTTAAGGTATTGATTTGAAGTAAAGACACTGTTGGGTTTTTCTAGGGTTTTATTACCAACAAAATAGATTATGCTTAATTAGGGGCTGGTTTGAGTTATTGATTGTCTTTGTAGGTATTGTAGCTACCCGACTGGGAAATACTTACAGCTTTGCACTATATTATAAAAGCAATATGATTGAGCTATATTCCTGTGATTATATTCTTTCCTGTAAAAGAATAAAGATTAAGAATAGCGAAAATATAATGGTACACACACTAATTATCGCACAGTATCGCACTGTCACTGTATATGTCACTGTATTAATTACCACGGCCGCATGAAGGGTTCACCTTCTTATGTGGCTGTCTGATCTGCTACTAAACAATGCCTGGGGCTCGAGCGTGCCGGCTTCTGACCAGTGTGGAGTCATACGAATACATGTTGCTAGCAATCATATTGGAGTTGCTGCAATACTTTGAGAAGACCGTGGGAACGCTTGCTTAATCTGCAAGAATTGTATCAAGTCCTTTTATAGGTGAGGGAGATGATCTATCTATAGGGAGATCATTCCCAACTAGAATGTACAGTAGTATACTTAAGTAAGTGAATAACTGTTATAAGGGTGTGAGTTATATATGTGATTATATGAGTTACCCTAGAGTGTACAGTCGCTCAAAATGCGCTGTTACACCGCTCGGCCACGTAAAGTGAGGCCCACCGAACATATACATCATCCCTATCATCCCTATGACTTACATAACCCTATTCCCAGTGTATAGCAATGCCAATGAAAGTGTGATAAAGGTGAGGACCAAAACTTACACCTTAGCATTAACAGGTGCTTAAATTTGTCCTCACGCCAAAGCAACAGGTGATCAACCCTGAACGGAAGACGAAGGGAGAGACTTACTGGGATAAGGTTGTTGACGAGAGTCATGGAAGGGGGTTAGTGTAGTAGGAAAAATGATTTCCTGATTAATTAAGAAAACTAAGGTTAGTTGTATTCTGAAGAATTTATGAAATTCATGATGTTTGAGAGTGCTCGTAAGAGATGATGATGAGGTCCAAAGAATTACTTGTGAAAGAATATGTTAATAGGAATGAACTCTGATGAGAGGTTAGTTATCAAGGCAATATGTTGACGAAAAGGTAGGGTGAATATTAGTGAAATCCGTACTTCGCAGTGAACAGGTGCCTGACACATCCCATGATTATTAACTATTATTCTAAATCTAAACTATGAGCCATTCAGTCACAGATGCTTGAGTCAAGGTAAGGTCGCAAGCATTTATGTCCGGGGACAGAGGGAAAACACATACTCAGGATGCTCAGACAGGGGAAGATACGAGGACCAACATGAATAAAGGCGTCTTTGTTTGTCACAGTCACAAGTTGAAATTCGTCGGGGACGAGCAACATGTCTGCTGTGACAGTAAAGGTCAGTAATCATCTGTGTAAAAGAAACAGGAACGGATAAATTCTTCAGTCATTGTATAATGTGAGGACTGGAACTGAATGGGGACTAAAATGGTGAGTGTAATAACTGTATCTATTTATGAGAAATAGAGTATACAATTCTCTTACTCAAAATGCGGAAACAGGGCAAACTGTTCCTTCTCTATGGCTGATGCTGTACAGAGATGAGCAACAGGCAGTAGATCAATGATGATCCATCTCTGATATCACCATACTCAATGAATTCATCACATTCGTCTTACTTTTGAGTCGTACATCTATACTTGTGAGTCTTACTTCTAGAATTCTAGACACTATAGAGCTTTTGTTGAAGTCTCCAGGACAGTGAGTCTCTTTCTTAGCTTTTGTACTTCAGAAGCGTGGGCTTTTCTAAAGAGCTTATAGGAGGGTAGGTCAGCAAATATAACAGTCCTCTCTTTATACGCCGTGAGTGAGCGTGTTCGGCTACCTGGGTAGGATCGTCAGGCAGGGCCAATTGGATCTTCCGTAATTTACGATTTATACAAGCTACACGTGAGCGTTGGAGTATAACTGTAAGTCGTAAGTCACAGGGCATTGTCTGATTAGTCAGTAGGAAGGTAAAAGTTGAGTGTAATTTGTCTAGGCGACGTTGGAGCGTCTCAACACCACGGGGGATTGCAAAGATGTCTCCGAAATCATACTGAACTGCTACTACATCTTCCGCAATTAGCACTCTTCCAACTTGGGCTACAAGGGCGCCAGGTTTCAGATACGAGGGTGTCGTAGAATCAACTACAATTAGTGTTCCAAGTAGAAGAAGGACTTTCATTAACCATATCATCTTTCTCGGGAGAAAGAGCAATATTCTACTTGTAGGGGTACTAATAGAATACTTCACTCGCCCAGTAGGATGTACGTGGGGAATGGCTTGCTCTGTCAGATATGTTACGTTGACAGAACGGTGATGTGTATAGAATATTTCACTCTCTAACTAGAGTGGTCTTACTTGAGTGGTCTCAATTCACTCTCTTACTAGAGTGGTCTTAGAACGCTCTGTTAGCAGAACGAAGCTTCCGCCTATACTCGTTTGTCTGTGCGGAGTCAGTCTTGGTCGGTGCATTTGGCTGCACCGCCGAAGGTGATGGATCAGGTATAATATGGCCATCTACGGAGAGTTCTGGGCTCACTCGTTTTAACCTGTCACCATGAATTACTTCTACCTTGTTTGTGGTAGGGTCTCGAACCTCAAACTTGTTACCGGATGCTGTGTCCGTAACGACATTCGGTCCACTATACTTCGGCGAGAGCTTAGTCATTCTCGTCGGATCTAGGCACATAACTTTGTCACCTACTTCAAGAACAGTTTGGTGTGCTCTTTTGTGCTGTTTCCTTATCATTTCTGCACGGGATGCCTGTAAATGATATCGGACTTGATGGTGGATCTTGCTAAAGACCTGGAGTTGTCTCTTAGCATAGTCCTCTAGATTGTAGACTGGTGTGCTAGGCTTGGATAGCAGTTCATATGGCAGAATCTTGTCCTGTCCATAGCCTATGTAGTGTGGCGTCTTACCTGTAGAGGAGTTTACAGAGCCGTTTACACAAGCTGCCACCTGTGGAAGCCAGTCTTCCCACGCTTCATGGAGCGGGTTTCTTACATGGCGTAGGACTTCTAGGAGTGTCCTATTCATGCGTTCTACCAACCCAATTTGAGGCTGGGTGGTATGCTGCAATATACGATTGCTTGATATTGTAGATATCACAGATACTTGCAATCACCTGGTTCTTGAATTCCAACCCGTTGTCCGAGAGGAGCGTCTTAGGGCAGGAGAACGGACAGATGAGATGCGTTACTAGTGCATGAGCAACTTCATCCGCTGTTTTAGTTTTAAGCGGGGCTAAAACTACGAATCTTGAGAAGAAATCAACACATACTAGAAGATACTGTGAATCCTGGTGACTCCGCGGCAACTTCAGCAAATCCACTGATACAGTGTCGAATGGAAGTGGAGGAGTTGGATACTCCAAGATTGGTGCGGGACCATCACAGGTTCCCATGTGCTGGGCGCAGGAGAGACATCTTGCTATGTGTTGTTCAACATCCTTTCTCATAGTTTTCCAGTAGTACTTCCTTCTCGTAGCGTCAAGCGTTCTGTCCCGTCCTGGATGACCAGCTTGGGGAGCATCATGTTGCTGTTGAATTACTGCTTCTGTAAGCGTGTCTGGAATCACTACACGAGGGCGTGCGTCAAAGTCTGTGGGAATAACTCTAACTAGTAGTCCGTCCAGCAACCGGAATTGCGTGTGAGGTGCGGGTAGTTCTGGGAGAGTTGTGTTATCCCCTGATTCTAAGGAATAGATGACTTTGGACCACAGCGGATCCTTGCTTTGCTCTTCTTTCACTTGGTCTTCTGTATGCGTCGGTAGCTGGACCACTGGGGCTACTTGAGCTGGACACGTTATGTTAGAAGCATTGCTAAGAATGCCTCTAAAAAACTTAGACTCCTGTACAGAGTTCGAGAATTCTTCACTGACGAGCAGTTGGCCGTAATATATAAAAGTCATGTGTGTTCTCAGATGGATTACTGTTCACCTCTGTGGGGTGGAAGTGGAGTGGTTGCATTGAGGCAGTTGGACAACATTCAAAATAAAGCTATTAGATTAATCAATAACCCTGCAATCACACAGGACCTTCCTACATTATCCATACGAAGAAACGTTGCATCCCTTGCATTATTCTACAGATATTTTCACAGCAATTGTTCCGAGGAACTTGCTTCAATTGTGCCGCCTCTCCACATCTTTCCCCGTAGAACTAGGGCAGCTGAGAGCGCCCATGAATTTACACTTTCTCTTCCACAATGCAGAACTTCTGCTTATCAGTATTCATTTATCCACAGAGCTACTACTCTTTGGAATTCACTTCCCTTGAATTGCTTTCCACAAACTTACAATCTACAAATGTTTAAATCCAGTGGTTACAAACATTTTATGAATGGAGGATGCCTTTAGGCACATGGACCTTTTTGTTTTATCTGTGTTTTTCCTTCCTCCGTTCATTGTCTCTTAAAAAAAAAAAAAAAAAAAAAAAATGCACATTTCGTGAGAGTGCGTCTGCCGCCATGTTAGCTCTACCTTTGATATGATGCAGAGTCAGATCAAACTGCAATACCATCTCGTACCACCGTGCTAGTCTGTCAGTGAGGTTCTTACCACCCTTGAATATCTTTGTTACTGCCTCATTGTCTGTGTAGAGGTCGATTTTATAACCAAGGATGATGTCTCTGAAATGTTTCAATGCCCAAGCTACTGCCAGGGTTTCCCATTCCGTCGTGTGATACCTAGTCTCAGTCAACACCCGACTTGTATATCCAATGACTTGCATCTTGCTTTGTTCATCTGGTTGCATTAGAACAGCTCCTAGCCCTTTGAGAGAGGCGTCGGTGCCGAGTGTGAATGGTCTATCATGGTCAGGGAAGACTAGGACAGGCGTTCTGGTGAGTGCTTCTTTGAGGTTGGTGAATGCTTCCTCTTGCTCTTGACCCCATGTGAATGGAGCGTCCTTCCGGAGAAGTTGTGTCAGAGGCCTCGCTAGACTCGCATAGTTCTTCACGAAAGAATGGTAATAGCCAGAAAGCCCGATAAAGCTTCTGACATTCTCAACCGACTTTGGACGTGGAAAATTTTGTACCGCGATGATCTTGTCGTTCATAGTGTGAATTCCTTCTGCGTCCACCTGATGACCTAGGAATTTAATTTTCCCTTTTAGGAAATCACACTTGCTGATCTTGATACGTAAACCTGCCGTTTGAAGTCTTTCCAATACTTGTTGGAGTTTGCTGAAATGAGAGCTGACATCTTTGCTACAGACTATGATGTCGTCCAGGTAGGCGGAGACTGAGTCACCCAATAGGCCCGCAAAAAGATTGTTTACTAACCTTTGAAAGGTGAGGGGTGCGTTTCTCAGTCCGAACGGCATGCGTAGCCATTCGTAGTGTCCACTGTGGGTAGAGAACGCAGTGACTTCTGTTGATTTCTCATCCATTCCAACTTGCCAGAACCCACTGAGAAGGTCCAGAGTACTGAATACCTTGTTCCCTGTTCCTATGCCTTGTAGTAGCTCGGACAGTACAGGCATGGGGAACCTGTCAGGTATAGTTGCTTGATTGACTGCGATAATCAATCACCGGGCGCCACTCTCCATCCTTCTTAGGTACCAGGAAAAGAGGTGAATTCCATGGCGAGGATGAATGGCGAATAACATTTTGCTCCAGCATTTCGTCTACCATCCCTTTTACTACTTCCCTTTGACAGTGTGGCAATCTGTACGCCGCTG
Source organism: Paralithodes platypus (assembly GCA_032716605.1). Taxonomy (NCBI): domain Eukaryota; kingdom Metazoa; phylum Arthropoda; class Malacostraca; order Decapoda; family Lithodidae; genus Paralithodes; species Paralithodes platypus. The sequence goes on along the minus strand of CM064501.1, from coordinate 28,226,127 downwards.
TGTAAACGGGATTGGTGCCTGTTTTGAGGGGTATGGTATGCGTTGTTAGATCCGTTTTACCTAGACATTCTCCTGGGAGTGCAACTACATCTCTGAAAGACTGTAGCAACTTCAGAAGGGATTCTGCCTCTTCTGGAAAGTCTGTCTTCTTTAGGTTTTGCTTGAGAGGATCTTCGTCTTGCATCTCGGATGGTGACGATGCTGTCATTGCTACAAATGGTGCTTCTACGGAGGGCCACTCCGGAGGTTCAGGATCTACTGGATAGTCGTACACAAGAGCTTTTCCGATCTTGCAGCCGGACTTCAGTGTGATTGGACTGTTAGACCTGTTATAGGCTAGTATCTCGGTCCTTGCTTTACCCTGAAGCTTGTACAAGGTTGATTCGAGAGCTAGTCCTTTAATACATGCACTTTCACTTAGACATACTGCATCCGTGCCTTTCTTGAGCTTGGGTAACCTAACTGGGAGGTGTGGACCCTCTCTAGCACGAATCCTTTGCTTTCCGATTACTACTAAGGGATACAACCGTGAACCTTGATCTGTTGATCCAACACTCTGGTTACTTGGAGTAGGAGACACCAAGGGCCGCGCACACGAACAGTCCATGCTTGTTGAAACAGCCGCTGCAATGATCGAGTGCAGGAGAGGATGCGGATTCTGCATTGTAGAATACTTACGTCGGTTGTAGATCATCTGTTGGTCGGAAGGATTTAAGGCGATGCGATTGTCTTTCATAGTTCCGATGCCTATGAGGCCATCTGCTGGGAGTTGAAAAATCCTTGATCACATAAAACCTCGTCTTGATGTTTGGGTCTCCGTGACGTGTGAATCTAAACGGAATGTCAACCATACCAACTAGTTTTAGGTTATTCCGTGTAACTCCTGTAAGTTGCATGTCTGGGAGATTAAGTTTCCAGTTGCACTTAAGCTGATTTTGAAGATTTGTCAATGACTCTTAGGATAAGACGTTGGCGCAGGCGCCGGAGTCAAGAGCCAGAGACATCTTCACATCACCTACCGTTACTGGAATTGACATACTGTTCACTCGTGATACTGACGCAACGAGCGAGGGCACGTGTAAGGGCGACGAGTGGACATTGGTAGGTAACGGTGTAGGTTTTTCTACGTTTGATCGTTGGGTCTGGTGCGCGAGTCTTCCCCCGACGATCCTTGTTGACGCTTTGCAGCTAAGCCTTTGATTGTACGGCAATCCTCTGTGGAGTGTCCTTTCTCACCATGGAACATGCAAGACATCTTCTGTTTCCCTTGCGCTTGGCCTGTCTGGTGTTTCTGAGCTTGTCCACTTTGGTATGATGTCCCACTGGAGGGTGTGAATGTCGTCTTCTTCTTGTACTTGTCTGGAATTAGCGACGGGTGCAGTCTCCAACAGGCTGTCTTGTCATGTCCCTTCTTGTGGCAATGATCACAGCTGTTGTCTTTCCTCGAGCTGCTACTAAACGCTTGTATAGGTCTGGTCCCTGATTCTACTGGGGTTACCAAGGCTTATGGTGTAAGGGGTATCTCTGGCTGGTTATCGTCAGCATTTCCAGCGATACTATCGAAGATACAAAGGGTGATTTGGAATTGCCTGTAATTTGTTGTCTGAAATTGAGCGGTTGCTTGAGCGAGGTCGAGAGCACTTCCTGGTTTCAGATGCTTCTGGACAAAGGCAATTCGTTCCTCGTCCCTTAGGATGAAATGTGATTCCTCGTATCTCCCTATTTTCTCCAGAAATTGCATAATATCCCCTGGGTAATTAGGACACTTCTTCCCAGAAAACATAGGCAACTGGACTGTATGCTGTGACTGAGCATCCACGTGAGAATTGCCTCTGGCTGTAGCTGTAGTGATAGCTGGCATAGCTGTACCTGTCATAGCTGTAGCGGGAGCTGTAGCTGTAGTTGTAGCTGTCATAGCTGTAAGTGTACTAAGTTCTTCTGAAGACTTCTCTACACTTGCCTCTATCTAACTTACCCTTAGTCCTGGAAATATATAAATATTAAACTTACCTTTGGAATGCAGGTGTTGTACACTAGCCTTTGTACTAATATTTAAAGTGTGGGACGTTCGTAGGGGAAAAATTCTGATAAGTGCATGGCACAGTCTCAGAATAACATAACCTTGGTGCCTGGGCGACACGAAGGGCCTTATATTTGATGTGCAAATATTGTTAGAAGTTCGCTTGCGCTAAGGATGTATCAGGGTGGCCCGATGTCTCCTTGAAAAAGTTAGCTAGTCTTTCAGTCAAGTCGTCAATGTCAGAAGCAAGTTTTGTCCCTACTTCTTTTCTCAAACTCTGTGTCTGACTGAGGCTCAAACTTCTATTCTTAAATTCCACTTTAAATTCAAGAAAATTTTACACGCATTGAAACATAATCCCCACCTGAAATTCTGAAATGACGTAACATTCAAGGTCACTAGCATAGAATATAGGTCGTAGGAGTTTCACTTTAACGTCACACCTCTATCCAAAGTTGAAGGATGAATTGATGTTAGTTAGACTATGAGTGAGCAGTTAGTTTGTTAATACAGGACAATTCTGGAAAATTCAGGTTAGTAAGGTACTGTATAAGAATACTCTCTTACTAAGGAAAATTAGGTTAGTGAGGCACTATAGGGAAGCCTATTCTGTTACTAAGAAATTGAAACAAAATTAACACAGTGTGTAACAGAAGTAAGTCTTTGAATCTCTGCTAAGTTATTACTTGAGCAACTTACTGCAAATATAGAGTACTTAAATTTTTTGATCTAACTTGAATTCATAGAAGGAATGACATTAATGAGGAACGTACAGTCCCAGCTAAATTATTCTATACACATGGTAAGTTGAAAGAACAGTTAAGATACTTTGGCATTGCTTGTTTGTGTTGACAAGATTTTTTTCTAGCACTAACTACTAGTATATTTAGTTTTTATGTATTTCTGACTAACCGATACAAAGCCGAATTAACGTTGCGATGTTCTTGAAGTCTTCTTGTCAGTTGTTGTAGAATGAAGTTTGAAGTGGCGATCCCGTAGAGTTGATTGCTTCTCCTTATGTCGTCACCAATTCCCGTGACGTCACAGTTCACACACACATCATACCCTGGCCTGGGCGTGGTGTGCGTGCGTGCGTGTGTGAGTCTAGGGTTGAGCTGCTGGGGCGAGTTGCTGGCGCGTGGGCTCACCGTGACTCATTGGCTCAGTGAAAGGAATGCTGAGGTCAGCGCTGATGTGATGGATACTGAGAGATAGTACCAGTTCACTCTGAATCCACGTCTATTTTTTTATCATTCATCAATGTTTTTCTTTCCACTTAGCTCTGTTATGTTAATGTTTTTCTAATTGCTTTTTCTTAGTGCTTTTGTTTGCTCTTCGGAGGTCTTATTTTAATTGTGTTTTCGATTTGGGGAACACGAATCCCAATATACACTGCCAACCAATTATGTAGCGGTGGCTATTTGGTTGCCCTTTTTACCTCTTACCTTAATTGTCCTGGTTTATGCTTGTAGTTGAGGTTTTCACTGTAAAAACATGTTGAAAGGTAACTTGTTAAGGTATTGATTTGAAGTAAAGACACTGTTGGGTTTTTCTAGGGTTTTATTACCAACAAAATAGATTATGCTTAATTAGGGGCTGGTTTGAGTTATTGTTTGTCTTTGTAGGTATTGTAGCTACCCGACTGGGAAATACCTACAGCTTTGCACTATATTATAAAAGCAATTAGATTGAGCTATATTCCTGTGATTATATTCTTTCCTGTAAAAGAATAAAGAATAAGAATAGCGAAAATATATAATGGTACACACTAATTATCGCACAGTATCGCACTGTCACTGTATATGTCACTGCATTAATTACCACGGCCGCATGAAGGGTTCACCTTCCTATGTGGCTGTCTGATCTGCTACTAAACAATGCCTGGGGCTCGAGCGTGCCGGCTTCTGACCAGTGTGGAGTCATACGAATACATGTTGCTAGCAATCATATTGGAGTTGCTGCAACACTTTGAGAAGACCGTGGGAACCCTTGCTTACTCTGCAAGAATTGTACCAAGTCCTTTTATAGGTGGGGGAGATGATCTATCTATAGGGAGATCATTCCAACTAGAATGTACAGTAGTAGACTTAAGTAAGTGAATAACTGTTATAAGGGTGTGAGTTATATATGTGATTATATGAGTTACCCTAGAGTGTACAGTCGCTCAAAATGTGCTGTTATATATATATACATTATTTGATTATTTTATTGTCCTCGTCGAGTGAAATAATAACAAATACAGTGACATTTAATGTTATACTATATTTAGATATGTACAAATACAGTGACATTTAATGTTATACTATATTTAGATATGTACAAATAGTCTGCTGACATTACTTGTTTCACTTTAAATGTGACAATCACTCTTATGAAATATGGTTTGTGTGCTTAAATTACTTTAGTGTCCTGCCAGTCATGACTGTACTGGGCATCTTTATTACACCAGTACAATCACACCCCTCCCCCCTCCCCATACACAAACGCACATCAGAATGAAAAAAAGACACGCATATGTTTTTACCAATGATTTGTTTATTATTGCTCATATGTGAATTAGGTAACCTAATGCAATATGCGTTTTCCTCTGTTGTGCGGCATGTGGAACATGTAAGTACAAGCTTCTAATTCCCATGAATCATCTATTCTGTTAATGTGTCTCACTATGCGAATGAATATGGAGTGTTTTTATATGTATTAGCACGAAGAGATATATAATATATGAAGCAGTAGATGGGGGCTTTGCTTTAATTAGACGTGCTATGCTACTTTCCATACACAATGCACAAGGAACAGTGAATGGCAAAGCTCATTGAGTTTAAGTAAGTGATCCAATACAAAGTATAAGTGACAAGGAATGTATGGTTATCATGGTAACTATTTTAATTCAGTAGTACTTTTAATTATACAGCATATATTATATATATTTGATTATACAGCATATATTTATATATATTTAATTATACAGCATATATTTATATATATTTAATTATACAGCATATTTATATATATTTAATTATACAGCATATATTTATATATATTTAATTATACAGCATATATTTATATATATTTAATTATACAGCATATATTTATATATATTTAATTATACAGCATATATTTATATATATTTGATTATACAGCATATATTTATATATATTTGATTTGTTTTTCTATGTGAATAAGGGAGAAAAGGCAGAACTGCCTGCAGCGAGTGCCTCCCCCAGTGTTGAAAGAGTGACAGGGCCAAATTCAAGGGACGTTCGAGCTAAAATGCCTGGACAACGGAGTTTGAAGCAATTTAAGTCTGAGGAAGAGGGAAAGACTGATTCTGGAAGAGAGTTCCAGAGCTTAGCAGTTGAATAGAAGAAAGTCTGAGAATAGAGTTTCACTTTTGGGTTGGAGAGTTGCACAGAGTAGGGGTGGGATTGTGTTGCAAGACAGGTACTACGTACCCTACGTAGAGGAGGTGGTATACACTGGGAAAGCTCCGAGGAACACTGATTATTGTAGTAGCGATAGAATAGCGAGAGAGATGCAACATTGCGGCGAAGAGAGATATATTGCAGAGAGTTGGTGGGTGGACGGGAGTTAATCATACAAAAGGTTTTCTTTTCTACTTTGTCTGGGAGTGCGGTGTGAGAGAATCCTCCCCACACATGTATATCCTAGCTTATCTCGTCAACATTTTGGACATTTTAGTAATCAGCTTATATAAAGCTTTATCACACAGGGGATAAGTATACCAAGTCTGTTATCACGGAGAGGCTTTGTAACTCCAAAATGTGCCTGTAGGTCATACCGATCCTACTATAAAAAAAAACACAGTTCTTGTCCTCCTTTGTTCTGGGTGAAATATATAGAAGAGCTATTAGAACTTCGAATTCCTGAACAACTGCAACTCTCCTGCCCTGCCTACTATACTATAGTTCAGCCAGTCAAGCATTAAGTGGTTCTGGTGTTGAATACATGCAGATTAAAAGGGAGAATAAACGTTTGACTGGGATTGCATTACGTGCAATCGTTTCCGCAAGTCGGATGGTACTTCCTGGAGATTAGTAGAAGCATACCAATGAAATCTGAGTTGAGGCTTCATGTACAATCATGACCACGGAAACTGTAACTCTTCCTAATGATATGAAGAAGAACAGCGAGCGTTAACTACTGAATCCCAGTGTATTAGCGCATTATGAGCGACTGTACACTCTAGGATAGACCGTATTAACCCCTTCAGACTCATATGACGCAGAGGTTGCCAGATTAGCAATATGAAATAGAGTTCTCTCTCTTATACTTACCTCTCCAAAATTAGTTTTTTGCCCACAGCTAACTCAAAGACAACTGCAGAGGTTGAAGTAACTATACTAAAGATTTCAAAATACCCCTGATGGTAACAAAGGTTTTAAAGTATCCCTAATAGGCTCCAAATCGCGTCATATGTCTGAGAGGGTTAACCCTTTCACGCTTTTATGACGCATAGGTTGCCAGATTAGCAATAAGAAATAGTTATCTCACTCTTATAATTACCTCTCTAAAATTAGTTTTCTGCCCACAGCTAACTCAAAGACACCTGCAGAGGTTGAAGTAACTAAACTAAAGGTTTATAAATACCCCTGATGGTAACAAAGGTTTTAAAGCATCCCCAATAGGCTCAAAATCGCGTCATAGGCGTGAAAGTGTTAAAGATATATATATCTCGCACCACTACAACAGTTATTCACTTACTTAAGTATGCAACTGTACATTTCTAGTTGGGTATGACTTCCTTATAGAAGATCATAACCCCAACCTATAAAAGCCTTGGTACGATTCCTGCAAGTAAGCACGGTTCTCACGCTGCCCTTCAGAAAATTTCAATAACACCAAGATGATTGCTAGCATCTATGTATGAGTGTCACACCATACTGGTTGAAAGTCTGCGCCCAAGAGTGAGGCCAGGCACCAGTAGCAGTTTGAACAGCCATTAGGACGCATCATCCCTAATTGGCTAAGGTAAACAATAGTGTTATACAAGTGACGTATACAGTGACAGTACGATACTGTGCATTAATTAGTTTGTGTCTTAATACTTATTCACAATTCTTAATATGTCCAATTCTTTTTACAGGAATACCATTTTACAGGAATTAACTCAGTTCTAGTTCCATTTTAGCAAACAAAAAAAAAAGAAGTGAAAATGGCTTGGGACTGGGGTGAACAAAATATTATAACTAGCTGGGGCTCAACGGGTTAATAGTATTTAATTGCCAGTGTTTTTGCTTATTGAATTACTGTTCAAAATCCGATACGTACTTCTTACGAGCATCCGAGAAGCATCTAACTTTTTTCAGAAGATTCCTTGCTCGATGCTTAAGGACTATTAATTAACGTAACGTAATAGTGCCGATCCGAAGTAGAGGGTGGTGGACTTCTTAAGTTCATAGTCAAGGGTGGATTACTTCGGCTTCGGCCAACACTATTCTTTTGTGTTGTTGTTTTTATTTCATTGTTTGATTGTTGACCAGACTAGATCATTCCTGTCTCTTTATTAGTCTGTTGTTGAACACTAGTACCGAGTTCTTGTATACCCCGTTATAGCAGATTGAACTCTGGAGGGTATTGGTGTTTTTTGTTCAGCTGGCAGTACTCAGGGGTTGGGATCGTGTGTTTCCGTTGTGGCAGCGAGCCATATTCGAGTCCTGATTGAGAGCCCTTGTGTACCCGAGTGCCAGTTCATAACAAGTAATAAATAGTAGTGCTTCAAGTTGGATTAATGTCACAAGTGGTGTACAACAAGGTTCAGTCTTCGGACCTATTACCCTTAACTGGCGGCTCGCAACTTATATCGTGTGAAAAAAATATGGACTAAGTGGCGGTTCACAACTTATGTCGTGCGCTATTTTCAGCACGTAATGTTGCTGAGAGAGAGAGCTGAGCGGTGTGAGGAGCATAGAAACCGTATGACCTTCCCCCACCACCGCGGTGGACCAACTGAAGTGAAGCCCACCCTACCCTCCCCTCTCACACTCATTACATCACACTCATTACATTACTCATCACACTCAGTGGTGATGGGCTGGTCTATCAGAGTGAGAACTGAGCGATCTCTGCCATACCCATAGCTTACTCTGACTGTTCCTTTAACTTATATATTTTCTAGATCTCAAGTGACGGCGTCTTTTCCGTGGATTGACCTCCCAATCTACCAAGATTGGAAGCCAAAGCGTCACATTTTTCCCTTGCCCCTCAACTTTCTCTTCATAATTGCTGAGGGGCACAGGGCCCTGGGTGGGGCTTTGGTTTCCCGGGCGTTTCTGCACCCTCCTCAGCTCCCCGCCATGGAGTGGCTTCCGTCACCCAGGCTTTATTGTGGTCGGCAGGGAGGGTTCTGTGGGGGCGCTCGGTTATGGCCTTGGAATTGCTCGGGGCCTTGGGGCTGTTCGGCCAGGCAGCTTGGGGAACAACAACAACAACAACAACAACACTCATTACACAGGGAATTATGTAGGGAAAAGTACATAATTGCATGGTTTTTGCACTCGTGTTGCACGATCGTTGCAAGAGAACCAGTGGTCGTACAAGGATGGTTCGGGTGTCATTGGAAAGCTCTGTTTATGCCCTTTCAGGGATAGATACTTGTTTTACGCTCTGGGTCTTATTTAGGCATGAACATGATCACGTAATCAAACCTATTTAGGGTAAAAACACCCCGCTGGGCGCTACGGTCAAATAGACCACCTAGCCTGCCATTATGGGCTCTCATACACGATCCCAAAATGTGCTGACGACAATCAAAATTCAAGTAAAGTAATTTTTGTATTGGAAACACTCTACAATGAAAGGGATTTATATAAATTATCAAACAGGGCCCAGATCTGGCAAACACATTTTTATATAGGTAAAATGAAAGGTGCTTCAAATAGGGAGCACAAATGAAAAGTCAAACTACTTGATAAATAACAGTTAATTATATTTGTCAACAAGATAACTGATCTAGGAGTAACTATATCAAGTAATTCAAAACATGCTTTAATAATGCTCCGAAGTAATTACAATAATAATAACAATAATAGGTATCCTTGGGAGATCTTTTGATAATACAATATATCCGAAAACATTATTCCCACTTTATACAATTCGTTGGTCCATCCCCATTCAGTATATTGTGTTCAGTATTGGTCTTCATATTATAAAACCGATATAGAAATACTGGAGGAAGTATAGCTACTCCCAACTTGATACAAGTGTTTAAAATTATCAGAGGTTTGGACAATATAGATGGTAGTAAGAGTAAGGAAATCATAACAAAATATTCAAATTACTGTATATCCATTCACATGAAGAAAAATATGTTTTATTCAACAGACTGATTAACATGTGGACCAAACTGCCAAACGCTGTCATAGACTTTAGCACACTCCAAACGTTCAAGGGTCACATAGATAAATATCTGGACTTGAATTCGCAACTGACAGCGTTTGTAACCGAGTAATGCACTAATTATTTATCATTTCCACAGGTACCCATGCCTTACCATTCACTAAGTGGCCTAGTGCGGATCAGTAGATCTATTGCTGCTGGTTTTCCTTTTTTTTTTTTTTTTTTTTTTTTTTTTTTACAGATGCTGTAATTCCCAAGGAGGGTTGGCCATGAACATTAGGCGTTTGTCACGAATCGCTAGGTTAAGTTGCCCAGGCTTGGCATCTACCAATATACATTTGAAAGTGCGGGCTCGATCCACCGACGCTTTGATCAACATGCAACGCTCTACTGACTATGCCACGGCTGGCTCCTTAGTAATCAAAATTATGTAATACTTTAATCACATGTCAACAGTTAATGTTGTGTAGTCATGTTCATAATTCGTGTCATGCTTTCATAATTTTAAGTTTATTGTCTTCGTCTTGATATAGCAAATAGTGTCCATCCACTAATATGAGCAGAAATTGATTATGAAGACATTTGTCATAACGTGGTAAGCTAAACCTACACACAGAAAACATTTGTTGGAATACGCTGGCCTATTTTTCAGGGCAATACATTTGTTCACACATTTTGTTCATGCATATTAAGAACCGCATATTATTCACTAGAGACATAACAAGAGTTATGGAGGCATGCCAAGTTATATGAGGGTGACTGCACATATGGAAATCTCTGTATTTACTCTTGCGTTCCCATCATCATACTTTTGAATTTACAAGTCTGTGGCTTAAAAACCTAAAGGGGGTATCCCACTGTGCGATTTTTCGATGGCGAACGCCCAGCGACAGAGGGCGACAGGATTTTTTTGTCTATGTTCCTAAAATAGCCATATTCGCTCGAACATTCTCCAAATGTCGCCAAAATCGTACAACGGTCGCCCTAGCGTCGCCCATGTTCGCCCAGATTCTCCCAGATTCGCCGTTAAATTTTGAGCATACCCAAAAAACGGTGGCGATCTGAACATTTTGGCGAATGTTGGCGAAAGTTCGCCCTTTGTCTCACTTCATTCACCATTGATCGCACTATAGTCGCACAATTCGCACCTTTTCGCCCTGATTCGCCAATTTGCAAATTCCAATTATTGACAACGCTGCTTTTTGAGCGAATAGGGCGACAGTAGCGCGCCAGTAGCGCGAATGCAGCGAATGTGTCGACGAATTATTGTCAATGCCATACGAATGACGTGCGACATGTGGCGAACTGAGGTGATTGGTGGGTTTTTATGTGACTGTTGATGTGCCTCTCACTATAGTCTGTTTCTTTTCAACTGACGGTAAAAAAATGCAAAGTTCCCATCAGGATTTCTCAGTTATTTTGAAGATTTTGTAGTGAAATGTGGTACTAATTAAATACACTTGGACTTAACCCCTTCACCCCCATAAATTTCATTATGGCTAAAGATAGACGATTTTATACAGTTTCAAGACGACCTATGTTATTCAGAGGGTTTATTGAGATCGTATTTAGCCATATGAGTCCTAGAGGTAGATTATATACTAAAGAAAATCGTATATTGGTAACCAGAAAATGATGAAAATTACGTCATAGTGGTGAAGGGGTTAATATGGTGCAGAGACATGATTTCATATTTTTCCATTAAGTATCGAGAAATGGGATTCAATACCGTCATATGAAATGAAACTGAGTATACCGTATATACCCCGGCGTATAAAGAAACATTTCTAAGCCTTAAATAAACCCTGCAAAACCATGGGTGGTTTTGTACAAAGAATATAGTTTCAATGCAAGTGAATTTGGAGCGCCGAGATTCATCAGCTGATTTTCCGAGTGACCAAAATCGCCGAAATACGATCATTTAATCATAAGTACTATATACATAACAGTAGGTTATGTATACTTGCCTAATTAATTATTCATAATATTTCATAATAAACTTATATAACATTTTTTTGTAGTAGTTATAAGTTCAAACTATGGTTCAAATTAAAAGTCAGTGTACCGGAACCATTACCGAAACACGTGTTGTGTGGCTATGTCGAGTGTTTATGTGAGGCATAGTTATTTCAAAAGGCCCTGTCTAAGCTGTATGTAAGGGAACGTTCGAATGGGGCGAACGTCTTAACATTTCAAAAGGAATGGTGCTAAACATGACGGAGAAAGGGGTTTAGAATAAAATCCTTCAAGTGGTAATCTCCCCTTAAATCGACAAATGATAACTCGAATTAGAGGAAACAAACTATCATAATAGTGACAGTGTTAATTTAATAGTTACTTCTACTTAACCCTTTGAAGATTAGGACGCATTTTGACAGTATATTCTGACTAACTTTAGAAGATTTTATCTAGCTTTGGAATGATCTGTGGAACTAGAAGGGTAAAGAGTATCTCAATTAACACTCTGACCTCCATCTACACTTCCTAATCTGAATACAATAGTCTTATAATTGCAAGGAAACAAAAAATAAATCCATAATTGTATCTTGAGTGGGAATACACCTATTCCATAGATGCACAGACACTCAGACATACCCACACAATTATATTTACATTTTCATTCGAGGGCATATGTTTTTGTAATAGACCTTATGTAATCGAGATTGTGAACTTCAAACGACAATATAAAACAAAGTTTATGCTCTTTATGTAGTAGAGTCATTTTCAGAGCTTCCGTGACCGTGTTTAGGATACCAAAGTTTCTCAGTGAATTTAACAAGGGCAACTGATGCTCAAAAAAATAAGCCCCCATACACCTCGCCAAAATGACGGGAAAGTTGTTATTTTAGACGTTTTTCAAAATGGCCGCCGCCGTCATCTTAAAAAATTGATAAAGTTCTATTTCTTGAAGTGAATGGCCAAAAATGACAATTTTGGTGTCTATTCCCACTAATTTTGGTGTCAGAAAACCAATAGGATGGCATAATTAAAAAATAATTAATAACTAATTACCAAATAATTAAGAAAATAAGAAAATAATTAAGAACATCAATGGGATGGCATAATTCATGATTTAGAGTCCCATTAACCTCAACATCTAAGACAAATATGATGTTGTTAAATCCACTGAGAAACTTTGGTATCCTAAACACGGTCACGGATCCTCTGAAACTTACTCAAATAATATAATATATAATTTAAAATGTTGACTGATCAATTCCTGCTTTTTCAGGTTTGTTGCATCGAATTTGGCGTGAAGAATCATAAGCGTGGAACGTAGAGGAGTTAGTGATGTGCCTGACCCAGGACCTGGATTAAAATGCATATTATGTCAACATCCCTGTATAGCTGATGATAATACGGACAAGACATCTGATACAAAGTGGGAGAATCTAAGGAGCAAGTGTTTTCGGTGGAAGGAACTTGATAAATTTCAGCATGCCTATGCAGGAGTGGAGTGGGACAAGGGGCCTAAAGGCCTGTACATGCATAGTAAATGTTACACCCAGATCAGTAGTTGTTGTTGTTGTTGTTGTTCCCCAAGCTGCCTGGCCGAACAGCCCCAAGGCCCCGAGCAAGGCCAAGGCCATAACCGAGCACCCCCACAGAACCCTCCCTGCCGACCACAATAAAGCCTGGGTGACCGAAGCCACTCCATGGCGGGGAGCTGAGGAGGGTGCGGAAACGCCCAGGAAACCAAAGCCCCACCCAGGGCCCTGTGCCCCTCAGCAATTATGAAGAAAAAGTTGAGGGGCAAAGGAAAAATGTGACGCTTTGGCTTCCAATCTTGGTAGATTGGGAGGTCAATCCACGGAAGAGATGCCGTCACTTGAGATCTAGAAGATATATAAGCAAAAGGAACAGTCAGAGTAAGCTATGGGTATGGCAGAGATCGCTCAGTACTCACTCTGATAGACCAGCCCATCACCACATGACTAGAGCCCAATCCTCTCAGCATCAGCTAGGAAAGGCCCTAGAAAGCCACCTTTGGCGGGGGGATAGCTCCCCTATGTCAACCCCTTTCGGAGTTTGGGCACCCGCCCAATCAGTAGTTGTTGTTGTTGTTAGTCCCCAAGCTGCCTGGCCGAACAGCCCCAAGGCCCCGAGTAAGGCCAAGGCCATAAACGAGCGCCCCCACAGAACCCCCCCTGCCGACCACAATAAAGCCTGGGTGACCGAAGCCACTCCATGGCGGGGAGCTGAGAGGGTGCGTAAACGCCCGGGAAACCAAAGCCCCACCCAGGGCCCTGTGCCCCTCAGCAATTATGAAGAGAAAGTTGAGGGGCAAAGGAATAATGTGATGCTTTAGCTTCCAATCTTGGTAGATTGGGAGGTCAATCCACGGAAGAGACGCCGTCACTTGAGATCTAGAAAATATATAAGTAAAAGGAACAGTCAGAGTAAGCTATGGGTATGGCAGAGATCGCTCAGGTCTCACTCTGATAGACCAGCCCATCACCAGCCCAGATCAGTAGTAATCGCTATATTCAGCAAGCACAGAATCGTAAACGGAAATCTGAACAGGAAGAAGTTCAAGCATCAACTTCAAGTCAACAACTCCCAGGAAATGTGCCTAAAAAGCTTCGTTCTAGTACTGGAGTGGTTCATGATAAGAATCTCTGTGTGTGGTGTATGAAAGGACCACAAAAAAACAGTAATCCTGGCAAGTCCAAACTTTTGCTGCTGTCAACAGTAGACGCATGGAACCAGTTCAAGTTGCATACAGTTTGTCTGTCAGATGAGCCTATAAGAGAAAGATTGAATACCCTACTTGCATCTATCCCAGACAGTCGAACGGCGTTTGGATTGGAAATTCGTTATCATCGTGAATGTTGGCGCAATTATGTCAGCAACCCTCTGAAGGAGTCTTTTCCTGATGAAAAAACAGAGCATCTGCAACATGTTAATCTTCGAGAGGCCCAAAATATCTTCTTTCATCATGTCCATCAAGTTATCTTTGAAGATCATGAAATCCGTACACTGCAAGGTCTTGTAAAGGATTACAAAGGCATTACTTCAAATTATGGTTACTATTCCACAGCAAAGTCCAGTTTCGTGAAGGAAATTCTGATCAAGGAATTTGGAGATGACATAGCATTTCATGAACGAGGTCAGAAGAATGTGAGTGAACTGGTATATGATGAAAGAGCTGCAGGTTCATATCTTGAGGCTGCAATATCCTCTCTAGGTGTAAGTGACGATCAGCTGGTGAAGAATGTAGCTGGGCGACTCAGAGATCAGATCATCAAAACAAAAACTGTTCCTTGGCCTCCATACATACATGAGCTAGAAGAATATGAAGACCTGAATGATCTCCTCTTGAAGCTCATCACTTGGTTAAAGCACCCCACAAAGTCTGAAGTCGATGACAAGCCCCAAGTCAGATCAATTGCATCTATTTTGACCAGCTACATCACTGGAAGACGTACTGCATTTGAGACAAACCTCGGTGTACTGCTACATGGTATGACAAAGAGCAGAGAAATGGTAGACATATTACATAAGGATGGCCTGGGATTCAGTTACAATGATGTGCTTTTGCTTAGAGATTTCTGGGCAGTTACTGACCTGAAGCATTCAACTGAGTGTCCTTTTGAACTTTCTGAAGGAACACCGGCAATATGTATAGTCGACAACGATGACTTCAAAAATGACACTTTGACTGGAAGTGGCCAATCACATTGTACAAATGTCATGTTTGTTCAGCCAGACCTACCTAAGCTAAATCTACCTACCCTAGATGATGATAGACCAGTTGCAAATAGCACCTTGCCTTCGTACCTCTCTGATAGCCTCAAAGAACTTGGGAGCCAGATGCAAAGAATTGAACCATACAAAACAGTCAAGCGTGGTGAACCACCCATCAGACCAAGGATAACGGATGAACAACATCTGGACACAGTTCCTGAATAGACATTCGAATGCAGAATGTGTTATCTTGGTTAATGACTCGTACGAGCAAGACTTCTCCATCAAAGATAGTGAACGACAACACCGTCAAAAAAATCAGTCCATTTGCAATGTGTTTATGAAGTCAGAGGACAAATTTCCTTCTAATAGAGACTTTCATGCTCTTCTTGGTAAACCAGAGAATAAAGTTCGCCTTCAAGCATTTATCAAGGCTGCTTTCAAAAGAAAGGCATCTACAACCACTATTCAGCTCATACACTGTGTTGTTGGCAAACCAGCAAGGAATCTCACCACAGATGAAGTTTTGCAGAATCTCACATACGCCCATGCAGAAGCAGACACAGCTCTGTTCACTCTTTATGGTAAGCTGCGGTCAGAAGGGTATACAGAAGCAGTTGTCATAGACACTGAAGATACTGATAACTACGTTCAGGCAGCCTATGTGGCTCGGCAAATATCAGGACTCTTGTGCTTGAAACGCAAATCTCAGCTGATAAATGCTCGGTGTTTGTGTAGTGAGGCAATGGCGGAGTCTTTGATCCCACTTTATGTTCTTACCGGATGCGACCGTAACTCCGGCTTTTATGGAATAGGCAAGAAAACTATTGTTGACCGTGTAGAAAATTCATCAGAAGCTCGCAACCTCCTTAAAAGTTGTGGCACAATCATCCCAGTCACACAGGAAATCATCAATGACTTACAGAAATTTGTTATCCGGTACATCTATTGTGACACCAAACACAAGACCCTAGCAGAGGTGAGAGCAGCAAAGTAGTCAGTACTCAAGAAAAAGAAGATCATCAGACTGGTACCTGATTCTGACAGTCTACGACCACACTTAGAGCGCACCAACTACCTCACATATCTGCAGAAGAATTTCCAGCTTCAGAATCATCCATCACCAATTGGCCATGGATGGCACCTTGTAAATGGCTTATACCTCCCAGTACGCTATACCCAACCTGCACTTCCATCATTCCTGGATCTTCTAAAAACTCCAAGTCATCCACAAATGGAGAGCAGCGATGATGACAGCGGAAGTGATTCTGACAGTTGTGCATCAATTTGTCCTGCAGTGATAGTGCATCTTAATGCAGTAGGTCTCATGTTTTATTAATTTAGGATGCCAAAGTTTCTCAGTGGATTTAACAACATCATATTTGTCTTAGATGTTGAGGTTAATGGGACTCTAAATCATGAATTATGCCATCCCATTGATTTTCTTAATTATTTTCTTATTTACTTAATTATTTGGTAATTGTTTATTAATTATTTTTTAATTGTGCCATGCCATTGATCTTCTGACACCAAAATTAGTGGGAATAGACACCAAAATTGTCATTTTTGGCCATTCACTTCAAGAAATAGAACTTTATCAATTTTTTAAGATGACGGCGGCGGCCATTTTGAAAAACGTCTAAAATAACAACTTTCCCGTCATTTTGGTGAGGTGTATGGGGGCTTATTTTGTTTAGTATCAGTTGCCCTTGTTAAATTCACTGAGAAACTTTGGTATCCTAAACACGGTCACTGAACCTCTGAAAATGACTCTACTAATGGGACTGTTAATTGTTCAGAATAATTCGTCAGTATCATTATTGTTCTCCCAAGTATTGTTCAGATATTCCGGGATAAGGCTTGTACACATTGATCCATAGATACACACACACACACACACACACACACCCACAATGTCCAGCTTTTCCACATTTCGCCTTTTCACACACACACACAGACATTCACTACAGCACACATACATGCACAGTTGCACACACACACTCTACAACACACACACACACACAGAATGTCCACCTTTTCCACATTTCGCCTTTTCACACACACACACACACACTCACTACAGCACGCATACATGCACAGTTGCACACGCACTCTACAACACACACACACAGAATGTCCAGCTTTTCAACATTTCGCCTTTTCACACACACAAACACACAAACACACTACAACACACACACACACAAGGCATTAGCCATATTCGCCATAAGTCGCACAACCTCCCCGGTTTTATCTCATTACATCGTCCAACAATCGCCGTGCATTCGCTATTTTCGCCATCATCGTTTGCCACGAATCGCCCTCAATTGTCGCACACCATTCGTCATATTCGTCATAAAATTCGCCATATTCGCACTTTGGTCGTACTTCCGTCGCACTGCAATCGAGGAAATTCGCCTTTTTCGCTTTCATTCGCTTCTGAAAAAACCCTATTCGCCGCGAATTTTGGGACATGGTCGCACGGCATTCGCCATCGAAAAGTCGCACAGTGGGATACCCCCTTTACCTTTAAGCCTCAATGTATTTGTGTTTGACATCTTTAATTTTATTTATACTACAACATTAGTCACCATTTTACATCCAAAGTTGAATACATTAAGTTCGTTTGTCTTGTCTCGAGATTATCCATCTTGGGAGCATTAACCAAAGCTGCCTTCTTTTCACCAATGCCTCCTTATTATTTCTAAATGTTTTCTACATTTTCCCGCTTACCTTAACACCGAAATTCATGCTACTCTGCCATAGTGCACATTACATTTGTATTGTATCGTGTTGTGATTCACTGTGAGTGTATTCTTTTTCAATGTGCGAGGATACAATCACATATTATACTCAATCTTACGTCGATGTCACTTGGTTGGTGGGATGAGACGAGAAACAAATGTTGTGAATAATCACGTCATCGTCCAGAACTTGTTGCTGGCTATATCCCTTCACATATCCCTTGACAATTAAATGTTGTTGATCTTGTTTACATGTATTTTATTGGTTTTCTATTATCAATGGAAGGGAAGACTGGTTAGCAAATATTGCAAATCATAGAACATAATTATTACAGCTTCCTGTTGTAACTTAATAAATACTAACATAATTACCAGGAGTCTTGTATGGATCTCTGGCGTTCATGAAGTGCTTGCAGCTTAACTTCAGTGATATGTGGCTGAACAAGCTGTTTTCCTAACCAAGGGGAGTCTCATGTTGGAGAACTGCTAAGAGCAGCTTGGTTAAATTGTACTGTACATACAATTATTTCTTCAAATTAAATTTATCCTCAATCAAGGACTTTAATTTGGGCTTGCTCATTCATACCTAGTTAATGAAAAATTTGCATTACCATTACAGTTAATGCAATTTGCCAATTGGTCTCTATTCATCACTAGTACAGCCACAGGACTAAATTTAATTTAATCAATAGTAAGTTATAGTTATAGTAGATTATTGTTTTTTTTTAGGTAAACATAATTATGTTTCTGTCTTTCTCGCTGTTCATAGGTTGATAATATTTGTCCTGATTACATGCTCTGCCTATAGTGCTGGATAATGGTGTAGCAAGAGCTTATTGCCTGCAGATTGGAACTTTGTTGAAAATGGTGGACTCGTGGAATATTTATAGAAATACACCACGTCATCCGTTGTTGATTAATCGTTGAAACCTTCATTATTGACACCCCTGAGCTTTTGACTTATATTATTGTTATGTCGCTTCCTGACGACAGTGTTGAAGGCTCTCCAGTTGTTCCAGCACAGTGCTTGTCTGTCCTCTATGTCTGTGATGGTGTCAGGCAGCGGGAGGTTCCTGGTCTCTGGCAGCAGAAGAGTGACAAGGGCCGCGGCCACACCAGCCACTATCAGGGTCACGTCTACAGACCACCACACCTTAAGGGCCTGACAAAGATATTATTTAAACAGGTTTCAAACAAACACTTATATTTTAATTATAATACTTCCCTAGATGCAAAGACCCTAAGCAGCAATTTGCCACCTAGTGAATAATATTACTTCTATCCTGATGGACAAACAATTATTGTGGTAGTCAAATACCGTTCTGTGAACTACTCTGCAGCAGAGCATCATCGGTAATTCCCTTTTAAAAGCATAATATGGTTCCAGGGTGGATCAACTGTTTTTTTTTTCTCTTATTTTCTGGTTGAGGGGGTTGTCATGTATTGATTTACCTGGCAAAGCCACGAGAGGAAAACAGTATTACAAGCACACAAACCACCATCTCATAAGCGTGATTTGGCACAAGCAGGATTTTCAACCACAATTTCCATTTACATGTTCTATTGATTGTATTGTTTCACAGATCAGTGGACTGATTGATATAGGCCTAATTGTACTCTAAATACATGCATACAAGTTTAAATACCGTTTTGTCTACAGCAAATGTGGTTACAGCCTCACGTCCAAAATGGCGATTTTCCAGGCAACCCTGTCAAGGGCTGCCTCCGTTTTCAAGTTCTTTGTTTTGAGATCGAACCGGAGTACCTGCCATTTCTAGGTCTACCCCTACGCGCAGGTCCCCCCACGTTTATAGTCCGGCATTTCTTCACCCAGCACTGATCATCCATTCTCTCCACGTGTCCAAACCAACCAAGTCGGCTCATGCGTATCACTTCACTGAATCTCCCAATTAATTCCTCACTCATACCCCATCACTGAGGTTAACCCCACATATTCACCTTACCTTTCAATTATCATTCCTCAATGGCCCTCATGGTATGAATGTACAGTGTATGAATACATAGTATATACTGAATATATGAATGCAAATTCTTTGAAAATGTAAATCATTCTGTCATGATAGCCTCAGATTTTTGTTTTAGGTTCTCTTAACACCTGGCTACACCATTGCATTAAAAATATGTTTATATGCATACATGCAAATAATGTTGGTACATCCTTCTCCACTATACTGGAATGGCTCAAGATGATTAACTTTCGGCAGTCGGAATGTAGTATAATGAATTCCATCAATAACATTCCCTCACAAGGCCATGGCTAATACTGGCATTGTCCTATCAGTATTTCAATAAGACTCAACAAAACCTCATTCCAGCACCTAGTCACTAACCCACCACCCTCTACAACCTTACAAAAAGACACCACAAGACTTTACTATGTAGAGTCACCGATTGTACTTGCGCCATTCTACCCTTTAGTCGTCTTGTATGACACGCAATAGATACAGTACGTGGGACACATTTTTGGTTTTCACGAAATGTGAAGGCCCTTACCCCCAGGGGGGGAGGGGCGGGGTTATAGAAAACCACTACAATGTATATAATAGCAAAGTGTAATTTCCATTTTTCCAACAGTTACACATGCTATTAAGATAGAGATAACACATTTATGTTACCATGATAATATATATATATATATATATATATATATATATATATATATATATATACTGTATAATTATACAGTATATACAGTATATACATAATTATGTAGCGGTGGCTATTTGGTTGCCCTTTTTACCTCTTACCTTAATTGTCCTGGTTTATGCCTGTAGTTGAGGTTTTCACTGTAAAAACATGTTGAAAGGTAACTTGTTAAGGTATTGATTTGAAGTAAAGACACTGTTGGGTTTTTCTAGGGTTTTATTACCAACAAAATAGATTATGCTTAATTAGGGGCTGGTTTGAGTTATTGATTGTCTTTGTAGGTATTGTAGCTACCCGACTGGGAAATACTTACAGCTTTGCACTATATTATAAAAGCAATATGATTGAGCTATATTCCTGTGATTATATTCTTTCCTGTAAAAGAATAAAGATTAAGAATAGCGAAAATATATAATGGTACACACACTAATTATCGCACAGTATCGCACTGTCACTGTATATGTCACTGTATTAATTACCACGGCCGCATGAAGGGTTCACCTTCTTATGTGGCTGTCTGATCTGCTACTAAACAATGCCTGGGGCTCGAGCGTGCCGGCTTCTGACCAGTGTGGAGTCATACGAATACATGTTGCTAGCAATCATATTGGAGTTGCTGCAATACTTTGAGAAGACCGTGGGAACGCTTGCTTAATCTGCAAGAATTGTATCAAGTCCTTTTATAGGTGAGGGAGATGATCTATCTATAGGGAGATCATTCCCAACTAGAATGTACAGTAGTATACTTAAGTAAGTGAATAACTGTTATAAGGGTGTGAGTTATATATGTGATTATATGAGTTACCCTAGAGTGTACAGTCGCTCAAAATGCGCTGTTACACCGCTCGGCCACGTAAAGTGAGGCCCACCGAACATATACATCATCCCTATCATCCCTATGACTTACATAACCCTATTCCCAGTGTATAGCAATGCCAATGAAAGTGTGATAAAGGTGAGGACCAAAACTTACACCTTAGCATTAACAGGTGCTTAAATTTGTCCTCACGCCAAAGCAACAGGTGATCAACCCTGAACGGAAGACGAAGGGAGAGACTTACTGGGATAAGGTTGTTGACGAGAGTCATGGAAGGGGGTTAGTGTAGTAGGAAAAATGATTTCCTGATTAATTAAGAAAACTAAGGTTAGTTGTATTCTGAAGAATTTATGAAATTCATGATGTTTGAGAGTGCTCGTAAGAGATGATGATGAGGTCCAAAGAATTACTTGTGAAAGAATATGTTAATAGGAATGAACTCTGATGAGAGGTTAGTTATCAAGGCAATATGTTGACGAAAAGGTAGGGTGAATATTAGTGAAATCCGTACTTCGCAGTGAACAGGTGCCTGACACATCCCATGATTATTAACTATTATTCTAAATCTAAACTATGAGCCATTCAGTCACAGATGCTTGAGTCAAGGTAAGGTCGCAAGCATTTATGTCCGGGGACAGAGGGAAAACACATACTCAGGATGCTCAGACAGGGGAAGATACGAGGACCAACATGAATAAAGGCGTCTTTGTTTGTCACAGTCACAAGTTGAAATTCGTCGGGGACGAGCAACATGTCTGCTGTGACAGTAAAGGTCAGTAATCATCTGTGTAAAAGAAACAGGAACGGATAAATTCTTCAGTCATTGTATAATGTGAGGACTGGAACTGAATGGGGACTAAAATGGTGAGTGTAATAACTGTATCTATTTATGAGAAATAGAGTATACAATTCTCTTACTCAAAATGCGGAAACAGGGCAAACTGTTCCTTCTCTATGGCTGATGCTGTACAGAGATGAGCAACAGGCAGTAGATCAATGATGATCC
Source organism: Paralithodes platypus (assembly GCA_032716605.1). Lineage (NCBI taxonomy): Eukaryota > Metazoa > Arthropoda > Malacostraca > Decapoda > Lithodidae > Paralithodes > Paralithodes platypus. The sequence continues at coordinate 28,203,829 of CM064501.1, read as the reverse complement.
ATCTCTGATATCACCATACTCAATGAATTCATCACATTCGTCTTACTTTTGAGTCGTACATCTATACTTGTGAGTCTTACTTCTAGAATTCTAGACACTATAGAGCTTTTGTTGAAGTCTCCAGGACAGTGAGTCTCTTTCTTAGCTTTTGTACTTCAGAAGCGTGGGCTTTTCTAAAGAGCTTATAGGAGGGTAGGTCAGCAAATATAACAGTCCTCTCTTTATACGCCGTGAGTGAGCGTGTTCGGCTACCTGGGTAGGATCGTCAGGCAGGGCCAATTGGATCTTCCGTAATTTACGATTTATACAAGCTACACGTGAGCGTTGGAGTATAACTGTAAGTCGTAAGTCACAGGGCATTGTCTGATTAGTCAGTAGGAAGGTAAAAGTTGAGTGTAATTTGTCTAGGCGACGTTGGAGCGTCTCAACACCACGGGGGATTGCAAAGATGTCTCCGAAATCATACTGAACTGCTACTACATCTTCCGCAATTAGCACTCTTCCAACTTGGGCTACAAGGGCGCCAGGTTTCAGATACGAGGGTGTCGTAGAATCAACTACAATTAGTGTTCCAAGTAGAAGAAGGACTTTCATTAACCATATCATCTTTCTCGGGAGAAAGAGCAATATTCTACTTGTAGGGGTACTAATAGAATACTTCACTCGCCCAGTAGGATGTACGTGGGGAATGGCTTGCTCTGTCAGATATGTTACGTTGACAGAACGGTGATGTGTATAGAATATTTCACTCTCTAACTAGAGTGGTCTTACTTGAGTGGTCTCAATTCACTCTCTTACTAGAGTGGTCTTAGAACGCTCTGTTAGCAGAACGAAGCTTCCGCCTATACTCGTTTGTCTGTGCGGAGTCAGTCTTGGTCGGTGCATTTGGCTGCACCGCCGAAGGTGATGGATCAGGTATAATATGGCCATCTACGGAGAGTTCTGGGCTCACTCGTTTTAACCTGTCACCATGAATTACTTCTACCTTGTTTGTGGTAGGGTCTCGAACCTCAAACTTGTTACCGGATGCTGTGTCCGTAACGACATTCGGTCCACTATACTTCGGCGAGAGCTTAGTCATTCTCGTCGGATCTAGGCACATAACTTTGTCACCTACTTCAAGAACAGTTTGGTGTGCTCTTTTGTGCTGTTTCCTTATCATTTCTGCACGGGATGCCTGTAAATGATATCGGACTTGATGGTGGATCTTGCTAAAGACCTGGAGTTGTCTCTTAGCATAGTCCTCTAGATTGTAGACTGGTGTGCTAGGCTTGGATAGCAGTTCATATGGCAGAATCTTGTCCTGTCCATAGCCTATGTAGTGTGGCGTCTTACCTGTAGAGGAGTTTACAGAGCCGTTTACACAAGCTGCCACCTGTGGAAGCCAGTCTTCCCACGCTTCATGGAGCGGGTTTCTTACATGGCGTAGGACTTCTAGGAGTGTCCTATTCATGCGTTCTACCAACCCAATTTGAGGCTGGGTGGTATGCTGCAATATACGATTGCTTGATATTGTAGATATCACAGATACTTGCAATCACCTGGTTCTTGAATTCCAACCCGTTGTCCGAGAGGAGCGTCTTAGGGCAGGAGAACGGACAGATGAGATGCGTTACTAGTGCATGAGCAACTTCATCCGCTGTTTTAGTTTTAAGCGGGGCTAAAACTACGAATCTTGAGAAGAAATCAACACATACTAGAAGATACTGTGAATCCTGGTGACTCCGCGGCAACTTCAGCAAATCCACTGATACAGTGTCGAATGGAAGTGGAGGAGTTGGATACTCCAAGATTGGTGCGGGACCATCACAGGTTCCCATGTGCTGGGCGCAGGAGAGACATCTTGCTATGTGTTGTTCAACATCCTTTCTCATAGTTTTCCAGTAGTACTTCCTTCTCGTAGCGTCAAGCGTTCTGTCCCGTCCTGGATGACCAGCTTGGGGAGCATCATGTTGCTGTTGAATTACTGCTTCTGTAAGCGTGTCTGGAATCACTACACGAGGGCGTGCGTCAAAGTCTGTGGGAATAACTCTAACTAGTAGTCCGTCCAGCAACCGGAATTGCGTGTGAGGTGCGGGTAGTTCTGGGAGAGTTGTGTTATCCCCTGATTCTAAGGAATAGATGACTTTGGACCACAGCGGATCCTTGCTTTGCTCTTCTTTCACTTGGTCTTCTGTATGCGTCGGTAGCTGGACCACTGGGGCTACTTGAGCTGGACACGTTATGTTAGAAGCATTGCTAAGAATGCCTCTAAAAAACTTAGACTCCTGTACAGAGTTCGAGAATTCTTCACTGACGAGCAGTTGGCCGTAATATATAAAAGTCATGTGTGTTCTCAGATGGATTACTGTTCACCTCTGTGGGGTGGAAGTGGAGTGGTTGCATTGAGGCAGTTGGACAACATTCAAAATAAAGCTATTAGATTAATCAATAACCCTGCAATCACACAGGACCTTCCTACATTATCCATACGAAGAAACGTTGCATCCCTTGCATTATTCTACAGATATTTTCACAGCAATTGTTCCGAGGAACTTGCTTCAATTGTGCCGCCTCTCCACATCTTTCCCCGTAGAACTAGGGCAGCTGAGAGCGCCCATGAATTTACACTTTCTCTTCCACAATGCAGAACTTCTGCTTATCAGTATTCATTTATCCACAGAGCTACTACTCTTTGGAATTCACTTCCCTTGAATTGCTTTCCACAAACTTACAATCTACAAATGTTTAAATCCAGTGGTTACAAACATTTTATGAATGGAGGATGCCTTTAGGCACATGGACCTTTTTGTTTTATCTGTGTTTTTCCTTCCTCCGTTCATTGTCTCTTAAAAAAAAAAAAAAAAAAAAAAAAATGCACATTTCGTGAGAGTGCGTCTGCCGCCATGTTAGCTCTACCTTTGATATGATGCAGAGTCAGATCAAACTGCAATACCATCTCGTACCACCGTGCTAGTCTGTCAGTGAGGTTCTTACCACCCTTGAATATCTTTGTTACTGCCTCATTGTCTGTGTAGAGGTCGATTTTATAACCAAGGATGATGTCTCTGAAATGTTTCAATGCCCAAGCTACTGCCAGGGTTTCCCATTCCGTCGTGTGATACCTAGTCTCAGTCAACACCCGACTTGTATATCCAATGACTTGCATCTTGCTTTGTTCATCTGGTTGCATTAGAACAGCTCCTAGCCCTTTGAGAGAGGCGTCGGTGCCGAGTGTGAATGGTCTATCATGGTCAGGGAAGACTAGGACAGGCGTTCTGGTGAGTGCTTCTTTGAGGTTGGTGAATGCTTCCTCTTGCTCTTGACCCCATGTGAATGGAGCGTCCTTCCGGAGAAGTTGTGTCAGAGGCCTCGCTAGACTCGCATAGTTCTTCACGAAAGACTGGTAATAGCCAGAAAGCCCGATAAAGCTTCTGACATTCTCAACCGACTTTGGACGTGGAAAATTTTGTACCGCGATGATCTTGTCGTTCATAGTGTGAATTCCTTCTGCGTCCACCTGATGACCTAGGAATTTAATTTTCCCTTTTAGGAAATCACACTTGCTGATCTTGATACGTAAACCTGCCGTTTGAAGTCTTTCCAATACTTGTTGGAGTTTGCTGAAATGAGAGCTGACATCTTTGCTACAGACTATGATGTCGTCCAGGTAGGCGGAGACTGAGTCACCCAATAGGCCCGCAAAAAGATTGTTTACTAACCTTTGAAAGGTGAGGGGTGCGTTTCTCAGTCCGAACGGCATGCGTAGCCATTCGTAGTGTCCACTGTGGGTAGAGAACGCAGTGACTTCTGTTGATTTCTCATCCATTCCAACTTGCCAGAACCCACTGAGAAGGTCCAGAGTACTGAATACCTTGTTCCCTGTTCCTATGCCTTGTAGTAGCTCGGACAGTACAGGCATGGGGAACCTGTCAGGTATAGTTGCTTGATTGACTGCGATAATCAATCACCGGGCGCCACTCTCCATCCTTCTTAGGTACCAGGAAAAGAGGTGAATTCCATGGCGAGGATGAATGGCGAATAACATTTTGCTCCAGCATTTCGTCTACCATCCCTTTTACTACTTCCCTTTGACAGTGTGGCAATCTGTACGCCGCTGTGTAAACGGGATTGGTGCCTGTTTTGAGGGGTATGGTATGCGTTGTTAGATCCGTTTTACCTAGACATTCTCCTGGGAGTGCAACTACATCTCTGAAAGACTGTAGCAACTTCAGAAGGGATTCTGCCTCTTCTGGAAAGTCTGTCTTCTTTAGGTTTTGCTTGAGAGGATCTTCGTCTTGCATCTCGGATGGTGACGATGCTGTCATTGCTACAAATGGTGCTTCTACGGAGGGCCACTCCGGAGGTTCAGGATCTACTGGATAGTCGTACACAAGAGCTTTTCCGATCTTGCAGCCGGACTTCAGTGTGATTGGACTGTTAGACCTGTTATAGGCTAGTATCTCGGTCCTTGCTTTACCCTGAAGCTTGTACAAGGTTGATTCGAGAGCTAGTCCTTTAATACATGCACTTTCACTTAGACATACTGCATCCGTGCCTTTCTTGAGCTTGGGTAACCTAACTGGGAGGTGTGGACCCTCTCTAGCACGAATCCTTTGCTTTCCGATTACTACTAAGGGATACAACCGTGAACCTTGATCTGTTGATCCAACACTCTGGTTACTTGGAGTAGGAGACACCAAGGGCCGCGCACACGAACAGTCCATGCTTGTTGAAACAGCCGCTGCAATGATCGAGTGCAGGAGAGGATGCGGATTCTGCATTGTAGAATACTTACGTCGGTTGTAGATCATCTGTTGGTCGGAAGGATTTAAGGCGATGCGATTGTCTTTCATAGTTCCGATGCCTATGAGGCCATCTGCTGGGAGTTGAAAAATCCTTGATCACATAAAACCTCGTCTTGATGTTTGGGTCTCCGTGACGTGTGAATCTAAACGGAATGTCAACCATACCAACTAGTTTTAGGTTATTCCGTGTAACTCCTGTAAGTTGCATGTCTGGGAGATTAAGTTTCCAGTTGCACTTAAGCTGATTTTGAAGATTTGTCAATGACTCTTAGGATAAGACGTTGGCGCAGGCGCCGGAGTCAAGAGCCAGAGACATCTTCACATCACCTACCGTTACTGGAATTGACATACTGTTCACTCGTGATACTGACGCAACGAGCGAGGGCACGTGTAAGGGCGACGAGTGGACATTGGTAGGTAACGGTGTAGGTTTTTCTACGTTTGATCGTTGGGTCTGGTGCGCGAGTCTTCCCCCGACGATCCTTGTTGACGCTTTGCAGCTAAGCCTTTGATTGTACGGCAATCCTCTGTGGAGTGTCCTTTCTCACCATGGAACATGCAAGACATCTTCTGTTTCCCTTGCGCTTGGCCTGTCTGGTGTTTCTGAGCTTGTCCACTTTGGTATGATGTCCCACTGGAGGGTGTGAATGTCGTCTTCTTCTTGTACTTGTCTGGAATTAGCGACGGGTGCAGTCTCCAACAGGCTGTCTTGTCATGTCCCTTCTTGTGGCAATGATCACAGCTGTTGTCTTTCCTCGAGCTGCTACTAAACGCTTGTATAGGTCTGGTCCCTGATTCTACTGGGGTTACCAAGGCTTATGGTGTAAGGGGTATCTCTGGCTGGTTATCGTCAGCATTTCCAGCGATACTATCGAAGATACAAAGGGTGATTTGGAATTGCCTGTAATTTGTTGTCTGAAATTGAGCGGTTGCTTGAGCGAGGTCGAGAGCACTTCCTGGTTTCAGATGCTTCTGGACAAAGGCAATTCGTTCCTCGTCCCTTAGGATGAAATGTGATTCCTCGTATCTCCCTATTTTCTCCAGAAATTGCATAATATCCCCTGGGTAATTAGGACACTTCTTCCCAGAAAACATAGGCAACTGGACTGTATGCTGTGACTGAGCATCCACGTGAGAATTGCCTCTGGCTGTAGCTGTAGTGATAGCTGGCATAGCTGTACCTGTCATAGCTGTAGCGGGAGCTGTAGCTGTAGTTGTAGCTGTCATAGCTGTAAGTGTACTAAGTTCTTCTGAAGACTTCTCTACACTTGCCTCTATCTAACTTACCCTTAGTCCTGGAAATATATAAATATTAAACTTACCTTTGGAATGCAGGTGTTGTACACTAGCCTTTGTACTAATATTTAAAGTGTGGGACGTTCGTAGGGGAAAAATTCTGATAAGTGCATGGCACAGTCTCAGAATAACATAACCTTGGTGCCTGGGCGACACGAAGGGCCTTATATTTGATGTGCAAATATTGTTAGAAGTTCGCTTGCGCTAAGGATGTATCAGGGTGGCCCGATGTCTCCTTGAAAAAGTTAGCTAGTCTTTCAGTCAAGTCGTCAATGTCAGAAGCAAGTTTTGTCCCTACTTCTTTTCTCAAACTCTGTGTCTGACTGAGGCTCAAACTTCTATTCTTAAATTCCACTTTAAATTCAAGAAAATTTTACACGCATTGAAACATAATCCCCACCTGAAATTCTGAAATGACGTAACATTCAAGGTCACTAGCATAGAATATAGGTCGTAGGAGTTTCACTTTAACGTCACACCTCTATCCAAAGTTGAAGGATGAATTGATGTTAGTTAGACTATGAGTGAGCAGTTAGTTTGTTAATACAGGACAATTCTGGAAAATTCAGGTTAGTAAGGTACTGTATAAGAATACTCTCTTACTAAGGAAAATTAGGTTAGTGAGGCACTATAGGGAAGCCTATTCTGTTACTAAGAAATTGAAACAAAATTAACACAGTGTGTAACAGAAGTAAGTCTTTGAATCTCTGCTAAGTTATTACTTGAGCAACTTACTGCAAATATAGAGTACTTAAATGTTTTGATCTAACTTGAATTCATAGAAGGAATGAAATTAATGAGGAACGTACAGTCCCAGCTAAATTATTCTATACACATGGTAAGTTGAAAGAACAGTTAAGATACTTTGGCATTGCTTGTTTGTGTTGACAAGATTTTTTTCTAGCACTAACTACTAGTATATTTAGTTTTTATGTATTTTCTGACTAACCGATACAAAGCCGAATTAACGTTGCGATGTTCTTGAAGTCTTCTTGTCAGTTGTTGTAGAATGAAGTTTGAAGTGGCGATCCCGTAGAGTTGATTGCTTCTCCTTATGTCGTCACCAATTCCCGTGACGTCACAGTTCACACACACATCATACCCTGGCCTGGGCGTGGTGTGCGTGCGTGCGTGTGTGAGTCTAGGGTTGAGCTGCTGGGGCGAGTTGCTGGCGCGTGGGCTCACCGTGACTCATTGGCTCAGTGAAAGGAATGCTGAGGTCAGCGCTGATGTGATGGATACTGAGAGATAGTACCAGTTCACTCTGAATCCACGTCTATTTTTTTATCATTCATCAATGTTTTTCTTTCCACTTAGCTCTGTTATGTTAATGTTTTTCTAATTGCTTTTTCTTAGTGCTTTTGTTTGCTCTTCGGAGGTCTTATTTTAATTGTGTTTTCGATTTGGGGAACACGAATCCCAATATACACTGCCAACCAATTATGTAGCGGTGGCTATTTGGTTGCCCTTTTTACCTCTTACCTTAATTGTCCTGGTTTATGCTTGTAGTTGAGGTTTTCACTGTAAAAACATGTTGAAAGGTAACTTGTTAAGGTATTGATTTGAAGTAAAGACACTGTTGGGTTTTTCTAGGGTTTTATTACCAACAAAATAGATTATGCTTAATTAGGGGCTGGTTTGAGTTATTGTTTGTCTTTGTAGGTATTGTAGCTACCCGACTGGGAAATACCTACAGCTTTGCACTATATTATAAAAGCAATTAGATTGAGCTATATTCCTGTGATTATATTCTTTCCTGTAAAAGAATAAAGAATAAGAATAGCGAAAATATATAATGGTACACACTAATTATCGCACAGTATCGCACTGTCACTGTATATGTCACTGCATTAATTACCACGGCCGCATGAAGGGTTCACCTTCCTATGTGGCTGTCTGATCTGCTACTAAACAATGCCTGGGGCTCGAGCGTGCCGGCTTCTGACCAGTGTGGAGTCATACGAATACATGTTGCTAGCAATCATATTGGAGTTGCTGCAACACTTTGAGAAGACCGTGGGAACCCTTGCTTACTCTGCAAGAATTGTACCAAGTCCTTTTATAGGTGGGGGAGATGATCTATCTATAGGGAGATCATTCCCAACTAGAATGTACAGTAGTAGACTTAAGTAAGTGAATAACTGTTATAAGGGTGTGAGTTATATATGTGATTATATGAGTTACCCTAGAGTGTACAGTCGCTCAAAATGTGCTGTTATATATATATACATTATTTGATTATTTTATTGTCCTCGTCGAGTGAAATAATAACAAATACAGTGACATTTAATGTTATACTATATTTAGATATGTACAAATACAGTGACATTTAATGTTATACTATATTTAGATATGTACAAATAGTCTGCTGACATTACTTGTTTCACTTTAAATGTGACAATCACTCTTATGAAATATGGTTTGTGTGCTTAAATTACTTTAGTGTCCTGCCAGTCATGACTGTACTGGGCATCTTTATTACACCAGTACAATCACACCCCTCCCCCCTCCCCATACACAAACGCACATCAGAATGAAAAAAAGACACGCATATGTTTTTACCAATGATTTGTTTATTATTGCTCATATGTGAATTAGGTAACCTAATGCAATATGCGTTTTCCTCTGTTGTGCGGCATGTGGAACATGTAAGTACAAGCTTCTAATTCCCATGAATCATCTATTCTGTTAATGTGTCTCACTATGCGAATGAATATGGAGTGTTTTTATATGTATTAGCACGAAGAGATATATAATATATGAAGCAGTAGATGGGGGCTTTGCTTTAATTAGACGTGCTATGCTACTTTCCATACACAATGCACAAGGAACAGTGAATGGCAAAGCTCATTGAGTTTAAGTAAGTGATCCAATACAAAGTATAAGTGACAAGGAATGTATGGTTATCATGGTAACTATTTTAATTCAGTAGTACTTTTAATTATACAGCATATATTTATATATATTTGATTATACAGCATATATTTATATATATTTAATTATACAGCATATATTTATATATATTTAATTATACAGCATATATTTATATATTAATTATACAGCATATATTTATATATATTTAATTATACAGCATATATTTATATATATTTAATTATACAGCATATATTTATATATATTTAATTATACAGCATATATTTATATATATTTGATTATACAGCATATATTTATATATATTTGATTTGTTTTTCTATGTGAATAAGGGAGAAAAGGCAGAACTGCCTGCAGCGAGTGCCTCCCCCAGTGTTGAAAGAGTGACAGGGCCAAATTCAAGGGACGTTCGAGCTAAAATGCCTGGACAACGGAGTTTGAAGCAATTTAAGTCTGAGGAAGAGGGAAAGACTGATTCTGGAAGAGAGTTCCAGAGCTTAGCAGTTGAATAGAAGAAAGTCTGAGAATAGAGTTTCACTTTTGGGTTGGAGAGTTGCACAGAGTAGGGGTGGGATTGTGTTGCAAGACAGGTACTACGTACCCTACGTAGAGGAGGTGGTATACACTGGGAAAGCTCCGAGGAACACTGATTATTGTAGTAGCGATAGAATAGCGAGAGAGATGCAACATTGCGGCGAAGAGAGATATATTGCAGAGAGTTGGTGGGTGGACGGGAGTTAATCATACAAAAGGTTTTCTTTTCTACTTTGTCTGGGAGTGCGGTGTGAGAGAATCCTCCCCACACATGTATATCCTAGCTTATCTCGTCAACATTTTGGACATTTTAGTAATCAGCTTATATAAAGCTTTATCACACAGGGGATAAGTATACCAAGTCTGTTATCACGGAGAGGCTTTGTAACTCCAAAATGTGCCTGTAGGTCATACCGATCCTACTATAAAAAAAAACACAGTTCTTGTCCTCCTTTGTTCTGGGTGAAATATATAGAAGAGCTATTAGAACTTCGAATTCCTGAACAACTGCAACTCTCCTGCCCTGCCTACTATACTATAGTTCAGCCAGTCAAGCATTAAGTGGTTCTGGTGTTGAATACATGCAGATTAAAAGGGAGAATAAACGTTTGACTGGGATTGCATTACGTGCAATCGTTTCCGCAAGTCGGATGGTACTTCCTGGAGATTAGTAGAAGCATACCAATGAAATCTGAGTTGAGGCTTCATGTACAATCATGACCACGGAAACTGTAACTCTTCCTAATGATATGAAGAAGAACAGCGAGCGTTAACTACTGAATCCCAGTGTATTAGCGCATTATGAGCGACTGTACACTCTAGGATAGACCGTATTAACCCCTTCAGACTCATATGACGCAGAGGTTGCCAGATTAGCAATATGAAATAGAGTTCTCTCTCTTATACTTACCTCTCCAAAATTAGTTTTTTGCCCACAGCTAACTCAAAGACAACTGCAGAGGTTGAAGTAACTATACTAAAGATTTCAAAATACCCCTGATGGTAACAAAGGTTTTAAAGTATCCCTAATAGGCTCCAAATCGCGTCATATGTCTGAGAGGGTTAACCCTTTCACGCTTTTATGACGCATAGGTTGCCAGATTAGCAATAAGAAATAGTTATCTCACTCTTATAATTACCTCTCTAAAATTAGTTTTCTGCCCACAGCTAACTCAAAGACACCTGCAGAGGTTGAAGTAACTAAACTAAAGGTTTATAAATACCCCTGATGGTAACAAAGGTTTTAAAGCATCCCCAATAGGCTCAAAATCGCGTCATAGGCGTGAAAGTGTTAAAGATATATATATCTCGCACCACTACAACAGTTATTCACTTACTTAAGTATGCAACTGTACATTTCTAGTTGGGTATGACTTCCTTATAGAAGATCATAACCCCAACCTATAAAAGCCTTGGTACGATTCCTGCAAGTAAGCACGGTTCTCACGCTGCCCTTCAGAAAATTTCAATAACACCAAGATGATTGCTAGCATCTATGTATGAGTGTCACACCATACTGGTTGAAAGTCTGCGCCCAAGAGTGAGGCCAGGCACCAGTAGCAGTTTGAACAGCCATTAGGACGCATCATCCCTAATTGGCTAAGGTAAACAATAGTGTTATACAAGTGACGTATACAGTGACAGTACGATACTGTGCATTAATTAGTTTGTGTCTTAATACTTATTCACAATTCTTAATATGTCCAATTCTTTTTACAGGAATACCATTTTACAGGAATTAACTCAGTTCTAGTTGCTTTATCTTTATAGAGTGTTTATAATTAACACCTTACGAGCGGCCTATGCGGTTTATTTATGTGTACCGCACAGCGGGGTGTTTTTAGCCAAAATAGGGCTGTTTACGTGATCATTTTCATGCCTAAATAAGACCCAGAACGTAAAACAAGTACCTATCCCTGAAAGGGCATAAACAGAGCTTTCGAATGACACCATAACGATCCTTGTATGATGGATAGTTTTCTTGCAATAACCGTGCAACGCGAGTGCAAAAAGCAGGTAATTCGGTACTTTCAGTACATAATTGAGTATGTAGCGAGTGAGAGAGGGAGGAGGGAGCTGAGATTTGTGTCAGTAGGTTCGCCGCGGTGGTCTGGAGCAGTCATACGCTCGCTAGTCTCCTGCCACCACTTGTCTCTCTCTCTCAGCCACATTACGTGCTGAAATTGCCACTCGAGTTATGTCGAGCGCCGCCACATAGTCCAGCTTTATTTAACTCGACTTATGTTGCTCGCCGCTAATTATGGGTTAAGGTACTTCCCAGTCGGGCAGATACAGTACCTCTACAGACATTACAAATATTAAAGCCACGCTACATAGTTATATTTCATTGGTAATAAAAACTATATAAAAGCCAACAGTGTTTTGCTTCTTATTCACTTTTCTTATAAACATGTTTCCAGTGAACCAGCTGAATCTACAAATATAACGAAGGAAATATCTCTGAGGTAAGAAAGAGCAAACAAACAGTTAAGCAATAAAATCTCCGATACATAAAGTGGTGGCAGAGGTGGGATTTGTGTTTCCCTAAAAGAAAACACAATAGACAGACCTCCAAAGAGCAACTTAGATAAGCACTAAAGAAAGAATGGAAAAATGTTATTTTAATACCACGAATTTTCCGAGTCTTTTTTATAAACAAAATTGGTAATTTGCATCAATATATAGTGTTTGTAATTAATTAGAAATCTCGGGAAAACCTATTTTCCCCATTAGGCCTATCGATCGATCGATGTTGAGACACGCTCTCCGATAGTGATTTGAAAAGATATTAGCCTAACCTAACAACCTTACCTAACCTAACCTAGTATTATGGGTGGGGGCTGCCGCCCCCACACCCCTGCTGGTTGAGTACTAATCCCTTAATAAAAAAATAAAAAAATTGGCTGTCGATTATACGAAGGAGAAAGAAAAGTCGATGAAGTCTATGGTGTTTACTCTGCAATCTTCAGCTTGATTGTACATTGATAACAGGAAAGTACCGTATTGACAACCTTGTTACGAAAATAAAATGTTAGTACCATACTTTTATAATTAATAGGTTTTTCCGAGGGTTTAACACATTTTCATATGATCTTTAGAGCTATCGATGACTGAAAGTACTGTGTTGACAACCTTGTTACGAAAAAGACATTTTAGTACCATACTTTTTTATTAGGTTTTGCCGAGGGTTAAAACAAATTTTCTTATGATCTTTAGAGCATATAGATTCATTATTTATCTTCAAATATATCAACAACATTCGTGGTATTAAAATAACATTAAACCGAAAGAATATTAAAGCAACTAGAAGCAACAAACATTTATAGAGCTATTTGAAAAAGAAAAGAAAATATCAGTGAATGAAGAAAATATATAGAGAAATCAGAGCGAAGTGGTAGAGTGGTCACAACATCAGTAACCACAACAATTTTAGGTGACGCCACAAATCTCGCTCCCTGGGCCCAAGCAGTTATGGGCGACTCACCCTTATCACCCACCCGCGCTCACCCGTCACCCCTTCCCCTGCCCTCCACACTCACCCGCTTCTCCAACCGCGAGAACCGTGACATAATCAAGGGGCTTGACGTGGAGGTGACGTCACCACTATCCGTGACGAAGAGGAATGAGCAAGGAAGTCCACGGATTCATCACACCAATCTTCATTCAAGCAGCTGGTACGACCTACAAGCCGTATGCAACTAAAGTACCAGCTACTTGTAATAGGTTGGTACTACACTACATTACACATAATAACACTAGTAAATTAGTACTAGTAAACTTACAATACAGCAAGCAATGACCAGTGTATTTTAATTTTTCTTAGCAAATCCTTCCTACTTATTTACTTCACGAATTTTAACCCTTTTCATGCGGGTGACGTTCAGGAACGCATAGGCAATTTACAGCAATTTCCAGGCTCTAATAGCTTGTAAAAGCCGTAGAAATCAAGTGTCAGTGGGCGGGAGCGTGAGGGACCCACCTCCGACCCTCAGAGCAGCCAACCGCTCACTGAGGGAGACTGTGTCTCACGCGGGTGTCTCACAACAGTGTTGCCGAGCGAGCGAGAGCTAGTAATTAGCGAGTTTTCCCGAATGTCTATGGCAACGCTGCGGGTGAACCCCGCCACCTACGAAGCTCGTTCTGGTCTCATTTTGAAGCTATTTTCGCCTAGTTTTTGGCAGAATACAGTTCATTTAACGCAGAAGCTTGATTAATAATTCAGGAGTGCCTGAATATGCCTTAAATAGTGCAAATATAGCCGCAGCCAAGGTGATAATGTGTGACTTAACGTACATCTTAAAGGCGGTATCCCACTGTGCGAATTGCCGATGGCGAACGCCCTGTGACAGGCGGCGACAGGATTATTTTGTGTATTTTTCAAAGTTCCCCATATTTGCTCGAATATTCTCCAAATGTCGCGGAAATCGCACAGCATTCGCCCTAGCGTCGCCCCTGCTCACCTATATTCACCCAGAATCGTCGTTATTTTTTAGCATGCTTACAAAATGGTGGCGAATTCAAAATGTCGGCGAATGTCGTCCTAGTGTCTCACGGCATTCGCCTTGGCTCGCACGAGTCGCATAATTCGTACCTTTGTCGTCTGATTCGCCCTTATTCGCCAATTTACAAATTCCAATTATTGGCAACGCTGCTTTTTGAGCGAATAGGACGATAACCCTACGACAGTAGCTCAAATGCAGCGACTTTGTCGACGAATTATTGCCAATGCCATACGAATGACATGCGATATGTGGCGAACTGAGGCGATAGGTGGGTTTTTTATGTGACTGTTGATGTGTGTCTCACTATACTCTGTTTCTTTTCAACTGACGATAAAAAAATGCAAAGTTCCCATCAGGATTTCTCAGTTATTTTGCAGATTTTATAGTGAAATGTGGTGCTTATTATGTAAACTTGGACTAAATATGATGCAGAGACATGGTTTCATATTTTCCATTAAGTATCGGGAAATTAGAGATTCAATACCATCAGATGAAATGAAACTGAGTATACCGTATATACCGGCGAATAAAGAAACATTTCTAAGCCTAAAATAAACCCTCCAAAACCATGGGTGGTCTTGTACAAAGAATATAATTTCAATGCAAGTGAATTTGGAGCGCAGAGATTCATCAGCTGATTATCCGAGTGACCAAAATCGCCGAAATACGATAATTTAATCATAAGTACTATATACAAAATTATACATAACAGTAAGTTATGTATACTTACCTAATTAATTCTTCATAATATTTCATAATAAACTTATATAACACAAGTATACGTTCAAATTAAAAGTCAGTGTACCGGAACCATTACCGAAACAAGTGTTGTGTGTGTTATTGTTGTGTGGCTATGTCGAGTGTGTATGTGAGGCATAGTTATTTCAAAAGGCCCTGTCTAAGCTGTATTTAACCCCTTATTGGCGGGGCCCGACTTAAGGCGGTCTAGAGAATAAAGGACAATGTGGCGGGGACCGCCTTAAGTCGGTAGCAATTTTGAGCACATAATTGGCTCTGAGAGAGAGTCCGAGGGGTGGGAGGAGCGTAGCTGCGTAGGTTGACTCTGACCGTTCGGCACGGCTCCCGCGCCGGCACTGGGCCCACCTCCACACACACCCACACTCACTACTTCGCTAGACAGGGAATTATGTAAGGAAATTACCGTACTTTAGCGATTTTTCCTTCGTGTTGCACGATCGTTGCAAGAGAACCAGTGGTCGTAGAAGAATGGTTCTGGTGTCATTGGAAAGCTCAATTATCGCCCGTTCACGGATACATACTTGTATTACGCTCTGGCTCTTGTTTATGCATGGAAAAGAGCACAGAAATAAGCTCATTTAGGGTAAAACCACCCGCTTGGCAGGTAGTAGAAGTTACCAACCTACCCGCTTGTGGAGTGTTAAGGGAACGTTCGAATGGGGCGAATATCTTAACATTTCAAAAGGAATGGTGCTAAACATGACGGAAAAAGGAGTTTAGAATAAAATCCTTCAAGTGGAAATATCCCCTTAAATCGACAAATGATAACTCGAATTAGAGGAAACAAACTATCATAATAGTGAATTCGTTAATTCAATAGTTACTTCTATTTAACCCTTTGAAGATTAGGACGCATTTAGGCCGTATATTCTGACTACCTTTAGACGATTTTATCCAACTTAGGAATGATCTGTGGTAACTAGAAGGGTAAAGAGTATCTCAATTAACCCTCTGACCTCCATAAGTTTATACACTTCCTAATCTGAATACAATAGTCTTATAATTGCAAGGAAACAAAAAATAAATCCATTATTGTATCTTGAGTGGGAATACACCTATTCCATAGATGCACAGACACTCAGACATACCCACACAATTATATTTACATTTTGATTCGAGGGCATATGTTTTTGTAATAGATCGTATTACAGTATGTAAACGAGATTATGAACTTCGAATGATAATTTTATAGGCCTAAACAAATTTATGTTCTCTATGGGACTGTTAATTGTTCAGAATAATTCGTCAGTGTATTATTGTTGTTCTCCCAAGTATTGTTCAGATATTCCGGGGTAATGCTTGTACACATTGATCCATAGATACACACACACAGAATCTCCAGCATTTCCACAGTTTGTCTCTTCACACACACACAGAATGTCCGGCTTTTCCACATTTCGCCTTTTCACACACACAGACACACACTCTCTCACTACAGCACACATACATGCACACACACTCTACAACACACACACACAGAATGTCCAGTTTTTCCACATTTCGCCTTTTCACACACATAAACACACACACTACAACACGCATACATGCGCACACACTCACACACACAAATGGCATTCGCCATATTCATACAACCTCTGCGGTGTTTCGCATCACATCGTCCAACATTCGAAGGACAATCGACCTGCAATCGCTACTGTCGCCATCATCGAACGCCACATTCCACCTGATTCGCCATCAATTGTCGCACATCATTCGTCATTATCGCCTTAATAGTCGCCATAATCGCACTGTGACCGTACTTCTGTCGCACTGCAATCGACAACATTCGCCATTTTCAACTTCATCGCTTATGAAAACGCCCTATTCACCGCGAATTAACGGACATAGAAAAAAACCACTGTCGCAGGGCGTTCGCCATCGGCAATTAGCACAGTGGGATACCGCCTAAC
The DNA here is from genome assembly GCA_032716605.1 of Paralithodes platypus. Classification (NCBI taxonomy): domain Eukaryota; kingdom Metazoa; phylum Arthropoda; class Malacostraca; order Decapoda; family Lithodidae; genus Paralithodes; species Paralithodes platypus. Next base: position 28,187,152 of record CM064501.1, on the reverse strand, counting down.
TCTATTTCGACTTAGTAAATTCAAGTATTGCTTCAAGAACTTTATTATGCACTAAGAAACTTATATATTTCTATCTATCTATATGCTCAGGCCCAATCCCCAATTTGGGGGTAGCCGACCCAAGACAGAGCAAGAACAGGGAAAACACAAAAAGAACATAAAACAACAAATAAACACAGATAAAAAGCACCAATGCACACACATCCAGTTCACCCAGGAGAAGACCCAGAGACCAGGGTCACCAAGGTCGCTCCAGCACTCCCCCGGCCCTCGACCACCCGGAGAAGTTCCGATCTCGGCAGGCAGACATGCAGCGGAGCCAAAGCCACAAGCCCTCCCACCACACTTCCAGGCGCACCCTTCATATTAATCGTCTCCCCGGGCCAGGCGCCTGATGGACTATTATCTAGTCCAGCTTGCGCCCAACCCCTTACTCCAAATGACCACGTGTTCACTCAACTATTCACATATATTTACTTCCTTTAATTCTACTTTCTCACATAGAAGTAGAAATGTGGAAGGCCTACAGTAAATAGTATTATTGCAAGCAACAATTTCACAAAAAATGTATATAGCAGAGGATCAACACTTTCTTTTCTATTGCCTGTGTTACATTGTGTCTTTTAACCCATTTAGTAAGAGTGTTCCTACAGTTCCTTACTAACCTGAACTTTCCAGAATTTTCCTGTATTACTATTTCTACTGCTCACTCCTCAGACTAACCACCATTATCATCCATACAACACATGGGTACGGGTACAAAGGAATACAAAGGAGTACAAAGGAAATCAAGCAACAGCAGGTCTAGTGACCCTTCTAGGCTGCTTGTCCTCCAAAACACTGAGGATCAAGTGTCCAAAAAGTGGTTTATAGTGGGTAAGGGAACATTGGAGAGGGAACTACTGCCCTGGAACTAATGTCCGTGGCAGGATTAGGAAGATAGTAGGGGACAGATGGGTTAGTAACTGAGGGACAGATGGGTTAGTAACTAAAGTTATTCATTTACAAACGCAGTCAGTCGTGGGTTTGATGCCTGATATTTGTCTAGGCGAAGTTTAAAAGAATCAACGGTGCTGTAGTCAATAACGTCTCGGGGAAGCCCATTCCACAAGTTGACAACTCGATTGAAGAAGAAATTCTTAGATTCGTGTGAGTTAAAAGATTTACCAATAATTTTGCAACCGTTTCCCCGCGTGTAATTAGATTGGTCGATAGTAAAGTACTTACTACAGTTCATATTGTCGATGCCTTTGATGATTTTGAACACTTGAATTAAGTCGCCACTTAATCTGCGCTGGGTTAAAGGAAATACATTTAATTATCTAAGACGCTCCTTGTATGATTTGTTCTTTAGGCTAGGTATCATTTTGGTAACTCTACGTTGTACTTGTTCTAGCTTGTCTATATCTTTTTGGTAATAAGGCCACCAGGATTGAATGCAGTATTCCAGAAGAGGGCGGAACCAGGAATTGTAAAGAGTTAGAATAATTTCTTTGGATTTATGCTCAAATGATCTGCCTATAAAGCCAATTATTTTGTTTGCCTTCTTAACGACTTCTGAACATTGTTGACTCGGTTTTAGGTTACTTGATATTGTTACTCCCAGATCGGTTTCTCTGTCTACAGTCTTAAGCTGAGTGCCATTCATCGAATAGTTTGCTTTCTCATTACGGTATCCAATATGTAGTACTTTACCTTTGTCCGCATTGAAACTCATTTGCCAAATTTGGGCCCAACATGACAACTTATCTAGATTGTGTTGCATATCGTCAACTTGTTCTTTTGAGAGTACGCTATTTGCAATTTTTGTATCGTCAGCAAACTTTGAGATTGTACAGGTGAGACCCTCATCTATGTCGCTGATGTAAATTAGAAAGAGAATTTGTCATAGTAACGATCCCTGGGGTACCCCGCTACTTACATTGGTCCATTTAGATGCCTTACCGTTTATGACTACTCTTTGCTTTCTGTCGCGGAGCCAATTTTCTATCCATTTCAACACACCATCTTGTAATCCATGCGCTTTTAGTTTTAGCAGTAAACGTTTGTGAGGAACTTTATCAAAGGCCTTTTGAAAATCAAGGTATATAATATCTACAGCTTTACTCTCATCATAGAGGTTGAGGATATCGTGGAATAAGTCTAAGAGGTTTGTTAAGCAGGAACGTTTGTTACGAAAGCCATGTTGAGTATTTTTAAGTATGTTATTTTCCTCTAAGTGATTTACGAGTCTGTCTCTTATGAGCATTTCTAGCATATTACATACAACAGAGGTTAAGCTAATTGGACGATAGTTACTGGGTAGGGATTTGCTGCCTTTTTTAAAAATCGGTGTTACGTTAGCTAGCTTCCACTGATCAGGCATAGTTCCAGACTGCAGGGATTTATTGAATAGCAATGTCAGTGGTTTGGAGAGCTCATCCTTAGCTTCCTTTAGAACTCTAGGTGAGATTGTATCAGGTCCGGGCGTTTTATTTACCTTGAGCTTATCTAAACATTTCAATACTTCTCTCTCTGTAATGGTGATATCTCTTAAAACATCAGAATTATCTGTCTGAATCAGCGATTCTGTCGGGATATCAATGAGGTCTTCTGTTGTAAAAACTGATGCAAAGAAGGTATTGAGGGCATTACTCATTTGTACTTCGTATTTGGTATATTCTCCATTTTCATCGACTAATGGTCCAACAGTTGAAATAACTACTCTCTTTTTTCTGATATAACTATAGAATTATTTTGGGTTTGTTTTACTTTGATTCGCAACATGTAACTCGAGGGTCTTTTTACTTTAATTAATTAACTTTTTGGCTTTGCGTTGTAGTTCTACAAATTTCACCCGTTCTTCGTCATTTTGTAAGGATTTTAATCTATCATTAGCAAACTTTTTAGCAAGCAGACAGTTTGAAATATCTTTATTCCACCATTTAGGCTTATCATTATGGCCTGTACGCCATATTTTCGATGTTATGCAGTCTTGCACTGCTTTTAGGTAACTGTTTGCGAATGATTCCCAAGATGTATTTATGTCGTCATTGTTAATTAGAAAGCTCCAGTCAGTTTCTTTAAACATTGCTCTAAGTTTACAAAAGTTTGCTTGCTTGAAATTAGGGACTTTCTCGATGCTGCTATTTGGTTCGTTACGAGTAAACTTGAAATTGTAAGTTATCGTATGATGCTCGCTGTTCCTGAATTCATCACCAACATTCAAATTCTCTATCAATTCTTCTTTTGTTGAAAGCACAAGGTCAAGGACATTATTTCCACGGGTTGGGGATCTAACAAATTGATATAGCGAACTCTCTTGCAAGTGTGCATACAGATCTTGTCCAGAGTGTGAAGTAATACTATCTTCCCACTTGGTCACAGCTAAATTGAAGTCGCCAAAAAATATGGTATCTTGCGAGTTACTTAAGTCTGCAATTTGCTCATAAATGTCTCGGTCAGTTTGCACTGATTGAGCTGGAGGTCTGTATATTAGTGCAAGTATTATTGATGTACCTTTAGTATACTTTATTAGCACAAAGGATGTGTCGACGTTCACAATTTGAGGTTTTGACAAGAGGGTCTGGTTAAGACTTTCTTTAATAAGAAGTAAAACGCCACCTCCATTTTTATTTATTCGGCTTTTCTCAAACGTTACATAACCGGGAAGTGAATACTCTGCTAAAAAGTCTCTGTCTTCTGTATTGAGCTAAGATTCTGTTATGCCAATAACATCTTAATTTTCTGTAAACACTAGTGCCTCTAAATCTGAAAATTGATTGTGTATGCTACGAGCATTTGCATAGAAAACCTTTAAATTTGTGATTTTAGAATTCACGGAATGCTCCTTAACCCTTAATCAGCGGCTCACCACATAAGTCGAGTTAAATAAAGCTGGACTATGTGGCGGCGCTCGACATAGGTCGAGTGGCAATTTCAGCACGTAATGTTGCTGAGAGAGAGAGACAAGTGGTGGCAGGAGACTAGCGAGCGTATGACTGCTCCAGACCACCGCGGCGAACCTACTGACACGAATCTCAGCTCCCTCCTCCCTCTCTCACTCGCTACATACTGAATTATATGGGGAAAGTACCGAATTACATGCTTTTTGCACTCGCGTTGCAGGGTTATTGCAAGAAAACTAGCCATCATAAAATGATCGTTATGGTGTCATTCGAAAGCTCTGTTTATGCCCTTTCAGGGATAGGTACTTGTTTTACGTTCTGGGTCTTATTTAGGCATGAAAATGATCACGTAAACAGCCCTATTTTGGCTAAAAACACCCCGCTGGGCGGTACATATAAATAAACCGCATAGGCCGCTCGTAAGGTGTTAATAAAAATGTTGGTTCTGGTCGGATCTACATTTATGTTCATGGCTGTCCTCGGTCCTCGGTTGCCTCTGTTTTTTGCTTGGCGTTGGATGATTTATGTCGCTGCTGCTTCTTCATCTCGAAAGGCAATTTTTGATCCATGGCTGCGGACTGCTTCGTGTAGGAGACGACCCATGCGTGCTGAACAGAGTAGGCTGGTTATAGAAGTTATCCCAGAGGTTGATGAATTCAACTTCTTCCTTCAGACACAAAGATTTTAGTCGGCTGTTTGTGCTGAAGGCCTTGTCGTAGAATTTGTCAGGTGCATCAATCTTGGGGAGAATGCCTGAGATGATGATATTCCTTGACTTGTTTTTGTAGTGCTGGATCATCTTGCGATATTTCTCCATCAGTTCTTCGGATCTGGTGCGCATGACGTCATTTGAACCAGCATGGATGACAAAAAGGGTATTTTCGTTTGCATCCTTTGTGGTATCTTCGAAGGCTTCCACAATATCGTTCACAATATCGTTCAAAGGGGAGGTGTGGTGGAGTGGTCATGCCACTGGATTCGTAATCCAATGGACCCGGGTTCAAATCCCGATATGTCAATGGGAAGATAATATTGGGATTGAATTTGTGCTGTACCTAGTATCAGTGCATTACCACAAAGCCCACCGAAATGCCAAAAAAATACCCTCATCGTTCCCTGATTAAAATAACACTGTATGAATATTCCCATATTCAAAATATGTTACAGGGGGACAATGCCTAGTGAGTTCACTGCTCAATAGGTGGCATTCTGAGAGTGAGGGTCTGAGTCTGGAGGGTGAGACGGTGAAGCACTTGAGCGAAGCAACCAGCCGCTTCAGAGATGGAGCTGCTTCGAGCCATGATGGATGCTTCACATGTCTCACTCCCCAGACTGGAACAAGACCTCACGGGCTTCACCGTGTTGAGCGGTGGAATGTACAGGCTCTCAGCCTATGCCCGAGAGGGAGTAGATGGAATATAGAAAAAAAAAAAAAAAAAAAAAAAAAAAAAAAATCCAGTTCCTGGGATGCAAAATCTCTTTCGTCGATTTGGGACTCTGCGGCAGAGCTCTTCGTCCTGTCCTCGTAGGATGGAATCCCCAACGAGACTGGTCTCTTCGGGTTCGTCTTCCATCTCTACCAAGATCTCAAATCTGTTTGACATTGTGACTGGTAGATGAGACCTTTTCTGCGTTGGCCTTGCACCGTTCCTCACTGGTGTAAATCCGGAAACCTGTGGTGGCGAGACTCTGCGTACAGGTCGGGGAGATGAGTGGTTAGAATGGGGCTGAGGGGTTGGCAATGTTCGTGTTAGCAGGCTTCTTGCACGAGCAGTGGGGGAGGGACTAATAGTGGGGCAGATAACTGGAATAATCGTTCATTTCTGGAAACAAGCACCAAAATTGGCACACATACTCCTTGGGGATTGCTCTTTTGATAAAACCCGTTGGCCACCTAAAAATTCAAGATGGCGGCCATTTTTCAAGATGGCCACCATTGAATATACAGAAACATTGCATTTCGCAATAAAATCGCAAAGACTTGTCCTATTTGAATGATCTTGGTGTCAAATCATACATTTTTCACTATGTAGAATCCGAATTTGGAACCATGGACTTACTCACTAGCTTCCTTGTACCATAATATCAGTCCCGGAATCATAATTAGGGTAAAAAGTGCCCATATCATAGGCACCATCAGTCCGATATATTATTGGATGTACATGTAGGCAGTTTACCTATACTTGTTTGTCACTTATTGTCTTGCTGCCTGGATGAGTATACTACAACGCTTCTAAACCTCGCATCTGCAGCTGCACAGTGCCGTGCAGATCAGACCAAAGCAGCAGCATTTGCATCGACCGCAGCATTCCGACTTGCATCCACTCTTGGTCAGCTTCTGGCAACTCTGTGCAATGGGTGGGAGCTCTGTTCAAAGATCTGCCACAGATCTCCTTTCTTGGTCCAGCCACAGTTGGCAGGAGTCTGCGTTTCTGGTTGACGTACTGTTGACTGACTCCAGATGCAGCCCGCCTGGTAGGCAGCACGCTTCACATGCTGCTTCAGTGCTGCTCGGGTTGGAGGAATGGCTTCGTACGGCCTCTGCTTCCGAACAAACATGCCCAACCTCGCATCATCGACACCTTCAGCTGTGCTGGATCTGTCGTACATCATGACCACGAACTTCTCCAAGGTCTCCAGGTCTTCATCATCAACTACCGGTGGGTACTGGCTGAGTTTGCTGAAGACACCGGAAGCCTCATCACAAACATCCCAGGTTTGCCAAGCAGACTTCTTCCCTTTGCCACGGAATGCTGAAACGACATCGCAGCCAGTAAAGGCATGGAAGAAGAGCATCCCTTTGCTCTTTTCTGCAAGAGTGCAACACAAGTCATGTACAGGAACCCACCTCAGGTTCTGTCCTTGGCCAAAGGCAACCCACAACTGCTGCAGACCTAGCTCCTGAAGTGCCTGCAGAACACTGACTGCGATGACGACAACATCTGTGTCGCTGGCTTTGACCATGATGACTTTGCTGCCTGCTTCTGTTGCATGCCTGGCATGCACAAAGATCCGCGTGTCAGCTTCTTCATGACTGCACGGTGCCACCCCAGCCAGATTGATAGTGCGGTTGCTGACAGCATCTTCTTCCTTGGTCACAATGACCACATTTGGTGTGGCCACACGTGCAATCTTATCAGCCAGAAAGTTGAACAACTCGGCTTTGTTGTCATTTTCTCTCAGGAAGTTTCGCCAGTTTGAGGGAATTTTGCCCTTCCCTGTCACCCTGCGTCTCACCCCGCATCCTCGCTTTGATCTAGTTTCAGCTTTCAGACTAGATGGCCGGTAGACATCAAACACAATGTCTGTTATCTTGTACTTGGTAGAGTATGCTTGTATTCTAGGAAGGACATCGAGCATTGCGTACTCTTCGAATGTCTTTGAACTCCGTGGGGGCAGACTGTTCACCAACGCTGCACCATCAATGATGATGGTGTCGGCGTCTGGCTCTGCCTCAGGGGATGTAACTTGGCTCTTAAGAATGGTAGTGAGGTGGGATTTCTGACAGGTGTGGAGCTTTCCACCATCACTGAGGGCAGCAGGATGTGACTGGTTCTCATGACGGAAGAACTCCTTCAAGTCACACTCTCTGCTCTGGCATGATATGAACAGCTTGGAGAACAGTTGACAGTCTTCCTTCAGCACTTTTTGCTTTGAAGAGTCAACAGTGGCTGGTACCTGTCAGAAAAAGTCAACCCTGTTCTTCTTGATTGGTTCATAGAAGGTGGATTTTTCTTCCCCTTCCAGTCCCTTCATAAACTCCTGGAAACGGACCTTGCCTTTCTCAAGGTGTGTGCCAATCAGCTCGGCAGCAGTGTGGTGAGCAATATCCTTTGTATCAAGCGAAAGCAGGTCCTGACTCTCCTCCTGGAAAGGATTGCACATATCTGTCATGGCTTGTGAGAGCTTTTCTACTTTCTCAAGGAACACTCTTTGTGCTCGTTCTGTCTCCTCATGGTGGCTGGTGTGTTCAGTACCCTCTTTGGTCCCACATGCTGCCTCATACTGTGCAACCAAGTGGCTGACTTGAGGACCAGCTATCATCCATCTTCTCAGTGCTGATGGGTCTTCAGTCAGATAACAGATATAACAGATAATCACAGTATGATAATTATCTGTATTCAGTGAATCAAGGCCGAGGGGTTATCCTTTTACCACCTTGATCACAATCATGCACAATAAGGTATGGGATACGACTAGGTTCGGGAATAAAAATATATGACCTACACCTTGCCCGATCGTTCATCCAGTATCATTTAAGTCCCGTGCGATCTGTACACCATCCAGGTAACTACATGCAAAGCAATGTAAAGCCCCGTTACCCTTGGCTCGGCTCTCCCGCGCTGGCACACCCTGTCAATTCAGGCACGGCTATCTAACTAAACATCTATGTTAAACTACATGTAATCTACAGTAGCTAACTGATGCGGGGCTTATTAGACAGCATTTGGGACACTTAACTAATTATTTAGCTACACTAAACTAATTATTCAGCTGATACTGAACCCCATGCTGAGTTTCACAGCAGCGGTGCCACCAGTGTGCCCTGGCTGTGCGTTGACATCCGCTCTGTTGAGCTACTACTCTACACCTTCCGCTGCAATCCTCTCAATGTCCCTCCCCCCCCCCCCCCCCCACTGCATCGTGTCATGTCCAGTTTGGAAGCCTTGTACAGGAAGATGCTACACATACTAAACCTCTAACACTACTACGATATACACTACCATGCATTTTAGCCGAGTCAGACGTAACTTGAACCTCTAATTTAGCAGAATATTAGGATTCCGGGACTGATATTATGGTACAAGGAAGCTAGTGAGTAAGTCCATGGTTCCAAATTCGGATTTTACATGGTGAAAAATGTATGATTTGACACCAAGATCATTCAAATAGGACAAGTCTTTGCGATTTTATTGCGAAATGCAATATTTCTGTATATTCAATGGCGGCCATCTTGAATTTTTAGGTGGCTAACGGGTTTTATCAAAAGAGCAATCCCCAAGGAGTATGTGTGCCAAATTTGGTGCTTGTTTCCGGAAATGAACGATTCTCCTGAAATTTGCAGTTATCTGCTCCACTATAAGGTGAACAGAGCGACTGTCCTGGTTTGATGTCGGCTCAGATTCATCGGAAGCATCTGCTGCCGTGGCTACTGCAGGTGTTGGATTGTTGGCAGTTGATATTGGGGTGGTGGTGGCATCTGGAGTTGGTGATACTCCAACGTTGAGTGTTACGAACTCTTGAAGTGATTCCAGCTTCATGGTGAGGGCTTTGATCTTGTTGTGGGTTTCATCCAATTTCGCTGTCAAATCCTCTCGTTGCTGGCAGAGTCGTCAGACTTGTGGATCGGCAGGAGCAAACATGGAAGCACCAAACCTACCGGCGCAGTTCGTACAGGCACGAGGCATGGTGACGGTCACTCTCTTCAGATCACTTCACTCACTTAAAAACACTTCACTCACTTTATAAACACTTCATTCACTTCAGGTCGCTTCACTTACTTAGATAGGCTTAACCGAAAACAAAAATGTTGAAATACGCAGAAATAGGTTATGAGTGGTGATAGCCTAACCAAAAATTTAAAAATTTAAATATGCAGTGATAGCCTAACCAAAAACAATTTTGTATTTTATTTAAACAGAAATAGGCCACCAGGGGTGATAGCCTAGCCTAACCAAAAACAAAAATTATGAAGTACGCAGAAATAGGCCACCAGCGGTGATAGCCTAACCGAAAATTAAAAAACTGAAGTACGCAGAAATATGTTATCAGCGGTGATTGCCTAACCAAAAATTTAAAAATTTAAATACGCAGTGATAGCCTAACCGAAAACAATTTTGTTTTTATTTAAACAGAAATAAGCCACCAGGGGTGATAGCCTAGCCTAACCAAAAACAAAACAATATGAAATATGCAGAAATAAGCCACCAGCGGTGATAGCCAAACTGAAAATTTAAAAATTTAAATAAGCAGATATACACAGAAATAGGCCACCAGCGGTGATAGCCTAACCAAAAATTTAAAAATGAAATACGCAGAAATAGGCTACCAGAGATGACACCCTAATTGAAAAACTAAAAATTTGAAATACGCATAAATAGGCTACCAGGGGTGATAATTAACCTACCTAAAAAAAAATATATATATATACAGTATAATATATATATATATATATATATATATATATATATATATATATATATACAGTATACATATATATAATAGAATATGTAAAAAAATATACAATTCACCAAAAATTAAGAGAGATTATATAAAAATAAAGAGTAACTGCACACAAGGGGTTAATATACTGTATTAACATATGGCGCTGGTGTCACTGTAGCTTAGTCAAGCAGGATTATATTTAGATTAACAAAGTTTATCAGTCAATGATTACTACAAGATCATGCAAGCAACAACTAAAATTACAGATATACTGTATATAGCTACTGTAGGATACTGAATACGATAACTACTGAGTTAATAAGAAAATACAAAGGTCGATTAGAGGTGCGCGTCGTCTGCTACAAGCTAGGATAAAAAATGTAAACATCAATGTTTATCAGTCAGAAAAGCAATAAAATAACATAAAAGGCAACTACAGAACTATGTGGAGGTTAAACAGCACTTATAACTACTGTTCATGCAATGAATAAAGGGAATAGGGTTATGAAATACTCAAATTATTATGGAGTTTTCTCAGTGGCGAAGCGGGGCTGTGTGGGTGTGTGGCTAAGAGAAATCCCTTCTACCAAAATGTTGTGCCAGTGCTAAAATTATTGTGGGGTTATTTGTCAATGACATTCAGTCCAGGTACCTTTACCAAAAGTGTCATTTTCCCCTGTTCTTTAATCCTTTTAACAAGAAGTCACCTCACCTTGAGGAAGACTTAATTTCCTCAGACAGTCAATCTGAGAGCAGCTTAGAAGAGGAATTAGAGGGAACGGGAATTGACCCTCGGTCAGACACAGAGTTTGAGAAAGAAGTTGGGACAAATACTTGCTTCTGACCTTGACGACTTGACTTATATACTAGCTTACTCTTGCAAGGAGACATTGGGCCACCCTGATACACCCTTAGCGCAAGCAAACTTCTAACATATGATATGTGCAAGTCCAGCGCCCTACACATTATCAATCGAGATCGAGATCGAGAACATATTTGCAAACCAAATATAAGGCCCTTAGTGTCGCCCAGGCACAAAGGTTATGTTATTCCGAGACTGTGCTAGGCACTTATCAGAATTTTTCCCCTACTTACGTCCTATATGTTTTAATAAATGTGCATAGTTCAGGTGTTATCTCCATTGCAGAACGGAAAGTATCCACCAATACACATGCACAATACCTGCGTCTCCTCCGCTACGGAGCCTGAGACCATTACTGCCTCCTTACCTGTACTACGTACTAATGAGGAAGGTTTCACATTTTCACATTACCAGGGCTAGGGTTGAATTGTTTTTGTAGATGCAAGTGTAGAGAAGGCTTCAGAAGAACCTACTACACCTACAGGTAGCTACAGCTCCGGCTACAGCTTTGTCAATTTAATTTACAACTACAGATCCGGCTACAGTTATGACGGCTATAACTAAAGTTACAGCTCCGGCTACGGCTGACAGTTACAGCTATGACAGATACAGCTCCGGCTACAGCTGTTACAAATACTCCTGCGTTTCCACAAGAAACTACTCCGTTATCTACAAATGTACACTCGTCACCCTTACACGTGCCCTTGCTCATTGCGGCTGTCACACGAGTGAACATTATGTCAATTCCAGTAACGGTAGGTAACAGGAAGATCTCTTTGGCTCTTGACTCCGGCGCCTGCGCCAACGTCTTGTCTTACGAGTCATTGACAAATCTTCAAAAACAGCTTAAGCGCAACTGGCCGCTTAACCCTTAATTAGCGGCGAGCAACATAAGTCGAGTTAAATAAAGCTGGACTATGTGGCGGCGCTCGACATAGGTCGAGTGGCAATTTCAGCACGTAATGTGGCTGAGAGAGAGAGACAAGTGGTGGCAGGAGACTAGCGAGCGTATGACTGCTCCAGACCACCGCGGCGAACCTACAGACACAAATCTCAGCTCCCTCCTCCCTCTCTCACTCACTCGCTACATACTCAATTATGTACCGAAAGTACCGAATTACCTGCTTTTTGCACTCGCGTTGCACGGTTATTGCAAGAAAACTATCCATCATACAAGGATCGTTATGGTGTCATTCGAAAGCTCTGTTTATGCCCTTTCAGGGATAGGTACTTGTTTTACGTTCTGGGTCTTATTTAGGCATGAAAATGATCACGTAAACAGCCCTATTTTGGCTAAAAACACCCCGCTGGGCGGTACATATAAATAAACCGCATAGGCCGCTCGTAAGGTGTTAATCCACCAGACATGCAACTTTAAGGAGTTACACAGGATATCCTACAACTAGTTAGTATGGTTGATATTTTGTTTAAATTCTCAAGGCGCGGAGACAAACCCATCAAGATGAGGTTTTACGCGATCAAGGATTTTCCACTCCCAGCCGATGGCCTCATAGGCATTGAAGCAATGAAGGACAACCGCATCGCCTTAGATCCTTCCTAGCAAAGGATGACACGTATTCTACAATGCAGAATCCACGGCCTCTCCTACACTCGACCATTGCAGCGACTGTACCAGCAAGAGTGGACAGTTGACCTGTGCGGTCCTTAGGGTTCCCTACTCCGAGTAACCAGAGTGTTGGATCAACGGGTCAAGGTTCCCGGTTGTATCCCTTAGTAGTATCCGGATAACAAAGGATTTGTGCTAAAGAGGGTGCACACCTTCCAGTTACGTTACCCAAACTAAAGAAAGGCACTGATGCAATATGTCTAAGTGAAATTGCATGTGTAAAAGGACTAGCTCTCCAGTCAACCTTGTACAAGCTACACAATAATGCAAGGACGGAGATACTAGTCTACAACAGATCTAATGGTCCAATTACACTGAAGTCCGGTTGTACCATCGGAAAAGCTCTTGTGTACGACTATCCAGTAGATCCAGAACCCCGGAGTGGCCCTCCGCACAAGCGCCTATTGCTGTGATGACAGCATCGAAACCTTCCAAGATGTCAGAAGCAGATCCTATCAAGCAGAACCTCAAGAATGTAGACTATCCAAAAGCGGAAGACTCCCTTCTGAAATTACTACAGTCTTTCAGAGATGTCGTTGCGCTCCCAGGAGAACGATTAGGTAAAACGGATCTAACAACGCACTCCATACCCCTAAAACCAGGCACCAACCCCGTCTACACAGCGGCATACAGATTGCCACACTGTCAAAGGGAGGTGGTTAAAGGGATGGTAGACGACATGCTTGAGCAAAAAGTTATCTAGCATTCATCCTCGCAATGGAATTCACCTCTTTTTTCTGGTTCCTAAGAAGGATGGAGGATGGTGCCAAGTTATTGATTATCGCAAGGTCAATCAAGCAACCATACCTGGTAGATTCTCCATGCTTGTACTGTCCGACCTACTACAAGGCATTGGGAAAGGGAATACTGTTTTCAGTACTCTAGACCTCCTCAGCGGGTACTGGCAAGTTTGAATGGATGAGAAATCAAAAGAAGTCACTGCCTTCTCGACCCCGAGTGGACACTATGAATGGTTACGCATGCCTTTTGGGTTAAGAAACGCACCCCTCACCTTTCAAAGGTTAGTCAACAACCTTTTTGCGGGCCTCATGGGTGACTCAGTCTTTGCCTACCTGGACGATATCATAGTCTGTAGCAAGGATGTTAACTCTCATCTTGACAAACTCCAACAAGTAATGGAAAGACTACAAATAGCAGGTTTATGCATCAAGATCAGTAAGTGTGATTTCCTTAAAGGAAAAATCAAGTTCCTAGGTCACCAAGTAGACGCAGAAGGAATCCACACTATGGATGATAAGATCTGTGCGGTACAAACTTCCCACGGCCAAAATCGGTAGAGAGTGTCCGAAGCTTCATCGGGTTGTCGGGCTACTACCGGTCCTTCGTGAAGAACTATACGAGTATAGCAAGGCTTCTGACCCAACTGCTCTGAAAGGCTGCACAATTCATATGGAGCCCAAAGCAAGAGGAAGCTTTCAACAGCCTTAAACAAGCACTCACCTCTACACCTGTCTTAGTTTTCCCTGACTATGATCAATCATTCAAACTTTGCACCGACGCATCACTCAAAGGACTCGAAGCTGTTCTAATGCAGCCAGATGAATGAGGCAAAATGCGAGTCATTGGTTACACAAGTAGTGTTGAATGATGCTGAGACTAGGTATCACACAACGAAATGGGAAACCCTTGCAGTAGCTTGGGCACTGAAGCATTTCCGAGACATCATCCTCAGCTATCCGATTGATCTCCACACACACAATATGGCGGTCACCAAGATTTTCAAGGATGGTAAGAATCTTACTGGCAGACTAGCGCGGTGGTACGAAATGGTATTACAGTTTGATCCGACTCTGTATCATATCAAAGGTAAAGCTAACGTGGCGACAGACGCATTCTCCCGAAATGTGCAAGTGGCCCCAGTGATCCAGCTACCGACGCTAACAGACGCCCAAGTGAAAGAAGAGCAACGCAAGGATCCTCTGTGGTCCACAGTCATCTATTTTCTGGAATCAGGGGATGCCACAACTCTCCCAGTACTACCAGTCCCCCTCACACAATTCACGTTGCAAGATGGACTTCTGGTTAGAGTTATTCCCAAAGCCATTGACACACGACCCCGTGTAGTGATTCCAAATACGCTCACTGAAGCAGTACTTTAACAGCAACATGATGCTCCCCAAGCTGGTCATCAAGGACGAGACAGAATGCTTGAAACTACCAGGAGGAAGTACTACTGGAAAACGATGAGAAAGGATATTGAAAAACACATAGCAAGATGTCTCTCCTGTGCCCAGCAAAAAGAAACCTGTGATGGACCTGCTCCAATCTTGGAATATCCAATGCCTTCACTTCCATTCAACACAGTTTCTGTGGATTTGCTGAAGTTGCCAAGGAGTCAACAGGATTCACAGTACCTTCTAGTATGTGTTGATTTCTTCTCAAGATTCGACGTCCTAGCCCCGCTAAAGACTAAAACAGCGGATGAAGTTGCTCATGCACTAGTAACGCATCTCATCTGTCCGTTCTCCTGCCCTAAGACTCCTCTCAGACAACGGGTTGGAATTCAAGAACCAGGTGATTACAAGTAGCTGAGATATCTTCAATATCAAGCAATCGTACATTGCAGCATACCACCCGGCTTCAAACTGGTTGGTTGAACGCATGAACAGGACCCTCCTAGAAGTCCTACGCCATGTGACAAACCCGCTCCAGGAAGCGTGGGAAGACTGGCTTCCACAGGTAGCAGCTTGTATAAACGGCTCTATAAACTCCTCTACAGGTAAGATGCCACAGTACATAGTCTGTGGTCAAGACAAAATTTTGCCATATGAACTGCTGTCCAAGCCTAGCACACCAGTCTACAATCTAGAGGACTATGCTAAGAGACAACTATAAGTCTTTAGCAAGATCCACCATCAAGTCCGAGATCATTTACAGGCATCCCGTGCAGAAATTATAAGGAAACAACACAAAAGAGCACAGCAAACTGCCCTTGAAGTAATGTGCCTAGATCCGACGAGAATATCTAAGCTCTCGCCGAAGTATAGTGGACCCTATATCGTTACGGACACAACATCCGGAAACAAGTTTGAGGTTCGAGACCTTATACCACTAACAAAGTAGAAGTAATCCATGGTGATAGGTTAAAACGTGCGAGTCCTGAACTCCCCGTCCATGGCCAATTAATACCTATCCCCTCACCTTCAACGGTGCAACCTACTGCACCTCCTCCAACTGACTTCGCAGACGCCAATGAGTATAGGCGGAAGCTCCGTTCTGCTAGTACAGTGGATCATTGTTCTATTGAGAACAAGCCGCACACCCAGGTGTGTAGAGAAGAATAACTTACCAATCGACCAAAATCATCGTTCTGTTAACGTCTAATATCTAACAGAGCAAGCCGCTCATCCAAGTACATCCTACTGGGCGAGTGAAGTATTCGATTAGTACACCTTGCTAATAGGATATTATCCTTTCTTCCGAGAAAGATGGCCTGGTTAGTGAAAGCCCTTCTAATGCTTGGAACACTAATAGTAGCTGATGCAGCATCACCTTCGTTGCTGAAGCCCGGTGCCCTTGTAGGGAGAGTTTTAGTTGCGGAAGACGTCGTAGCCGTTAAGTATGAATTTGGATACCTCCATAGTCTATCTAGTGACTATACGGTACTCCAACGTCGCATAGACCGATTACACTCTGTGTTCACCTTCATATTATCTAATCAAACTTTTTCCTGTGACTTACGACTTACACGACTTACGGTGACGCTTCAACGTGCTCACATAACCCGTATAAACCGTAGGCTATGGAAGATCCAGTTGGTCCTACCTAACGATCATACCTAGGTGGCCAAAAACGCTCACGCCTAGCCTGTTTAGAGAGGACTGTTTAATTTTGTTGGCCTACTCTCCCATGAGCTCTTTAGAACAGCCCAAGCCTCTGATGTTGAGAAACTGGGAAAGAGACTCACTGTCCTGGAGAACGCAGCAAAAGCCTTAAACAGAGTCTTGAGTTATGAATCAAAAGCCATGAAGAATGTGATGAATTCCTTAAATTCGGTCATAGCACACATGAATAACCTGACACAGGTAGTTAAATCCCCAATAACTGATGGACGGTCAACAAATAAAGTCATGTACCTTTCTGAGATCCTTCAGGCTATGGATGATGATGTTCAAGATTTAAATTCCCAAACAAAGGCGGTCTTAGCAAACTTAGTAGCTGCTGCACTAAGTCGGGTCACCACTGACCTATTGCCCGTTGAACATCTCCGTACCTCCATTGAAATAGCGAAAGATCAGTTTGCCCTGACTCCGCTATTTGAGTTAAACGACTGTAAATTCTATTACCCACTAATGGAAGCAGTTCTGACACACTCATATATATTAGTCCACATTCCGTTCCAGTCCTCACATATGTTCAATGCCTGGAGAATTATTCCGTTCCCGTTTCCTATAGACAGACGATTACTAACCGTGACTGACACAGCAGACATGATGCTCATCTCCGACGATCTTCAACTTGTGACTGTGACAAACAAAGGCGCTCTTGATTCATGTAGGTCCTCGTATCTTCACCTGTATGTGTGTCCAGTGTATGTATTTTCCTTTGTGTCCCCAGACAAAACTGCATGCAAACTTACCTTGACTCAAACATCTGTAACCGACTCTGGTTCTTTGAAAGACTGTTCTTACGCCCCGGCTCCACAGCTCCCTGCGTTTCATCAACACCAGTTAGATATTCAGTTCTTTTACTTCCCTAGCCAGACCCAGGTATCCCTTGTTTGTCTAGACTCAAGAAGTGTAATCAGTGTGAAGTAAGGAGTTAAATTGTCCACACACTTCCTTTACATCAGCACATTGCCTTTATAACAAACCTCTCCTCAGAGTTCATCCCTATTTACATTTCATTCACAGGAAACTAATCGGACCTCATCATCAAACCGAGACAGATCGCCCATATGAAAGCGTTAGATTCATCAGAATTTACTGACCTAGTTGGTTCATCTCTTCCCATGTTTATTAACCCGAAAGTCATTTATCCTACAGTACTAACCCCTACCTTGAATCTACTCGTCATCATCCTTTTTCTAGTCTTTTGCCATCCTTTTTCTAGTCTTTTGCCTCCATTGTGTTTCGTTCAGGGTTGATCACCTGGTGCGTAGGCACAAATCAAAGATAGCTACTGCTGATGCAAACGTGTAAGTTGGTAAACACCTTTATCACACTTTCTTTGGCATTGCTATACACTGAGAACAGGGTTAGATAAGTCATACGGATGAATAAAATTTGTATCTATATATATGTTAGCTGTTCTATATTTACACTTCGGTGGGCCTCAGCTGACGTGGCCGAGCGGTGTATCAGCGCATTTTGAGCGACTGTACACTCTAGGATAGACCGTATTAGTAACATATATATCTCACACCATTATAACAGTTATTCACTTACTTAAGTATGCAACTGTACATTTCTAGTTGGGTATGCCTTCCCCATAGAGGATCATAACCCCCACCTATAAAAGCCTTGGTACGATTCCTGCAAGTAAGCACGGTTCTCACGCTGCCCTTCAGAGAATTGCAGCAACACCAAGATGATTGCTAGCAACTAAGTATGAGTGTCACACCATACTGGTTGAAAGCCGGCGCCCAAGAGTGGGGCCAGGCACTAGTAGCAGTTTGAACAGCCATTAGGTACGATAATGTGCAGTAATTAGTTTGTGTCTTAATACTTATTCACAATTCTTAATATGTCCAATTCTTTTTACAGGAATACCATTTTACAGGAATTAGCTCAGTTCTAGTTGCTTTATCTTTATAGAGTGTTTATAATTAAGGTACTTCTCAGTCGGGCAGATACAGTACCTCTACAGTCCTTACAAAAGCCATGTTACATAGTTATATTTTATTGGTAATAAAAACTATAGAAAAGCCAACAGTGTTTTGCTTCTTATTAACTTTTCTTATAAACATGTTTCCAGTGAACCAGCTGAATCTACGAACATAACGAAGGAAATATCTCGGAGGAAAGAAAGAGCAAACAAACAGTTAAGCCATAAAATCTCCGATACACCAGTAATACGATCTGTTTGCTCAAATGGTGTATATAATAGTTCGTCCACATATGATAATTGCTCTTTCAGAAATAGTCCTGATATTCCTGAACACGAAAGTGCCTCACAATAATAGCAAATATGTTGATAGAGGAGCTAGAAAAAGGCGTAAATATTAGGAGGGGTATATGGAACTCAAAGGGTGGAGTTTTTATCCTTTTAATTCACAAAGATCCGTACTAATTTGTATATAATTGTCTAATAATAGTCCGAATATACCGTCAAAATGCATCAAGGGGCTAAAACTATACCTGGCATACACCATTCCCTTACCAGAATGTCTGTGATGAAGGGGACACACATTTCTCCCAGACAGCCGCAGAGCTCAATAATGGTGACCCCCTGGGAACGGAACACTGTCGGCATCAACTCCACAAAATACACCATCGTTACCTGTAAGAATCAATTAGGTACACTCTGATGCCATAGCATGTAGCCCACTCATAAAGTATTCGTAAACTTCACCTATTTATAATTATGTAAGTATATGCCTGGACATGAAATTATGTATATAATGTTCTATACATCAACTACAAATCTATATATACTATTCATTAAAAAAAAAAATTATGTCAAAATATCAATGTAGATAGTATAATTGCTTTAACCCTTTATTGGCGGCGCGCAACTTATGTTGTGTGAAAGAAATTTGGACTAAGTGGCGGTTCACAACTTATGTCGTGTGCCATTTTCAGCACGTAATGTTGCAGAGAGAGAGAGCTGAGCGGTATGAGGAGCGTAGTAAGGCTATGACCGTTGCACACCACTGCGGTGGGCCAACTGAAGTGAAAACCACCCTTCCTTCCCCCCTCACACTCGCTACACAGGGAATTATGTAGGAAAAGTACCTAATTACATGGTTTTTGCACTCGTGTTGCGCGATCGTTGCAAGAAACTAGCGGTCGTACAAGGATGGTTGGGGTCTCATTGGAAAGCTCTGTTTATGCCCTTTCAGGGATAGATACTAGTTTTACGCTCTGGGTCTTATTTAGGCATGAAAATGATCACGTAAACAACCCTATTTAGGGTAAAAACACAGCACTGGGCGGTACATATAAATTACCGCCTAGGCCGCTCGTTAGGTGTTAAGAAAAAACATTGGGGGTCCACGAATTCTTACGAGTGGGTTAGAGACTATGTCATCCAAGTGTACTATCTCAATGTTTCAAGACAACTCAGGCAGTAGGCCATTTCAACAATAGCAACCTCTACCCGTGTTCACATTTCAGCCCAAATCTGACTTTACATAACCTAACCTAAGAGTATTGGCTGAGATGACGCTAGTCGAGATCTACTAGTTGAGATATCCGGTTACCTTTTTTGGGGGGAATTCAGCTACCACTAATTAAGCCGAAATTAATAGATAGATATATTATCCTTTAAGGTAAATATTATGTAGAACCACTCACGCCTCTAATTAAAGTAGATCCTTATTTGTTTCAAATCTGTTAAGGGTCAATAAACAATGTTATGTCATATTTTCCAGTGCGACAGCTCTTGGGTGTGATCATGACTGTGGGATTTTTTCAAGGAGCTTTCGTGTTTATGCTGTTAAGGCCCATTCGTGTTTACGCTGTTAAAGCATGCAAACCAGAAGTTTGGGGAGTTAGTATTAATACTTTGTAAATTACAGTTTGCGTCATATATTTCATTATGAGTTGGTGGCACTATTATGTATGAAAGTCCATTACATGAGAAATATATAACAGATTGATAAAAAAACTAAGAACTAAAGGTGTTTGTTGAGTAACATGGAGTACATAAATATATATATATTTATATATATATATATATATATCTATATATATATCGGATACCAAATTTTAGAGCAACGCGGAGGCGGAGGCGGATGTCTATTTCCCATTAAATGCGGTTGCGAATAAAATTGCAGAGGTGAAGATATATATTTTTGCGGACGTGGACACAACTGCAATTAATTTTTACCTCATGTCCGCGGTAGCAAACGCGGACGTAGATTTTTGTATACACATGATTACAGTACGTTTACTGTGGGCTATTGTATTAAATGTATATATTTTAATCATATTTATACTGAAAGTACCTAATAAAAACATCTTGCGGTGTTATTACCATGGATAATTGAGGATATTTTGTATCACATTTGGCTATTTAAAATAGATTATATAAATGTCATTGAATAAAAACAAACGCACACCTGGCGCTATCTAAATAGGCCCATGTTGTGGCAACATTACCACTAGCTGAGCGTCCAGATATGTGTTCATATAGCAAATTTCAAGTAGCTATTGCGAGAGAGAAGAGGAAAAATGAGACGGAAGAATGAAGAGGGAGAGAGCTAATAGAGAAAAATACAGAGGAAGAAGGACTGGTCGTTAAGATGAACGAAGGGGAGAAACGTGGATGAAAACAAGGAGAGAGAAAAGGGATTATGATGAAAAGAGAAAGGATAAATATTGGATGGGTGGAGATCCGCAACTTCTGCGGCACTTTTACGCTGAGGCGGATAATTATGAGGAGCTTTTATTATCTGAAAACGCGGTGGCAGATAATGATGCGAAGCTTTTATTGTCTGAAAACGATGACGCGGATATTAATGCGGATATTTATTTCACTGTGGAGGCGGAGGGGAATGCGGATATCCGATACATTACTAATATATATATATACATATATATATATATGATGCATATATATACAGTATGCATATATATATATATATATATATATATATATATATGGAATGCATGTTGAAAATATATTTCAAGAGTCAGGAAACAAAACTTATATTTCAGACAATGGGTGACTCACATGGGGTTAACAGCATGCTCACGCGCAGAAGTGTAAGATTGGGTGGTGGGCGTTTGTTAGCGTAGGGGTGCTGCTATACACTGGTGAAGACAGAATTAACTCCCCCAGACATATTATGTTCCAGTAAGTCCAAGGAGGCGGGAGACCCAGGATCATTGCCACTGCCTCACACTACACTCACAACAACACTGCGGCCGTTAGAATTATCGCAGGAGGCTGAGGTTGCCACCAACGGTTTTATCGTATGGTAACTTATCGGACTTACTGAGCTCATATGACGCAAAATTGCGTCATAAACCTATTGGAGAGGTATAGAGAGAAGTCCATATGACGCGATCGCGTCATATGAGTTTTTGGTGGACTTATTCATATGACGCGATCGCATCATATATGTCGCAAGGAGTTAATCTGTCTATAATAGTAGCATCATGGAGACTTTATAAAGTCGGGGCTGTTCATAATGGGTGGCGTCACTGTCCGAGAATAAAGGCGACGCCATTAACAAACGACGGCAGCATTCCGCGAGTTAAAAGATGAGTGAATAGAACAGTATTCGCTTCTGTTATGGTTACTGGTTATCTGAATAAAGTGTTATACTGTGTGCCAACGACGAACGATTGGGACACAATAGTCAAGACAATGCCTCAACTGTAATGATGGTGCCACAACGGTGCCGTGACTGTATCAAGATATTTAAATGTGCCAGAAAAATATACCAAAGTTATGGACACACTTAAAAAATGTCCACGCCAAACCAACACATAGGTACACTATGGGGATTCTGGGAGGATGGCCCAGACCGCAGGCTGCATGTACAAAACCACGCTGCAGATTGCACCACGTTTGCCAAGTTTTGGGTCATCATGACCAAAATCGCCTATATGTGAAGGACCCTTAACCTTTAAAGCTTTATGTAGAGAACACCCTACTGCTAGGTGACGATATTAGGCTTCATTCCCATCTAAAATAGTCATTTTATGATAAATATCGTTATTACCTATTCATATGCGCCTATTTCACGTTTAATATGAAGATATTAACATGTAATGTTAGATATTAACAGCAATAAAACAAGTGGGAATAGTATTTGGGGAATTTTTGCCTACCGTCTAGTCATGAAATGTGAGGCGAACGCGATGTATACCCTCTCTCTCCAAAGCCTAGAGGCAGACTGAAGCCTGACTCTCACTCTCTCTCTCTCTCACTACGCACTCGATAGGTGCAGGACCAGACCTTGGAACCGGGTTGGAGATATTGGCGAGGTAAATAAACCGATAAACAAGGGAATAAAAGGAAAAATAGGTGATAATTGAAGGGGAGGCGGGAAAAGGGGGAAGGAGGGGGTTTTGACTCATGTGGAGGAGTGATAGAAGGTATGTAGGGGAATTATCTCACTTAATCACAAATTCCTTTGCTTTTAGTGCTACTGGGGCCTTTTAAACGTTTTTTTTTTTAGGCCTTGGATCTTAAGAGGTTCGTCGCCTTTCACCACTAAAACCTCTTAAGAGTCTTCTCGCTGTTCCCGAGTTAACTAAGGTGGTATTTGGTGCCACGGCAGTGGCAGCCACAGCGAGGAAACGGTGGGTCAATGTTGTGGCAGGATTATATTGTACTACAGTCCAAATTGCCTAATGGCAGCTCACTGGCTCTGAATATTTTCCCAAAGACCAAGATCAAAAGGCAGTAAGGGTGATTAATTCTTGACTAAAATGGGGACCAGTGTCCATGCCATGTCAGACAGCTGGACCCAGAGCGAGCCACACGTAATGATAGCCGAGACATGACTTATTAGCGCCTCCGCATACACAGACTCAAACACCCTTATCCACCCTTACCTATACATACATATAATACAAAAACAACCCCACATTGACAAATACCCACCTACATACCTGTCTATACACAGGTATAGACAGACCATATTTCACCGTCTCTTGACCTAGAGCAGACAAATAACTATACTATGTTAGAGGATGGCCTCTTTTTATTTTAATGGAAGGTAGATACGAAGATAATTATATAGATAGGTAGCTAGGTTGGTTGATTGGTAGCTAGGTCGACATAATAGGTAGCTAGGTAGATTAATAGGTAGGATGGTTGATTGGAAGGTAGGTAGGCTGATAGATAATTAGGCAGACAAACAAGCAGGTAGGTAAAAATAATAATCTGTTGTGTTCAGCAGCTAGGTGGGTAGGCAGGTAAAAAGAAAGAGATACATAGGTAGGTAGGCAGGCAGTCAGACAGCAGGGTAGGTAGATAAGCCAGAATAAAGACAATGATTTATTTAATTATTTAGATGATACTTAAATCTGAAACTAGATATATATTGCTGAATACGAACATTCTCTCTCTCCCCCTCTCTTATATCGTTTTTCCTTCTTTTTTATCTCCAGACTGGTTCAGTATGTTAATGATGAACCTCTTGGGGACATTGTTTGTAGAAATTGGGGTGCCAAGTCTCCCAGCTAATCAGCAACGAGATATACTGTTACGACATGACAGGAGAGACCATATTTTCATGAACTGACAACCAAATATGGAACAGCACCTAGACGGCTCCACACTCGTCAGCTGCCAATGCTCAACAGAAACAGAGCCACAACGCAACTCCAGGCTCTCTGAGAATCCATTTTTTTTTTTTTTTTTTTTTTTTTCTATGTGATTGAGGGAGGCAAAAGACATAACTGCCTATAGCGAGTGCCCCCCCCATAGTTGAAAGAGTGACAGGGTCAAAATCAAGGGACGTTCGAGCCAAAATGCCTGGACACACAGAGTTTGAAGCAATTTAAGTCATAGGAAGAGGGAAAGACTGATTCTGGGAGAGAGTTCCAGAGCTCAGCTGTTGAGTAGAAGAAAGTTTGAGAGTAACGTTTCACTCTTGGGTTGGAGAGTTGCACAGAGTAGGGGTGGGATTGAGTTGCAAGACGGGTACCACGTGCCCTACGTAAAGGAGGTGGTATGCACTGGGATAGCTCTGAGGAACACTGATTATTATAGTAGCGATAGAATAGCGAGAGAGATGCAACATTGCGGCGGAGAGAGAGAGATTGCAGAGAGTTGGAGAGTGGACGGGAGTTAATGATACGAAAGGCCTTCCTTTCAACTTTGTCTAGGAGAGCGGTGTGAGAGGAACCTCCCAACACATGTGAACAATACTCAATACAAGGGCGCACTATGCCCCTGTACAGAGCAAGAAGCTGTGCAGGGGAAAAGAACCCCCTAAGGCGGTTGAGCACACCCAGCTTCTGGGAGGCTGCCTTAGCAAGACTGGTAATATGGTCCTTCCAAATGAGAGCAGAAGAAAAAGAGACACCAAGAATATTGAGAGAAGATGAAGGGTTGATTTTTGTATTGTTGAAGAATAAGGGATAGTCCGCTGGGAGATCCTGACGGGTAGATAGATGGAGAAATTGGGTTTTGGAAGCATTAAAGTTAACAAGGTTTTCTCTGCCCCAATTGGAAATAGTATTTAGATCAGAATTTAAGAGTTCTATGGCTTCATTACGTTTGTCGTTGAGGGATTGCTGGCTGGGGCGTTCTGAAAAACTAATGGAGTAGTGTAAGGTTGAGTCGTCTGCGTATGAATGGATGGGAATTAAGGTACAGTTAAGGAGATCATTTATAAAAATTAGAAAGAGAATAGGAGATAGGACAGAGCCCTGAGGAACACCAGAGTTTATAGGGTGAGGAAGTGAACAATGGCCGTCCACAACCGCGGCTATGGAACGGCCGGAAAGGAAATTAGAGACAAAGGCACAGATGGAGGGATAGAAACCGAAGGAGGGTAGTTTAGAAATTAAAGATTTATGCCAGGTGCAATCAATCCTCCCATATTCCGTTCCACAACCGACTGGAACCCCTAGTACACAGTGAAAATACAACAAACTGCTACTCCAGAAAAACCCCAGTGCCGAATGGCAACACTGAGGTGGATCCTTCCCAAACTAAATAAAATAAGCAATTAGATTATGTTAAGTGCAGTAAGTCAATGAATAGGCTGGTCACTAAATCCAAACACCTACCAATACGGTGGGCAGTCCTAAACTGGCATACACCCATCGGGATTTCCATACCAGGGAACTGATCCCTTGATATGCAATTGCCAAATCGTCCTGACAACCGGAGTGTCCACCCCGAAATAAAACCGTCCAAAACAGGAAGACTCCTAGGAGTCAGCCACCCACTACTCCGAAATGAACACTCAAGTTGACTGGACTACAATTAATTAAATGTGCAAACAATATAAGACAGTATGTTAAACCAAAGACATGCAAAACAATATAAGTAAGTTAACCCCTTCTGTACCGGCGACGTCTTTTTACCTTTGATTCTGGCTATTAATTATAGAATATTTTGTGCAGTTTCAGAAGGATCTGTGGTAAAAAAATTGGTTTATGGAGATAGTTTGAAGCCTATTAATTACTAGAGGCCCTATTTATATTGAATACAATTGTCTAATGTAGCCAGAGTAAAGTTGAAAACATCATCGGTACAGAAGGGGTAAAGCAAATGTAATGCAGAGTACCACATAGTCCAGGTAGCTATTGTGCTGCAACACTATCACGACTCGCATACATTATTGTGGGCAAAAGGTAGGCATGCGAGAGTTTAAAACCCGGCCGGTAACTCCGACACAGTTGCACCCTACAACATTCACCACACCCAAGACTAAGGGAACAATCAGCATGTACTAATGGATAATAATGTCAAAGAGGGTGCGTGAAAACAAGCCCAGGCCAGGCTGGACCCTCAATGGCAAATTACCTCGTTAGCACAACCGGTACCCCAGTACCTTTCTGACGTTCACGAGCGTACACTGGGCCGACACAGTACTCCCAAAAATTATAAGACAATTATAGCAAGTGATAACACCCAAGCAAGTTAATTGGCTATGTACAATGGCGGGCTAAACTCCCAAGCTGCCACGAACCATATGTGCAATTATTCACAGTGCCAAACGAAAACCTGAATTATAGATCTTCAACTGTCAAGTATTGAAGGATAATTTGATTCAAGGCAAAGTGCTCATAGTCCCACGGAGCCCGGGGGTGATAGTTACGTTAAATTAAATCAGAATGCAAAATGTATGAGAAAATATGTTGCTCTCAAAGCTGCTCACCCCAGACTGAGCTCCAAGCTCCAGCAGCCAGCGACATTCACTCAATGGAGATCGGCTCATAGAGTAAAGATAGATAGAGTCGAAGGCGCGACCTAACAAATCTAAAACTAGTGATTCGCGAGTTCGAGAGATGGCAGCACGAACGCAAAGAAAAATGGGAGGGTCCCTATTAATTCCTAATAATCCCTACCTTGTACTAATAACGCAATGAATAATCAATTCTACGCTATCCAGATACTCTGTAAACAAGACAGAGTTCAATAGACATAAGTCGAGGCTACTGTAAAGGCTAGATCATCGTGAAATTGTCGACATTATGAGGAGGTTCACAGGCAAGTCTCCTCACCCCCCCCCCCCCCCCCCTCCCCGCCATTGTTGTTGTGAGACTCGGGAGTTGCCAATGTCAAACAGGCTGGGACAAAATATCCTTAGATGTCATTAGCACAACCTAAGTATGTATTTCGTGTAAACGTCCAGTTTTAGTGCAACTTTACAAATTAACATCTACATAACATGTTACTAATAATATATATTAAAAATTACATTTTCATTCTTGTCTTGTTGCTTGGAGTTATACAGCTTGCATCATATATGAGTATTTTTTATATTGTATGTGTTTACTTAATTCTTTCCTCTTGCTTTTATATATCTATTTTTTTTTAAATAATTTAAAAGTGTTTTTACCCACATTAACACCCACTCTTAACACCTTATTAGCAGGCTAGGCGGTCTAGCGGACCGTAGCACCCAGCGGGATGTTTTTACCCTAAATAGGGTTGTTTACGTGATCATTTTCATGCCTAAATAAGACCCAGAGCGTAAAACAAGTATCTATCCCTGAAAGGGCATAAACAGAGCTTTCCAATGACACCCGAACCATCCTTGTACGACCGCTGGTTCTCTTGCAACGATTGTGCAACACGAGTGCAAAAACCCAGTAATTAGGTAATTTCCCTACATAATTCCCTGTGTAGCGAGTGAGAGAGGGGAGGGAAGGGTGGGAGGCACCTCAGTTGGTCCACCGCGGTGGTCGTGAGCGGTCATAGGGTTGCTAGACTCCTCACACCGCTCAGCTCTCTCTCTCAGCAACATTACGTGCTGAAAATGGCGCACGACATAAGTTGTGAACCGCCACTTAGTCCAAATTTATTTCACACGACATAAGTTGCGCGCCGCCAATTAAGGGTTAAAGACGTTCCCTAGTTCGCTCGAGGAAATAACCAGTTTCTCCTCTTTCTTTTTATTCTCTTTGGATCGACTGGAGCCAGCCCCAGGTACCAATTCAGGTATTTCAAGGAAACCGTGGCTCAACAACCCATTAGTAAGCTGTAACGTATTCTGTATTACATCAGCAATAGGTATTGTACTCCTCCAATGCATAAAATCTCCGCGGAATCGTATATTGTTAGGAAAATTTATATTAGGAAAGCACTTTTATGCAACTCCTGAACTCACCCCATAGAAAATGATATAAGTTAGAAAATGGGTCAAGGAATATTACCATAAACTTTTCTAAACTCCAACCATGCAATATTTAACTAAAGATTCCTAAACAACTATACATATGCACAACCCCACACTAGGCCCCATAGGATTACATAAATATGAATATTCACTGCTAACAAAATGTGCATCCTTACAATGAACGAAAATACAACCCAGCAATGCGCTCATTGTAACAATACAGTGAAAATCAGCAAGCGAAACATTCATTTGGGAAGGTATGTGAAAGGAGTGTCCTTGCAAACCTAATTACCAATCAGAACACGGCATTACCAACCCGCCTACTCATGCACTGATTGGTCAACTGCACCTCATCTTAATATCTCTTATCCCGTCAACAACTAGCTTATTCCTTATGTGCAGGCCTCTTTATCCCTATTAGCCATGAAAGAATAAGGGAAAGCCGTTGCTGGATTCTACTATGATGAGATAAAGCAAGACGAATGTAAAGAAATTGAACAAACAGCCGCCCGGGAGAAGGTATCACAGTCCACCCGGCTCAGCCAATCAGCGTACTCACTGGTGGGTATAATATGAGGGGGCAAAGCGTGACACCGGCAGAACACCAAATGGCACTAGCTGGGTCACACCATTTCTTAGGGCACTCTATCCCGTCCTACCCTATCCCTACAGCCACAACAGGGATCAGAGGAAATATAAGCGGATACGAGAGGGAAGACGAGCAACAGTACAAGATTCCTAGAACCGAATTGCTCAGTCTCTGTATACCCAGTACCCAGATCTATCTACAATATCTAAGAGCCTGCTCTCACATAGCCCGCATACATCAAGTCTCACGGAAGCTACACGGAGTGGGAGGACCCAGGAGGGCTTAAATAAAATTGATGTTGCCTATATTAGGTAATCCCATTTCAAAGTCACAGATACACAAACTATTAAATATTTGGAATATAAGTATTGGTTAATTTGTTATTGTTAGTAAAGTGAATTACTATTAGCTATATAAGTTATAGGCTCTGTTAGTCTGTCAGATTAACAGACAACAAACTCACTTGCTCTCGTGTTTCCAATTTCGAGTCCTCTGAATTTTCAACTTTATGGTTCAAACTATCCTGTTTAAATATTTCTGTGTTGTCTATCTTTCCCTTAACTCTTCCGATTTTCCCAAATTCTTTGACAATCTTAACTCTAAAGTGGAACACATTCTATCCATTTCTCCTTTCTCAGAAATCTCCATCTTTGGAGATTTCAACTTTCACCCCCGCCAATGGCTCTCCTTTCATATTACTGACCAACCTGGTGAAAAAACTTACGTTTTCCTAAATGACCTAGAGCAGTTGGTTCAGCAACCCACCGTATCCCTAATCGCCTCGGAGATCGGCCCAACATTCTTGACTTGTTTCTAACTTCTAACCCTTCTTCTTCTACTGTTGATCTTTTCTCTCCTTTGGGCTCCTCCGACCATGAACTTATCTCTGTCACCTGTCCTATCTCACCAGTACGGCCACCCAATCCTCCCAGATGGCGGCTTTGTGGCACTTTGGCACTGCCGACTGGGATGCTCTTCGGCAGTACTTCTTTGATCTCCCATGGAATGATTTTTGCTTCCGTGGCCGGGGACCCTCGGAGAGTGCTGAACGCATCACCGAGGTAATCCTATCGGGCATGGAGGCATGCATTCCATTTGTTTTCTCTCGGACTAATGCAAACAAATCTTGGTTTACTAACGCTTGTTCTACTGTTGTCCGCAATAAGGAGGAAGCATTCAAATGGTACCGACGCCTTCAACGTCAAATATTTCTTTCTTCCTATGTTTCTGCCTTGAATCAAGTCAAATTTGTCCTTCAACTCGCCAATCACTCTTTCATCAATAATATATGCACTGAACTATCCAACTCTAGTTCTTCCCAAGCTTTCTGGCATCTAGCCAAAAACCTCTCTAATAATTCGTCTTCCTAACCCTTCCCTCCCCTATTCCACTCTGATGGCACAACCATTACTTCTTCCTCTGACAAAGCTGAACTCTTCGCTCAAACTTTCACTAGAAACTCCTCTTTGGATGATTCCGGTACTATTCCTTCCTCTCAACCCCCCTCTTCCTACTTATGCATAATATCCTAATATAATTTAAAGATGTACTTTTTACCCTCTCTGGACTTAATACTAAGAAGGCATACAGTCCAGATTGTGTTCCGCCTGTTATACTAAAAAACTGTGTTTCCTTACTGACTCGCCTAGGCAAACTCTTCCGTCTCTGTCTCTCCTCAAAAGTCTTCCCTTCTTGCTGTAAGTTTGCTCTCATTCAACCTGTCCCAAAGAAGGGTGACCTCTCTCAACCCTCCAACTATCGTCCAATTGCTCTCATCTCTTGTATCTATAAAGTTTTTGAAACTATTCTTACTTCCAAATTTCTTTAGCATTTCTCTTCTCATAATCTACTCTCAGATCGCCAATATGGGTTCCTTAAGTGTCACTCTACTGGTGATCTTCTTTCATATCTTACTAACTCATGGTCATCCTCCTTTCCAGACTTCGGTCAGACCTTTTCTATTGCGCTAGACATATCGAAGCCCTTCGATAGAGTCTGGCACAAATCTCTAATTTCTAAACAACCCTCCTTCGGTTTCTATCCCTCCATCTGTGCCTTTGTCTCTAATTTCCTTTCCGGCCATTCCATAGCTGTGGTTGTGGAGGGCCATCGTTCACTTCCTCATCCTATCAACTCCGGTGTTCCTCAGGATCCAATTCTCTTTCTAATTTTCATAAATTATCTTCTCAACTATACCTTCAGTCCTATCCATTCATATACAGACTACTCTACCTTACACTAGTTAACTAGTTTTTCAGAATGCCCCAGCAGGCAATCCCTCAAAAACAAACGAAATGAACCCATACAACACATATATCTTCTGATCTAACTACCATTTTCAATTTGGGCAGAGAAAACCTAGTTACTTGTAATGCTTCTAAAACCAAATTTCTCCATTTATATACCTGTGGTTAACTCCCAGAAGACTATCCCTTATACTTCAACAATACAAACATTTCTATTTTTCTTCTGGTCTCTCTTGCAAGGACCATATCACCAATCTTGCTGAGTGTACTCAACCGCCTCAAGGGGTTCTTTACCCCTGCACAGTTTCTTGCTCTGTACAGGGACACAATGCGTCTTTCTATTGAATATTGTTTACATGTTTAGGGAAGTTCCTCTCACACAGCACTTCTAGACAAAGTAGAAAGGAAAGCCTTTCGGATCATTAGCCCGGGAACGGCACCGAGACTCTTAAGAGGTTTTGGTGGTGAAAGGCGGCGGGAGTCTTAAGATCCAAGACCTAAAAAAAGTATTTTAAAAGATCCCAGTAGCACTCAAAACAGAGTAATATGTGATTAAGAGAGATAATTACCTCTATACCTCCTATCACTCTTCCACATGTGTCAATCCCCCCCCCCTTTCAATTATCACATATTTATCCTCGTATTCCCTTGTTTATCGTTTTTTTATCGCGCCATTATCTCCAACCCGGTTCCAAGGTCGTCTACTGCATATATCGAGAGTGTGGGACGAGAATGAAAGCAAGACTGAGGGCTCAGTCTGCCTTCAGGCTTCTGAGAGGGAGGATATATGTCGCATTTGCCTCTCACCTCATGACTGGAGGATCGGTAATAATTAGTCTTTTTCATCCCCCAAATACTATTCCCACTTGTTTTATTGCTGTTACATGTTAATATCTTCATATTAAATGTAAAATAGGCACATATGAATAAGTAAAAACAATATTTATGATAAAATTACAATTTTAGGCGGGAATGAAACCAAATATACTCGCTTGGCAGGAGGGTTTGAACTACCAATAGCGCGCACTTCCCGGGTTAACTCTAATCCACTCACCGACTCTCTGCAATCTCTCTCTCTTCGCCGCAATGTTGCATATCTCGCTATTCTATCACTACTACAATAATCAGTGTTCCTCAGAGCTATACTCAGCATATACAACCTCCTCTACATAGGGTACGTTGTACCCTTCTTGCAACACAACCCCACCCCTACTCTGTAAAA
Organism: Paralithodes platypus; assembly: GCA_032716605.1. Taxonomy (NCBI): domain Eukaryota; kingdom Metazoa; phylum Arthropoda; class Malacostraca; order Decapoda; family Lithodidae; genus Paralithodes; species Paralithodes platypus. The sequence goes on along the minus strand of CM064501.1, from coordinate 28,155,112 downwards.
CTCTCCAATTCAAGAGTAAAATTATACTCTCAATCTTTCTTCTATTCAACAGCTGAGCTCTGGAACTCTCTCCCTGACTCCATCTTTCCCTCTTCCTATGTCTTAAATTGTTTCAAGATCTGTGTGTTCTGACATACGGAGCCCTGTATGTTAATTTAAGAGTTAGAATTAGAGTTGAAGGAGTGCCAAACTACCCAAGCGGCGAAACAGACCAGCGAGCGAACTAGCGAGTGGGAAACCAGCTCGTCCGCATACCAGCAAACAAGCCTTCACACCTGCGTGCGTCATAGGGGACCCTGCAAACTACTTCGATGACCCGACGCTATGACGTATGATCGACGCCAGGAGACCCCATTGGACCACGCACCTGCTATGCAACTCGAGGAGCTATGATAGGGGCGCGCACCATCACTCGCCTCCTGATTCGTTCCTACACCATCATTGTTTAGTATATAAGACCCGAGTAGTGGGCATTCAAATCAGTCTCATTTGGAGTTGGGGAAGGTGAACTTGCAGCTGGAGGAAGACGGGGTGAAGTATTATAATGGGATTGTGACTGTCAGTCAGATTATATAAGTGTGTGTTAAGTGTGTTCGGTGTAAACACTTTCGTTACGTTGGTTAGTGAGATATGTGATTGGGAATTAACGTTAACGCTATTATTATGTACTTAACTATTTTAGTTGACTAACTTGTGGACTAAAGCAACTCTTTAAGTAATTGGGTTATGATGAAAGTAATACTATTGTTTTATATTAATACTTACGAGTTCTTTCATTTTCTTTTAATTAAGCTTACATTGCTTAACGGTGCTTAGTACGGTGATGCTATTGTCTCATATTAGTAATATCGCCTTAGACTAACATGGCTGTTGTAATGTTACTTCTAGTGATTTCCTAAGCTGAAGAAAATTCTTTTAGCTTCAAAATATTATTTTGCTTTTCATATTATTTGAGTGAGACCTGAATCGAATCTATGAAGCGATCCTGTAACTTTATTTACTCATAATAAAACCTCAATGTTACGTGGTTAAGAAATACATTTAACTAATTATTAAATATATATCTAACTTTTTATGTGACTTTGATATTAATCCTGATGATAATAATAATATAATACTATTAACGTAAGACAAGAACCAAGAATAATTACATTAAATATAAATAAAAGGACATATAAGAAAACTAGCTATTCATTTAAAAAAGGGTAAGAGACAGAAATATTCTTACTTTAATATTTATCTTTCAAGACTTTTTATAGAATTAATAGTCCTTCTTTAGATATAACTTCTTCGGTTCATAACCATAGCCTACTAAGCTTCGGTTAAAAAATAATTCTTTATAAATACTACATGACTTTAATTAGTTTCAGTATTTTTCATAATTAAAGAGTATCAGTCAATAAAGGATACTAAGTCCTAAGATCCAAAAGGAAAGGAAGCAACAACAGGAAATAATTGTATTAGATTTTACTTTTGTTTTGCCTTCAGCTGACTGATACCTTAATATATATCTCTGTGCTATCTAGATTCAAGTTAACCACTTGAGGATCAAGATACGTAACAGTGTCCAGACAATTTGGGTCGAATATTCCTTGATTTTGGCCCTGTCACTCTTTCAACTCTCAGGGAGGTGCTCGTCACAGGCAGTTTTGCCTTTTGTCTCGCTCATCTACATAGAAAACAACAAAATTTATATATGACCTTGCCCTGTGAGCTTGACCTATTGAATTGAATTATATATATTCTTGTATGACCTTGGCCTAGGTATTCCAAACATACATGATAAGCCATGTGAGAATCTAACAATTAGTATGAAATACTAGTGCAAATCTCATTTGACCTTTAACATTTTAATTGGAATTATTATCAAAAATTTGATCAGCTAGCACCCATGTTACCAATAACTAGAGTTATAAATATGGCGCAATTCGAATAAATACTTAAAATGAGAAGTAATGTGACCTTGAACTTTCACCTTTGAGTAAACAAAATATAATAATAATTGTCATCGTTCCATTGACCAAACGAATTTGCCTGCATATTTTGGTGACACTGTGTTAAGAAGTCTAGGAGGAATTTTGGGAAAATGACGAACACATGTTTTGCCCTCTGACATTTGACCTTAGCTATTGAAATATTTATATGAAATTTGATAAATATGTTATATAATTAATGATCAACTAACACAGTTTTTCGAAATTAGAGTATTTTGTTTAATTATTAATATATTTTAACCTTTGACCTTGACCTTTATGTCAGAGTATATATCTTTGTACTTTGACGTTGCCTTGGAAAATCAAATACGGGTACATAATTTGATTAAATTCATCAATTAGTTCTAGATACAGTATATTAAAAGAATTATTGACTTTGACCTTTGACCTTTATCTTGACGATCATGATATGTCTCAAAATTAAACAATTTCAATTTAATTAAAAGAGCAACTATCTCAGCAATTTTGTTTTTTATTTGGATGAAGAGTAATGAAACGACGGACAAAGTGGCTGTTGGTGCACAATATACGGGTGGGATCTGTGTGCGCGATACCACTCTGCTTATGCAGAGTTGATAAAGTAATTTGAAAACAAAAAACAAAAACAATTCGTTGCTTGGATGCATCATGAGGCATTAGATTATGTGTTTTGCCTGAATTTAACTAAACAGTCCACATTAGCGACCGTCATGAAAGCTTACACAAAGAGGTCTTCAATTGGTGTGCTTGTCAACACATGACTTTTACAATATCAATAATTGATGTTTGACATGTAGTGTGCAGTAACAGTAATCTATTATTATTCCTTGCAGTGCAGGTGATTTCCTTTAAATGTTTATTCAGGCTACTAATAGACGATTTTGTTCAGTTTACAAAGGACCTCTAGCGATTACAAGGCTGCAAACTATCTAAATTAACCTTCATAGCTACCACAGACCATTCCCAAGCTTCATATAATCGTCTACATATAGCTAGAATATATAAAAAAAGACGTTGCTGGTACAGAAAAGGGTAACTATATATCCAAGATAGGTATGATGCCTTGACTGCTCTTGACTTACCTCATACGCAAGGGCCACCAGACAGCTTGCTGCCATCACTAGCACCCATCGAGCCCACTCGTATTCTGACGATGAGAGAACCAGATATGGTCTTAAGCTCGACTAATGCATTATACAGTGTAATGTAAAACTACTATAATGGTTTTCATTATGATTTAATCAAGTGTACTAGTTCTTCAAATTAGACCATAAAATATAATTAAATAATGAACACATATATACCACCATCATTGACTAATTAAACAAAGGGGTGGATATGTATTGCCTATGATCTTTGTTATGGTATCAAACAATATTCCTACTGTTACAGATTGTTGCAATATATTTACTACAACGAAATATTGGAAATTGCATATCACAACTTATTCAAAAGATGCACTTGATGAATACCGAAGATTATACAACAGCTATATGTATAAACCTAATATAAAATGAAATTAGTATAAGAAGTTTAAACAAAAGAGGGGAGGGGGAATATTGTCTATTTCAACAATAAGTGTAACATGTATCATTCGTGGTGGTTGTTACTCAACTGAAACATGTTTCAAGAAACACTATGATTAGGGCAAGATGAACTATTATTAATCATGTGCGAATGAAACCCTTAATCAATGTTTATTCATAATGTGCATGCTGAACACCCATCATATGACATTTCATGTGATAAGCCAAATTGCAAATGGTAGTTAGAGCAGAACAGCATAGAGACTAGCATATATTCTGAAACTAGATATATTATTGTGTAGCAACAATACTGTATATATTACTGCAGTGAAGTACAAGGTAAATTTTATTATCTAAGCATAATCTGGGCAAGGATATCATGTATCACCAATTTAGGTTCCTTGATAATTAGGTCAAATATGCAATTGTTATGACCCATAAATCATTCCAATATAAATAGTATGTCATTATCACTGGAAATTAAAGTATTCTTCATTAGACTGTGGGTTAAATATGGGTAGAAGCAAGAAAGTGCGACTATGTTGAATCAGTGTTGATCTATTAAAAAAACAATAGATTATCAGTAGGTTCAGGGATATTTCGTAGCGAGGCCGTTCTATATGATCTGTGCCCCATGAATATTCTTTCCTCTCACTTAATCATTAGGCTACCATAGTGCGGTGGGAATATGAACATGATTAGATTAATATCCAGTATTCGAGAATGGATAATAAGTCGTAGGCGTGTGCATAAACCTTTAACCGTCTTGGTGGTGTAACGGTTAAGGTGTCTACAAATCTGTGTGTGGTAACCCAGGTTCGAATCCCGGTGGATTACATATATGCTTTCATTAATTTCATTGGAGGTGTTTGGGGGTGTGGTGAAATTAATAAAAACATTATTCTATCTATCTATCTATTGCCTGACGCCGTGATCCCCGAAGGGGTGGCCACGAACGAACCGCCCCCATGCACCTCTGTCCCCAGTCAGTCGACGCCCCTCCCCCCAACCAGCACCGCCTTCGTTCATGTAGTTCCTCACTCCATCCTTCCACCTCATATTCGGTCTACCTCTCCCTCTCTGTCCCTCCACCTCGCTCTCGTACACTTTCTTAGTCATTCTCTCGCTTTCCATACGTTCCATATGGCCGAACCATCTCAAGTTGTTCCTTTTCACACTTTCCAGCACATCTACCTCCACACCACACCTCCTTCTTACTTCCTCATTAGTCTATCTATCCCTCCATGTAACTCCGCACGCACTCCTTAAGTAATTCATTTCCACTGCTCTCACTCTTGGTCTGAGTCTCTCAACCAACATCCATGCTTCGCTTCCGTAAGTCAGTGTCGGGATTACCACACTGTCATGCAAGGACTTCTTCACTTCCATACTGACCACCCTATTTCTTGTTACTGCTTTTAGCGTTCCTACAACCCTCTTCCCCTGTTGTACCCTCTCCCGCACCTCTTCATCCATAGTCCCATCTTTACTCAACACACTGCCCAGATACTTAAAAGAGTTGACGATCTCCATAGCCTGACCGTTCAGCTTCACCTCACACTCTGTGACTTCACCCCTTTCGAAGACCATAACCTTGCTCTTCCCCGTATTTACCTTCAAATTCCGTTTTTCGCACACTGTTCCAAACTCATTTACCAGACCCTGCAACTCCCATTCATTATCACTCATCAGAACTGTATCATCCACAAACAGCAGTATAGGTAGCTTCCACTCAATTCCCTCCCTTTTCAGCGATACACCAACATCCACTGCTCTTGATAGGATTTCTTTCATGACTCCATCCATATATACAGTAAACAACCACGGGGACATCACACACCCCTGTTTCAAACCAACATTCAGGTCAAAGAACTCGCTCTGCTCACTCTCCACATGTACTGCCGCCTTTGCACCCTCATACATGCTCTTCACTGCTTTTAGCAACTTGCCCTCTATTCCGTATATTCTAAGTACTTTCCACAAACCTTCTCTATCCACTGTCATAGGCCTTCTCCAAGTCCATAAAGGCAACATACACCTTTTGTTTCTTCTCCAGATACTTCTCCACAACACAATTCAGGGTAAAAATCTGATCTACACATCCTCTTCCCTTCCTAAAACCTCCCTGCTCGTCGCCTATCCATTTCTCCGTTCTCACTCTCACTCTCTCAATCACTACCCTACTGTATACCTTCCCTACTACGCTTAGAAGACATATTCCTCGGTGGTTACCACACACTCCTCTTTCCCCTTTGCCCTTATATAGGGGGACTATTATGCCAGTCTTCCAGTCATCGGGTGCACTCCCCTTCTCCCATGCTAGTTTGCACATTTTCCATACCCATTCTATCACTATCTCACCACCATACCTCAACATTTCCCCACACACTCCATCTGTTCCTGGTGCTTTCCCCAACTTCACTCTTTTCATGGCTTCCCACACTTCTGACCTCCTGATCCCCACCTCCACCTCCTCCTCCACTACTTCTCTTCTTCTCCCTCCCATACCATATCCAGCTATGTTTGGTGGCTCTTCATTCCTTACATTTAGCAACTCACTGAAGTACTCCCTCCATCTTTCGACTCTCTCTTGCTTCTCGGCTAGCATTCTCCCATTCTTATCTTTCACACCCTTACTGTTTCCCTTGCTACCTTCCCTAACTTTCTTGACTTCTTTCCAGAACAGTTTCTTACCCTCCCTCCATTTTACAATCAGATTCCTTCCAAATTCCTCATCTACTCTTCTCTTACTTTCCTTCACTACTCTCTTCACCACCCTCTTACTCTCCACGTACCTCGCTCATTTCTGTCTCTCGGAATCTTCATTCCCTCTACTACCCAACCACTCTCTATATGCTTTCTTCTTTTCTTCCACAGCTATTCTTACCTCTTCTGTCCACCATGCTGTACCTTTCACTCCCCTCCCTCTTCTCCTCACTCCACACACCTCCTCATATGCTGCACAGATCTCATCCTTAAACACCTTGCTCATCTCCTCCACTTCCTCCATAACTTCCAGGTCGAACCCACCTAGTTGTCTCTCCACTGCTCTCCTGTACTCCTCCCTGACTTCCTCCTCCTGCAACCTCTCCACCCTCCTCACCATTCCACCCTCCTCTCGCCTCCCTCCAGCTCTCCTCACCCACTTCTTTTGTATCCTAACCTTAGCTACCACTACATAATGATCAGACAGACCCCCTCCAACACCCCTATACACCCTAGCATCCATCACAGATTTCTTCATTCGTTCATCCACACATACATAATCAATCAATGACTTTCGTTCCACCACTGTCTTATCCTTCATCGTCAACATCCGTTTCCACGTGTACCTGTGGATCATTCTGTGTCGGAAGAAGGTGTTGGCTATCCACAGCCTCCTCCCCACACATACGTCCACAAGTGCACTACCATTCCCATTCACCTCTGATGGTACCTCCCACCCTCCCCCCACTCCCTCAACTTTCCTATCACCCACCTTACCATTCATATCCCCAATCAGAAATATTCTTTCGTTCTTGTCAAACTTCTCCAGGCACGCCTCCACATTCATCCAGAACTCCTCTTTCTTTCTTTCAAGTATATCCTCTGTCGGGGCATACACGCATACAATCACCCACGTTTATTATTATTATTACTATTATTTTGTTTTTTGTTTGTTTAGTATATTGCCATCCTATATATCAATGTTAAGACCGGAAGGGGTCTGGGAGTGGCAGCCTCCAGGTTTGGTAAGGTTGTTAGGTTAGGTTAATGACATAATATGTTTTCGTGGAGCATTTCCTAACATTGTTGGATAAAGGTTATTTCATAATTTCCGGTGATAATTACATTTATAGGAATTGTGTATGTGGCATAAAGATTGTTATTATGACATCATTATCGAGGTAGCAGAATTGGTGACCCATGATAACCTTGACTATAGGCTACATCTTGCACTGGAGGTCGGAAGTGATACTGTAAACTGGTTTGGCCTACGGACAGTAACTGTGAGGAGAATGATTGAAGACAGAACTTGTGAGATACGGATATTTTAAATTATATTGCAAACAAAAATAAAAAAATAAAAAAATATATAAATGAAAAATTAAACTGTCTACGTAGTGGACAGGACGGACCATTGTGACACCAGGCATGTGTTGACGAAATAAACTGCTGGTATTTTTTGTCATTTCCATCCTTTAGCGAGGGTTTCTCATGAGGAAACAAAGCATTGACAATTACGAGGATAATGAGGAGGAATATACGATGACAGTATAGTATAATGCATAATTAATATATCTATAAAACAAATACAACAATGAAAGCTGTGAAAAAGAGGTTGTTTATAATTATTATAACAAACATATGTTGTACTAACCGGGCGGAACGAAGATGTTGACCATGATGAATATGGCGATGATAGCATGTGTGGCAGCCAGCAGGACGCGGCGGGGTAGAGCCTCGCTCAAAAAGAAGGCTACACCCACAGAGATCACGTCAGATGCACCAAAGACCACCATGTACAGCTTGGGCTCACTACTGCATAAGGAAAAACAGTATGTTCGTGGTAGTCACTGCAAACATGTTTGAATCCTAAGTATATTGCAAGCCAAAGCTTGAATAAATCTTCAATATCGTGAAATCTCGAAATACTGTAATATTAAACAAATTGTAATGTAATACTGAGCATGTATTTGGATGTACATTGATAGCAACCTAATCGAATAATAATAGGCAATGTTAATGATAAGATTGATTGTACTCAATAGATTTTTTGGCCGAAGGAAATTGGAGGCTTAAGTTGTTACTCAAAATGAAATTAAATCTATTTTTTGCAAATAATATTTTCTTAACTACTAAACTTCAGTAGTTGAAAGCCTACACATCATAGAAACGTCTTAACGTATGAGCTGCGACACTCCTTCGGGAAGGTTTTACTGGGCGAATGTGACACTCCTTCCGGTAGATAGCTCATTAAAGATCCCACAAAAAATGGCCCAGACTCGATGAAATGGAAGCAGTATGTGATTAGGTGGTATATTATTTGATGATAAATATAATAGCTAGGGCTAAGATTCGAACCTATTCAAGCAGGATGTCTGTCACCTATACCACTGCGGAAGTTAAAAGGAGAAATCTGGTACTTCAACCTGTGTTCCTCCCCAACCTCAAGTCGAGTGGGGGACCGACAGTCTTTTAATCGAAATCCGGCTTCCTTAAGCTTGACAGGGGAGGAACAAAGGTAGAAATACCCGATTCCTCGTTTTAACCTTCGCAGTGGTATTGGTGACAGACCTCCTGCCTGAATAGGTTTGAATGTTAGCCCTAGCTATTATATTAGGCAGCATGTTTCCCATCCAACACCTGCCTTCTTCCCCCGTTTCCCCCCTGCTCATGTATTGGTTATTTTCCCACCCACACTCCCTACACATCCTCTCTCCCGCCTAAAAATCATCTTTTCACCCTCCCATACCCTGTCCTGGCCTCCCTCGTCCGGAGTAGAGAGCTGAGAGCTCAGAGTGCCTCTGGCAAGCAATGAAGGCACACCTACTGTATGCCGCACTCCCTTGTATGCCTCTACCGACACCTCCCGTCACAATAATCCAGTTTTTCACTGGTTTATTCCTCTTTACATCTATTTTCTGGTTCTTCAACATTCACATATTCATTATACAAGTATAATATGTGCATATGGAGCAGAAATATTGCTATATGGTAAATTTAACAAAATTTTTACAAATTTTTATTTAAAGGGGTCACACTGGTGGCACTCTCAAAAACATAGCTCTAGCACTACCCGGGTTAAGTTCGTTTCCCCCCTACAAGAATAACGTGGCGACATGTCGCGAACCTCAAAGCGCGATGAATCATACAAATTTTTGCCCCAATTTCACTGCAATACGGAAGTGCTACGGTGTAGTTATGGAATGACTCATTACACCACGAACTTAACTTCGGTGTACCTTTGGACCCATGGGAACGTTCGCGGATTTTGACGGTTGGCAGCTACGGCGAACAGCAGCAACCTAAGGATCAATGTAGACGAGCTTGGAAGTGGCACGAACCAACCCATGGCATCCCACAATTTGCCTAGAAGACCCAGGAATTTAGCTTCTGATCACTATAAAAAGACGGCCAAGTTAATCAACTTACGCAGTTCTAGCTTTGCTAGCGACCAGACAATATCTACCTGCGATCGTTTATAGTGAAAGTGAATACCGTAACCTTAGCCAAAAATGCGGTAAGCTGTCCATACGATATTAACAAACAAACAACATGAGAGAGAGATAATTATAATAACATGAGCGAGGATGAGAACGATAGGAATATGGAGATTGAGATTGGGAGGAAATAATTATGGTAGCTGACCAAAGTTGTAACGGAATCAGCCACCTGGACAGGTGATCACTTATCAGATCACCTGGGCTTCAACCAATTAACCCTTTGCTGATCATGACGTATTTTGACAGTATATTCTGGTTATCATTAGACATGTATATTCAGATTAGGAAGGATATGGAAGTCAGAGGGTTAATCGAGATATTATTTACCCTTCTGATGTCTACAGATCCTTTCTAAGTTGTATAAAGTCGTCTAATGATGGCCTGAACAAACTGTCAATATGCGTCAAAACCCTCAAGGGGTTAACCTTTTCAGTACCGGAGGTGTCCTTTTCATTTTTTGGCAATCATTAGACGATTGTATTCAGATTAGGAAGGACATCTACCCATTATAAGGCTACAAACTATCTCCATAAATACTTTTAGCTACCTTACCCTATGTCTGTTCTAAGCTTTATTAAATCGTCTACATGTAGCTGAAATCAAATTATAAAGACTTTACCGGGACTAAAAGGGCTAAACTCCTTGCATTCGCTTTGGTGCACAGGGTTTTGCAGAGGGCAGTTCTTGGGTTACATGATGTACAATAGATTCGAGATAATTATCCTTTTAAAGATCCGCTCATGAATTTCTTTTCGGTTTATTAGCTATTATTAGACGATTTTATTCAGATCAGGAATGGTATATTGAAGTCAGAGGGTTGATTATGATAGTCATTATCCTCATAAGTCGCACAGATCCTTCTGAATCTGTATAAAATCGTCCAATGATAGACAGAATACTTGTCGAAATGTGTCATAATCTTCTAAAGGTTAACAGTTTGTACGGCATAGCATTGTCAATAGCTAACCATAGATAACCAAGCCATCTCTTTCCATACTGTGGGCAGTCCCAATGTGTTTTGGGGGCCACTAAGGAACAGGACACGTACCTAGCCAATAAAAAAAGTACTTGGATGAGCCTAGATTCACCACGGTATGCAACGAAGTGTCCCAAGGTAAGGTTACGGAGTGTCCAAAATTCGGCGCACATCACAAAAATGTCAAACAAGTTTGAAATTTCCCTGGCATTTGGTGACTCGCCATGGTACTGTTATTACTCAAATGTTATTTGAGGTATCGTTTAATACAGGAAAAATCCCGATGGACTGGAGAGAGGCGAACATAACAGCTATATTTAAGAAGGGAAAGAGAAATGACCCAGGAAATTATAGGCCAGTCAGTTTGACAAGTGTTGTGTGTAAACTAATGGAAACGGTAATTAGAGAAGGAATAATGGAGCATATGAAATCAAACAAAATTTTCAGTGGGAGACAGTTCGGATTCTTGCCGGGGAGGTCGACGGTACTACAGCTAATTAAGGTGGTAGATGATTGGATGCAAATTCTAGAGGATGGTGATGTAATAGACGTGGTATATTGCGATTTTATGAAGGCCTTCGATAAGGTCCCACATAAAAGGTTAATAGAGAAAGTTAGAAGCTATAATATAGGGGAGAAATGTATGAAATCGATAGAAGCCTTCCTGAAAGATCGGAGACAGAGGGTACTGGTGAATGGAATAGGCTCGGGGTGGAGGGAAATTACAAGTGGGGTACCTCAGGGATCTGTGTTGGGATCACTACTGTTCGTTATATTTATCAACGACTTACCTGAAGTTATAACTAATGGAAGTGAGGTATACCTGTATGCGGATGACACTAAGCTGTATAGAAGAGTGAGAAGTAAGGAAGATGTGGGTTTGCTTCAAGGAGATGTGGAGGGCATGAAGGGATGATCTGAGCATTGGTTAATGCCTTTTCATCCAAAAAAATGCAAGTACATGCGGATTGGGACAAGCAAGATAGACAAGGTAGGATACAGTATGTATGAAGCGATGGAGGAAGTGAATGCAGAAAAGGGTATAGGAGTAGTGATATACAATAAGTTAAATTTCTCAGAACATTTAGCGGTAAAGATAAACAAAGCCAATAGAATTGTAGGGCTGATAAGGAGGACATTAATTTTGTGTCACTTGACGAAGAAATCTTCAGGAATCTCTATACAGCGCTGGTTAGGCCGCACCTGGAATATGTGAACCAGGTGTGGGCTCCATATATGGTAAAGGATATAGAAGCAGTGGAGAAAATGTAGAGGAGAGCTAGCAAGCTAGTACCAACGTTGAAGAACGCGGGCTATGAGCAGAGGTTGAGGACACTGGGGCTTCCGACACTGGCATATAGGAGAAAGAGAGGGGATATGATAGAGACTTTTAAGATAGTGTCAGGAAAGTATGATGAGGATGTGTGTGAAGGTATCTTCTTGATGCGGGAGGGAACAAGAACGAGAGGACACTAAGAAAATTTACAAAGAAAGAAATAGGCTTGAGAAGGCAAAGAACTCATTTTGTGATAGAGTGGTAAATGAGTGGAACGCACTGCCCCAGTATGTAGTCGATTCCGAATCAATAAGGGAGTTTGAAAGTAATCTTGATAAAGCATGGGGAAAACAAGATTTGAAGTTTGATTATAAAGCAAAAATACAGAATAGTAAAAAAAAATGCGTCTGCTACCGCCGCCGCCAACACCGTGAACGACCACAGCAGTGCAAGTACTGGTACTGAGCTGGATACACAGGCCTAGTTTGCCTTTTTCCAGAGGATCTAATGTAAGAAACTGTAAGAAACTGTAAGGTACATTATGCTACTTTGAGACACATGAATTAGTATCAAGAACACATCAAAATATGAATGGCGTAATGCCACAAAGACCGTTTTGTGGCGTGTGATTCTTGTAGGTGGAAAGTTGGGCTTTAACCCCTTCTGTACGATGCCCGTCATATGACGGACGCCAGTTTGAGGCTATTATCAGGCCTGAGAGAGAGGCCAGCTGTTGCAAGGAGCGCACAGGGGCTCCAACCGCCGCCTGCAGGCCGTGGGCACACACTGAGCTCTTGAGAGATGGCTCGCTAACTCATGTGCAGCGTCACACATAGCAAAAGCAGCAATTTTTTTTTTTTTTTTTACCGATTTTGGCCTTCGTTTGCATGATCGTTGCAAGAGAACCAGATGTCGTACAGGGATGATTCAAGTGCCATTGGAAATCTCTATCATTTTACTTTCACGGATGTATATTTGTATTACGCTCTGGCTCTTGATTATGCATGAACAAAACATAGTAATGAAGGTAATTTTGGGCAATTATGCCCTCACTTAAGGAGTTAAACAGCACCTTTTTTTTCTATGTGAATGAGGGAGACAAAAGGAATAACTGCCTGCAGCGAGTGCCTCCCCCAGATTTCAAAGAGTGACAGGGCCGAAATCAAGGGACGTTCGAGCTAAAATGCCTGGACACATGGAGTTTGAAGCAATTTAAGTCATAGGAAGAGGAAAAGTCTGATTCTGGGAGAGAGTTCCAGAGCTCAGCAGTTGAATAGAAGAAAGTCTGAGAATAGCGTTTCACTCTTGGGTTGGAGAGTTTTACAGAGTAAGGGTGGGATTGTGTTGCAAGGCGGGTATTACGTACCCTACGTAGAGGAGGTGGTATACACTGGGAAAGCTCCGAGGAACACTGATTATTGTAGTAGCGATAGAATAGCGAGAGAGATGCAACATTGCGGCGAAGAGAGAGAGATTGCAGAGAGTTGGTAAGTGGACGGGAGGTAATGATGCGAAAGGCTTTCCTTTCTACTTTATGTAGGAGTGCGGTGTGAGAGGACCCTCCCCACACATGGGAACAATACTCAATACATGGACGCACTGTGCCCCTGTACAGAACAAGAATCTGCGCATGGATAAAGAACCCCTTGAGGTGGTTGAGCACACCCAGCTTCTGGGAGGCTGCCTTAGCGAGACTGGTAATACCTATTATCCAGCTATTTTTACTATTCCTGCCCATGCTAAACTAGCTACTTGCTTATACAAAGGGATAACATCTAGTTTCTTGATGGTCTGTTTACATTGTTAAATTATCCACATTTATCGAATACCCACTCACAGGTAAATTGATAATGAGCTGATAATAACTACTGCGTCGAGGAAACCCCCTTTTTTTCATCCATTGGTTGCTGGAGATCATTTGTAGGAGTAGTGAACAAACCGCTACTTGGACAATTATTTTGCTAACTCATGATCTCCGCGTTTTCATCCCGTCCTACGTAATGCTCATGTTGAACTTGAAACTGGGCCGCGCAAAAATCTCCTACGGCCTCGGAGAAGAGCGAGAGGAGGATCGAGAAACTGGTAGAGTTGACCAAAAACACTCCAACTTCACACGTTAAAAGTCTAGTGATGAAGGCGTCGACTTACTACAGCAACTCATTCTTTTGACAACTTCCTCTTAACCTTCATTCTCAACATTATTCTTTCCATGTTAAACTGTTGATTGTCCAGTACTCCCAAGGGAACTTTTAACACTCTACTGTCCAGGTGATCTGTATTATACTAGAACAATTTTTAGTATCGTAGAATATCCACCAAAAGGCAAAGATACACAAAAGAGTTCCTTTGCAAAACGAAACAGCATACACTGTAGTATATATTTCAGAAATACTTATACTGATATGGTTGGAATAATTCGACAGTTGTTCGGAAGTTTGTACATTATTTTATAAGCTTAAAGGCAACCAATAGTCCTCATAGCTAATGATTCTCGATCCGGGACGAAATACGTTCAAACTTAAAGAGTTTCAATACTTACGATGATACAGTATAAATTGTCCTTCGGAGTTATAAATTCCAATTATTACCTATCTGTCCAATCGCTATTCAGAGTTTGACTTACTTTGACTGCGGTCTCTAGGCACAATAACTATCAATTAAATCTAAAGAGACTTTTTGAATAAGATATATACTTATTTCATATGATAGTTATTAAGCGCGATCGTTAGCATGCTTTCGACGATGTTTTATTTATATTGATAATATAGTTTCCTTTCAACATAAATGCTTGCAATTATGGAGGCCTGATTGCCTGTCCTATCTAGTTCTCCAACTAAAGCTCTTCTACAACAATTCTCATCCTTCTAGCCTGCATAAGTTGTAGGTATTATTACATTATTGCCTACTTTTCAGATTAAGTTAGATTCTAAGTAGTCCACCCGTCTGATCAGCTTAGACATACAGGATAGCTGGGCTCAGACGTCCCAAGGCTATTATTTATATAATCCTAGCTTTTCAATAGCTGGGAGCGTACGTCTGAAAGTTGGTCACATACTCTCAAATACATAACCTGGCTTCTTCGATAGTAGGGCACGTATGTCCCAAATTGTCGATTGATCAAGATAAGATCAACTACAGAAAACTCTTCGGTATTATAAACCAATATTTAACCATCTCTTTATCTTCCTATAAATGCATGTCACTATTGCTAACTGAATCGCTTTTGTTATTCTAACCAAGAACAGCTATACATCAACTCTTTATAGTTTATTTCATCAAATGTCTAAACAAAATCTGAATGGGTTGTCCAAGGCGACACATCAATTGTTAAAGGGGCTTAGGACAATCTGCCAAACATTTTCTCTATCAATAAGTCTTTTTGGGCATGTAAGGGTCCATTATAAAAATTCTTGTTCTTCTTGTACTCTTCTTTCTTTGCCATCACCACCTCAAAGCCGGCCAGTATATTCGGTGGAAGTTCTCCGTACTATCCACCACGTGGTTTCTAATCTGGAGTCTGACTGCTCTGGATACGGTGTGTATGCGTGCTATGTGGTGGCACGTGACCGGATACTGCAGGTGGAACCGGGCAGCAGTGGAGCTATTTATCTTCTCCTTGCTGTGTTGATAAGCTGCCTCCAATATATCTTGCTGGCCCATTTTGATCTCTTCCTTTATCCACCCATGATGGTTGGGAACGATAAGTGGGTAGGAATTACCTTCGGAGAGAAGTTGCTAATCAGGCTGCACCGTGCCATCGTCTGACTCCACAAGAATGAATGAATGAATGAATATAGAAAAGGTGGGTGAGAGTGAAAGAAGGAAAGTTTTTATTGGTGTAGTAAGAGAGAAAGTGTTAAAGTAGGAGTATAAAGAGTGTCGGAGCTTGACTCAACGTGCTTGAGTTGTACAATTTGGGTTGGTGGGGGAAAGGATGGTTGTGACTGTCGATATTATTGAGAGTAAATTTTGGGAGAGCTTCAGTATGGCATGCCAAGAAGGGGTGGAGACTTAATTTTGGGTGGTAAAAACATACGGAGTATTAATTTAGGGTGGTGAATTTTGCAAACAATAGGTGGCAATTTTGGATGGAAATGCTCTAAAAAGTGGCCTGGCAATTTTGGATGGTAAGGGTCTATAGGGGGGCAGCAAGGCATAGCTGTCAACTGCCGAGTTTGGAGGTGGTTGCACTGTTTTATGAAGAGCTTACTTTACATTGTGTAATTTGTAATTTTTCAGAACTTTTAGCTGGTGGGTGAGTAAAAGAATGGTGAAAATTTAGTGTGAATTTGTGGTGTGTCAAAGATATTTAAGTGAATAAGGGATTGGGAGCCTCTCTGTTAATGGGATGTAAAAGGTTTGATCCGGGACGGATGGGTGATCGCGTACTTTGTTCGTGGGCGAGAGGGAGAGGATGAAAGGGAGCGGCCTCCTCCAAATGTTAGGGATTTGGAGAGAGAGTTAGCTTTCTTCCTTGGGTTATTATTTTGCGAAATTTTGACCGAGAACGGTTTGAGTCAGGGGAGGGTAAATCAGCTGGGCTGCTCGGTTTCTTTTTAGAGGAGATTGGGGAGGAATGAGATTGGGAGATTTGTGAGGATTGGTGGGTGTTTTTGGTGTAGGAGGGGGTGGGGGAGGCATAAAGGATGTTGGGGCATTGAGGTCAGGAAGATCTTTGTGTAGAGGTAGAGGGAGGCATGGATGGTGATGGGATAGGGGAGGGGTCAGGAGTGTGGATGGGCATGTCACCATTGGGGAGGGCGGGGTTCTGGCAAGAGTTTCTTGGGTTGTGGTTTCTTGAGAGTTAGTAGGAGTAAGAGTCTTGGAGTTGGGGGTGGATATGGAGAGTGTGGAGGTGCTGGTAGAGGGGGTGACTAAGGTGGGGGAGGGAGAGGATTAGGAGGTATTGGGGGAGGAGATGGCTGTAGGGTTGTATTTAGGGGTGGGAGTTTTGGAGGATTTTGCTTTGCTGAATTGATACCAGGATTCAGGAATAGAGATGGCAGGGAGATTGTGAGCAGTGAGGCCGTCATTCAAAAGTTTATTGAATGTTGGGGTAGCTTGGTGGTCTGTTAAGTGAAGAGCTACTTTTACCAGCACTTATGTTTGGCCAAAAATGTCACGATTTAAGAAAGGGCTTGAGGGGTTGGAGCTGATGGAGGAGGAGGAAGGCATGGGTGGGGATTGATGGGGAAGTGATGGGGTAGCAGCTGAGGCATATGATATGGTGGTGACTGGATGGGATGAGAAGAGAGGGCGAGGGTTGCTGGAGGATGTTGGGGAGGTCTTTGAATTTTTACGAGTTTGTTTGAGAACATTGAAGTGGAAGGGGCATTCGGAACTTATGGCAATGTGGGGACCGTTACAATTACTACATTTGAGGGAGCTTGATGAGCAAGTTGTGAAAGAGTGATCTTTGTCACCACAGCGTGAGCATACTTGCTCGTTCTTGCAGGAAGATGTTATGTGCCCATACTGATAGCACTTAAAACACTTTTGGAGGTTTACCCATTTCTCAGGAGAGAGGAACTCAGGTGGCATGATAACATAGAATTTTAATTTATTGATAGAAATCTTGGCACCGCAACAGCAAGGTCAAATGGCGCCGAACAAGCTAACATATTTGCAGAAAACTAAAATTGTAAAACAACATGTGTAAAATTAGATATCAGAGTAAAATCAATGCAATCATAAAAAACTGAAAGAGGCCAGCCTTTTCAAAAATAAAAACACATCGTCTCCAGGGGACCCAACCTTCCCTCCAAGCACCGAAGAGAGACAGTAAGTACCATCTGCCTTCCAGTGCCACAAAAGCAACCTCCAACATAATTCGACCAAACTGGGACACTCAACCAGCAAGTGCCTGACAGTAAGGGGAACTAGACAGTCATCGCAGAATGGCGGTACACCTCAACACATAAGGAACCCGTGTGTGAGCCTGGTATGTCCAATGCGGAGGCGAGCCGAAGCAGTTTCCAATTTGCGAGGAATGGTAGGGCAAGCTCTTGGCGAGATTAATTTGATAACTTCCTTGAGCTTATTAACAGTAACACAATCCCACCGTGCCTGCCAACAAGCACGAACAGCAAACATGAGAGGAGTACGTAGATCTGAAGCAGGCAGAGGGTAATTTACATTTGAAGGTCTCAAAGCTGCAGCTTTCGCCAAAGCATCCACCCTTTCATTACTTTTGACACCAACATGTGCAGAGACCCAACAAATATCCACTCTTTTCCCTCGACGATGAATGAGAAACAGCCACTCTAAAATCGCTAAAACTAAAGGATGGGAAGAATTAAAAGATTCAAGAGCCATGAGAATCACTAAAAATAGTAAAATGATTGTTTCGGTGAGCAAACACCAATTTCAGAGCTAAAATGATAGCAGACAATTCCGCAGTAAAAACTGAGGCAGCTAAAGGAAGACTACCTCCACGGCTGAAGTCGGGGAACACAACACCAAAACCAACACCGGAGGCAGATTTAGAGCCATCAGTATACACAGACACAGAACTATTATGAGTAGAAGAATGTTCCAAAAACTTATGAAGAAGAGACTGAGGAGAGACTGAATCCTTCGATCCTGTAAAAAACCTGCAGAATGACACTTCAGGCAAGACCCAGGGTGCAATCCTTGGAATTTGCACAGGACTCACAGGAACCGTCGACAGATTAAGCTCCTTCATAACTTCACGAACTCTATAACCAAAAGGACGAGGCATTCGAGGATGCTGACCATAATATGAAAACAAAGATTGACCCGAGACACGGGTACAAACAAGAGAGTCTGGAAGACGGCGAATCCGAAACCAACAGCGGACAACCACAGATTGACGCAGTAAATCTAAGGGAGATCCACCAGCAAGCTGGTAATCTGAGACTACCGAATAGCTCCAGTTGCAAGACGGAGACCAGCATGATGAACAGCATCTAGAGTCTTAAGTCTGGAGTCTGTGGTAGAGGAGTAAACCTCACAGCCATACGACAGTTTGGATGCGACAAATGCCTGAAACATATGCAGTAGTGGTCTGCGATCAGCACCCCAAAAGGTGTGTGACAGAATCCTTAACAGATTCAAAGCCTTCATACACGATGCCTTCAGATTTGTCAAGTGCAGAACCCAAGTCAAACGGCAATCAAACGTGAGGCCCAAGTACTTTGTCTCTGCCACACAAACGAGTCTCCTGCCACAGAGCATTAGATCAGGGTCTGGGTGAACCCCTCTTATTCTGCGAAAGTGCATAGCCACAGTCTTTGAGGGAGAAAACCGAAAACCCTTGGAATCAGCCCACGCAGAAATCCTGTCCAACGCAAGTTGCATACGTCTTTCAATAGCAGTCATGCGGGAACCAGAAAACCAGATAGCCAAATCATCCACAATTCCACATATAGGGACGAGGATACCCCAGTAGGCACAGCATCGAGAATACTATTGACGGCCGCCTCAAACAAAAATGCACTTAGGACATAACCCTGAGCGACACCTTCCTCCTGGCACAGTGGCGCAGAGAGGGAAGAACCCACACGGACCCGAAACACACGATCAGTCAAGAAGTCTCTAAGCAACACCGGCAGGCGACCACGTAATCTAAAAGCATGAAGTTGTCGTAGAATTCCATGTCGCCAAGCTGTGTCATAAGCCTTCTCGAGGTCAAAAAACACAGCTACAAGATGTTGCTTGGAGGCAAAAGCTTCACAGATTGAGGATTCAAGTCAAATAAGGTTGTCAGAAGTACCCCGTAGTTTGCGGAAGCCACTCCGAGAATGGGAGACATGGTCACCCTTCTCCAGACACCACTCAAGTCTGACATTGATAATTTTTTCAAACAATTTGCACACACACGACGTTAAACAAATTGGGCGGTAACTAGAAACATTGCAATGATCCTTTCCAGGCTTAGGAATAGGAAGGACAATGCCCAACTTCCAGCTTGCAGGCAGAGTGCCCTCAACCCAAATCCTATTAAACAAGTCTAATAAAAACACCAAAGAGGCATTTGGGAGATGACAAAGCATGGCATATGAGATGTCGTCAGGGCCAAGAGCAGTGTCACCACATTCCGAGAGGGCAGCACGCAGTTCACGAAGACTGAAGTCAACATTATAAGCCTCCCCGCCATGAGACCGGAAATTAAGACCCTGTCTCTCATGGCTATGTCGGGCACTTGCACAAGGCTTGGCATCATATCACTGGGAGACCTTGCAAAAATGAGTAGCTAAGGCAGAGGCTACTTCACCAGGTGCAGACACCAGATTACCTTGAATCCTCAACACTAGCGGAGAGGAGGGTGAAAACTTTCCAGAAATCTTGCGTATTCTCTTCCACACCATAGGCAAAGGAGTGGAAGAAGTAATCGTAGAAACGTAGGACATCCATGAGCTGCGGAAAGCATCCTTCATAACCCATCGATAGCGAGCACGCGTTTTGCGAAATTGAACTTTAAGAAATAGAACCTCTCGGTTTGCATGGTATCGACGAGATGAGGCTTTATAAACTCCACGAGCAAAAGAGCAGGCTGCAGTCCACCACGGTACAGGTCTCCGGGAATATATACCAGAAGACCGTGGAATGGAACGAAGCCCCGCTTGAAACAGAGTCGTAGTAAAATAGTGGCGTGCATCATCAATAGCTGGAAAATCATGTACAGTCAAGTCAAACTCACAGAGTTGTCCAAAAAGAGGCCAGTCAGCCCTACCCTGACACCAGCGAGGCAAACGGGTAGTTGGAACAAAGTGAGAGGACTGGACCAACACTGGATAATGGTCACTACCATGCAGATCATGCAAAACGTCCCTGTAAAAATCAAGAGCACTGTCAGGAGAAGTAATGGTGAGGTCAAGAACAGAAAAAGTGCCAGTCTGAACATGGAAAGGGGTTGGTCTCCCATCGTTCAGGACAACCAAATCCAGATCACCAACGAAGGAGGCCAGAAGCTCACCCCGAGGATTGGAAAGCAAATCCCCCCATATTGGATGGCGACCATTAAGATCGCCAAGGAGAACAAAAGGATTTGGAATTTGACGGATAATGGTCTCCAAATCAGTTCGCAATACTGGGACTGAAGGTGGAAGATACAAGCAACAGATGGTAAAACACCTTTCAAGGTGCATCTGTACTGCTACAACCTGAAGGGGAGACTGTACAGTAAAGGGAGTGAATGGGACATCGGAACGACAGAAAATGGCACACCCACCGCTATGACCACCAGCAAGGGGAGGAGCGGATTGGAAGACCGAATAACCCTTAGGTGAAGGCAAAGGTCGAAGCCCCACCATTGTCTCCTGAAGACAGCCACACAATGGATTCAGATCAGAGAGAAGTAATTGTAATTCCTCCCAGTTTGTCAATACACCACGACAATTCCATTGAAGACAAATTGTTGTAGCCATAAGGTGTTACTAATAAAAATTATAAAAGATTAAAAGCACAAATATTTATGTAGGACTTTCCCTGGGAAGGGTTTTAAAGCCCTTCTTCCCAGGGGGGGGGGGGGGTCCCGGTCTAACCAATCGAGAGGAGGAGGAGGATAATCTAGAGTCCGTCGTTTGGAAGGATCTTTATCCACAGCAACATCCGCCCTGGCAGCGGTACGCGACCAAGGCACATAGACCCTCCGTTTAGACACACTTGTCTTGTCCGCAGCCATGACAGGGTCACCGGACCCCGACCGTCCCCAACCAAATCAACCGAAGGCTGTTTGCAGGAGGCTGGGTCGGAGGGAGCTGGTGAGCAAGCCGTGGGTGCTACCGAAGACGCATCCCATGTCACACCTGAGATAGGTGCAGGAACTGGAACCCCAGAAAGGCTGTCTTTATCAGCCACCAACGTTGATGGCAAATCATCTTGAGATCCCGAGTGAGGGACACTCCCAGAGCTCCCTGGAGGCACGCTTGTTTGAACCTTAGAAGGAGGGATCTCCTCCAAAGATTCCTCACTCCTCAGCCACTTGAGGTTGGCAATCTCAACCTCCATCTCCACGCCTGTACTTGCTGAATCGGAATTACGATCTGCCACAGAGCTTGTCACATAAGGAGGTTGCACAATGACAGAGGGACCATCAGCCTCAGGTACAGGTAGCGAGGGAGGGTCCACAGGCAGGTGGACAACAGGAGTCTCAGACTCCCCACGAGGAGGACCAGGAAGATGCTTGGCAACGGAGGAGACTCGCGGAGGAAGGCCCGTTCGTGGAGCAGAAGACTCATGACGTCTCACAGAAGGAACGTTATGCATAGGTGCAGCAGGCTTGGATTTTGAGAGGAGAGACGCGAACGAAACACCAGGGCGAACAAACATATGACACACAATCTTCATCTTCAGCAAAACTCAGTGTCTCTTTCGCACGTATAGATAATACCTCCTGTTCAAATCTATATCGATCACACGATTTGGACGAAGCAGTGTGTCCACCACCACAATTCACGCAGGATACCGGACCCGGACAGTCTATACCCTCACGTACCGAACCCCCACAGGAGACGCACACAGACGGTAGTCCCTGGGCAAGTCGTCGGCAGGAACGCCCAATATAGCCAAAACGCTGGCAATGGAAACAACGTAGTGGTTGCGGAACATGAGGCTTAATCCTGTAACGGTACCAGGCAGCCACCAGAAGGTCAGGAAGGTCTAAGAGGTCAAAGGTGAGGATTAGCGTCGGTGTGGGGACAAGCTCACCATCAACCCTCTTCTTAATATGTTAGACTTTGAGTACATGTTGAGAAGCAAATTCGTCCTGGAGACACACCTCGTCATGCATCACTAGCTCTTTCGCATAAACAACTACGCGAGAGTGATTGAGCGTACCATGCGGAGAACACCCAACCGGATTGCCCGCAAATGATGAGGAGCACTTTGCTCCTCATCTGCTACCTCAACTAGGAGGCTACCATGCGCGCATGCATCAGCTTGCGGAACCACCTTCTGGGAAGAACCACAGGCACGAACCAAATCTCTGTTAGTTTTGAAAAAGTAATTTTGTCGCATATCTAGTCCCTCGGGGGCACGAACCACCACAAACTTGGTAAAGGGAACTCTTAAACTTGGAAAATGAAAGGACCCAACAGCTCTCTGAGGACGATGGGACCTACTCGACGGAGGTCTTTGTGTCCTGCCTGCCTGGAAAGGCTGCATAGTCACCACAAGAGAAGGGAGAGGATCAGGAGGGGAAACCGAAAGATCGTCAGAGTCGTCAACAGTTAAAGGGAGGTTAGAAGCCATAATACGAAAATTAATAATTCACTGCAGCCGGTCCCATACAAACCACGGAGCCACATTTAGAGGACAAGACAAAATTGGCCCAGGGATCCAGCCACAGCATACGCCAGGGAAGAAAGGTGTCATTAAGGTGCCTCCGTCCGTCGAGTTCGGCACAACACCTAGCTCCCTGGCTTGGCGTAAAGGGGCCAAAGATGCGACCCAAGTTCAACGGTAATGAGCAGGAGCCACCCACATACTCCCTCCAACAAAACTAATGAATAGCCAAAACAGAAATCCAAGGTATGCCAAGTCATCAACAGTAAGACAGGGCTGCGGAGTACGACACCACTGGAAGGCCCCACTCTTACCAGTGATGAAGTGGGAGCACTTGGTCCACGAGGCCGATGAAACCCGAACCCTAGAAGGATAGGTTCGTTACCCAAATAGGTGAGACCATCGGCCACGCTTCAAGCCCCGCCACTGCTCGCACGGTGGCTCCATATTGGCAGGGATGATAACGTGGAAGGCCTTGAGACCTGACTTGAGGAGTCTGCCGGCTTCCTGAGGGGAGGCACATCGAATTTTGAGGGCTTTTTGGTGGGTCTTTGAGACATCACAAACTTTGATGTTGTTCCTTTGTGAAATGTAATTGGCAACTTTTCCTCATCCCTGTTGAAGATGCTTTTATCAGGGTGAGTGATTTTAACTGTGCAAGCAGCTTTTAATTCGGGAGAGATTACTAGTTCATACTCTGGATTTTTAAGTTTGTTTACATTATCAGGGCTTAAGTAAGCATCAAGGTCTTTTTGAGAGGCAAGGCGAATTTTGAGGGTATTGTTGGGATTTTTGAAGACTAACTATTTGAGTTTGGGTAATACTGAAGATGTGTGAACCAGGATAATCAGGAGGAGGAGATTTACACTTAAATTTTACATACAGTGCCATACTGAAGAATTCGAGAGCTAGTTATATAAGAGGAAAATTTAAAAAAAAAATTAGGAGATGGGGGAGGGAGATTGATTTTTGTTTTTATTTTGTTTAACCCTGGAGAGGAAACGCTCAAAACCATAATGTTCAAGGTTTGGTCGTTGTAAATATGCAACGTCGATTTTGACCTCAAATATCTCCCAAACCAAATGATTTAGATTTTTGTTTTAACATTGCTAAAAATAATATAAGGATCCCTTAATATTATTTTAGTAAATGGTGGATATTGAAAGTTAATTAGTATTTTTAAAGAATTAAATACAAAAATAAAAAGAGGTTTTGACTAGGTTGTACTTAAAAATATAAAAAAAATACTCAAGTCATCTTGAGGGAACTGGCACTCTGGGGGCGTGGACGGCAATGGTGAGGCAGCTTGGAGTGAGAGTTGCAGCCCTGCAGACCCGATAGGCTGAGAGACCTGTTTAGTTGAAAAAAGGGTTAACAAAAATTCCCCCCCAAAATACGGTAATTTTTAAATTTTCGGCAGGGTACCTAAATATTCTTGGATTCATACCAAATTCAACACAGTGCTTGCCACATGATCTTAGTAAGACCCCAAAGTGTAATAATCCAAATCGGAGTAATATAAATACTACCAAAACATTCTTATATGGAGGTAACTGAAAAAGGGGCACAAATTTTAACCCTGGAGAAACGCCGTTGCATATGCGCACGCGAGGCCCGCATATGGCAACATGAGACAGGCTAGCTTGTGTGAGCATGATGGTCCGTTATCTGGCTAAGTTGCCTATTAGTCTTAGATCGATATCGACATTCTTGACAAAGGCATAATATACACATTATCAACAATCAATAAAGTTACTTACCAGGTTTGGTTGGTGCCTGTGGGCAATGTTGGGTTCTTGTTTGAGCCTGTTCTCTTAGAGCGTAAGCGTAGCACCTCCGCTCACCACTGGAGCTAGCCGTATACTGCCTCCCTGCAGGCCGATATCCTGGGAAACGGCCATGTGGGCTGCGCGCCGACCAAATAACGCGTTTTGCGCAACCCTCGCGTGCGCATATGCAACGGCGTTTGCTCTCCAGGTAGCTGTAACCAGGGGGCACCCCTATGGAGTGTCCCCAGAAAAAAAAATATTTCTTACCAAGCCCTTGTACTGTAATGTCACAGGGACCCTAACCTACTTGAAGACTCTGGTGATGGGCTGGTCTATCAGAGTGAGAACTGAGCGATCTCTGCCATACCCATAGCTTACTCTGACTGTTCCTTTTACTTACATATTTTCTAGATCTCAAGTGACGGCATCTCTTCCGTGGATTGACCTCCCAATCTACCAAGATTGGAAGCCAAAGCATCACATTTTTCCTTTGCCCCTCAACTTTCTCTTCATAATTGCTGAGGGGCACAGGGCCTTGGGCGGGGCTTTGGTTTCCCGGGTGTTTCCGCACCCTCCTCAGCTACCCGCCATGGAGTGGCTTCGGTCACCCAGGCTTTATTGTCGTAGGCAGGGAGGGTTCTGTGGGGGCACTCAGTTATGGCCTTGCTTGGGGCCTTGGGGCTGTTCGGCCAGGCAGCTTGGGGAACAACAACAACTACAACTTGAAGACTAAACCCTACCCACTTGCCTCCTATAACCAGGGGCTAATCACCCCCCGCCCCCCCCCCCCCTCATGGCAATGCCTTCAGGATTCGGCGTCGTACTACAAGTGGATTTCTACCGGGTGGGAACGGGAAGTTTGGGGAAAAATAAGAATATAGAAAAGTAATGAAAATGGAGAAGGATGATGATGAGATATGAGGTGAGATGCAGGGAGCTGATTGGCCGGGAGAGCGCAGATCGAGGTGCTGATTGGTGGAGAGAGATATCTGATGGAGGAGGCTAGAAGGCTAGGTCTGGCTGGTCTTCAAGACGTCCATCTTCTATCTTCTGTCTTCCTTTCTTCTGCAGCTTGAAGGTCTTGAAGATGGGGGCTACATGCCTTAGTTAGTAGAGACCAGAGCGTCACCAAGTACGTCCTGATAAGTGACTCCACAAGCCATGCCGACCTTCATATATAATTACCTCACCCGCAACGCCGGCCTGTGATAGGCTGAGACGCGCACTGTGTGTCACTACATCCCGCGCAGCACCTTTGAACTTGATGCGTATACTTCACTGCTCAATAGGTGGAGTTCTGAGAGTGAGGGTCTGAGTCTGGAGGGTGAGACGGTGAAGCACTTGAGCGAAGCAACCAGCCGCTTCAGAGATGGAGCTGCTTCGAGCCCTGATGGATGCTTCGCATGTCTCACTCCCCAGACTGGAACAAGACATCACAGGCTTCACCGTGTTGAGCAGTGGAATGTACAAGGCTCTCAGCCTATGCCCGAGAGGGAGTAGTTGGAATATAGAAAACAAAAACATTAATTCACTTCATCATAATACCTTCTCGGTAAAGTGTTTTCCACATTTTAAAGTGGGTGACGGGAGTAAGGGGATGGCATCGTGGTGTTGGAAAACTGTTTAGATGCGAGAGTGAAATTAGGGCGAGTTATAAGCCGGCTGTTTTAAAGGTGGCGAGACGTGAGAGTGGGCGTCAGGGGACGCTTGTGATTGGCTGAAATCCTCGGGCTACCAGATTAGCTAGATTGCTGAATTTTTAACAGGCACACCTGAGAAAATCCCACCTTTTGATTGGCTCGTGGGATTATTTCTTCATACTCATTTACTGCACTTTTTACTCAGTTCAATGTCAGTTGGTAAAGTTATCAACAACCATAATGCCATTATAGCACTGCTTTACGTACCTGGTGAAATTTTTGGCATTAAGTGGTATTCCAAGCCATAGCATTCTGTTGGCAACCGAGAGTATTGAGGCCACCACGATGACGTAACACATGGCCGGGGACCTCACACAATCCTTCATCTCTTGCAGTAGTCCTGACAGAAGCCCTGATGCTGGCACTTCTTTATTTCCTGAACACGCCTCCTGTTGAGAACCTCTAGCAATATAGCAAGATATAACATGTGGGAAATAATGGTTCAAAGCAGTTATAACACCGTTAGATGCATGGGATTAGTTTTCTTTAATTGTTTTGCTTTCTATATTTATTTGATATACAACAAAGACGAGCATCATAAACAAAAGGATGCATCAGTATCAAGCATGTCTTGCAATTTGGCAAGATGATGTCAATAGTTGCAATAATGCTTCGATTGTTGTTAGTGTAACTCGTGTTTAAATTAACTTGCTTGATTATTCATTAGACAATAAACACAGAAGCGTCAGCAGTAGCTCAAAATAATCATGAACAGTTACAACCTGTGCCTTGTGAACATACATCAACATTATATCTTTAGTTTGAATCAGGGATGACTGGAACTATGATCAATGGAAGTTGTTAATGTGCTAAGAAACAAATAGCGAGACGAAGTAAACAATAATGTGTGTGCGTTTACGATAGCTTGGATGTATATTTTGTCTATGTGAATGAAAGAGACAAAAGGCAAAGCTGCCTGTAACAGGTGTCTCCCCCAAAGTTGAAAGAGTGACAGAGAGCCAAGTTCAAGGTACGTTTGAGTCAAAATGTCTGGACACACGGAGCTTGAAGAAGTTTAAGTCATAGGATGAGGGAAAGACAGATTGAGGGAGAGAGTCAAAGCTTACTTGTTGAGCAGAAAAAAAGACTGGGAAAATAAGTTCAACATTGCGGCGTGTAGAGAGAGATTGCTGGTAAAAAGTAAAAGGAGGCGAGTTGAGGAGACAAAATGCTTTTGACACTACCCTTTCGAGAAGTGCAGTATGGGTTGAACCTCCCCACACATGCAAACAATGCTCAATATGTGGACGCACTCTGCCCTTATACAGAGCAAGAAGCTGAGCGGGGAATAAGAACCCATGGAGAAAGTTGAGCACACAAAAATTCTGGGAAGCTGATATACAAAGAGTCGTTATATGATCTTTCTAATAAAGGCCAGAAGAAAAAGAAACACCAAGAATACAGAGAGAAGATAAAGGGTTGACTTGTGTATTGTTGAAGCATAAGGAATAGACATGTGAAAGTTCTTGACAGGTAAATAAATTAAGAAATTAAGTTTTGGAAGCAGTACAAATATCGCAATTCTCTCTTCCTCGATCACAAATAGTTGATAGATCTGAAGATAGACATGCTATGGCCTCATCCCGTCAGTTTTGGAGTGATTGCATGCTGGGTCATGGACAACTAGTTGAATAGTGTAAGGCAGAGTTAACCGCATATCTGTGGAATGGACTAGAGGTACAGTTGAGATCATTAATGAATATTGGAAAAAGACAAGGAAACAGGACAGAACCGTATGGAACACCGGAGTTGATAGATTGAAGAAGTGAGCGATGGCCATCCACAACCATTATTAAACGGCCAGAAAGGAAATTAGAGATAAAGGCACAGATGGAGGGATAGGAAACGGAGGAGGGTAGCTTAGAAATTAGAAATTTGGTGCCAGACTCTATCGAAGGCTTTCAGTATGTCCAGCACAATAGAGAATGTATCACTGAAGTACAAAACGGAGGATGACTAAGAGTTAGTAAGATAAGAAAGATCAACAGTAAAGCAGCCCTTAAGGAAACTAGACTGGCGATCTAAGATTAGATTATGGGAAGATAAATGCTTAAGACATTTTGAATTAAACATAGGCCTAGTTTAAAACAAAAATTTGAGATACAAGGAATGAGAGCAATTGGACGATTGTTGGAGGGTTAACAGTGTTCACCCTTCTTTGGGACAGGTTCTACATGAGCAAACTACGAGCAAGAAGGAAAGACGTTGGAGGAAAGAGACAAAAGAGGCAGGGATTCAACACGGAAGAACAGTTGTTGAGTGCAATAGGAGTAACGCCATCCGGTCTGTACGCCTTCTTATTATTAAGCCCAGAGAGGGCAGAAAGTACATCCTTAGAAGAGATTATGGTATTAGGCATAAGTAAGAGAGAGGAAGGTATATGTGTGTATATATACAGTATGTGTGTGGTGTATGTGTGCGTCTAGCTCGTCAAAGTAAGTGGTAAGGGCGGAAATCTGTAAGGGTGTGTGTGAATGGCTATATCTCACCATGCCTAGATCATCAATGTAGCTAGAGAGGACAGGCGTTTCGTGGGCGTGGTTGAGACGTGCTGCCTTCCTCAGCAAGTGGGCGGCCTGCTTTCCCCCCCTTCTCAGGACCAACCACCGGGGGGATTCACTCATTACACTGAGAGACAGATATTCATGAAGTACTGTACATAGCATAATTTCATTTAAAGACAAGTCATTTAAACAATAGGATATATACATAATTTGTTAAAAGAGGATTTCGGAAAAAAAAGTCTTATATTTGTAAAGAAAACAAACTATAAGCATTAATATAATTATGTTTACCTTTGGCACACAGCAAGTTTCGATAAGTTATTTTTACCACTACCCCCTGTATTTTGGGTCAAAAGATGGATTTTTAGTGTGCGGTGATTATTGTAGATAACTGTAGTGTACAATCATACAAATACAATGTCCTGTTAGGAGTTGATCATCCCTCAGGGACTATTAGTGATGTCAATTGCTGCTTGGCAGAAGTGGAAGTTCGCTTCAGGGATGGGAGGTAAGACAGCGTGGGCGGTAAGGAGGAGCATGCAAGGGGTTTAATGGGACAGGTAGCTTTGGGGCAGACGCAGCTTTTTTGAGAGAGTTGGCATGGCTGGTCAATGAAGGTAAGGAAGACGGATTGGGGTGATCCACATGGAGCTTTCGGCTACAGTGGCTGTACATACATACATACATACATAGTACATACATACAAGGTTAAAGACCTCTTCGTCCACAAAGAGTGTGGTTACAGTCTAACGTCCTAAATAGCGGCATTCCAGGTGACCCTGTCAAGGGCTGCCGGAATACCTGATCCCACTTATTTCTACATCTACCCGTACGCACAGCTCCCACCACGTTCACAGTCCGGCATTTCTTCACCCAGCTCTGATCATCTATACTCTCCAATTGTCCAAACCAACCAAGTCGGCTCATGCTCATCACTTCACTGATACAATTAATGCCCAAACGCCTTCTTAATTCTTCACACGATACCCCGTCCCTGAGGTTAACCCCACATATCCATCTCCCCATGCTCTTTTCATTCCATTCTATTGATATTCCCCATTTTAATTGGCCACGTCTCTGAGGCATAGGTCATCACACTCCTAACACACATAGCATACACCTTCTCTTTAAGGCAAAGTGGGAGTCCTCTCATGGTCAAGAGTGGCAACAGCTTTCTAAACTTCCCCCAGCCACTTCTGACTCTAGCAATGGAGCCAGTTTCAGCGCCACCTGCAGAGGGAACCATATCGCCCAATTAGCAGAATTTATTCACACACTCCAGCTGAACAAAGGGAAATGGGGGGTGAAGTCAATATATTGACTAGGATGCGGCTACTGTTGTCTGTAGGACAATGGAGGGTAATAAGGGGAAGGGTTTTGGTCAGCACCGTAGTGGTGTCCAACGTGTGAGACATGTGCCCTTCAGGTATAGCAAGGGAATAAGGCTGCTAGAGGTGTTGGTGAGCACCGGTATGATGTCCGGCGTCTGAGACAGGTACAACAATAGGAGAGTGTTGTTAAGAGCGTTGGTGAGTACTGTGACTGTGCCCGATGTCTGCTACAGGTGCCCTTCAGGTATAACAAAGAATAAGGGCTGCTAGTGGCATTGGTCATTACCATGACAGTGTCTGTTGTCTGTTTCAGGTACATCTTAGAACAACAGGTGAGCAGGGCTGCTAAGCGCGAAAACTTCTTCAGAAGTAGTTACACTCCGCAGTCAAGAACTCCTATAGGACTATCCCTTATACTTCAACAATACAAAAATCAACCCTTCATATTCTCTCAGTATTCTCGGTGTCCATTTTTTCTGATAACTCATGGAAAGACCATATAACATTACCGCTTTTGCTAAAAATGGCTTTCCAGAAGCTGGGTGTGCTCAACTGCCTCAAGGGGTTCTTTACCCCTGCACAGCTTCTTGCTCTGTACAGGGCCACAGTACGTCCATGTATTGAGTTCGCATGTGTGGGGAGGATTCTCTCACCCAGCACTCCTAGACAAAATAGAAAAGAAAGCCCTTCGTATTATTAACTCATGTCCACTCACCGATTCTCTGCAATATCTCTCTTTGTTGCAATGTTGCATCTTTCTCGCTATTCTATCATTATATAATAAGTGTTCTTCAGAGCTCTCTCATTGTATACCACCTCCTCTACGTAGGGTATATAGTACCAATCTTGCAACACAATCCATCCCCTTCTCTTTGTAACTCTCCAACCCAAGAATGAAACGATATTCCCAATCTTTCGTCCATTCCAGTATCGTCAAGCCCAGAGGGACGTGGATTTGACTTCTTATCTGGGGTTGTGGTGTGTCCTGGGTTGGAGCTAGCTGGGGCGTCGTCGCCTGCTGTGTCATCTGTGGTGTCGGTAAATCTTCCAGGACTTAATAACTATAAACCATTCTAATGTAAAGAGAAAGTGTGTGCACAGGATGAGGTACATTCTTCTCGGTTAGGGATTTCCATGTTAACTAGTTCATGAGATAGGATGCTAGTAGGGTTTCATGCTTTTGATCCAATAATAGCAATCCAAGTTAGAGGAAAAATAACATCTAGCAATTGCTATGCCTGAAAAAGTATATTTTGGAAAATAAAGGGAGGGGAAAATACTTTAAGAAATTATCATGCAAATCTAAGTAGGAGAATTAACCCAGGGAATGCTACAATCGTGTTTTTGAAAGTGCTGCCAGTGCAAAGGATTCGGCTTCAATTCTCACAAAATTAGCTGTATTTACCATACATAAAAGCAACATTACTGCTCCATATCCACATATTTTACTTGGATAATGAACATGTGAACATTGAAGAGCCAGAAAATAGGTGTAAAGAGGAAATATCTAGTGAAAAACCATATATTAGTGACGGGAGTGGTGGTAGGGAGGTGGAAAGGAGCGCAACATAAGTCCATCATCTCGGACATCTCCATGATACTGGCGAGATAGAGCCATCGCTCGTGCATGTAGGAGGGTGGAGAGAGGTAGGGGGAGTGTAAAGAAGGGTGACTAAATGTATTTGAGGCGGGAGGAAGGATTTATAGGGGGTGGGGGAGGGAAACTATAGGATAAATGATGAAGGGGGAAAGGGTGGGAGGAGAAACAGTAAGGGCAGGACAGGGGGTGTTGGTAAAGAGGCATGCCACCTAATCACATATTGCTTCCATTTCACCGATCTGTTTTTTTGTATATTTTTAATTGGCTATCTTCCAGAGGGAGCGTCGCATTTGAACAGAAGAACATTTTGGAAGGTGTGTCCCACCTGTTAGGTTGACGATAATATCAAATATTTTCTGGACAACTGCCCCTAATATAACACAGAATCTAGATTAAGATTTGTTTAACTCGTAAACTGCGTTTATAGGTATGGAAAGGGATATGCCCTATGCGGTAGATTAACGATTTTGATAGGGTTTACTGAATTGAGTGAAATAACCATCAACGTCCTTTAAAATAAATTCTTCATCTGCCCTGTAACTTTAACCACGCTAGACAATCTGGTTTTCCCGTGGTAGTGGACAGAAGTTGTGTGATTGGCCTACATAAGCACATCCCTGGCACATCCCTGAAGATCTGCGTATATGCATATATGCTTTATAGCACCTCATTACAGTCTTTACCATGTTATTCCTAGGTGGTGCCTACGAAGTATCATTATTGTAGGGGAGGAAGTGTTGAAGGTATAGGAATATGATTGCAGCCTGATATAAAAAAGAAATATGTGAAAGAGAAAAGGTAAAAATATGTGGTGTGAGAAGGATTTATGGTGGAAGGAGGAGGAGGGAGGGAAAGATGATATTCTGAGGTGTTTCGTCCTCCTTCCACTCGCCCCCACACGTCGTACTACAGAGGGGTGTTTGGGCAATTGTACTGTATGTGGCTCTGGGGCTGAAAGGGAGTGTACATGTACGTGCAAGTATGGGGGCCGTGTGCACACTGGCGCGGTATTTATTAGCCTGTAAAGTTCGTGTCTATGGATAGGATACTCGCAACCACTTATATAGGACTTTCTAAAGGATACGTGCAGCTAAGAGGTTAATATTATGTAAGGTTATCCATTGGTTCTTTACCCCCGCAAAGCTTCTTGCTCTGTATAAAGGCACTGTGTGCCCATGTATCAAGTACTGTTCGCATGTGTGTGGATGTTACGCCCACCACACTTCTCGAAAAAGTCAAAAGTATCTTGCTTCGTCAACTCCCCTACTCCTACTAATTCCCTCCAATCTCTCTCTACGAGTCTACATGCTGCAATGTTACAGCTCTCTCAGTCTTCTTGCGCGTTCACAACAATCTGTGTTCTTCTCAGTTTATACCTCCTCCCTTATTGTTTAAGCCATTCATGAACCGATATTCCCATTCTTTATTCAACTTCAGTAAACTCTGGAACTCTCTCTTCTAATCTATCTTTCCCCCATTCTATGACTCAAACTGATTCAAGCTCTGTTTGTCCAGACATTTTGACTAACGTTCCCTGAATTTGGCTCTCTATCACTCTTTTAATTTTGTCGGGGACACTTGTTACAAGTAGCTTTTCCTTGTGTATCCTTCATAAACATAGAAATATAAATGACCTTATGACCTAATTTGATTTCAAATTAAATTCTAAGTTTTCATCCGAATGTTTTAATAAATACAAGATTACTACTACTCTATTTTGATGTATTTAGGAATTATATAAAGAGTAAGAGCCAGGGGTTATTTCTTGAATCCATAAGCATACACAGCAGGAGGCAAGGTCGCAGTGCAGGGTCAGTGGCCATAGTGGCGCAAACATGATTTTCTTTAAAAAGTGTATTTGATTTGCCATTGCTTGGTTCTACTGTATATGATATACATACTGTATATCAAGTTCCAATTTGTTTGCATTGGAAGCTTGATGTTGCATCTCATTTCAATACTAAATGGAAAAAATGTATGTATGTATCTATGTAGATACGCTGGCACCTTCCCAATTTTTTTTTTTTTTTTGGGGGGGGGGGGGGGGCAACTCGAGACAGAGCCCGAACAGGGACATCACAACACATAAACAAAAAACAAACATAAAATCTCACACACATTTAGGTCACCCAGGAGAAATACCCAGAGACCCAGGCCCATTTGGGATCCTCAGCAAAAGATTTCCGCAGGCAGACCCATAGCGAAGCTTCACCAACTGGCGCATGACCCTCTCCCAAACGACCGTGTTTACATTCATCTATTCACAAGCATTCTCCATTCATTCCTGTTTATTACTACTCCGTTTGCCTGATCTATAGTCATTCCTCTCTCATCCCAAGCTTGTCTTACACAGTCTCTCCATCTCAATGGGTGTCTTCCTGCCCTTCTATCTCCCCTTGTATCTGACTCCCATATTCTCTTTGTAAGCCTTTCATCTCCCATTCGTTCAACATGACCATACCGGCTCAGCACCCTTCTGTCCACTCTGGCCGACAAATGTTCCTGCTGCCCCACCCTCCTACGTACCTCTTCATTCCTCAATCTGTCTCTACGAGTAACTCCACACATACTTCTCAAACAGCTCATCTCCATCACATCAAGCTTTCTTCTCTCCTTTTCCTTCAGAGCCCATATCTCAGCCCCATACATCACTGTAGGCTCAACAATTCCTTGATACATTGCACTTTTTTACTTTCATTCCGAGATTTCTCGTCTTCCACATACTTTCCATTGCTCCGATAACCTTCCTTCCTTCACACACTCTGTTTTACCTCCATTTCCATACCTCCGCTCCTGCTTATCGTTCCTCCTATATAGTTAAAACACTACTTGGAATAAATAGCTGGAATAAACATTTCATTTTTAAACAAGGATATACATTTAAAAAAATTGAAAGGGTTTATGATTCCAAAGATACGTTAACTGTGGGTCCCTTGATTTACAACCTAGATTAGTTGTTTTTACTATCAATGGATATGCAATTCACCTGGCTACATTTGTATATCTTCGGAAGTGCAATACTTTGCATGGTGTTTACAGAAGGGCCCGCAGAATGACTGTGGTTGCCGCGCAGGATTTCATCCAGCAGGTTATAAATACAGTATGTGTGAATTTCTTACCTCGCACAAAATTTTACAAGGGCTATTATGCCATTTCATGTTATTGAAACATATGAACATATCTAGGTATGATAGATATTGTAGTACTGCCATGCACCCTTGACCTCACTTTTGCTCCCAATTTTGCAGCACTACATGTTTCAATGCTGAAGCAGGTCGATTACTCATGCAGAGAACTACCGTCTTTGAGATGGGAAAAATTGCGACCTGTAGCCACGCCCAGAGAGACCACAGGCATTGGAAAGGTGAATGCAAGTTTGCAGCTTAAGGTTCAAGGACATGTTAGTTTGTCCCCAGTTAATTACCCCTTGAGGATTATGTCGCGTTTTGCCAGTTTATTCTGGCTACTAGTTGACGATGTTATTCAGATTAGGAAGGGTGTATGGAAGTCAGAAGATTAATTGGGGTATGCTTTACCATTTCAATTCTCACAGATCCTTCCCAAGCTGTAAAAAATCGTCTACTAACAGCCAGAATATACTTTCAAAATGCGCCATGATCCTCAAAGGGTTAAGATGAGCAGTTGCGTACGTCCACTTACAAAGCCATAAGAACAAGGAAAGGTGAGGGTAAAGCACTGGCGAGCAGAAGGTGGCGCCAGTCCCTCAGTAGATAGCTGACACCACCCATCATCATGATGGAGAGACCGGACGCCAGAGACGTGCTCACCGTCACCAACACACGACTGGAGGAGGGACACGACTCCATCACTGTAACAAACAATACATACCAAAATCATGTTAAAATAAAGGTGTATACTCTTATTTTGGAAAGAAAGCTACATACCATATATGCATATTGTGCATTGATCTGAGATATATTGTATTATTTCTATGTGGATGAGGGAGACAGAAAGCAAAACTGCCTGTGACGAGAGCCTGCCCCAGTGTTGAACGAGTGACAAGGCCAAAATCAAGGAATGTCTGGACACACAGTTTGAAGTAATTAAATCATAGGATGAGGGAAAGATGGATTCAGGGAGAGAGTTTCAGAGCTCAGCTGTTGAATGGAAGAAAGATTGGGAACATCGTTTCACTCTTGGGTTGGAGACTTGCACAGAGAAGTGGTGGGATTGTGTTGCAAGATGGGTACTACGTCCCTATGTAGAGGAGGTGTTATACACTGAGAGAGCTTTGAGGAACACTGATTGATTGTAATAGCGATAAAGATGTAACATTGAAGCGAAGAGAGAAAAATTGTAGAGAATCGGTAAGTGGACACGAGTTGATGATATGAAAGGCTTTCTTTTCTACTTTGTCTAGAAGTGCTGTGTGAGAGGATCCTTTAAGCACATGTGAACAACACTCAAAACATGGATGCACTGTGCCCCTGTACAGAGCAAGACAATGTGCAGGGATAAAGAACCTCTTGAGGCGGTTGAGCTCACTCAGCTTCTGGGAAGCCGTTTGAGCAAGAGTGGTAATATGGTCTTTCCAAGAGAGATAAGAAGAAAAAGAGACACCGAGGATAGTGAGAGAAGATGGGTTGATTTTTGTGTTGTTGAAGCATAAGGGATAATCCACCGGGAGTTCTTGACGGGTAGATAAATGGATAAATTGGGTTTTGGAAGCATTGAAAGAAACAAGATTTTCTCTGCTCCAATTGAAAATGGTTGGCAGATCAGAAGATAAGTGTTCTATGGTTTCATCACATGAGTTTTTGTGGGATTGCATGCTGGGGCATTCTGTAAGTCTAGTTGAATAGTGTAAGGTAGAGTCGTCAGCATATGAATGGATAGGACTGGAGATACAGTTGAGAAGATAATTTATGAATATTAGAAAGATAATTGAAGACAGAACCCTCAGGAACACCGGAATTGATAGGATGAGGAAGTGAATGATGGCCGTCCACAACTGCAGCTATGGAACAGCCAGAAAGGAAATTAGTGATAAAGGCACAGATGGAGGAATAGAAACCGAAGGAGGGTAGTTTAGAAATTCGTGATTTCTGCCAGACTATCAAAGGCCTTCGATATGTCTAGCGCAATAGAAAAGGTCTCATTGAAGTCCCGAAACGAGAACAACCAAGAATTAGTAATATATGAAAGAAGATCACCAGTAGAGTGCCCCTTAAAGATGCCATACTAGCGATCTGAGAGTAGATTATGAGAAGAGAAATGCTTAAGAAATTTTGAAGTAAGAATAGTTTCAAAAACTTTAGAGATGCAAGAAATGAGAGCAATTGCACGATAGTTGGAGGGCTGAGAGCGGTCACCCTTCTTTGGGACAGGAAGAATGAGAGCAAACTTCAAGCAAGAAGGGAAGGCGTTAGAGGAGAGACAGGTGGAAGAGTTTGCCTATGCAGGGAGTCAGCACGGAAGCACAGTTTTGAGTATAATAGGAGGAACACCATCGGGACCATACACCTTCTTAGTATAAAGCCCAAAGAGGGTAGAAAGTACATCTTTGGAAGAGATTAGAATATTAGGCATAAGTAGGAGATAGGAGAGTGGAGAGGGAGGAATAGCACCAAAATAATTCAAAGTGGAGTTTCTAACAAAAGTTTGAGCAAAGAGTTCAGCTTTGTCAGAGGAAGAAGTGATGGTTGTGCCATCAGAGTGGGAAAGGGGAGGGTAAGACGAGGAAGAAAAAATTGTTGGAGTGGTTTTTGGCGAGATCCCTGCTTGGGAAGTGCTGGAGTTGGATAGTTCAGTGCATTTATGTTTGATGAAAGAGTGTTTGGCGAGTCGAAGGACAGATTTAGCTTGATTCCGGGCAGAAAAAAAGAAAGAATGAGATTCTTGAGTTTGAAGGCGTCTGTGCCGTTTGAATGCTTCCTCCTTATAGCGGAGAACAGTAGATCAAACGTGAGTGAACCAAGATTTTTTGGCATTAATCTGAGAGAAAGAAAAGGGAATGTATGCCTCAATGACTGAGAGGATTACCTTGGTAATGCGTTTAGCACTCTCTTTGGGTCCCCGGCCACGGAAGCAAAAAAACATTCCATGGGAAGTCGAACAAGTACTGCCGAATAGCCTCCCAGTTGGCAGCGCCAAAGTGCCACTATCGCAGCCGGCTGAGAGGATCGGGTGGTCGTAATAATAATAATAAGAAGAAATTAAAGATGCAAGCAACCTTGTACGGTGTTTGAGCGGTTTTGCAAACAGGGTATTGTGTTGGATACAAGAACTATGTCACAGTTATCAAAAGATCATTTAACTTATCGGGCATGGAGCAATTACAGAAGGAACAGATTGTAGCCATTCTGGCTGTGGACATTTATGAGTGTAGCTCTTTTGTTTGTGGCCGTTGATGAGTGAGGCTGTTTTCTGGTTGTGGCCACGTATAAGTGTGGCCATGAATGTTGTGATTATTTTATAATTCTAACTTGTCCTTATATAATTAGGTTATTACTTCAGCATTACTAAATACAATAATGTACTGTACTTTATTATATGTTTTGAGCACTTTTTACCTAAAGTAACCTAGACATTGTTTTATTATCCAGGAGAAGTCTTAGAAATAAGCTGACATGGAGGTGATTTACTCATGTAGATATATTATTCTGCTAGGAATAGCTATATTATGGCCTAGATGTAAAAATATGATTATGTATATAAAAAAAGTTTTATAATTTAATCATTACTACATATTAAAAAGCACTTACATTTAAGTAAAGTATATAACATAATAAACAGGAATGAATGGAGAATGCTTGTGTATAGTTGAGTGAACACGTGGTCATTTGGGGGAAGGGGTCGGGCGCCAGTTGGACTAGACAATAGTCCATCAGGCGCCTGGCCCGGGGAGACGATAAATATGAAGGGTGCGCCTGGAAGTGTGGTGGGCGGGCTTGTGGCTTTGGCTCCGCTGCATGTCTGCCTGTCGAGATCGGAGCCTCTCCGGGTGGTCGGGGGCTGGTGGAGTGCTGGAGCGACCTTGGTGACCATGGTCTCTGGGTATTCTCCTGGGTGACCTAGATGTGTGTGAATTTTGTGTTTTGTCTGTGTTTGTTCGCTGTTTTGTCTTGTGTTTTGTGTTTTCCTGTTCTTGCTCTGTCTTGAGTCGGCCACCCCCAAGAAAAAAAATAAAAAAAAAAATAAAAAAAAATAGAGGAAAATAAAAATAAAAAATAGGAAAAGTGGGGATTGGACCTGAGCATATAGATAGATAGATAGAAATAACTTAAATAATGTATAATTATATGGAGGAGACACATTTGTGTATATATTTTATGGCGTAGGTGTAGATAGTTAGGGCAAGTTAACGATTAAGTGTGAATATGACATATGTGGCCGTTTCAATTGTGGCTGTTTATCAGTATGGCCGTTTTGGTCATTAAGAAAAGTGGCCACTTTGGTTGTAGTCGTTAAAGAGTGTGACTGTTTAGAGTGTAGCCGTTTTGGTTGTGACCGATAAGGTGTATGGCTTTTTAACCCTTTCCCGCATTTATGACGCAGAGGTTGCCAGATTAGCAATAAGAAATAGAGTTCTCTCACTCTTATAATTACCTCTCCAAAATTAGTTTTCTGCCCACAGCTAACTCAAAGACAACTGCAGAGGTTGAAGTAACTAAACTAAAGGTTTCTAAATACCCCTGGTGGTAACAAAGGCTTTAAAGTATCCCCAATAAGCTCAAAATTGCATCATATGTCAGAGAGGGTTAAGAGTGACAATTCTGGTTGTGACCGTTAACCCGGCAGCTGCAGGAAGACTTAAGAGGTCCTACTGTGCGGCTGCGGGAAGACTCCTAAAATCCTAGGCCTAAAAAAAAACATTTAAAAGACCCCAGTGGCACTTTAAAAAACTCTATTTGTGTTTAGGTGAGATAATGTCCCTCCATTACTTGCTACCACTCCTACACATGTGCCTTCCCCCCCCCCTCCCCCCTGTCCTTTTCCCCCCTCCTCAATTATTAGGTATTTTCTCTATTATTCCCAATATTTATAGAGTATTTTCGTGGAAGACAAGTGGGAGAGAGGGAGGAGGGTGGAGGAGTGTAACTCTGACCCTCCAAGCCAGTCTGAGTCCACCCAAGTCCTCTCAGTGCCATGCGAGAGAAGAGAGAGGGAGGGTGTGCCTGTCTGGCCCAGATTACTACCACAGGGCTAAATTATACACGTTTCACCAGCCAATTGCTGTTACCACATGTTTTATTGCATTTCCACATTCATATGTTCATATTAAAAGTAAAATAGGTGCATATGGATAAGTATTAATTATATATCTTGTAAATTAGCGATTTTAGTGAGGAATGAATCAGAATACTTTCGCACTGGGGTATGGTGTATACTACAGGGGCTTCGCACTTTAGAGGTTAAGGAGTGTAGGCATTTTAGAGTAGTCAGTTTGGATTTGGCCATGGATGTTTAACCCTTCTTTAGCGGCGCGCATCATATGTCGAGTGAAAGAAATTTGGACTATGTGGCGGCTCACAACATAAGTCGTGTGTCATTTTCAGCACGTAATGTTGCTGAGAGAGAGAGACAAGTGGTGGCAGGAGAGTAGCGAGCGTATGACTGCTCCAGACCACCGCGGTGGACCAACGGACATGAATCCCACCCTCCTCCACCCTCTCACACTCGCTACACAGTGAATTGTTTAGGGAAAGTACCGAATTACATGGTTTTTGCACTCGTGTTGCGCGATTGTTGCAAGAGAACTAGCGGTCATACAAGGATCGTTGGGGTGTCATTGGAAAGATCTGTTTATGCCCTTTCAGGGATAGATACTTGTTTTACGCTCTGGGTCTTATTTAGGCATGAAAATGATCACGTAAACAGCCCTATTTTGGGTAAAAACACCCCGCTGGTGGCTACATATTATTTACCGCCTAGGCCGCTCGTTAGGTGTTAAGAGACTGACCATTAAGGAGTGTAGCCATTTTGTTTGTGAATTTTAAGGAGTGTGGCCTATTTCGTTGTGACCATTAAAGAGTTTAAAAGGTTTTAAGAGTGTGTCCATTTTGGTAGTTCTTAAGCTAGCCTAGTTTTAATGAAATGGGCAGTTAGGATATGACAGGGAATGAAAAAGATGTTCATTCATGGGTGTGTTATGACTTTCCCATTTGCCGTAACTAAAGCCATTCAGTACCGGTGACGTCCTTTTCATTATGTTCCAGCAATTATTTATATGATTATATAAAGTTTAGGAAGGGCAGCTACCAATTATAAGGCAACAGACTATCTGAATTTATCCTTTTAGCTACTATATATCCCTCCCAAGCTTCATAACTCTGCTATGGATGTTTGATGGAATTTCACACACTTGTCAACTACTGAGCATGGCAGTGGTAGTTTGACGTGCGTGGTGCCTCTATGTAAGGCAGGACATTTTCCTACCTTAGCACCTTCGAACATTGGGTTGGGGTTAGAAAGGGAGACTAGGCAAACTACCCATCAAAACCCCTATATCGATGATTCTTCTGATCCTGTATTACCCACAATGCTGAGATAAGTATACACTCCACGTAACATAATTACCAGTTAAAATTAATCGTTCCAGGCCGTAGGGATTTCAGCTATCAATGGATAGCTGTACATTTTTAGATGAGGTGGTGGGTATATATGAAAACATTGGTGTATGGTAAGTATTGTGAGTAAGTAACAAATACCGTTTATGAGATGTCTTGGGTGTGAAAGGGATCTGTCTTGTGTGGTCCAGTTGGCTCTCTGCAGAACATTTTATTATGTTCATATTTCTTACAATTGTATCTTGGTTGCAGGTATATGATAAGTAGTGTAAGTAACGGATAAAGTTTATGAGAGGGGTTGAGTGTGAAAAAGATCTGCCTTGTGTGGGCCACTTGGCTCTTGCAGACTCCCATTTCATATTGTTTGCATGGGGAAGGGATCCGCCTCATTTGTACCGGTGTGCAAACAAGAAAGAGGGAGAGTTACCATAGACCTCCTGACCGTATGGGTTGGCAGGACCTGGCTGAAGCCTCCAAATCTATTCTCAGGAATCTCGCAGAGCCTCCAGACATACAGAGAGAGAGAGAGAGATTGGCTGTGTAAGGGATCCGCCTCTCTCGTAACAGAGTTGTAGATATGTGAAATAGGCTACTGTTACGACTGACAGTAGAGGCTTCTAGTCCTTGGACTAACACAGACTATTAAATACACAGCACCTCCGTAGCCTCAACTCGTAACACAGCCTATCGCAACAGAACAGAGCTCATTCGCAACTTCCAGACTCTCTGGGGACCAAAGGTGCACACAATCCCCAAACTGGTTCCACAAACAATGCAAACAACTGGAACCCATAATTGTGGTGAAAAGATATCTTGAGCCACAACTATTAACAAAACTGAGTACCGAATAGCAATACTGAGGAGGATCCTTTCTAAGATGCACAAAGAAGAGAAAAGCTCTGATTGAATATACATTAATAAAATTATGGTAAATACATGCCAA
This sequence comes from Paralithodes platypus, assembly GCA_032716605.1. Lineage (NCBI taxonomy): Eukaryota > Metazoa > Arthropoda > Malacostraca > Decapoda > Lithodidae > Paralithodes > Paralithodes platypus. Next base: position 28,112,531 of record CM064501.1, on the reverse strand, counting down.
CAATGAATGCAAAAATAATTAATCAAGTATCAAGCATGAACAAATGAATCACGGATCAAACAAACACCTATCAAACTACCACCCACCTAAGCTGTCCAGACTATCGGTTGGCCTGGGCCGAAGTAATCCCCCCTGTAACAGAAAGATTAATGAAATCCTCCACCCTCTACTTTGAACCAGGCACCCTAATAGTCTGGACTCCTAACTACATGTATGCACATAAAGAAATAAAATAAATAATAATCGGCTGGTATGCAACACACACCACTGCAGGAATAAAATTAAATCCTAACACTATATAATGCCAGTGAGGAATATTTTCTTCTCCCTCCACCAATACCGAAGTATACTGGCTACCTTAACACCTAACGAGCGGCCTAGGCGGTAATTTACATGTACCGCCCAGCGGGGTGTTTTTACCCTAAATAGGGTTGTTTACGTGATAATTTTCATGCCTAAATAAGACCCAGAGCGTAAAACAAGTATCTATCCCTAAAAGGGCATAAACAGAGCTTTCCAATGACACCCCAACCATCCTTGTACGACCGCTAGTTTTCTTGCAACAATCGTGCAACACGAGTGCAAAAACCATGTAATTAGGTACTTTCCCTACATAATTCCCTGTGTAGCGAGTGTGAGGGGGGAAGGAAGGGTGGTTTTCACTTCAGTTGGCCCACCGCGCTGGTGTGCGACGGTCATAGCCTTACTACACTCCTCACACCGCTCAGCTCTCTCTCTCTGCAACATTACGAGCTGAAAATGGCACACGACATAAGTTGTGAACCGCCACTTAGTCCAAATTTCTTTCACATGACATAAGTTGCGCGCCGCCAATAAAGGGTTAACAACGCCAAGGTTGCGGCTCTAGAAACACAGAAAGGAAGACAAATTATATAGGAAAACACATATAAATCTGCAGTTACAATAGGAGGGACAAACACAAGCCACACACACGCCCTTAGAATCCGTCTGAGTTACGTTAAAATACAAATGAATAAACAAAAAAGTAAATGCCAATAACTAAATAAGTATAAACAAATGCCAATAACTAAATAAGTATAAACAAATGCCAATATGAGAGAAGCGAAAGGTAGCTGTTGCTCCTTCGATAACTAAATGCGGACTGACGAGCCTCCAGCTGGTACACCCCGACGCCGACAGATGGCTCCTTTTGAACCAGCTTGATGGTTCCTTTATGCAATGTAATCCTTACTCAAATAATACAAGTAGGACTAAACAACTAAATATAACATACTTTTACAACGCATAATATAGTATGCGTACTACATTAATATACCGGAAAAACCCATTAATAATAAAATGGGTTACATAATTTCGCCACTGTTTAGAGAATGGGAAATTCAAAGAGGCCACGTCATTGAACGAACTAATATGAATTTGATACAGACGATAATATACGGATAAATATCGGTCACTGCTGCTTGACGCCGTATAGTCGATCATTGCTTCACGCAGTATTGAAACTATATATGACCAATGCAACATAGTAAGTTATGAACATTAATTAACTAAGTTAAACTAGGATGGTGGAACATCGTAACACCCTCACGGATGTTTCAAGGCAATGAACATTTCTCATCATAAACCAACCTCACTATAGCCAATAAACATACATAATAAGCATATATTTTTTTTTTTTTTAGTTTTGATACTATATATAATTATTTTTTTGGCAAAGTTTTCTAATGTGCTTACAATTAAATTATAATTACAACATTCATCTCATAACCACCCCAATCCATCTCAGTCGGCCACACAAGGAATCCATGCATGCTACGGTAGGCTACCCTGCTCTGCCCTTGACTTGCGCAATGGCTGGCGCACACGGCCGTCACGATCACATCCCATCTCCTCATGACCCCGTGACAGGCAATCCGTTAGGACATTATCCACTCCCTTTATATGCTTAATTGTAAGGGAATATTCCTGTAGCATAAGGCTCCACCGAGTCATTCGCTGATTCTTTTTCCTAAACCGACTGAGAAATTGTAAAGGGTGATGATCAGAATAAATTACAATATTTGGACCAAAGGAAGGCAAATACACTGAAAAATGTTCCAGAGCCAGAATAAAAAACAGCAAGTCCTTCTCAATCACAGAATAAATGCGTTGGGTCTTATTAAATGTTTTAGAAAAATATGAGACTGGATGTTCAACACCATCCTTGGAGTCTTGAAGCAAGACAGTCCAGGCGCAGACGTCGCTCGCATCAACAGCTAACTTGAAAGGCTTGAAAAACTCTGGTGCACGCAATATTGGATAAGAGCAAAGGAGTGCCTTCACATCCTTGAATGCTAGCTCACATTCATCAGTCCAACAAAACTTTACCTCCTTCTTGAGGAGATCAGTGATGGGGGCCAGTACAGTTGAATAATTACGTATGAAGCAGTGATAATACCCTATCATACTGAGAAAGCGTTGCACTCCCTGCTTATTCTTGGGCACCTCTAAAGCCCATATCGCCTCAACCTTGGCGTTCGGGGGAGCAACTCTACCCTGCCCCACGATGTAACCGAGGTACTGCACTTGTGACTTGACGAATTCACACTTGTCCATATTCACCACTAGACCTGCCTCACTGAGTCGTCGAAATAGAGTAGTGACATTATTCAGGTGGTCTTCCCATGATGTGTCGTATACTACCACATCGTCTATATAGACTGTGCAATTTGGCACCCCATCCACAACCTGATCCATCAGACGCTGAAAAGTGGCTGGGGCGTTTTTCAGTCCATATGGCATTACCTTACACTGGTACACACCACCTGCCACAACAAAACTGGCAATTTGCTGTGTGCGAGGTGTCAAGGAGACCTGCCATTAGCCCTTCTGTAGGTCCACCTTAGTGATGTACTGGGCAGCCCCTATAGAGTCAACGGAATCATCTACCCGAGGGAGAGGGTAAGAGTCAGTGCGGGAGAGGTCGTTCACGTGCCTGATATCAATCCAAAAGTGCACTTTGCGACCCGGCTTAGGCTGCAGGGTGACAGGAACCGCCCACTCACTCCACACACGCTCAATCAAACCCTTCTCCAACATATAATCTAGTTCGGCTTGAAGGGTTTGAGGTCGGGCAGGATTCAAACGATAAGGAGCCAGCTTTATCGGTTTATTATCCTCCACATCAATGTCGTAGACCGCCCAAGTGGTCAGCCCAGGCGCATCCCTAAACACCAAAGGATACTGTGACAACCGACTAAACAAAGCCTGGCTACGGGACTCGTTGAGATGCACCAGCTTAGCCCACAAAGCCTCTGAATTGTTCTTACACCAGGCCCCAGCCAACACCGCATCGGGAAAATTCCCATGAAACATATCTCCCTCCTCCTCCTCCTTTGTGTCTAATACAGCCAGGACCTGCACACCAATACCCTTTTTTTTTTTTTTTTTTCTATGTGAATGAGGGAGACAAAAGGCATAACTGCCTGCAGAGAGTGCCTCCCCCAGATTTCAAAGAGTGACAGGGCCGAAATCAAGGGACGTTCGAGCTAAAATGCCTGGACACACAGAGTTTGAAGCAATTTAAGTCATAGGAAGAGGGAAAGACTGATTCTGGGAGAGAGTTCCAGAGCTCAACAGTTGAATAGAAGAAAGTCTTGTTGACTGCAACTCCGTTCCCTTTCCCCATCCACTGCTCCTTTGAATGTGCCTGTCCAGCCCAAGAATCGGCAAGCTTGGGGGTCCTCTGCACATCGACAGAAGTCGCGCCCCCTTACATTGGCGGTGCTCGTCGCGCACACTGCCTGCGCAGAGCCAGTGTCATCTACATCCCCAGAACCACGGTTTAATGATAATAAGCATGCATCAGAACCAGGGGGAGACACAGTCAGGGGATGATAATAGGGTTTTAACATGTTGACATGACATAACTGGTGTGCTTTCTTGCGGTCAGGGGTAGCTACAAGGTAATCCAAATCTCACACTTTATTTATTATCATGTAGGGCCCAATATACTTCGCTCTCAATGGCTGACCAACCAAAGGGAGGAGCACAAGGACCTCCTCACCCGGAGCAAACTCCCTTAACTTAGCTTTCTGGTCATACTGTGTTTTCATCTTACGCTGCACCCCAACAAGATTAACCTGTGCAAACTGGAGAGCCGTGACCAACCGTTCCCAAGTCTTCATAACAAAGTCCAACAAACCAACCTCTGGGACTTGACATCTCCTTCCCAGGCCTCCCTCACCACCGCCAGAGGACCTCTAACCCAATGCCCAAACACCAACTCATTATGCGAAAACCCTAGGGATTCCGAGGGGACCTCCCGGATGGCAAAAAGAACTAAAGGAATTGCCTGGTCCCAATCACGGTCATGGTCGAAGCAGAACTTGCGCAGTGCCGACTTGAGAGTTTGAATGGGCTCTCTCAAGTGCTCCCTGAGACTGCGGATGATAGGCAGACGATAGGATCTGCTCGACTCCAAGTTCCTGCAACAATTGTTTGAACATGTTAGAGGTGAAATTTGACCCAGTCAGACTGGATCTCTTTGGGGAGTCCAAAACGGGTGAAAAAATCTAGCAATTTACGACAGATTACTTTAGTACGTAAGCTAGGCACTGGAATAGCCTCTGGATACCTAGTTGCAACATCCAGAATGGTCAACAAGTACTGGTTTCCGGCCGAGGTGCAGAGCAAGGGTCCCACCATATCAATGATGACACGGTGAAAAGGGATACCTACAGCGGGTATAGGCTGTAAAGGGGCAGCAGGAATACTCTGGTTAGGTTTCCCAACCAGCCGACACACATGACACGACTGTAGGAAATCTGCTACCGCTGCAGACATTCGTGGCCACCAAAAATACTGAGAGAGCCTGTCAAGCGTTTTCCTGACTCCAAGGTGGCCTGCCAGACGAGCTGCGTGGGCAAGGTGTATCGGCTCTTGTCAAAACACCTGCGGCACCACCAGCTGGTCAAACAACTCCTCTCCACCCCCACATCTGAACAACAACCCTTCACATATAAAAATGTCCCCTGCACCATCAGAACGGTTACACACCTTGCCCACCTGGCCAAAGAGAGGTACCAACTCCTCATCTGCCTGCTGGCACCGCACTAATTCAGCTGGAGCCACTGCCGCCAATCCATCATGCAACATATAACGGGGCAAGGTCGGTGGCAAACCGATAACTGTGCCACCCGTAGGGCCCCCATTATTGCCTTCCTCACCACCTCTGGCGCCAGAGTCAACTAAAGGATCTAAGTCAACAAGCATCCCAGTATCACACATATCACTCTGGGCACCAACACAGTTTGTGGGAGATATTGGTAGTGCGCACTCTTGGCTGTCCACTCCCTCCTATGAACTATTTATCACGTCATCCACTCTGTCTTCCTCCTCAACAAATTCATCCTGACTCGCGACCTTGAAAGTGCACTCCTTCCATGGGCAAAGTCTCCACGACTGCCACCGGTGCAGAAGAAGTCACTACAGGGCACCTCAATGACATCTGAACCAGGGGGTGACATGCCTCAGAATTTACCCTACGCACCAGCACAAAGTCTTTCCCTTTAGTGTCCATCCCAGGCAACCGGACTGTCGGGCCCCTGAGTCCCTGAACACTTTAACAGAGAAGACTTGTCCATTCTCCAGCTCTACCTCCCCATCATGCAAAAAGGCACGCCCCCAAACTTGCGGGTCATCCGCACGACTACCAGCGATACCCGGGGAGTCCCCAACTTGGCTCACAGTCATCTGGCCTGAGAGGGTTCCCTTAATGGACTCCTTTCCAAACTTACCACAGACAACGCCCTGCAACTCCCCCCGTAGCCCGGATCCCCCATCAGATGGGACGGTCATCAAGAATGATACGGGTTTGCTCACCGACTGCTTCCATTTTGGGCAGTTAGGCTTTATGTGCCCCTTTTGCCGACAAAAATAGCATACCACTTCACATGAATCATAAGTACTAGACTTACTAGCATTTGTATTCTCCGCGCCCGTCTTCTCCTCACCTGCCTTGGGAGCGGACGGTGTACTGGCGGGCACAACACCACCTGCATGCTGCCGATGCACACCAGCTGATGTACCTAAACCCCCGCCCCCAGTACTGCGCAAGGCCAGCATCCTGTCATCCGCCCATAATGCTGCCTCCCGAGTCCGCTTAATTCGCTTCTCTCGGATTTTTGCACAAATTTCTTTATTTACCCCATTGCAGAAGTGTTCAAGGAGGAGCAGTTCCCGAAATTCAATATAGTTGGTAATGTTTTCACTTAGCAACCAACGATCTAAGGCGTCTCTTAAGTACTTCTCAAACTCGACGTGACTGTCATGTGGTCTTTTACGAGCATTTCTAAACAAAAGACGGTAGGCCTCGGATCTTAACTCGTATGCCTGTAGCACGCACATTTTAAAAATCTCATAGTCTGGCAATTCCTCTGCCGTGAGTCTGTCATACGCCTCTAGGCCCTTGCCTTTTAATACGCTGGCTGCTAGTGTGACCCACCGGCCATGATCCCACCCAAACTTGTGCACCTTTTTTTCGAAGTGAAGGAACCACTCTGATACCTTCACTTCGTCAAAAGCGGGCACGAGCTTGAGGCTGCGGACCAGACATGTCTCCACCGACTCAACACGACCATTTCCACTCCGTGCACCTCCCACCTCTCGCTGATACTGCCAGCGCTCTCTCTAACTGTGCTTCTCTCTCCCTCTATCTTTCCTCATGCTGTCTTTCTCTCTCCCTTTCTTCGGCCTGATGCCTCATTCTCTCTCTCTCCAATTCAATCTCCATCATTCTCACAGAAAGATCAGGATTAACAACAGCAGGGGGGTTAGAAGGTACCGTCGGGCGTATTATCTGGGTGGGGTGAGCCGGGGTAAACCCAGGACGGTGGGCATTTCCGGGCAAAAAGCGGAGTGGGGAATGATAATCTATTACTGGTGTTGTTACTGGTGTAGAGTGCGTGAGGACATGGGTCACTTGGGTGGGGAACCTTCCCGCGAGTGTGATAACAGCAGCAGGCAAGCCAGGGGTCCCCAAACCAGGTGAGTCCTCTGACAAACGGCTCATGCTGCTTGGGGGACTTATGATGCCTGCTATGTTGGACACACTCATGGGTGGCGATGACCTGTCGCCCCATCATTGGGACATCACCCACTCAACCACCAATGCCTCACACTCCTCTTTTCGGAGCTCAATGCAACTCCGACCAGTCAACAGAGCTGCCACCAGCAATAACTCATCTCGTCCACGGCGAGCAATCTCGGACCGATTAGGCTGGGCGAGGAGGAATGCCCTAGCGTCTGACTCGGTCAAGAGATGCAATGGAACACTACTTGCCATGGTTGAGTAAATAAAATGAAATAAACGAAGGACTGTGTGGGCAACCCTCAAAATCACAAAATAAAAATTCACAGAAAAAAAATTCAAGTGGTGGTTAATATAGCCTATATACAAAACAAAAACAAAATATTCAGCCTAAAAAATATCCTGGCGAGGTCGCCACTGTTACGACTGACAGTAGAGGCTTCTAGTCATTGGACTACCACAAACTATTAAATACACAGCACCTCCGTAGCCTCAACTTGTAACACAGCCTATCGCAACAGAACAGAGCTTATTCGCAACTTCCAGGATCTCTGGGGACCAAAGGTGCACACAATCCCCGAACTGGTTCCGTAACACAAACAATGCAAACAACTGGAACCCCTAGTTGTGGTGAAAAGATATCTTGAGCCACAACTATCAACAAAACTCAGTACCGAATAGCAATACTGAGGAGGATCCTTTCTAAGCTGCACAAAGAAGAGAAAAGCTCTGATTGAATATACGTTCATATAATTATGTTAAATACATGCCAACAATGAATGCAAAAATAATGAATCAAGCATCAAGCATAAACAAATGAATCACGGATCAAACAAACACCTATCAACCACCACCCACCTATAAGCTGTCCAGACTATCGGTTGGTCTGGGCCGAAGTAATCCTCCCTGTAACAGAAAGACTAATGAAGTCCTCCACCCTCTACTTCGAACCAGGCACCCTAATAGTCTAGACTCCTAGCTACATGTATGCACATAAAGAAATAAAATAAATAAAATCGGCTGGTAATCAACACACGCCACTGCAGGAATAAAATAAAATCCTAACACTATAATGCCAGCGAGGAATATTTTCTTATCCCTCCACCAATACCGAAGTATACTGGCTACAAAGGAGTACAAAGGTACACAGGAGTACAAAGGAAATCAAGCAACAACAGATCTAGTGACCCTTCTAGGCTGCTTGTCCTCCAAAACACTGAGGATCAAGTGTCCAAACAGTGGTTTAGAGTGGGTAAGGGAACATTGGAAAGGGAACTACTGCCCTGGAACTAATGTTCGTGGCAGGATTAGGAAGTTAGTAGGGGACAGATGAGTTAGTAACTGAGGGGAGGATAAAATAAAGTTGTTCATATACGAACGCAGTCAGCCGCGGGTTTGATGCGAGATATTTGTCTAAGCGAAGTTCAAATAAATCAACGGTGCTGCAGTCTATAACATCTCGGGGAAGCCCATTCCATAAGTTGACAACTCGATTGAAGAAGACATTCTTAGCTTCGTGCGAGTTAAAAGATTTACCAATAATTTTGCAACCATTTCCCCTCGTGTAATTAGATTAGTCAATAGTTAAGTACTTACTACAGTTCATATTGTCGATGCCTTTGATGATTTTGAACACTTGAATTAAGTCGCCTCTTAATCTGCGCTGGGTTAAAGGAAATAGATTTAATTCTCTAAAACGCTCCTCGTATGGTTTGTTCCTTAGGCTAGGTATAATTTTGGGAACTCTACGTTGAACTCGTTCTAGCTTGTCTATATCTTTTTGGTAATACGGGCACCAGGATTGAACGGAGTATTCCAGAAGAGGGCGGACTAAGGAATTGTAAAGGGTTAGGATAACGTCTTTGGATTTATGCTTAAATGACCTGCCAATAAAGCCAATTATTTTGTTTGCCTTCTTAACAACTTCTGAACATTGTTGACTCGGTTTTAGGTTACTCGATATTGTTACTCCAACAAGGCTTACCTTAACAAGACCAAGGTTGCGGCTCCTGAAACACGGAAAGACAGAAAAAATATACAGGAAAACACATAAATCTGCAGTTACAATAGGAGGGACAAACACAAGCCAAACACACGCTCTTAGAATCCGTCTGAGTTATGTTAAAATACAAATGAATAAACAAAGAAGTAAATGCCAATATGAGAGAAGCGAAAGGTAGCTGTTGCTCCTTCGATAACTAAATGCGGACTGACGAGCCTCCAGCTGGTACACCCTGACGCCGACAGATGGCTCCACGTGAACCAGCTTGATGGTTACTTTATGCAATGTAATCCTTACTCAAATAATACAAGTAGGACTAAACAACTAAATAAAACGTACATGTATTCAACGCATAATATAATATGCGTACTACATTAACCTCTGAAGTGCGCATGGGGGTAATTGGAAACGTCCCCCTGTGCTGACGTATTTGAGGTGTTTCCGTCACTAAAATATTCATTGTGCCATTAATAGCATTAATACTTATCCATATGCACCTATTATGGGTTGATTATAAAGGTATTAACCTGAAACAACAATAAAACGAGTGAAAACAGCGTTTGGATGGTCAAAATCGGAGATATAGCCCGCGAGTTGTATAATGTATGGGTGAGGCAATCTGCTTTCCCGCCAATTTCCCCCAAGGCCACTGAGACACAGTCGATCGATACTCTCTCTCTCTCTCTTGCACTCGCTTGCTATCAGTGATGACCACACCCTCCAATCGGATTTCTAATGTTAGCACGAAAATATACCTCAGAATAAGGGAATAACAGGGAAAATAGGTGATAACTGAAGGAGAGGAGGAAAGTGGGGAAGGAGGGGAGGTAGAGGACTGAGATTTTGCATGGCCCAGGGGCCAAAAAAACAAAAACAAAAAAAAACATTTTTTTTTCGATGTCAAAAGTTGATTTTTTTTTTCTCTGACTCTTAAGAGTCTCCCCGCAGTGCGCCGGGGGAACTCTTAAGAGTCTCCCCGCAGCTCCCGGGTTAATATACCGGAAAAACCCATTAATAATAAAATGGGTTACATAATTTCGCCACTGTTTAGAGAATGGGAAAATCAAAGAGGCACGTCATTGAACGAAATAATATGAATTTGATACAGACGATAACATACGGATAAATATCGTTCACTGCTGCTTCACGCCGCATGGTCGATTATTGCTTCACGCAGTATTGAAACTACCCCAACACGGTATGATATATTCACCATGTGAATATATGACCAATGCCACATAGTATGTTATGAACATAAATTAACTAAATTAAACTACGATGGTGGAACATCGTAACACTACCTAATGCTATAGTGGGATCAAGAACAATAAAGAGCATCAAGATAAAATTAGATAGGCATATATGGATGAGATGGGTTGGGTATGAAAGGAATCTGCCTTTTGTGTGCCACTTGTTTCTCTGCAGATTCCCAAATTGCATGTGTAAGGGATCTGCCTCATTTGTACCGGTGGGCAAACAAACATGCGTGAGAGAGGGAGAGACTAGCTGTGCTAGGGATCTGCCTCTATTTGTTTAGTAACAGAGTTATAGATATGTGGAATAGGCTACCGAGTGCTATAGTGAGATGAATAACAATAGAACATCAACATTAAGGAACACAGAGAGAGAGAGAGAGCGCGGGATGGGTTGCGTGTGAAAGGGATCTGCCGTGTGTGGGCCAATCGGCTCTCTGCAGACTCCCGTTTACTTATGTTCTCATTTGTGTGTGTGTGAGAGAGAGAGAGGAAGAGTTTATAAGATGGGTTGGGTGTGAAAGGGATCTGCCTTGTGTGGCCCACTGGCTCTCTGCAGGTTCCCATTTTCATCTTGGTTTCATTTGGACCGGTGTGCAAATGAGAGAGAGAGATTGGCTGTGTATGGGATCTGCCTCACGTAACAGAGTTGTAGATATGTGAAATAGGCTACTGACTGCTATACAGTAGTGGGACAAAGAACAATAAAAAGTGTAAAGATAAAATCAGATAGGGATAGGGATGAGATGGGTTGGGTGTGAAAGTGATCTGCCTTGTGTGGGCCACTTGTCTCTCTGCAGGCTCCCATTTTCATCTTGGTTGCATGTATAAGGGATCTGCCTCATTTGTACCGGTTTGCAAACAAACATGAGCGAAAGAGAGAGATTGGCTGTGTAAGGGATTTGCCTCTATTCGTTTGGTGACAGAGTTGTAGATATGTGGAATAGGCTACCGAGTGCTATAGTGGGTTTAAGAACAATAGAGCTTTATTATTATTTTTATTATATGAGATGCCGAAGTCTCCAACCAGGGTGCAGAAACACCATCAAGATCAATCCACACAAAACGCCCGGAGGCACTGGAGAGAGACTATGGCAACTTAGGAAAAAATAAAAACATATACTGTATACTGTACTGTACATATACACATATTAAACACAGATAACATATTATGCAGTGGAGGATATCAAGCTTAAATATAATACAATAAAATAGAATAAAATAAGTTTAAAAATTAGAATTAATGCTGCAAAAAAGCATTAACTCTAGACTTAAAAATGGAGATATTAGCTGAATTGACTAGCTCATTTGGCAACTTATTCCACAAGTCAACCATGGCCGGCACAAAACACCGTGAAAACTGTGTAGTAGAAAAATTAACATGGCTCATGACAAGATAATTAAGATTGCTTGTGAATCTAGTTGCACGAGCCCGGACATAGGGCCCAGGCAGAACCCATGTAAGGGATGCTGAGGGTTGTTAAAAACTTTAAATAAAAGACTAAGGGCACCAACTTTACGTTGATGACACAGATCAAGAGACAAATTAGGTAGAATAAAACTGATGGAATTTAGCGACCTGTCAAGCAACTTGAGATGGCAGTCAGCTGCTGACAACCAGACAGGTGAGCAGTACTCGAAATGTGGCAAAATAAAAGCATAAAAAGACTTGATAACTGTGGCGTCACAAGCAAATGTTTTATAAACCTTGCGAAGCAGACCAATTTTTTGGGAAATGGAAGAGGAGAAAGAACGAATATGCTTTTAAAAAGTAAGTTTGGGATCAAGAGTAACTCCTAACAAACGCAGAGTATCCACATTCTCAATTTGCTCGCCAGAAACTTGTAGATAAGGATGGGGAGGATCCAAGGTACGAGATCTGCTGATGATAATGGAGTGTGTTTTACTAGCATTAAGTTTCATGCCCCAAAGTTCACACCATGATGTAATTTTGGCTAAATCCCTATTCAGAGCAGTAGCAATTACGTGTCGATCTATTGGTGATGCAATTGACGCATATAAAGTTGTATCATCAGCATAGGAGATTAGTTTATTTTCAAGCTCGGAACACAGGTCAGCAGTAAAAATAATAAAAAGCAAAGGCCCAAGGACACTGCCTTGTGGAACACCAGAAACAACAGTAACAGAAGGGGAACGACACCCATCAACGACCACAGACTGAGATCTTTTCGTCAAAAAATCTTCAAAGGTCCTTAAAAAATTGCCACCAATACCAATGAGCTGTAACTTAAACAGAAGTGCTTTATGGTTGACTAAATCAAAAGCAGAACTAAAGTCAATAGCCACGACGCGAGACTCATGTCCCTGGTCCAATGAAGATTGCAAGTCATGGGTGAGTGTCAGAAGTGCATCACATGTACCCAGTCCCTTACGAAAACCAAACTTTGAGTTTGGTATCAAATTATGACTATTACAATAAGAGGAAAGGCGTCTGGACAAAAGCCTCTCATAGAGCTTGGATAGGATAGGTGTAACTATCGCCCTAACAAAGAAAATAGATAGGACGAGATGGGTTGGATGTGGAAGGGATCTGCCGTTTGTGGGCCAATCGGCTCTCTGCAGACTCCCGTTTTTATGTTCTAATGTTCTCATTTGTGTGATAAAGTATAAATCTTGAAAACGAACTCAAAAGTTACTCTTCAAATTAATATAACAAACTCATTAAAATTAAAAACTATCGAAACGACAACACACTTAAGAAAGAGAGAGAGAGAGAGAGAGAGAGAGACTCATACTCACTCTGTAGACCACCATCATATCACTTTCCGTATGTCACGACTCCATAAGGCCGAAATTACCGCGCCAGTGGACTGTCCTGTTTTCACAACATGACATCACTCACCCTCTCTCTGTCTCTCATATTCCATCACTTCTTATCTACGATATTATTTCCTTCGTGTTTACTGTTTATAGCCTATGTTCACTCTTCACATAGGTTTCTTGCTACTGCTGCATGCATACATAATAGCATGAAAGTGATCAATACTTGTTATATAAAGCTATATATCTCGTATATCGTGGTCTCTTCCCTCCCATTGCTTCCACACCCTTATACCTCCCGCCCTCCTCCCTATCCCTTGGGTGCCCTTCCCTCCCTTTGATTCTCTTACTTGCGCATAATTATATAACCTGCGATTTGCGCGCATAAATTATATGTCAGCTTTCCGAAGACAATTTAATACTTTCGATTAATAATTATCTATCCTAGTATTTAAATCATGAATCCTGTTAAATATCATTACTTAATTAATAGAGACACGTGGAAGGTTTACAATTATACACAAGATAATATAAGCAAATACAAACTTCAGACCATAATTATTCTGCGAGGTGAGGGAGGGACGTGGGTGACAGTCTGGGGAGGGGGAGGAGGTGGGTGACTGCATTTCTGCCAGTTTAATGCTATATTGCTGCTAGATGTAGAGGTATTTACTTCAATCTAGCAGCCATTTTTTTATATCTAGAGACATTTATTACATTATGATACTTGCAAAACAAACAAACCAGAATTCTTTTGAGATTGCGGCATTATTCTAGCATTTTTTGACTGTAGGCAACATGCTAGCGACTTTTGAGAACGGATCTAGCGTTATTTTGTGGTATCACTTGACATAGGGTTGAGGAAGGAGGGTTAAAATACGATTCACACAGAAAATTGTCAAACCTTTGAAGGTCCAGATCATTGTTATTAAAGTAAGCATTTGGCAAAGTAAGGAATTGTTAAGAACCTTAGCCAATACTCTGCGATTCATCAACAATTTATTTGAATTATCATTATTATTTGGTAGGATAGGTATGTATAGGTAGGTTGGCTAAATAATTAGTGGAATTCGTAGGGACTCTAACCTTTTTGAGAGAGTTAAATTTAAAAATGCATGGATCTGAATGATGAAATGTAATATTATTAAGCAAAACTAGGGGATGCGGGGAAGCCTAGACTGAAGACTGAAAACGTTGTGTGGGTACCTAGTTCAGTTTTAAAGTAATTTAAGAATAGACAGTTTTCAATGCTGCGGCCAAACTATTCCACCAATTACTATTCTTTTGGTACCAAAACGTTTGGAATTACTAGCCTCACCCAACTACGCAACAATGGCTTTGATTTCTGCATAGTTTTCAATATATGGATTATCAAGTGTATTTCAAGTTATTTTTCAAGATTGCCCCCCTAAAAAAAAAAACACGTGCAAATCAAAACCTTTTCCATACCATAACATTTGCGGAGCATTAGTAGTGGGTCCATATACTAAAGCACAATAATTTCCTATGAATGGGAGAGACGGTATTTATGTATTAAATTTTTCGGAAAACCGGCTGCCACGGACCTGTTTGGCCTCTATTTTGGATGTTTATCATTTCAAAGGTTGCCCAATACAAAAACGCACATTGTGTGAAAGTTTGGTCCCGATCCGACAAGCGGTTCCGGAGTTATTGCGTAAAATCTGGCGTGAACAAATAATTTGGAAGAATAAGAAGAGTTAATGATTACAATAGGGGTTCTTCGCTAGGGCTCGAACCCCTAATAATATTTATTTAGTTAGCATTTTACAATGTTGGTACAACATAATATGTTTACAATATTACATGCACCAGCTTTGCTTAATTCCAACTAAGGATAGCCCAATAAGGCCATTAAGCGTATTTCCACTGGGGTCCTTGTGGGATTAAGTTTGCTTTGGGAGGAAAAAACAAAAGTTAAAATTAATATGAGTAGTAAACAATTTAGAGAAAGTATTTCTAAGAGGATACACTAAGATACCTTAATTCTATAGTTGGTCCTGTTAAAATATTTAAGTAATAATTTATAGTTTGTTTTTTGCCTATCTCTTTTTTTTTTTTTTTTTTTTTTTTTTCTATGTGATTGAGGGAGGCAAAAGGCATATGTCGTATTTAGTAGTAGACATAAGCTTGGTGCTCCCTTCATGTAGTTGTTCGGTTCAGGTGCTCCTTGAAGCTACGTCTGAAGGAGTACTTTGTTATCTTTTCACGGACTGTCTGTGGTAGGTTGTTCCCATCTTTCATGGCAGTGAAGAAGAGTGTTAGCTTACCGTGTGCTTGGATTCTCGGAACTGTAAAAGTATACATCCTATTCCGTGTATTTTGTCTATTCCTTTCATTTGGTTTAACAAAATTACTCTTTAAATACTCAGGAGCCCTATCATAAAATATCTTGAAGGCATTAATGAGTCTAATTTGTTTGGTCCTGTCAGAAACATTGAGCATATTTAGTGATTGAAGTTGTTCCTGACCAACATGAGATCTGGGTCCTAGGTTCAGCATGAATCTTACAATTTTATTTTGAGTGACCTGAAGTTTGCGCTTTGCTGCTTGAGATAATGCAGAGTACCAGGATGACACAGAATAGTCAAAATGTCATTGAACATAGGGTCTTTTTGGTTGCCGCTGGCAAGCATCCCACCTGTCTATACAGGTATTTTATATGTGCTCTACATTTACTCATGATTGATTCCAAAATTGCTTCAACTGACAGAGTCAAGTCTAGTTTTAGTCCAAGATATCTCACTTGAGACACTATTGTTATAGGAACATCATTACAGTTAACCCCAGAAGCCTTCAATGTCTTTTAATTTGCATTTTGTTCCGCATAATATAGCTCCTGTCTTGCCCAGGTGAAGAGATACTCAATTGTCCACTAGCCAATCACTACACGATTCTAGTTCTTTGGAGATTGTAGAGGCAATACTTTTTGGGTCTTTTCCTGAAACCAGAAGCACACTGTCGTCAGCATACACTAATAATATACACGAGACGCTCAGTTCCATGTCGATCACATAACAGAGAAAGAGTAATGCCCCTTTCCCACTGGTGAGACAAGTCACGATTTTCGTCGCCAACACCAATAAATTGGCACATTCGTGACATACACCTCTCATGAAAAATCGTTTGACTCTCAAGGCCTCTCAAGGCATCGCAAGGGCCCTCGCGGGTCGTCGCAAATGTTCGGGCAGTTCAAAATTTTGGACGAGGACTCACGAGGGTTCGTTGCCCTCGCAAGCATCGTCTAGAATCGCCGAGGGATCTGCGAGGGCTTCTGCGATCATCTGCGACATCGGCGAGACATCGCGGAGGGTTTCGCACAAAAAAAACTTTGCAACGCTGCATGGATGCTCACCGATGCTCTCAGATGTTCCGAGAACATCGACGATGCCAAAGAGCACCTTCTGCGAGGTGGGTTAAAAAAAAATTATTAGGCCTATATACGTAGTGAACCCTGTCAACCCTTTTTTCTATGCACCTCTTTTGGGGGGTTCACCTGTTTTTTTTTCTCTTTCTCTCCTTTTCTCTCTTTCTCTGGTTTGTATCCATTCAGCCAACTATTTTAAGACGTTTATCCCCATCCAAGTATCGATATCTTCCTGGCAAGCGATAGCGAACCAGCATTATATGGAGAAATCTGGCTTTGCCAGAGAAATTTTTCTATCGAAAAATTTACAAATTTAGCTTGCTCTCAATTTTTTTGTTTTTATATACGTTGGCTCGCTACCGCTCACCAGGAAAATATTGAAACCTGGATGGAGGTAAACGTCTTAAAACAGTAGGCTTAAGAGGGAGAGAAATAGAAAAAAAACAAAAAACGAGGAGAGAGGGAGAGAAAGATAAAACAAAAACAGCTCAATGTTTGCGTTTCGGCTTAACTGAGCCCACCTCATCTTGTTTTGTTCTTTCTCTCCCTCTCTCCTCGTTTTATGTTATTTTTTATCTTTCTCTCCCTCTCTCTTTGCCTTTTATCCGTTCGGCCCCATGCAGCCTACTGTTTTAAGACGTTTACCCCCATCCAGGTTTCAATATTTTCCTGGTGAGCGGTAGCGAGCCAACATATATATTTTTTGTTTTGAGAGCAAGCTAAATTTGTACATTATTTGATAGAAAAATGTCTCCGGCGAAGCCGGACATTGCCAATCTTCGAATTAAGGGGAGATGGGTCGTTTTTCTGGTCCCCTTTTTTCCTCATGGTTAACCCCATTAGTTTTCATATTTTATGATGTTCGGCCCATTAGTTTGGCGATTTTAAGACATTTCACCCCATTTCGTTGTCAATATTAAGACTTTCGTGTCATTTAGGCGTCGAGTTTTTCCTGGCTAGCGATAGCGAGCCTGTACTTTTTGAGGAACCGGCCTTCGGCCAGGATATTTTTCTATCAACAAATTTACAAATTGATCTTGAAGGAGGGTGTTGGGGGTGCTTACTGTATATGCTTGATGGAGGTCTAGGGATGAAACTAAATAATCACACCGAGGTATTCGCCGAACCATCGTTCAATTTGCCGATGAGGTCGCATAATATCGCCGATTACGTCTTACCCATCGGCAACATTGTCGCCGAGTGTAAACTTGTCAACAGTTTTTAACGGTCAAAATCGTGAACGTCGCACGCATTCTTGCGAATTTGCCAAAACTACGTCCTCGGCGACGAAAATCGTGACTTGTCTCACCAGTGGGAAAGGGGCATAAGGGACCAAGGATGCTTCCCTATGGGACCCCACAGTTAGTTGGCATTGGATCTGATAAATTATCATAAATATTGACTCTTTGTGTTCCACCACTAAGAAAAGATTTAAACCAGTTCACTGACCCAATGACCATTGTTTGTAGTTTCTTACAGAGGATATCATGTTCTACCATATCAAAAGCTTTCTGTAAATCAAGAAGAACCATGCTGGTGTAGTTACCTTTAGACATTTCTTTACGAATGTGATCAGGTAAGTGGATGAGACAGGAATCTGTTGAGAACATGCCTCTGAAACCTGATTGAAACATGTAGAAAATATAATTTTCTTTGAGGTAATGTTCAATTTGGGTGAGTACAGCTCTTTCAAGGATTTTGTATACATTACTTTTGCTAATCGGTCTGTAGTTGCTAACATTAAATTTGTTTCCCTTCTTGAATAGAGGGGTTACAATTGCTTCCTTAAGTTCACCAGGTATAGTGTTTGTGTATATTAACAGGTTGATGATGTGGGTTAGGGGTCCTGCGATACCAAAATAGAGGGGTTACAATTGCTTCCTTAAGTTCACCAGGTACAGTGTTTGTGTATATTAACAGATTGATGATGTGGGTTAGGGGACCTGCGATACCAAAATAGAGGGGTTACAATTGCTTCCTTAAGTTCACCAGGTACAGTGTTTGTGTATATTAACAGGTTGATGATGTGGGTTAGGGGACCTGTGATACCAAAATAGAGGGGTTACAATTGCTTCCTTAAGTTCACCAGGTACAGTGTTTGTGTATATTAACAGGTTGATGATGTGGGTTAGGGGACCTGCGATACCAAAATAGAGGGGTTACAATCATTTATACTCGAGTCCAGCCAGGTTTCTGTAATTGCAATTATTGCAGCTGTGGTCTTATTAGCTAACAAATTTATTTTTGACAGTCTATGATACATTGATCTGGCATTGTTGTGGCAAACATGGAGCCCTTTGTTGGTGAAAACTCTATATTCATCTTTGAATGTGTCCTGGCTGGATTCTGTGGTGTTATGTGGTTCATTTACATTAACATTCGGTAATAATTGCAAGGCACACTTATTGCATAAAAAGCCATGTTCTTTACTGTCGGGCTTCTTAGAAACGCACTTCATGTGAGCTACAGTTTTACACTAAACACAGTTTTGGATCCTCTGACGTTGTGTTATGAGTGATTCACATATATCACAAATATTTGTTGAATTGTGTACCACTGATGTCCCACATTCAACACATTCCACTTCGTTTCTTCTCTTAACGTAAGTACATTGATTATGTACAATTTCATTACAACTATTGCATTGTGAAAGTGTACTCATATTGTTGAATCCAATAGCACAGACTATACATGATTTCCTCTTACTGTTTATCGTACATTTGGAGGTGTGGTTTGGCTGAGCGGTGGTGGTGTCGAGTGGGAGGCGGACAGGGTGCACGGAGGCCTATTTGTTGACTCCTAACCTCCCCAAGTCGCAGGCACGGAAATGGTTATCTACTGTTTTTGTCGTTCTAGTTCGTTACTGTTACTTCACTGTTGATATGGTTGTTGTTGTTGTTTTTCCTCAGGCTGCCTGGCCGAACAGCCCCAAGGCCCCGAGCAAGGCCAAGGCCATAACCAAGCGCCCCAACAGAACCCTCCCTGCCTACCACCATAAAGCCTGGGTGACCGAAGCTACTCCATGGCGGGGAGCTGAGGAGGGTGCGGAAACACCCGGGAAACCAAAGCCCCACCCAGGGCCCTGTGCCCCTCAGCAATTATGAAGAGAAAGTTGAGGGGCAAAGGGAAAATGTGACGCTTTGACTTCCAATCTACCAACCTCTGGGTTGGCAGATTGGGATGACCGGTCAATCCACGGAAAAGACGCCGTCATTTGAGATCTAGAAAATATATAAGTAAAGGAACAGTCAGAGTAAGCTATGGGTATGGCAGAGATCGCTCAGTTCTCACTCTGATAGACCAGCCCATCACCACATGACTAGAACCCAATCCTCTCAGCATCAGCTCGGAAAGGCCCTAGAAAGCCGCCTTTGGCGGGGGGATAGCTCCCCTATTTCAACCCCTTTCGGGGTTAGGCACCCGCCATGTTGATATGGTTGCGAGTGCTAATTGCGTTGTTAGGTGTTCTGGTTGCATGTTGAGATACTTGGGTCGCCCAATTATGCGGTAGTGATGGTACAGTTGAGGGCAGTGTGGTGTTGGCATGGTGAGGGCATGTCGCGGGAGGTGCCTGGTGGCCTTGGTTGTGTAGGTGTGGGGCGGTTTTAGTGCCTGATTGTTGTATTGAACTTTGGTGCTAGGGATTGTTGAAATGTCTGTGTCTGCCTTACTTGTTTCGTGGTGAGGTTTCTTCAACGTTGAACTGGGGCATGGGTTGGTCTTTATATCTCTGCAGCTTATTAGAGTGTGGCACAACAAGTGTTGTAGCGAGGTTGTGCCAGAATGCTTGCTAAGACGCGGCGGCTTCCCGATGTATGTAGCTGCCCAGGCAGGAATGGTAACAGAAATTTAATTTGTGTGTGATTTCTGTATGCCGAGATCCCTCAATACTTGCTTAGTGTTGAGCTGGTACACTACCGGTCCCCTCTGCACCTGTGTAATGGCACAGCCCCTCTGGATGTTGAGAAGGATGAAAATAGGGAGAGTGCTACGCTAGCTCCCTTCAACCTTCCCACCATCTTGGGGGTATATTTAAGGGGAGATAGGATAGGTGACAGAGATGAGTTTATGGTCGGAGAAGCCCAAAGGAGAGAGAAGATCGAGAGTATAAGCAGAAGGTTAGAAGTTAGAAACAAGTCGAGAATGTTGGGCCGATCTCCGAAGCGATCTGGGATATGAGTGGGATGCTGAACCAACTGCTCTTAGGATAGAAAAGATATAGGCTTGTTCACTAGATTGTTCAGTGGAATAAGAGGAGAGCCATTGGCGGTGGTGAAAGGTGAAGTGGGTTAACTCCCTATGAGTGCGGGGAGGGTATCACCGTAGCGCTGGGCGGCTGTATTTACCAAAAATGACCTTCCTTCCATGCTCTTTTTCATGCAAAAGCAAGGCCAGAGCATTAGACAATTATATATCCGTGAAAGTGCATAGATAGAGCTTTCCAATGAGACCTGAATCATCCCTCTACGATATCTGGTTATCCTGTAACGATTGTGTAACCGAAGGGGAAAATCGGTAAAAATAGGGGATTTTGGCGGTTTTTCGTGTGCAAGGGAGAGTGTGTGTGAGAGCGAGGTCTGTGTGCAGTCTCAGTGTAGGCTGCAGCGCCGTTTCGAGTGGTTCAAGGCTTCCTATCGTCTCTCCAACACTTGGTCTCTCTCTCATTGCTCACAATGACAGGAGTGGCCAATATTCTCTCTCCCGTCATATGACGGTCGCCGCGAATTGATGGTTAATATACCCATGTGAATTCATAATTTAATTATAGTTGAAAAATACCCCCCCCCCAAAAAAAAAAAATACAAATAAGAATATATACTGTATCTATCTATCTTATCTATTTATATATACTGTATATATATATATATATATATATATATATATATATATACTTCCCCCCCCCCCTGGGGGTAAGGGAATAGAATATGCCCCACGTGCCTCCTGCGTGTCATAAGAGGCGACTAAAGAGGTTGGATCGGTGGGCATGCGACCTCCCCACCCATGAAAAGTACTTACGCAACGAAGAGCGAACGTACAGCCTCGGATGTGGACTGACCTTATGTTGATGAACCCCGACCGACTATGGACTATCTTAGAATGGCAACATGGAATGTGAGAGGTGTGAATAATGACACAACAGAGAGAGAGTTCCTGGAAGTGTTAGTGAATGCCAGGCTGGATATATGTGGAATGACTGAGACCAAATAGAGGGGTACAGATGTGAGAGAGTGGGAGTTTGGAATGGGTGTGTGTGCTGGAGTGAGTGAGAGAGCAGCGAGAAAAGGTGTGTGTTTGTTTGTAAGTAACAAATGGAAGGAGTGTGTAAGAGACTATGGGTCTGTGGGTTCAAGGATTGTGAGGGTGAGCATGAAAGTAGGAATACAAATGTGGGTGATTGTGTGTGTCTATGCTCCGACAGAGGATAAACATGTAAGAGAGAAAGATGAGTTCTGGGTGAATGTAGAGGCGTGCCTGGATAAGTTTGGCAGGAACGAAAAAATATTTCTGATTGGGGATATGAATGGGAAGGTGGGTGATGAGAAAGTTGATGGAGTGGTGGGAGGGTGGGGGGTACCGTCAGAGGTGAATGGGAATGGTAGTGCACTTGTGGACGTATGTGTGGGGAGGTGGTTGTGGATAGCCAACACCTTCTTCTGACACAGAATGATACATACGTACACATGGAAAGTGGTGTGGAGGAAGAAGGATAAAGATAAGACAGTGGTGGAAAGAAAGGCACCGATTGATTATATATGTGTGGATGAATGAATGAAGAAATCTGTGCTGGATGCTAGGATGTATAGGGGTATTGGAGATGGTCTGTCTGACCATTATGTAGCAGTAGCTAAAATTAGGATACAAAAGAAGTGGGTGAGGAGAGCTGGAGTGAGGCGAGAGGAAGGTGGAATTGCGAGGAGGGTGGAGAGGCTACAGAAGGAGGAAATCAGGGAAGAGTACAGGAGAGCAGTAGAAAGATGACTAGGTAGGTTTGACCTGGAAGGTATGGAGGAGTGGAGGAGATGAGCAAAGTATTTAAAGAAGATATCTGTGCAGCATGTGAGGAGGTGTATGGAGTAAGACGAAGAGGTGGACAAAAGAGGTAAAAATAGCTGTGGAAGACAAGAAGAAAGTGTATTGAGAGTGGTTGGGTAGTAGAGCGAATGAAGATTTGAAGAGACAGAAAAGAGCGAGGTACACTCACGCATACTAAAAGTTGCTCAGGGGTGGGTCCTTCCTTCCCCTACTCCACCCTGGGCATGTGGAAGGGGGGAGTCGTGTCCAAGTCTACCCCCACCTTCCACCCCCAAACTATCCCCAACTCCCCCACCTTCCTTCTCTAGCTGGTAGTTAGTGATTAGCGACGATTTTTCTCATGTATTACAAATTATTGTGAAACCATCATTGCACACGCTTACAATGGCCGACATTAACATTTATTAGGAATTTATAATTATATACAATATACTGTATAATTGTATTCTCAAAATGAGTCTCTATACACAACGTGGGTTACACGAATCCTGACTGTAGTAGTCTTCTTCTTTCTCTCTCTCTCTCTCCCTCTTATTGCACTACTTTCTACGATCAAGATTTAATGTGATTTCAATTTAATAATACCGTAATTAAATCCAATATCATACAGTATTCAGGATATTATATTCACCATTATTGCAATACACATCAACGTGCCTCTACGATCTACTCCTAGGTTCTTAAATTACTTACACAGTCGGGCTTTTATATCATAAAAGGAAAGGACTGCAGGCAAAGATAGGCTGGAATAGTGTTGCGACTGTTGATGTTTAGTTTATCATTTGAATCAGTTTCTCCCATTTATTCAATACCATACATACTATAAACGGTCTGCATTTAATTGTATGTGACCTATACACTTTTTTAATCAAGTCAATGTAGAACTTGATACAAATTACTATCAAAGTCGGTGCTAACTTTTATTAAAGGTGGTGGGGCGTCCGAAATTAAAATTAATTTATAATGTATTTAAAGAGATGTTTAGATCTCCAGTAATCAACCTGACTACTCCTTTGTCAAAACTAATCTTCAATATTAGAGAACAAATCAAAAATAGATATTGAATTGCCACCCCTTGCAACTAGTACTCACGTGAGGGGATGTGACGTACGCCCAGGCAAACATTTGGGAAGTAAACATCAGCAAGTATAGCAAAAATGGTGAATAGATGTGCTTTTTTCGGGTGTAGCAACATCCCTGGACCAAACATAGCACTACACAAGTTTCCAAGTGATCCATACCATTGTAACAAATGGGTGAAGTTTATACAAAGAACCAGAGTGTGGGAGGCAAAGCCCAAAACAAGCTTCATATGCAATGGACATTTTCGTGATGAATGCTATGACAATAAAGTGCAGTGGAGTATGGGTATGGCTAGATGCACCCGCTGATTGCCTATACGGACTGGGGTCTTGTCACGCACAGTGCCAGGTCCGTATATATACGGACTCGCCGAAAAAAAATCGTAGCAGCGAAACGACTGCACCTATAGCTTTCATATTTCTACCACATGTACCTTACCCTTCTGGCGTCTTGCTACCACCACCCCAACCCCCTCCTCCAATCCACTCGCCGACCATGGGTCGCCGCATCAGGCCATCACAAAGGAAAAAAAGGAAAATATGTGGCGGCGAAACGACTGCACCAATTGGTTCCATATTTGTGTGACAAGTCCCCTACCCTTCTGTCTTCCCCCCACCACAACCCCAACTTCCTCCCACCACCCACTTCCAGCCTATCCGTAGATCATCACATAAAAAAATGAAAATCCGTGGTGGCGAAACTACCTCACCAATCGGCTCCATATTTGTAACAAGAGTCAATTACCCTTCTACCTTCCCCCCACCATCCCCCAAACCACCCTCCCACCCATACGTGCTTGCCAATTTCAGGAGTCAGGAGAGTGGATAATATGGGCTAACTTAAGCCTAACCCAAATTATACAGTCAGTGTCGATGGATATAGGCCTAACCTAGGCTAAAGAAATTTATTGGCTGAAATTCAACTACTAGCAACTTGGCTAAAAAAATAAAAAAATAAGTCGATCGCCGCGGTTTAAAGTTCCCCGTCTATTTTTACGGCGTTTTTTTCTGTTATTTGCACCCTGTTGGCAATGTATATGATGATTACAATAAGTCATGGAGGCATGAGGGGCGGGTTTTCATTATTGTATCCAAATGCAGTCAAAATAGACGGGGACATGATCGCTAGCGTCCGCCGCGGCTCCGATTAGTGTAAACAAGGCGGGCGGTAATCACAGCTGCTTCACCCTCCTCTCCTGCTGCTGGATCTCGTCGTACAGGTTCATACATATAAGCCTGGACACCACCAATATTCATCACTTGAGGTTCTTTGCCATAATCACGGTTATCACCCTCAGTATTGGCAAACGAATCGGAACTACTGTCACTATCCTCCATTTCCACCTGTCAGAAGAGCTTGTTGTGTTCCTGGGCATACGTCATTAGAGCAGCGCTTAAACTCCGAATCCAGAAAAGTGTCACCCATATCCTATTTTGGTCATTATATAAATAATTAAGCCATTGTAGCAGAAAATATTACACCAAAAGCTATAGTGCACACTGCCGGTAATGATTGTGGAGGAAAATAATAGCATGCACACCCACCTTTAAGGTGTGAGTATAGAGCCCTTGAGTAGCAGGGCTCGCCTTCTCACTGCCCCCTTCTCTGTCTCTATCTGTGATCCCAGCCTCTCACCTCTACAAACCCCCAAATAATTAATAGGATTAATTGGCAGTTCTACCATCAACTCTCCTCTATGTGTATCGAATGCATCACACACACTAATGAAGGGAAATATACCACATTCAGACCCGTTAAATCTTGGTTGTAGAAAGTGCGTGCTGTGAGAGAGTTACAAGGAGTTACAAGGAATGGTTAGTATCTCAAGATTTTCCGGTCCATTTCGGGGAAATATTCGAAGAGGAAGGAGCGACATTTGTCAATGAACTACACTCCTTGCAGAGTAAGCAAAATACTATCATGTCTTCTTGAACTGATCAACTGAGGAAATGTTTACAACTTCTGAGGAAAGTTTCTTCCAGGTAGAACAGATCTTAAATGGGAAACAGTTTCCACAAATACTAGTGCTTAACCTTTTCAATTCTAACTGCCAGCCATAGTTGCGTATTGTATTCATATAGAGGCTAAATATTTTGCTATGACACATTTTCAAACCCATTACATATTTAAAACAACTTGAATGAACTGACCTCGTAGTCTGCGTGTTGAGAGAGAGAGAGAGAGAGAGAGAGAGAGAGAGAGAGAGAGAGAGAGAGAAGCAGATCACTACAGCTGAGATTCTTGTAACCCACGTTGTGTATAGAGACTCAGTTTGAGAATACAATTATATAGTATATTATAATAATGCATTCCTAATAAATATTAAATGTTGGCCATTGTAAGCATGTGCAATGATGGTTTAACAATTATTTGCAATGCATGAGAACAATCATCGCCTGGTGATGGGCTGGTCTATCAGAATGAGAGTTGAGCGTTCTCTGCCATACCCATAGCTTACTCTGACTGTTCCTTTTACTTATATATTTTCTAGATCTCAAGTGACGGCGTCTTTTCCGTGGATTGACCTCCCTACTGCCAACCCTGGCAGATTGGGAGCCAAAGCGTCACATTTTTCCTTTGCCCCTCAACTTTCCCTTTATAATTGCTGAGGGGCACAGGGCCTTGGGTGGGGCTTTTGTTTCCCGGGCGTTTCCGCACCCTCCTCAGCTCCCTGCCTTTGAGTGGCTTTGGTCACCTGGGCATTATTAGTGGTAAGCTGGGAGGGTTCTGTGGGGGCACTCGGTTATGGCCTTGGCCTTGCTTGGGACCTTGGGGCTGCTCGGCCAGACAGCCTGAGGAACAGCAACAACAAACAAAAATCATCGCTAATCACTAACTGCCAGCTAGAGAAGGAAGGTGGGGGAGTTGGGGATAGTTTGGGGGTGGAAGGTGGGGGTAGACTTGGATCCGACTCCCCCCTTCCACCTGCCCAGGGTGGAGTAGGGGAAGGAAGGACCCACCCCTGAGCAACTTTTAGTATGCATGAGCGTACATGGAGAAGAAGAGAGTGGTGAAGAGAGTAGTGAAGGTAAGTAAGAGAAGAGTAGATGAGGAATTTGGAAGGAATCTGAGTGTAAAATGGAGGGAGTGTAAGAAACTGTTCTGGAAAGAAGTCAAGAAAGTTAGGGAAGGTAGCAAGGGAAACAGTAAGGGTGTGAAAGATAAGAATGGGCGAGTGCTAGCCGAGAAGCAAGAGAGAGTCGAAAGATGGAGGGAGTACTTCAACAAATTGCTGAATGTAAGGAATGAAGCGCCAGCAAACATAGTTGGATATGGTATGGGAGGGAGGAGAAGAGAAGTAGTGGAGGAGGAGGTGGGGATCAGGAGGTCAGAATTGTGTAAAGCCATGAAAAGAGTGAAGTTGGGGAAAGCACCAGGAATAGATGGAGTGTGTGGGGAAATGCTGAGGTATGGTGGTGAGATAGTGATCGAATGGGTATGGGAAAATGTGCTAACTAGCATGGGAGAAGGGGAGTGCACCTGATGACTGAAAGACAGGCATAGTAGTCCCCCTATATAAGGGTAAAGGGGTAAGAGGTGTGTGTGGTAACCACTGAGGAATATGTCTTCTAAGCGTAGTAGGGAAGGTGTACAGTAGGGTATTGATTGAGAGAGTGAGAGCGAGAACGGAGAAATGGATAGGTGACAAGCAGGGCGGTTTTAGGAAGGGAAGAGAAGATGTGTAGATCAGATTTTTATCCTGAATTGTGTTGTGGAGAAATATCTGGAGAAGCAACAAAAGCTGTATGTTGCCTTTATGGACTGGGAGAAGGCCTGTGACAGAGTGGATAGAGAAGGTATGTGGAAAGTACTTAGAATATATGGAGTAGATGGCAAGTTGCTGAAATAAGTGAAGAGCATGTATTAAGGTGCAAAGGTGGCAGTATGTGTGGAGAATGAGCAGAGCGAGTTCTTTGATCTGAATGTTGGGTGTCCCCGTGGATGTTTACTGTATATATGGATGGAGTCATGAAAGAAATACAAAGAAGGGCAGTGGATGTTGGTGTATCGCTGATAAGGGAGGGCAATGAGTGGAAGCTACCTGTA
The DNA here is from genome assembly GCA_032716605.1 of Paralithodes platypus. NCBI lineage: Eukaryota > Metazoa > Arthropoda > Malacostraca > Decapoda > Lithodidae > Paralithodes > Paralithodes platypus. Next base: position 28,084,896 of record CM064501.1, on the reverse strand, counting down.
CTGCTGTTTGCTGATGATACATTTCTGATGAGCGATAATGAATGGGAGTTGCAGGGTCTGGTAAATATGCTTGGAACAGATAGCGAAAAACGGAATCTGTGGAGAAGAGCAAGGTTATGGTCTTCAAAAGGGGGGAAGCCACAGAGTGTGCGGTGAAGTTGAACGGTCAGGCTATGGAGATTGTCAGCTCATTTAAGTATCTGGGCAATGTGTTGAGTAAAGATGGGACTATGGATGAAGAAGTGCGGGAGAGGGTGCAACAGGGGAAGAGGGTTGTAGGAACGCTGAAAGCAGTAACAAGAAATAAGATGGTCAGTATGGAAGTGAAGAAGTCCTTCCATGACAGTGTGGTAATCCCGACACTGACTTACGGAAGCGAAGCATGGACATTGGTGGAGAGACTCAGACCAAGAGTGAGAGGGGTGGAAATGAGTTACTTAAGAAGTGCGTGCAGAGTTACATGGAGGGATAGACAGACGACTGAGGAAGTAAGAAGGAGGTGTGGTGTGGAGGTAGATGTGCTGGCAAGTGTGAAATGCAACACCTTGAGATGGTTCGGCCATATGGAACGTATGGGAAGCGAGAGAATTACTAAGAGGGTGTACGAGAGCGAGGTGGAAGGACAGAGAGGGAGATGTAAACCGAAAGAGAGGTGAAAGGATGGAGTGAGGAAGTATATGGATGAAGGCGGTGCTGGTTGGGAGGAGGAGCATTGACTGACTGGGGACATAGGTGCATGGGGGCAGTTCGTTCGCGGCCACTTGTTCGGGGATCACGGCATCGGGCAATTGATTGATATATATATATATATATATATATACAGTATATATACTGTATATATATATATATATATATATATATATATATATATATATATATATATATATATATATATATGTATATATATATATATATATATATATATATATATATATATATATATATATATATATATATATACTAAATCACCAGAGGTCACGAATGTTTGGCAATAGCGGTACAATTATTAAAGATCATTGTAATAAATGTTCCTTGTTGTTACCGAGTGTGTAGATGGGCAGCAAGATGAGGAGGTCAGTGACCCCCAACACAGCCCTCATGGCCAGCACCAGGGGGTACCACGGAGACAGAGCCTGGATCACACAGGCTGGGAAGCCCACTATCGCTCCAACTATTATTGTAGTGCGTCGGCCGAGGCTGTGGAAAAGATACCGATTTATGTGTAGTTACAAGGGCACAATGAGCATAGAATCATTCTAATCCTCTGTTCCTGTCATCAGATGCATTATTTACGAAGTGTAGACAAGTACTGTATGTTCACTTGACCTAATTTTCGGCAATCAGGGCGATGCGAGTAATTTAGCGTAACTAAACCTAGCTTCACCTAACCACACCTTGTCACATATTAACTTACTTAACGCAAGGTTGTTAGGTTAGGTTATCTTAGGCTAAGATTACCTTGATCGTCCTAGTAAAATATATACAGTATGTCTAAACATGAGGAGTAAACGGCCCAAATGTTATTTAATTTTGTGTCAGCCTCGAAGAGGTAATATGTACAGTAGTGTTGTGATCCGGAAGTGGACACTTCATGTCTTCAGATACACAAACGGCTGCTTACGCTAGTATACATGGCACAAGTATTTTAGGGTAGAATTTATTTGTCTACTTTACTAGAGACGTCACCTCTGTTACACATACTGTACGGTACCCGTGGTAATAACGTTCTTGACATTGTACTTGCAACAAAAGAAGAATTAATAGAGAATTTGAATGTTGGTGATGAATTCAGTAACAGCGACCATCGTACGATAACTTTCACTTTAAAGTTTACTAGTAACGAACCAAATAGTAGTATCGAAAAAGTCCCTAATTTCAAGAAAGCAAACTTTCATAAACTTAGAGCTATGTTTAAAGAAACTGACTGGAGCTTTTTAATTAACAATAATGACATAAATACATCTTGGAAGTTATTCGAAACCACTTACCTAAAAGCAGTGCAAGACTGCATACCATCGAAAATACGGCGTCCAGGCCATAATAATAAGCCCAAATGGTGGAATAAAGATATTTCAAACTGCCTGCTTGCTAAAAAATGTGCTAATGATAGATTAAAATCCTCACAAAATGACGAAGAACGGGTGAAATTTGTAGAGCTACGACGCAAAGCCAAAAAGTTAATTAAGCAAAGTAAAAAGACCTTAGAGTTACATATTGCGAATCAAAGTAAAACAAACCCGAAAGAATTCTATAGTTATATCAGAAAGAAAAAAGTAGTTACTTCAACTGTTGGACCGTTAGGTCGATGGAAATGGAGAATACACCAAAGACGAAGTACAAATGAGTAATGCCCTCAATACCTTCTTTGCATCAGTTTTTACAACAGAAGACCTCAGTGATATCCCTACACCATCGCCGATTCAGATTGATAATTCAGATGTTCTATGCAATATCACCGTTACAGAGAGAGAAGTATTGAATTGTTTAGATAAACTCAAGGTAAATAAAACGCCTGGACCTGATACAATCTCGCCTAGAGTTCTGAAGGAAGCTAAGGATGAGCTCTCCAACCCACTGACATTACTATTCAATAAATCCTTGCAGTCTGGAACTATGACTGATCAGTGGAAGCTAGCCAACGTAACACCGATATTCAAAAAAGGCAGCAAATCCCTACCCTGTAACTATCGTCCAATTAGCTTAACCTCAGTTGTATGTAAAATGCTAGAAACGGTCATACGAGACAGACTCGTAAATCACTTAGAGGAAAATAACATACATAAAGATACTCAACACGGCTTTCGTAAAAAGCGTTCCTGTTTAACAAACCTCTTAGACTTCTTCCACGATATCCTCAACCTCTACGATGAGAGTAAAGCTGTAGATATTATATACCTTGATTTTCAAAAGACCTTTGACAAAGTTCCCCACAAACGTTTACTGCTAAAACTAAAAGCGCATGGAATACAAGACGGTGTGTTGAAATGGATAGAAAATTGGCTCAGCGACAGAAAGCAAAGAGTAGTCATAAACGGTAAGGCATCTAAATGGACCAATGTAAGTAGCGGGGTACCCCAGGGATCGGTACTAGGACCAATTATCTTTCTATTTTACATCAACGACATAGATGAGGGCCTCACCTGTACAATCTCAAAATTTGCTGACGATACAAAAATTGCAAATAGCGTACTCTCAAAAGAAAAAGTTGACGATATGCAACACAATCTAGATAAATTGTCATGTTGGGCCCAAATTTGGCAAATGAGTTTCAATGCGGATAAATGTAAAGTACTACATATCGGATACCTAAATGAGAAAGCAAACTATTCGATGAATGGCACTCAGCTTAAGAATGTAAACAGAGAAACCGATCTGGGAGTAACAATATCGAGTAACCTAAAACCGAGTCAACAATGTTCAGAAGTTGTTAAGAAGGCAAACAAAATAATTGGCTTTATAGGCAGGTCATTTGAGCATAAATCCAAAGAAGTTATCCTAACCCTTTACAATTCCTTAGTCCGCCCTCTTCTGGAATACTGCGTTCAATCCTGGTGCCCTTATTACCAAAAGATATAAACAAGCTAGAACGAGTTCAACGTAGAGTTACCAAAATGATACCTAGCCTAAAGAACAAACCATACGAAGAGCGTCTTAGAGAATTAAATCTATTTCCTTTAACCAAGCGCAGATTAAGAGGTGACTTAATTCAAGTGTTCAAAATCATCAAAGGCATCGACAATATGAACTGTAGTAAGTACTTCACTATCGACCAATCTAATTACACGCGGGGAAACGGTTGCAAAATTATTGGTAAATCTTTTAACTCACACGAATCTAAGAATTTCTTCTTCAATCGAGTTGTCAACTTGTGGAATGGGCTTCCCCGAAACGTTATAGACTGCATCACCGTTGATTCATTTAAACTCCGCCTAGACAAATATCTCGCTTCAAACCCGCGACTGACTGCGTTTGTAAATGAATAACTTTATTTTATCCCCCCCTCAGTTACTAACCCATCTGTCCCCTACTAACTTCCTAATCCTGCCACGGACATTAGTTCCAGGGCAGTAATTCCCTTTCCAATGTTCCCTTACCCACTCTAAACCACTGTTTGGACACTTGATCCTCAGTGTTTTGGAGGACAAGCAACCTAGAAGGGTCACTAGACTGTTGTTGCTTGATTTCCTTTGTACTCCTTTGTACTTTGTATGTCATCTTCGGTGGTCTAACAGTTACAATCTAAAATACAATAAAATATCACCATTATAAAATTTATGTTTACATAAACACCGTTAATTAAAATTAAAGTTAGAGAACATGAGACAAGTTAACGCATTCAGTAGCAGTAACTTCTTATTTATATGATTTCAGCTAAATTTAGGCAATTTTTTGCAGCCTATGAAATATAGGCTATATGGCAGCTAAAAGAATTAATTGAGATAGTATGCAGCATATTAATTGGTAGACGCCTTTGCTAAGTTGAATATAATCGTGTAATGATAGGCAGCATAGGCTATAATGAAAAGGACGTCGCCGGTAGAGAAGGGGTTAAATTAATAATGTACGGGATAATACACAATGAGAATTATGTGAAATTACATTGGATGAATAACTACGCGAAAATTAGAGGATGCAATGACAAGAGGGCTTTAATTTCGAACTGTAAAGATATTCTAGAATGTATATATTACGTTGGCATATGTATCCAAAATATTTAAATCATCTTTTCTAAGGCTACAATTAATGTTACCTTATTGAGCAGGTTCTTCAAAATTGGACATCAATCTATCCATCTATCTATCTATATGCTCAGGCCCAATCCCCATTTTGGGGGTAGCTGACTCAAGACTCAAGCACAGGGAAAACAGAAAAACAACATAAAACAACAAATAAACACAGATAAAAAACACAAACTCACACACATCCAGGTCACCCAGGAGAAGACCCAGAGACCAGGGTTACCAAGGTCGCTCCAGCACTCCCCCGGCCCCCGACCACCCGGAAAGGTTCCGATCTCGGCAGGCAGACATGCAGCGGAGCCCAAGCCACAAGCCCTCCCACCACACTTCCAGGCGCACCCTTCATATTAATCGTCTCCCCGGGCCAGGCGCCTGATGGACTATTATCTAGTCCAACTTGCGCCCGACCCCTTACTCCAAATGACCACGTGTTCACTCAACTATTCACAAGCATTCTCCATTCACTCCTGTCCACCACCACTTCCCCTGCCTGATCTATAGTAATTCCTCTTAAATCCAAAGCCTTTCTTACACAGTCTCTCCATCTCAATGGGGGTCTTCCTGCCCTTCTATCTCCCCTTGTACCTGACTCACTTATTCTCTTTGTAAGCCTTTCATCTCCCATTCGTTCAACATGACCATACCAGCTCAGCACCCTTCTGTCCACTCTGGCTGACAAATGTTCCTGCTGCCCCACTCTCCTACGTATCTCTTCATTCCTCAATCTGTCTCTACGAGTAACTCCACACATACTCCTCAAGCAGCTCATCTCCATCACATCCAGCCCTCTTTTCTCCTTTTTCTTCAGAGCCCATGTCTCAGCCTCATACATCACTGTTGGCACAACAATTCCTTGATACAGAGCACTTTTTACTTTCACTCCGAGATTTCTCGTCTTCCACATACTTCCCATTGCTCCGAAAACCTTCCTTCCTTCACACACTATCTGTTTTACCTCCACTTCCATATCTCCACTCCTGCTTATCGTTCCTCCTAGATATTTAAAACACTCTACTTGTTCCAATATTTCCCCATCCAGCCTCACATCTAAATTCACCCTATGCTCTCCCCTATTACACACCATTACTTTACTTTTATTGACGTTCACCTTCAGGTTCCTCATTCCACAAACCACACCAAACTCTTTGACTACCCGCTGCAGTTTCTCATCAGAATCCGCCACCAATGCTGTGTCATCAGCGAACAGCAACTGATTCAACTCCCAATCTCTACCATTCTTTCCTACTAAACCCAATCCTCTTCCCATAGTTCTCCTTTTCACCTCCCTCGCCACACCATCCATAAACATATTAAACAGCCATGGTGACATTACACAACCCTGTCGCAAAACTACCTTTACCTCAAACCATTCACTCAACTCACCATTTCCTACTCTCACACATGCTCTGCTCCCTTCATAAAAACTCTTAACTGCTTCTAACAAATATCCTCCTATTTCATAAATCCTTAACACCTTCCACATTGCTTCACGGTCCACACGATCATACGCTTTTTCCAAGTCCATAAAAGCCCAAAATATCTCCTTATGCTTCTCTAAATACTTCTCGCATAACTGTCTTACTGCAAACATCTGATCCACGCACCCTCTTCCCCTCCTAAAACCGCACTGTTTTTCTCCTATTGCAACTTCCGTACATTTTATTATCCTCTCTATCAACACCCTGCCATACAGCTTTCCAACCACTGACAATAAACTAATACCTCTATAACTTGAACACTCCTGCCGATCTCCCTTCCCCTTGTACAACAGCACAATACATGCACTCTTCCAGTCTATTGGTACCATTGACACAGCAAAGCTCACATTGAAAAGTCTCACCAACCAATCTATTATCACATCTCCACCTTTCTTTATACACTCCACAGCAATACCATCCAAACCTTCTGCTTTTCCCGCTCTCATTTGTTTCACTGCTTCTTTCACCTCATTTTCCACAATCCTTTCATTCATTCCCTGCCACCTGGGTGGCCTGAGTAACCTATCTCCATCCACCTCTGCTTCAATCACTGCTTCTCTTCCATCACCTTGTATTTAACAAAGATTAAAAATACTCGGCATATCTTTTCCTCACTTCAACTGGTTCCACTAGTAATTCTCCATTTTCATCTTTCACTGACTCTTCCCTCTTGTGTCCTCCTTTCCTTACTTTATTTACCTCCTTCAGAACATCTTCTTTCGTTCTTCAAAATTCTCACTCAGCCTTTGACCCCACCTTTCGTTTGCATCTTTTTTCGCTTCTCTAATATTCCGATTTGCCTCTCTCCTTTGGACATTGGACATAATTAACCAATATTCTAAATTAGTTTCCTTGGATGAGATACCTATGTGGTCGAGTTCCCAAAGCGGCCCAATGTCCTTTATTTCCTGGTGGGGTTCACTGTCCTGTTGGTAATTATCCACCGGACTGGTTGCAACTTTAAGAACGGTAACAACTTCCACATTGGTCGTGGATTCTTGTGTATGGAACGAACCATTTAGTGCATAGCCATAAATTGTGGGAAGTAGAACTAGGTTATCTATATGTTTATTCCCTTGATAAACAAACCTATAATAGTTCTCCACTCCTATTAACATGTCTAGCCTACTGTCTGTGTGAAAGTCTTTGTCAGCTAACCATATTTTCTGTTTGAGAAATTTGTCACTGATGTGACTCAGTCCTTTATGGGCACAGTAACTAGAGAGGATGTCAACAACAATAGCCTTCATTTGGCACCAATGCCCTTTGTGTTGATAACTAACCACTAACTAACTAACTAACTAATCATAGGAAGCGTCTCCCAATGAACCTGTGAACCCTTTGAGTTGAAGTGTCTCTCTACCTATGGTACGGTGGAACACGCCCAGATGATTACCTCACGTAGCGATTTTAAGACAGCCTTAAATAATTGTAAAGCAAATGAAAATATGGAGATCTGTAATTAAATTGTAGAGAAATTTGGTAGGAGAAACAAGCGAGAATTTTGGACTAATGTGAAACGCAAAAGGGGAAATATCAAGACAACAAGCATTGTTGATGGGAAAAAAAGGATATTATACATGTATTTTCTGATAAATATTTATTAAATCAGCCAGCTCAAGATGATCAATGTAGGAATGATTTTATGACTTGTTTTAAACAATTATGGCAGAACGGAAACAAACATGTATCCTAATATATCAATGGTAACCTTAACCCTTATTTAGCGGGTGGTAAGGTATTTTACACTGTACCGCTCAGCGGGCATAATCCCGAAATATTCGCTCAATTTCACTCGCCCTAGCGCCGTTACTATGGCTCCAATGCGAACGAAACGATCATTTTTGGAAAGAGCAACTCTTCGTCTCCCCATATAAGTCTATGAATGGATGTTATGAATGAGTGTGGAGGGTGGGAAGAGGTGAGGAAGAGGAGGTACTTTTTGGTCTATTTCCCAGGCGCGTTCGGTTGCGTTCGCTTTGGCCTGACTTCGGCCTCTAGCGCGTCTAGTATTCCTTCGGTAATCGGTCTTATTTTTCTCTTATTTCTCCTTATTTCTGTATTCTCTCTCTCTCTCTCTCTCTCTCTCTCTCTCTCTCTCTCTCTCTCTCTCTCTCTCCTGTCTGTCTGTCTGTTTCTCTCTCTCTCTCTCTCTCTCTGGCTTGCTCGCTTTCCCTCTCGCGCGCTCTGTCTCTCTCTCTCTTCCTCATCCGTATATGTAATTCTCATTATTATTTTCTCTAATCTCTCTCACTCCTCCTGTCTGTCTGTCTCTCTGGCTCGCTCGCTTTCCCTCTCTTGTGCCCCCTTTCTCTCTTCCTCATCCGTATTATGTATTTCTCATTATTATTTTCTCTAACTAATCCCTCTATTTCATTTATTTGCTTGTAATATTTCTGTATTATTATATCTTTTTCACTCTGTCTTCAGTTCAGTTTCTGTATTCTCTCTATACGGTGGGAATGGTATTTCGTATGAGGGATGTGCAGCACAAATATTCAATCTTTCGTTGTTTGGTTGTTTGTATTACCGTAAGAAATTTACTGAACGCCTGCAAATAATACGCTATAAAATGCTTGCAATCAAACTCTCAAGCAATTTCAAGGTCACATGCAATTATAAATGTATAGGAAAACCCAGAGAGGAAGAGACAAGAGAGAGAGAGAGTGTCGTGATAATATAACAATATTACATATGTATCATATATATATGAAAAAATAATATATACGGTAGGCCTACATCTGTTCCCCACAATCATATAATGCCAAGCACAAATATTCAATCTTTCATTGTTTGTATTACCGTAAGAAATTTACTGAACGCCTGCAAATAATACGCTATAAAATGCTTGCAATCTCTCTATTTTCTCTAATCTCTCTCACTCTTCCTGTCTCTCTCTCTCTCTCTCTCTCTCTCTCTCTCTCTCTCTCTCTCTCTCTCTGGCTCGCTCGCTTTCCCTCTTCCTCATCCGTATTGTGTATTTCTCATTATTGTTTTCTCTAACTAATCCCTCTATTTCATTTATTTGCTTGTAATATTTCTGTATGATTATATCTTTTTCACTCTTTCTTCAGTTCAGTTTCTGCATTCTCTCTCTCTCTCTCTCTGTTTCGCTTGCTTTGCAGGAATTTTGTTTTTGTTTTATATATAATATATAATAATTTACTTATCATTACTTACTATATCGTATAAACAATAGTAGGTAGCCAACTTACCATAATACCGATACACCAAACCGATCCGCATGCGGTTTTGTTTATCACCTGTTTACTAAAGTGCCACCATTATCGATTTTCTTGGAGCCGACTAGAGCGGGAGGGTTACCAATTGAAATTAAATCCGCTAGCATATATTGTTAGATGTAAGACATGATAAATACCACTAGAAATATGAATTGGCAAAATCCATATAATATCACTTCGAAATTGTTCTGAAATTTCAAAACAAAACCGCTAGTGTAAGTCATTGCTGCTAGATCGAAGTAAAGGTCTCTAGATCTAGCGGAAGTCGCTATACGTATTGGCAGTACTGCACACTCATTCATTTCATTCATTCATTTTCTATTGAGCTTGTCCTGGAATCTTTACGACTCTGAATCTTACGATTGCCGACGGCGATACGTTGTTGACATTGTTGTTGATGTTCCAGTGGAGGGATGAACAAAATATTGTCCTTGTCCAATAATAGCTATTTCATAGTCCCACAGGACTTATTTTGATATATTTATCAAATTTATTGAACGCCTGAAAATAATACGCTATAAAATGCTTGCAATCAAACTGTCAAGCAATTACAAGGTCACATGCAATTATAAAAAGGTATATTGTAGACCACAATCTTCGCCAAGCTTCGTTGTTGCTTGTATTATCGTGAGAAATGTACCATACACCCTGGTTATCGTGAGAAATTTACCGAACGCCTGCAAATAATACGCTATCAAATGCTTGCACTCAAACTCTCAAGCAATTTCAATGTCACATGCAGTATAGGTAGACCCAGAGAGGAAGACAGACAGAGAGAGAGGGGAGGTCAAAAACATCTGCTAGGTGTGATTTCCCCTGGGAGGGAAGAGATTAGTTAGGGGCGTGCCCTGGCCTACATCAGACAAAGAGAGTACAAAGGAATACAAACAAAGAGAGTGAGACAGAGAGAGAGAGAGAGAGAGAGAGAGATAGAGGTGATAATATAAAAATGTTACACATGTATCATATAATATATGAAAACATAATATATACGGTAGGCCTACATCTGTTCTCCACAATCATATAATGCCAAGCACAAATATTCAATCTTTGGTTGTTTGTATTACCGTAAGAAATTTACGGAACGCCTGCAAATAATACGCTATAAAATGCAAAGGAAATTTCTTGTAGAGTGCAATTTTGAGGACGTAATGTGCTCTGAGAGAGAGCGGAGCGATGATTAGGAGCATAAATTACCTCAAGACCGCTCGCCACACAGGGAATTCTATAAGGATTTTACCGTATTTTAGGGTATTTGCACTCGTGTTTTACGATCGTTGAAAGACAACCAGTGATCGTAAAAGGATGGTTCGAGTGTCATTGGAAAGCTCAATTTACGCACTTTCAGGATACATACTTGTATTAAGCTCTGGGTCTTGTTTATGCATGAAAAAGAGCACGGAACAACCCCATTTAGGGTTAAAAAAAAAACCCGCTGGGCGGCACAGTGAAATATACTCCACCGGCCGCTCGTAAGGTAATAAAATGCTTGCAATCACATTTTCAAGCAATTATAAAATATAAATTGTACTTACCAACACCCACACCAGTATGTTCTTCGTCAGGAAGGTCTCCAATTTGCTCAAGGGTCTGTCCAATATCAACCACAACATCCACCCCACGCAAATTATGCTTGGGGTGAAAGCCTATGATCGGGTTATTTTCGTCTTCCGAGTCATCCACACTACCAAAACTCTCACCCAGACCTTCGACGGTTTCATCCAACAGCTTATTAAAAAGTTCTGAAGAGTTCAGCATGATATCTAGTTTCTGGGTGGTGAGCCGGGCGTGGTTAGTAGGGTGGCGCGACGCACTAGGGATTGGCGGCCACCGAATCGAACACGGGCAAATCTTGACCTTCCATTATGGCTGCTTGAGGGTCACTTAGTCACGGTCACGCAGTGGGGATGTGTGGGTGGGCCCTTGTAGTACACCGCCTGACCACCAAGTTTCGCTTTCCACCTAAATTAGGGCGGGAATACGCCCACGGACTTAAGTCCGACCCCGCCATTTAGTCCAATTTTCACGTATCGGACTTAAGTCCGACCCCGCTAAATAAGGGTTAAAAACTATAACTAATCTGCTTAACCCTTAACCAACGGCGCACCACATATGCCGAGTTGAATAAATATGGACTATGTGGCGGTGCACCACATATGTCGAGTGCCATTTTCAGCACGTAATGTTGCTCTGAGAGAGAGCTGAGCGGTGGGACGAGCGTAGTAACCTTATCACCGCTCCCCACCACCGCGGTGGGTGTACTGAGCTGTATTCTACCCTCCTCCTCCCTCTCTCACTCGCTACACAGGGAATTATGTACGGAAATTACCTTATTTTAGGTTTTTTGCACTCGTGTTGCACGATCGTTGCAAGAGAACCAGTGGTCGTACAAGGATGGTTCGGGTGTCATTGGAAAGCTCTGTTTACGCCCTTTCAGGGAGAGATACTTGTTTTATGCTCTGGGTCTTGTTTATGCATGAAAATGAACATGGAAACAACCCTAATTAGGGTATAAACCCCACGCTGGGCGGCACAGTGTAAAATACCCTCCACCCGCTCTTTGTGTGTTAATAATGGGGTGGGACACGATGGAATCCATTCCCTGTTTTTAAAACATGCCTCAGATGACTTCCTAAGAAACTTGGCTCTCTTTTATAATGTATGTCTTTCACATTGTTATCTCCCACTGGAATTATTGAAAGGTAACATTACGCCTGTTGTCAAAAATACTAAGGGGAATATTACGGATGCCAGTAACTATCGGCCTGTCATGCAGTCTTCTTGCTTGTTAAAAATATCGGAAATGCTAATTTTGAGTATTTTAGAAGATAAAATTGATATTGATGATAGACAGTTTGGATTCCGTGAAGGGGTATCCACTACTGATGCCTGTTTTTTAGTTAAGGAAGTTATGTGTGACAATATAAAAACTGTAAATAAGGGTATTCTTACATTTATTGATTTATCCAAGGCTTTTGATCTTGTAAACTATTTTGTATTGGGAAATAAACTAATTGAAGCAAATATTCCATCTGATTTAATATTTCTAATTATGCATTATCTTCGTAATCAGATTGCTAATGTGAAATGGCAAGGCGAACAGGGAAGTTACCATTATATAGAACATGGAGTGAGGCAGGGAGGCATCTTATCTCCCTTTTTGTTTAAATTTTATATAAATTCGAAAATAACCTCCATAAGTAGTACTAATGTAGGGTGTAAATTAGGTATCTCTAGGGTGAACATTCTAGCCTATGCGGATGACATAGTGTTACTTGCAAATTCTATCTCGTGCAGGGACCACATTTACGATAAATTTTGTGTTAGTATGAATAAGCTCAAATTAAACATCAATAAAAATAAAACAAAATGTATGCTATATGGATTAAAACACAAAAAAAGGGAAACCAACTTAATTCAACTTGGTCCACATAGGCTGGAAATTGTTCAATCCCATGACTATCTGGGGCACATAATATCCAATAATCTCAAGGACAAACTAGATATTGAGAAGAGATTGAATAGTTTTTATGGTAGCTTTCATAGCATTTATAGACATTTTTCAGCTGTAGATAAAAACACATTTTTGTACTTATTTAATGCTTACTGCAAACCTGATTATGGGCTCTCCTTATGGAATGGAAAGAACATATTTAGCTCCACTGTTTTCAGAGCCTTTGAGATAGCCTATGCTAAATCCTTAAAAAGAATAATTAAAGTACCAAATTATGCCAGTAACCATGAAACAGCAGAAGAGTGTAACCAACTCCTACTAAAACACCATGTAGCCCTAACACAAGCAAGGTATTATAATAGAATACAGAGAACTAGGAGTGCTATCATGAAGTTAAGTTTGCCATCTCTCAATTCTGGTTTGTTCCTCTCCTCTGTTCATATGTTCAGCAATAGGTAGCCTACAATGTGGATTTAAACAAGTTCACTCTTGATATAATTGAAGCCAGGATTAACTGGGTGCAAAGACATGAAGAGCGTAGGATGCCGGCATATAGGATACATTAACTTCAGCCATATATATATATATATATTTTGTTTACGTTAATAATCAATGTTTTTATGTAACTGTTTAAATGTATTAATTAGACGTCTCTGCCCTGCTTAATTGGTACTCTTGAAAGGGATATGTAGCCAGGATGCGGCGTCCCCACCGTGTTGTTGCTGCCTCTCCCATTCTATTTGGGTGTGACTATGTAGCTGTGGATAACCTTCACAAATACGGTGTCCGTGGTTACAGGAGCACCCTGGGTTAGGTAAATCCTCACGTAGGAAAGTATGTGAGCTGCTGTAGGCGGGAACTCTGCTGAGGCCACAGGCTTATCTGATGGCGGCACGAGTACCCCTACCCCTCTGTTCTTGTGACCAATTTGTCAGTGGGGATAATTATGTTATTGAAATGTAAGGTTTTAAGTGTATAAGCACCTCCAGGTGCTTCTTATCCCCTTGAGGACGGTGACACGTCTTGGTGGTTTATTTTGACTATCATCGGACGATAGTGAATGTTTCTTTATATAAACTATTATACTTTTATGTGAATATGTATTGTAATACTGTAAATAAACTGTATTATCTATGTAAATGGTTTACGAAATAAAGATGATTGATTGATTGATTGGTACTATACTGTATTGAAACGAGAGATGACTTTAAGATAAAGGACTTCTGTGAACACTGATAGAGTAATGCACAAACTGTTGTAACACCATCTACCTTACCTTTTACTGGTAACTGAATGGTAGGAAGAAGTGCCAATTCCTTGGTCGACGTAACTGACATTGTAACTGACTGTTCAGGTTCTACCTTGGGCGATTCTTCCCATTTATGTGAGCAAAGATTATTAGTCCAATCATAGTGTGGCCTAACCCGGACACAAATTGCAAAAGGAATTATTTCACTTACATTGTGTTAAGATACACCCCAACAATACCAGAACAAAGTTACACCTTTATTATACTTGAAGGAAATGCCTCAAAATTGCATTTATAATTCAGTTAGGTTCTGCTTTTGAAGGAAAAAAAAAATTTAGTTGTAGCTTTCTTATTACCCACCCAAATCAGTTCATAAAAGTTCGTAACCCTATGTTTTGAAGGTCAAAAAACATTATTAGTCCATTAGAATTTATTACAGGCCACTTCTATATGCAAATTAGGACTAGCAATAATGAAAACAAACGATAAAACAAACGATAAAAAGCAATAGCATTCGTATTACTACTCTAAATATATTACTTCTGCTATCATCTCGCCACATGTACAGGATTTGAATTTGACAGAGGTATGTCGCACAAGTAAGACGATCATACAAAGTTAGATTCACCCTGCCATGAAGACTACACATGTTCTGCAGAATCCCCTTCTGATTGATCATCCTGATCCAGGTCTGGTTTTTGGGAATTCATGTAGCTCTCACCTTTGCACTGTTCACATGCTATTGTGCACTCCAGTCCATATGACCGACAAGTGCATCTTCTGGTACAACATCCAGCCTTGCAGCTGCAATGCACAATCTCCAGGAGTTCTTTGGGGGCCTGGGTCCAGGTCTATCGTAATTGGAAGAAGAAGATCTCTGGGGTTTTTTTCCATCCATAGTTAACTGGTTCCAGAGCTCTAGAATTGTCCTTCAATTCTTGGTTCTGAAAGTAGATTATCAGACTGTGGTACTGTAATGAAGCTGATGTCGGTGGCAACCTCTGAGGCTGAACATACTTCTAGCTTTTGGCAACCTTTCACAAAATTGCCTGTATCGTAAGCTGTCCAGTCCTTCATCCTCAGAGCCCTTGTATAAGACAAGTGCCTTCTCTCCCAGTTGTCTGATGTCCTCTTTGGATAGATTTTGTTTGCAAAATTCATCTGCGAGTTATGCAAAGTACAAACTGTTGATGCCAAATGGCTGAGATGTGGCGTTGTATTCAATTATTGCATGTATGAACAAGATTATTGAGCAGATATCGTGGCCTAACACTGATTTAGAACTCTTGAAGTCCCACGCACATCATTTGGTAGAGGTCTTCTTTGGCTCTGAAATGAATTACAATTAATGTGCTGCCATATGAGAGTGAAAACAGAGGAGCACAAGAAGGTCAGTGCCATCACCCACCACCGCAGTATCGTTTGTCTTCGCTGACTCAACCGCAGTTTGCGCTATCAGAACGTCAGCATCACAATTTGCATGAACTGTTTTGCATCCAGCTTTCACAAGGGATTCACTAAAGAGGTTAATGAACCTTTGTTTGTTTGTCTTGTTGGCAAGGAATTCATCTTTCTTGAGGTTATTTACTGTCCTGTCCGTGAAGTTGACCGTTGGCCCAATTTTGAATCCAGTTCTCCTCTGGTGAGTAGCATCCTTTAAAGATGGTCCATCTTCATAGCCATCAAATACAACTGTTGCACCCTTGTATCTCTTGGTGAAATAGTCAACATATACCTGACAAAGACTGTAAATCTAAGCCACGTTCCCAAGGTACAAGCTGCAGTAGTACACCACAATCCAGTATGCATGCTCTACTGTACTTCATGGACTGTCCTCTCTGTTGAGGATCAATTGTATGCTCTGTTGATTGACCATCTGTGTGAGGACAATCCTTCTGGCATATAGTTCCCACATGGTATCTGTCTTGGCATAGCTGACGAATCAAATAGAGCTGGAGGATAACTGCATAGTTCATACTCGAACACAGACTTCGGATTTTCATGTTTGGCAATGGCAAACACTGTAAGTCTCTGGAAGAGCAGCTGTGGGTCAACTTGCCCTGTTTCACCATGAACAGATATTGAATGTTGGCATGCCAGGGTTATATCCCTATCCTTCCAACAAAATATGTAGTCTTGCACAGGTTGGCCCTTCATTGCATTCATTATTCCCATTCCAACTTGTTTTACTTGGTCAACATTCACATGTGTTGTTGCAAGGACTCCATTACCAATGCTGTGTAGAGAGGGATCAGGTGCGAAGGGATTCCATTCCTGAGTGTCTCAAGAAGCACGAATGTGTCTTCGACATTCCTTAATTGTCTAGCACTGCCCATTTCTTTAGGTCCTAATTTGCATATTTCCCATATAATAAGTGCTCTGTAATATAATCTAGTGGGCTAATAATGTTCCTTGACCTTCAAAACATAGGGTTAGGAACTTGAATGAACTGATTTGGGTGAGTAGTAAGGAAGAGACAGCTAAACATGTGTTTTCCTTCAATAGCAAAACCTAATTGAATTTTATGCAATTTTGAGGCTTTTTCCCTACGTATAATGAGGTGCAATTTTGTTCTGGTATTGTTGGGGTATATCTTAACATCGTGCAAGTGAAACAATTTGTTGTGCAATTTTTCCGGGTTCGGTGACTATAAGGCATAATTTGACTGGACTACATGGTAATGTTCACGTTTGCAGTTTTTACAGGGTTCAACCTTGGCATTGTTCACCAATTTGTACCATGGTACTTTTTTTGTTTTTTATGTGAGTGAGGGAGGCAAAAGGCAGAGCTGCCTGTAGCGAGTGCCTCCCCCAGAGTTGAAAGAGTGACAGGGCTAAAATCAAGGAACGATCGAGCCAAAATACTTGGACACACAGAGTTTGAAGCAACTTAATTCATAGAAAGAGGGAAAGACTGATTCTGAGAGAGAGTTCCAGAGCTCAGCTGTTGAATAGAAGAAACTCTGAAAATAACGTTTCACTCTTGAGTTGGAGAGCTGCACAGAGTAGGGGTGGGATTGTGTTGCAAGACGGGTGCTACGTGCTCTACGAAGAGGGGTGGTATACACAGAGAGCTCTGAGGAACACTGATTATTGTAATAGCGATAGAATAGTGAGAGAGATGCAACATTGCGGCGAAGAGCGAGAGATACTGCAGAGAATTGGTGAGTGGATGTAAGTTAATGAGAAGGAAGACTTTCTTTTCTACTTTGTCTAGAAGTGCTGTGTGAGAGGATCCTCCCCACACGTGTGAACAATACTCAATACATGGACACACTACCCCTGCACAGAGCAAGAATCTGAGCAGGGTAAAGAACCCCTGGAGGCGGTTGAGCACACCCAGCTTCTGAGAAGCTGTTTTAGCTAGAGTAGTAATATAATCTTTCCAAGAGAGATCATAAGAATAAGAGACACCAAAGGGCGCCAGTTGAACTAGATAATAGTCCGTCAGGCACCTGGCCCGGGGAGGTGGTATTTATGAAGGGTTTCCTCTGCCCCAATTATAGATAGTAGAGAGATCAGAAGATAGGTGTTTTATGGCCTCCTTACGTGAGTTTTGGAGTTCCTGCTGTGAAAAATGTTGTGGAAGGCTAGTTGAATAGTGTAATGTAGAGTCATCAGCATATGAGTGAATGGGGAAGGACGTGCAGTTGAGAATGTCGGTGGTTAATACTAGGAAGAGAATTGGAGATAGACAGAACCCTGAGGAACACCGGAGTTGATAGGTTGAGGAAGTGAACGGTGGCCGTCCACAACCACAGCTATGGAACGACCGCAAAGGAAATTAGAAACAAAGGTACAGATGGAGGGATAGAAACTGTAGGATGGTAGTTTAGAAATTAAAGATTTGTGTCAGACACTATCGAAGGCCTTCGATATGTCTAGCGAAACATAAAATGTCTCACCGAAGTCCCGAATGGAGGATGACCAAGAGTCAATAAGATATGAAAGAAGATCACCAGAAGAGCGGCCTATAAGGAAGCCATACTGGCAGTTTGAGAGTAGGTTATGGGAAGATGCTTAAGAAGTTTTGAGACAAGAATAGTTTTAAAAACTTTAGAGATGCAAGAAATGAGAGCAATTGGACGATAGTTAGAGGGTTGAGAGCGGTCACCCTT
Source organism: Paralithodes platypus (assembly GCA_032716605.1). NCBI lineage: Eukaryota > Metazoa > Arthropoda > Malacostraca > Decapoda > Lithodidae > Paralithodes > Paralithodes platypus. The sequence goes on along the minus strand of CM064501.1, from coordinate 28,066,617 downwards.
CTTTGGGACAGGTTAAATGAGAGCAAACTTCCAGCAAGAAGGAAAGACGTTAGAGGAGAGACAGACGGAAGAGTTTGCCTAGGTAGGGAGTCAGCATGGAAACACTGTTTTTTTTAGTACAATAGGAGGAACACCGTCTGGTCCATACACCTTCTTAATATTAGTTCAGTGCATTTATTATTGATGAAAGAATGTTTGGCGAGGCGAAGAACAAATTTGGCTTGATTCTGGGCAGAAACATAGGAAGTATGAAACGCTTGAGTTTGAAGGCGACGGTACCGTTTGAGTACTTCCTCCTTATTGCGGACAGCAATAGAAAAAGTGTGGGTAAACCAAGATATTTTTGCATTAGACTGAGAGAAAGAAAATGGAATGTATGCTTCCATGCCCGAGAGGATTACCTCGGTAATGTGTTCAGCACTCGCCTAGGGTCCCCGGCCACGGAAGCAAAAGTCATTCCATGGGAAATCAAAGAAGTACTACCGAAGAGACCCCCAGTCGGCAGTGCTAAAGTGCCACAAGCGCCGCCAGCTGAGAGGACTGGGTGGCCGTACTGGAGAGATTGGACAGGTGACAGAAATAAGTTTATGATGAGAGGAGCCAAAAGGAGAGAAAAGATTTACAGTATAAGCAGAAGAGTTAGAGGTTAGAAATAAGTCAAGAGTGTTGGGCCGATCTCCGAAGCGATCCGGGATACGGGTGGTTTGCTGGACTAACTGCTCTAGGTCTAGGTTACTGTACCTGTCACTAAGTTGTCCACTATGATGTTTCTGTACCTGTCACTAAGTTGTCCACTATGATGTTACTGTACCTGTCACTAAGTTGTCCACTATGATGCTACTGTACCTTTCACTAAGTTGTCCACTATGATGTTACTGTACCTGTCACTAAGTTGTCCACTATGATGTTACTGTACCTGTCACTAAGTTGTCCACTATGATGTTACTGTATCTGTCACTAAGTTGTCCACTATGATGTTATATTACGTGCAAGGTTGTCCTCCATATTTAGTGGAGGAAAAGAATATGCCCCTTGTATCCTACTGTGTGTCGTACAAGGCCACTAAAAGGGTGAATAACGCACCGATGAGACCCGCCGACAATGGTGGCGCTGATGGGAGAGCTGCAGATGGAGGAAACTGATCTCCTACCCCGCTGCCTTCTCACAATAGTAACTCACCATACCCTAACTTGCCACCACAGTATATAAACAATACATAAGATCAGTGATGGAATACGCAAGCCCAGCCTGGGCTTCTAACCTAGCTGAAACACATCATAAGACCTTACAGACTATTCAAAACAAAGCCCTGAAGATCATTTCAGGCTGCACAGCTACTGCACCCACAGATCACCTACATCAAGAAACCAAAATCCTCAAAGTCAAAGACCATCTGGACATGAGAGGCACTCAATTCCTGGCAGCAGCCTCCACGAACCAAGACCACCCACTAAACTAAATGGCAACACACCAACAGACACCAAGAAATATTAAAACAACACCCAGCACACGGTATCACACACAATTATTGTCCTCTCTCCCTCCCTGCCCACCCCGAACCAACTTCCAGAAGCACATCCATACTCATATCTCTCACCGATCCATCCACTCACTCACAGACAACACGCAGCTGCATGCACGACCTCCCGAAATCCATCCTTCCGAATCCTCCCTTCCTCGCAAGGACAGAGTCCACCTGGCCAGGCTGAGATGCGGACACCATCCAGCTCTCCTGAGCTATCAGAAGAGACTGGATGACTCCGTTGTCGACGCCTGCCCGGGATGTAACACAGCACCCCATACCATTAAACACATCATAGAAGACTGCATTTCACACAACCACTTACGCCAACAACACAATCTACACTCAATGAGAGATCTGTAGGAAAGCCCGATCGTGGCCATGGCCTTTCTCAGGGACTCGGGGCTGTTCGGCCAGGCAGCTTAGGGAACAACAACAACAACAACAACCCTAACTTGCCTCAGGGAGTTTCTGCTCTTCGGACTACCTGGATGCCGTGGGATTCCCATAAAGGGCATCTCGGAGCTACTACAACAACAACAACGTACCTGTCACTTAGTTGTCCGCTCACCAGGGTGCCGATAACGTTACCGATGGTGAAGGCTGTTTGGAAAAAGGGCCTCATTGGCTGCCACTCACACACCAGGTTCCACTGAACAAGACAAAATAAATAGCTGGTGTTAAAGTAACATCGTGAATTGCCAAGTACAACTGTGTCTTATGAATTTAAAGTAGGCTACTAATTGTTATATAGATTTAAATAGTATTTTCCTCTTGGTTACTTGGATTAGAATATTTGATCTTCCTGATTCCAGATAAGAAACTCTAACGTGGCCCGATCACTTGTGGGTCGTGATATTTTGTTTTATTATTATAGAGAATTTTGCTTGCTTTGCTTATAACAAGCACCTTATTTTAGTTTGATACGGTAGCAAAAAAAACTTCCCCAGACGTTCTTCAAACTAAAAAATGTCCACACACAGAGACACCCTTCAAGCTGAGTTGGTATTTTTTGTATTTTTTGTTTACCTGAAGGGGGTGATGCATCTTATTAGTGCCAAACTAATGGGATGAAAATCTTAAAATCTGCACACTAAATGAGCGAAACAGGGGATATCCAAAATGACCATAGTCCATAGTAGTTCTGTATTTCTAAATATTTCAGTACATCAATATATCGTGAATTATAATAGATTTCCGTAATCAGTTATTCAACAATGCTCATGGTCTGTATAAATATATCCATATTCCAAAAACACATACCAGTAAATAATATATATTGTATCAACAGTTTGCCATAAAGTCTACTGTTAATATTTGAACATTGTAAACGTCTAACACAACAAAGACATAGGCTGTAGGCTACTATTGGGTGTCCATGTAACCTACTTTTACTATTTGGTTAATTAAGTGTAAAGTCTAACTCAGTATATCTGTCATTACATTCCCAGGCTAATGTTATCTTCTACTAGTTTAAGAGACCTGGTTTGGAACATGATCTATTTCTTCGAAAAACAAATGAAAACAAATGATTGCTTAGTTTGCAGTTAATTGAATTGATACAATGGCCTCAAATGATAAGGTTAAGTTTAATGTTTTTAAGTTTAATCTATTATGATAACTTGCGAATTTTATATGATTACAATATACAGTATTTCGCATGATTTTATATATATATATATATACTGTATATATATTCAATTAATTCAATTCAATTCAATTCAATATATATATATATATATATATATATATATATATATATATATATATATATAAGTAAAGTAATGGTGTGTAATAGGGGTGATCATAGGGTAAATCTAGAGGCTGGATGGGGAAATATTGGAACAAATAGAGTGTTTTAAATATCTAGGAGGAACAATAAGCAGGAGTGGAGGTATGGTAATGGAGGTAAATCAGAGAGTGTGTGAAGGAAGGAAGGTTTTCGGAGCAATGGGAAGTATGTGGAAGACGAGAAATATACAGTATACTCAAAAGAGGGTCACAGTTGCATAATAGCCAAAATAGCATTCAACTTTGCAACATCTTTACATTGTGGCAATTATGATTTGATGTGATGTGTCCTCATTTATTTATAAATTACATTAATGTTTTGTATAAGTCAACACAAACAAAACAGTGCATGCACCCAAAAAGATTCTTAAGAAATACATTTTATTTTACAAAGAATCCTAACATTATTAGCAACTTTCAATACTATTAAAAACTATGGATATACCCAAGTCAATAATCTTGTCAAATTAATTTATTAATTTAAACCCCTGAGGCGCAGAACGCGATGTGTGTGGTTTGTAGCATATATTAACCCCTACTGTACCATAGAGTACTAGCATAAATGTACCCCCCAGTCCCAAGCAATGTGGCCAAAATGGCTTCAGAGGCAAGATATAACAACCTCCCATCTCAAAAGATGGAGGAATACTGTCTCTCTCAGCCTGTGTGGGCTTGGATATAAGCTGAGAAGTGTTGCCAAGGTCTTAGAGCAGTGCTCAAGCGTTGTGGTACCAGGTACTGCCTGATACTGGCAGCCGTTGCTGGGACTGGGGGAGTGATTTATCTACTGACGGCTCTCTGCCGCCACTGGTATTGGACGGGTTAAACCTTAAAATGCACCATCTAGTCACCCTTAATCTCTTCAATTTTCTTTCAATGGTGGTTTAAAGAAACTATTTTTTAGACGACTAACTTGATTAAATTACCTTAAGAGCACATAAACAAAGATATAATATAACTGGCAACTATTCACCTCAGGGGGTTTCTTTTTATATGAATCAATAATACACTATGTATCTATTTTTTCCATCATGCTGTTCCAGATGTTAACGCCTTTGTTTCTAAATGTTCTTTTCATGTTGTAAATACATCTTTTGTGTTAGTTATAGGAATAAGTAAATTATGACTAGTTAAATACTGATGTACTCTCGAGGAACAAACAATATTTACACTAACGCTCTAAACATTCTGGAAGTGTGTGGAAATCTGGTGATAATACCACACAGACGTATGTTTCACCCGATTAATTCCGTTCACACAAGATTATAATTATACAGCACAGCTCACCCATATAAGGTTCGTTTTTTTCCTCGAGTGTACAGTATTTATATATGCGGGTAACCAAATATTTAGCATAACGATGAGCTTATGGCCAAAATTAATTCTATGTTGCATGTTTTTATTCAATGTGACGATACAGGTATTATGTTAGAAAACAAATATTTTATTTGTTTTGTATTGTGGTGGTCAACTCGAGACAGAACCCGAAAAAATAATAATGTAATAGTGGATACAATAAATATCAGCCAATATCTCATGCCAGTGCGCTTTTACAGTGAAGTGGATGTGGTAGGAAGTGGTTAACAGGTGCAGTGACAGTTAAGGGGGGAGGGTTGGTTTTACAGTGAAGTGGATGTGGTAGGAAGTGGTTAAGAGGTGCAGTGACAGTTAAGGGGGAGGGTTGGTTTTACAGTGAAATGGATGTGGTAGGAAGTGGTTAACAGGTGCAGTGACAGTTAAGGGGGAAGGGATGGTTTTACAGTGAAGTGGATGTGGTAGGAAGTGGTTAAGAGGTGCAGTGACAGTTAAGGGGGGAGGGTTGGTTTTACAGTGAAATGGATGTGGTAGGAAGTGGTTAAGAGGTGCAGTGACAGTTAAGGGGGGAGGGTTGGTTTTACAGTGAAGTGGATGTGGTAGGAAGTGGTTAACAGGTGCAGTGACAGTTAAGGGGGGAGGGTTGGTTTTACAGTGAAATGGATGTGGTAGGAAGTGGTTAACAGGTGCAGTGACAGTTAAGGGCGGAGGGTTGGTTTTACAGTGAAGTGGATGTGGTAGGAAGTGGTTAAGAGGTGCAGTGACAGTTAAGGGGGGATGGTTGGTTTTACAGTGAAGTGGAAGTGGTTAACAGGTGCAGTGACAGTTAAGGGGGAGGGTTGGTTTTACAGTGAAGTGGAAGTGGTAAAGAGGTGCAGTGACAGTTAAGGGGGGAGGGTTGGTTTTACAGTGAAGTGGATGTGGTAAAGAGGTGCAGTGACAGTTAAGGGGGGAGGGTTGGTTTTACAGTGAAGTGGATGTGGTAGGAAGTGGTTAAGAGGTGCAGTGACAGTTAAGGGGGAGGGTTGGTTTTACAGTGAAATGGATGTGGTAGGAAGTGGTTAACAGGTGCAGTGACAGTTAAGGGGGAAGGGTTGGTTTTACAGTGAAGTGGATGTGGTAGGAAGTGGTTAAGAGGTGCAGTGACAGTTAAGGGGGAGGGTTGGTTTTACAGTGAAATGGATGTGGTAGGAAGTGGTTAACAGGTGCAGTGACAGTTAAGGGGGAAGGGATGGTTTTACAGTGAAGTGGATGTGGTAGGAAGTGGTTAAGAGGTGCAGTGACAGTTAAGGGGGGAGGGTTGGTTTTACAGTGAAATGGATGTGGTAGGAAGTGGTTAAGAGGTGCAGTGACAGTTAAGGGGGGAGGGTTGGTTTTACAGTGAAGTGGATGTGGTAGGAAGTGGTTAACAGGTGCAGTGACGGTTAAGGGGGGAGGTTTGGTTTTACAGTGATGTTGGTAGGAAGTGGTTCAGGTGCAGTGACAGTTAAGGGCGGAGGGTTGGTTTTACAGTGAAGTGAGGAAGTGGTTAAGAGGTGCAGTGACAGTTAAGGGGGGATGGTTGGTTTTACAGTGAAGTGGAAGTGGTAAACAGGTGCAGTGACAGTTAAGGGGGAGGGTTGGTTTTACAGTGAAGTGGAAGTGGTAAAGACGTGCAGTGACAGTTAAGAGGGAGGGTTGGTTTTACAGTGAAGTGGATGTGGTAAAGAGGTGCAGTGACAGTTAAGGGGGGAGGGTTGGTTTTACAGTGAAGTGGATGTGGTAGGAAGTGGTTAAGAGGTGCAGTGACAGTTAAGGGGGAGGGTTGGTTTTACAGTGAAATGGATGTGGTAGGAAGTGGTTAACAGGTGCAGTGACAGTTAAGGGGGAAGGGTTGGTTTTACAGTGAAGTGGATGTGGTAGGAAGTGGTTAAGAGGTGCAGTGACAGTTAAGGGGGGAGGGTGGGTTTTACACTGAAATGGATGTGGTAGGAAGTGGTTAAGAGGTGCAGTGACAGTTAAGGGGGGAGGGTTGGTTTTACAGTGAAGTGGATGTGGTAGGAAGTGGTTAACAGGTGCAGTGACAGTTAAGGGGGGAGGATTGGTTTTACAGTGAAATGGATGTGGTAGGAAGTGGTTAACAGGTGCAGTGACAGTTAAGGGCGGAGGGTTGGTTTTACAGTGAAGTGGATGTGGTAGGAAGTGGTTAAGAGGTGCAGTGACAGTTAAGGGGGGAGGGTTGGTTTTACAGTGAAGTGGAAGTGGTTAACAGGTGCAGTGACAGTTAAGGGGGGAGGGTTGGTTTTACAGTGAAGTGGAAGTGGTAAAGAGGTGCAGTGACAGTTAAGGGGGGAGGGTTGGTTTTACAGTGAAGTGGATGTGGTAGGAAGTGGTTAACAGGTGCAGTGACAGTTAAGGGTGGAGGGTTGGTTTTACAGTGAAATGGATGTGGTAGGAAGTGGTTAACAGGTGCAGTGACAGTTAAGGGGGGAGGGTTGGTTTTACAGTGAAGTGGATGTGGTAGGAAGTGGTTAAGAGGTGCAGTGACAGTTAAGGAGGGAGGGTTGGTTTTACAGTGAAGTGGATATGGTAGGAAGTGGTCAACAGGTGCAGTGACAGTTAAGGGGGGAGGGTTGGTTTTACAGTGAAATGGATGTGGTAGGAAGTGGTTAACAGGTGCAGTGACAGTTAAGGGCGGAGGGTTGGTTTTACAGTGAAGTGGATGTGGTAGGAAGTGGTTAAGAGGTGCAGTGACAGTTAAGGGGGGAGGGTTGGTTTTACAGTGAAGTGGAAGTGTTTAACAGGTGCAGTGACAGTTAACCTGACAAGCGCGATATAGACGTAGGTGCTAGGGTAGTTATTTGTGCATTTCTAGCCCTGGATTCTGACAGAATTCGTTATAATTACAATATAAACCATTATTTGTTTTCGGTATGCTTTTATTTTACATATATGATGTATATATGAACCTTCAAGAGTGCTAAAATAAGTGGGAAAAGCATTTGGGTGGTGAAAAACGAAGATATTGGCCACCCGGTCATAATCTCAGGCGAGAGAGAGACAGGCAGCCCTCCCCTCTCGCTGTCTGGGCGTCAACTGAGACGAGCGAGGCGGTGTGTGCCGGTGTCTGGGTGTTGCATAACGATCTTTTATGCAACCCACTTGTGCTACATTATCGCGGGAGAGAAAAATAACCGATAAATGATGATAATAAGAGGAAAAATAGGTGATAATTGAGGAGGGGAGGGAGGGGGGAATAAGGTGGGGAAGGAGGGGAGGGGGGTGGGTGAGATTTACATGGATGAGTACTGGAGGGGAATTATCTCACCTAGAGACAAATTCCTTTGTTTTGATAGGCCCTTTTTTTTTATGGAAGGCTTTTTTTATGGTCCTGCTTCCGTGAGGCCTATCGCGTTCCCTATAGGAAGCCTTCCGTGAGGCCTATCGCGCTTGCCGGGTTAAGGGGGGAGGGTTGGTTTTACAGTGAAGTGGAAGTGGTAAAGAGGTGCAGTGACAGTTAAGGGGGGAGGGTTGGTTTTACAGTGAAGTGGATGTGGTAGGAAGTGGTTAAGAGGTGCAGTGACAGTTAAGGGGGAGGGTTGGTTTTACAGTGAAATGGATGTGGTAGGAAGTGGTTAACAGGTGCAGTGACAGTTAAGGGTGGAGGGTTGGTTTTACAGTGAAATGGATGTGGTAGGAAGTGGTTAACAGGTGCAGTGACAGTTAAGGGGGGAGGGTTGGTTTTACAGTGAAGTGGATGTGGTAGGAAGTGGTTGTTGTTGTTGTTGTTGTTCCCCAAGCTGCCTGGCCGAACAGCCCCAAGGCCCCGAGTAAGGCCAAGGCCATAAACGAGCGCCCCCACAGAACCCTCCCTGCCGACCACAATAAAGCCTGGGTGACCGAAGCCACTCCATGGCGGGGAGCTGAGAGGGTGCGTAAATGCCCGGGAAACCAAAGCCCCACCCAGGGCCCTGTGCCCCTCAGCAATTATGAAGAGAAAGTTGAGGGGCAAAGGAATAATGTGACGCTTTAGCTTCCAATCTTGGTAGATTGGGAGGTCAATCCACGGAAGAGACGCCGTCACTTGAGATTTAGAAAATATATAAGTAAAAGGAACAGTCAGAGTAAGCTATGGGTATGGCAGAGATCGCTCAGGTCTCACTCTGATAGACCAGCCCATCGCCAATGATAGACCAGCCCATCGCCTAATGGTAGGAAGTGGTTAAGAGGTGCAGTGACAGTTAAGGAGGGAGGGTTGGTTTTACAGTGAAGTGGATATGGTAGGAAGTGGTCAACAGGTGCAGTGACAGTTAAGGGGGGAGGGTTGGTTTTACAGTGAAATGGATGTGGTAGGAAGTGGTTAACAGGTGCAGTGACAGTTAAGGGCGGAGGGTTGGTTTTACAGTGAAGTGGATGTGGTAGGAAGTGGTTAAGAGGTGCAGTGACAGTTAAGGGGGGAGGGTTGGTTTTACAGTGAAGTGGAAGTGTTTAACAGGTGCAGTGACAGTTAACCTGACAAGCGCGATATAGACGTAGGTGCTAGGGTAGTTATTTGTGCATTTCTAGCCCTGGATTCTGACAGAATTCGTTATATTTACAATATAAACCATTATTTGTTTTCGGTATGCTTTTATTTTACATATATGATGTATATATGAACCTTCAAGAGTGCTAAAATAAGTGGGAAAAGCATTTGGGTGGTGAAAAACGAAGATATTGGCCACCCGGTCATAATCTCAGGCGAGAGAGAGAGACAGGCAGCCCTCCCCTCTCGCTGTCTGGGAGTCAACTGAGACGAGCGAGGCGGTGTGTGCCGGTGTCTGGGTGTTGCATAACGATCTTTTATGCAACCCACTTGTGCTACATTATCGCGGGAGAGAAAAATAACCGATAAATGATGATAATAAGAGGAAAAATAGGTGATAATTGAGGAGGGGAGGGAGGGGGGAATAAGGTGGGGAAGGAGGGGAGGGGGGTGGGTGAGATTTACATGGATGAGTACTGGAGGGGAATTATCTCACCTAGAGACAAATTCCTTTGTTTTGATAGGCCCTTTTTTTTTATGGAAGGCTTTTTTTATGGTCCTGCTTCCGTGAGGCCTATCGCGTTCCCTATAGGAAGCCTTCCGTGAGGCCTATCGCGCTTGCCGGGTTAAGGGGGGAGGGTTGGTTTTACAGTGAAGTGGAAGTGGTAAAGAGGTGCAGTGACAGTTAAGGGGGGAGGGTTGGTTTTACAGTGAAGTGGATGTGGTAGGAAGTGGTTAACAGGTGCAGTGACAGTTAAGGGTGGAGGGTTGGTTTTACAGTGAAATGGATGTGGTAGGAAGTGGTTAACAGGTGCAGTGACAGTTAAGGGGGGAGGGTTGGTTTTACAGTGAAGTGGATGTGGTAGGAAGTGGTTAAGAGGTGCAGTGACAGTTAAGGGGGGAGGGTTGGTTTTACAGTGAAGTGGATGTGGTAGGAAGTGGTTAACAGGTGCAGTGACAGTTAAGGGGGGAGGGTTGGTTTTACAGTGAAGTGTTGTGGTAGGAAGTGGTTAAGAGGTGCAGTGACAGTTAAGGGGGGCGGGTTGGTTTTACAGTGAAGTGGATGTGGTAGGAAGTGGTTAACAGGTGCAGTGACAGTTAAGGGGGGAGGATTGGTTTTACAGTGAAGTGGATGTGGTAGGAAGTGGTTAAGAGGTGCAGTGACAGTTAAGGGGGGAGGGTTGGTTTTACAGTGAAGTGGATGTGGTAGGAAGTGGTTAACAGGTGCAGTGACAGTTAAGGGGGGAGGATTGGTTTTACAGTGAAGTGGATGTGGTAGGAAGTGGTTAAGAGGTGCAGTGACAGTTAAGGGGGGAGGGTTGGTTTTACAGTGAAGTGGATGTGGTAGGAAGTGGTTAACAGGTGCAGTGACAGGTAAGGGGGGAGGGTTGATTTTACAGTGAAATGGATGTGGTAGGAAGTGGTTAACAGGTGCAGTGACAGTTAAGGGCGGAGGGTTGGTTTTACAGTGAAGTGGATGTGGTAGGAAGTGGTTAAGAGGTGCAGTGACAGTTAAGGGGGGAGGGTTGGTTTTACAGTGAAGTGGATGTGGTAGGAAGTGGTTATGAGGTGCAGTGACAGTTAAGGGGGGAGGGTTGGTTTTACAGTGAAGTGGAAGTGGTTAAGAGGTGCAGTGACAGTTAAGGGGGGAGGGTTGGTTTTACAGTGAAGTGGAAGTGGTTAACAGGTGCAGTGACAGTTAAGGGGGGAGGGTTGGTTTTACAGTGAAGTGGAAGTGGTTAACAGGTGCAGTGACAGTTAAGGGGGGTGGGTTGGTTTTACAGTGAAGTGGAAGTGGTTAAGAGGTGCAGTGACAGTTAAGGGGGGAGGGTTGGTTTTACAGTGAAGTGGATGTGGTAGGAAGTGGTTAAGAGGTGCAGTGACAGTTAAGGGGGGAGGGTTGGTTTTACAGTGAAGTGGATGTGGTAGGAAGTGGTTAACAGGTGCAGTGACAGTTAAGGGGGGAGGGTTGGTTTTTATGGTCCCCCTTCTACCTCTTGTTAGCCCAATTACTTTTCAGATTTAAAGACGTTCGGCACATTCGTTTGGCGATTTAATTAAAGACCTTTCACCACATTTCTTTGTCAATATTCAGACTTTTCGTGTCATTGAGGTGTCTATGTTTTCCTGGCATGCGATAGCGAGCCTGCAATTATGAATTGACTGGCCTTTGGCCGGGACACTCTTCTACCACAAAATGTACAAATATATCTAGAATATATATTGGGGATTTTTTTTTACCCCATTCAGTACCCGGTGACATACTTTTGATTATATTCTGGCGATAATTAGACAATTTTATTCCGCTTCGGAAGAAACTCTAGCAATAGTAAGGCTAATTCAAACTATATCAACCATCCCTTTTGTACTACCACAGATCCCTCTTAAGCTGTATAATTTTGCGTAAATATAGCTAGAATAAAACACAACACACGTTGCTGGTACTCAAAGGGTTAAGTTTGATGAAGGTCTATGGAGGAAACTAAAGACATACATAAATGACAAAATTGACCGAAAAGAAAACTTTCCCCAAAAATCCCTGTAGACCAACCTGTGATGTGACTGTAGCCTGGAAGACTGTAGTGTCATAGTAAGGGTGAGGGCAGGAGGGAGGCCCAACCCCCACCTGGGTACCAGTACTATTATCATCCACCACAACCTCACTATCACACTCACTACCATACTCGCTGGAACAAAACACACAGGATATATATATATATATATATATACTCCCAGCCGGACTCAAACCACCATCTGTCAGGACGAGATTCCATATTTTTATCCACTACACCAAGGCCTGATCCTGACTATCGGTGGTTCGAGTCCAGCTGGGAGTATGAAAACATTTAGTAGATCATGTGTATTTGATATATATATAAATATATATATATATATATATATATATATATATATATATATATATATATATATATATACACAGGGTGTATTAAAAACACTTTTACTGGCTTCAAGTACTAAGTACCAAGTAAAGAAACAAGTTCACTTTATACTATAGCAAATTAATAAATAATGTATACCCAGAAATATTGAATTATAAACATAATTAAATTTCAGGGTGAAACAATGTAAGTAATATTCCCTTTATAAACCATTTACAACTCAAATTATTTTCTGTTAATACCAAACATTAATTTATTGTTCTTTCAACATAGGATAGACCAAAGGCATCTTGGATGAAGCAAATTACGATCCTCAAGTGGTCTGCAGACATTACTGTCATATGTTAGTAAATAAAAGCAATGTTGAATGATAAAAAATACCCAAACAATGTGGGCAATACAAGGGTATTGCCTAATGTTATCTAATTAATTGTACAGTCGTGAACAGTAATTCAGATACAAACTTATTCGAAGCGGTTTCGGGTTGAATTGAATCTCCTTACTAATTCTTACTGAGTATTTGCATTTCAGAGATTCGTTTAATAAGTTCGAGATTTCAAAATCGATCAGAATTAATTACCACTACTGTGCATGGTCATTAAAGTGTAATAAGAGGTGATTAATTGAAATAATGTTATTTTCAACCAACTGATGTAATACAGAAATCAATCATACTCAACATTTCGAATCTTTGAATATTTATACCGAGTCGTAAAACATTTCCGGAATTACATTCAAGATAGGAACGATCAGCTCCCAATGAATCTATGAATCAAGAAGTATGCTTCATAAATGATTGAATTACCTTCAACTACGTTTGGATACCCAACTTAGACTTGGGCATCAGCTGTATATCCCGTGACCAGGGGCCGGATACTCAAAACTGTCCTAACTTGAGGCACTTAGGACTTCCTAACTAACTTGTGGCGCCCTAAGATATGAACAGGTTAGGACAACTTATCTCTTGTCTTAAGTTGTATATTCAATTTTTTTTTAGGATGTTCTATCCTGTTCCTAAATGGTTAGGAACTCCTAAATTGTCCTAAATCTTTTAGGGTGCCCTATGTTGCTCAGCCAATCACGGGGCTCCTTATATCCCATTGTTTGGGTGGATCAACCAATCACGGGACATCAATTAAAATGTAAAACTTGCAAACTAAACAAACCAAAATTGGGACAAGGACAATTATAAAGTCAAATTAAATTATCAAAATCGCTATGTGGAAACAACGCTTACTAAAATGAAAATTATTAAATAAAAGAACACAATCCACCACATAGGGTGTACATTACTACATGAGCAAGTTAATCTGTTTCCCAAGCAAACTAATCGCACATATAACAACGCACTATCGTCACGTTAAAGGAAGTAGTCAAGTTTGGGAAGTCCGGGACGTTCTGGCAAATTTTACTAAACTCTGCATGAATAAAGAAACTACATGTTAAATGTCAAAATATTATTTAAAATCAAATTTGCAACATGACAAGACATTAACAATAGTACAAAATACAAATATTGATAAGATATCTATACTATTACAAAATAATATATAAAATACAGTACAGCACTCACTAACGATAGTGCTATCGGGTAGGTACCTGTAAGCATAGCATGCCTCAAGTGACCCCTATCAATAACTACCCTACAAATAACCTACATTTATAGCACAAATAAACTAAGGAAATCGCAAAAGTAAGCAATTGATACTATCGACAATGAATACATATAATATAAAGACAAATAATTGCAAAATATGAAGTAACAACAGATTTAAACAAAGAGTACTCTTTTAACAAGAACAATAAATTTAAAAAATCATCAATATTAATATTAATAATAGAAAAAGAAAAAGATAAACAATAAATACAGACAAAAAACAATAAATACAGACAAAAAGTAAGCAGAGGTTATACAAGAAACTTCAAGTTAAAAATGCTTGATTAAAATTATTGATGTCAAATTTTAGAATACAGTCACAATAATTGACCCTAAAAAGATTAAATTTATGGAACAATTTACTTGCCTCAAAACCTCTGTCCACTAAGAGTCAACATAAACAAACGCCACTGTGGCAGAGAGAGCTACCCAGTTGCTGTATTACCTTATTTTGTGTTTATGTATCTATATATAATATATCGTGTAATATCCTATATTTAACCCCTAACAAAGGCCCATTTACTTTGTTTATAGTATGTCTAGGCTATAGGCTATTAGATTCTGCTAGGTTTTATTTGTCCATGAACTCAATTTGTGTACAGTAGTTAGCAGCGTATTAGGCTAGATCTAGTCCAGATAGATTAAGTTAGGATAGGATATTTTCCCAGAAGTCCCATTTATAGTTTGTCACTAGGTTAGGGTAGGGGAAGGAGTATGTTGCCCCTTGATGGCAATAATATGATGATATGAGTCATAGGGGCTAAGGAGGGCTTTCCAAAGCCCACCCTTAACCTATTCTTGTATTCCACGGCAGTCAAACTAGACGGGGACGTGATCTCGAGCAAGCGAGTAGTCTAAACAAGGCAGGCGATACGCCCGAATTCCTCCATCCTTACCTAGGGTAGGTTAAAGTAAGTTAGCCTAGGTTAGTTTTGTTGGTAAAAGTTGTGTTAGCGGGTGTAGGCTACAGCCCGCTTTCTTTACATAGTCGCACACTCGCAGTTACATTTGCGTCTAATTTGACTGCTGTTATTTGCCTCTACTGGTAATATAGGCCTATATGAGGATGACATTAAGTCATGGGGGGTGAGGGGGGCAAAGCCCCCCTCACTAACTAATCTCTCCATAAATCTAACAAAGTAAAATGTATCAAAAAGTATCTCCTGGCCTAGACACCATGCTGTACATATTATTTATATGTCCCTTTTTTAATACCACATTTCCCGATCTTCATAGCCTAGGCTATAGTACCCCCTACTAGGCTAGTTGGGTTGTATTTTAATATTCTTGGAAAATTTATAAATATATATGTAATTGCATAATGAAACAACTAACTCATTATTAGAATCGTAAAAGGTAGGCTAAGCAAAGATTGTAAATTAAAACTATGTATAGGCTAAGCCTAATTTGACCTAGGCTAAACTCATTATCCACCACCCAAAAGGCCAAAACCCCAGTGTGTGAAGCCTATGCTACTTCAAAAAAGGTCATGAACCCCCAAATCCAGTATTTTGAGTACATATTACACAAGTAATACCATTATTGAAAGGGTTAATCAAGTAAAATCACAGAATCACAGACTTGGAGAGTATCCTTTTATTTATCGTTTACATACATTCTATCAAGCCTTCAAAAGCGACCAATACGGTATAAGATCACTATTTCCATTACAAAATGTCACGCTGTAACCATTAATTACACGAGTTATTTCCATAGCCTCCTTAAATGACGATTAAAATAGGTTAGAGACACTTTGAGGCAGGCCATATTTTATCCACGCCGAGGCTCGGCCAATGTTTGAAGGTACACCCTAAATAACAGCTCCACTATCATTTTTTTTCCCGCTGTTGAGTGTCCTAAGTCGAGTTAGAGTAGCCCACGACCTACCTTAAGTCAGGACATCCTAACTGGTCTCAAAATGGCTGCCCACAGCTTCTGAGTATGCCGTCTTAACTTGTTTTGAGTATAGCGTCATAAACGTACTGGAGCAGTTAGGGCGCGTTAAGTGAGATAGGACGAGATAGGATGTCCTAAATAGTTTTGAGTATCCGGCCCCAGAGTTGCAAATGTTACATATTTGTTTACGCTCATCTGTTTCAAATAATTAGTATTTTTCTGCTAACCACATAATATCATCACCATATGCTAAGATACTTTGATTTCTAAATGTTTAATGTGTTAATAGGTAAACCTATACGTTCCCTTTAGTTAAGTCCATAGTAAACATGTTAATCATGTATTAATTATGTAGTGCTTTATTTGTAACCCTGTTTTGCTAGATTTCTAAATATGCATATATCTCATTAATATTTTTTATTTCGGGGGGGGGGGGGGCAATGTGATACAATAATATATGTTCATTTTCCATTTTGCAATGCGTTCGTCATAGTCTGTAACAGTTATTATAATTCACCCTTACCCTGTTCGGAAATTCCACCGACAAAAAAATACAGCATTATCACTGTTTTTTTTTTTTTTTTTTTTTACTAAATAACGTGTTTCCATATCTTGTACCAATAATGAGTTAGAGAACATTTCATTATAATAATAAATGTAGGCCTGACCGGGGACAGAGACTTGTCCACACGTCCGAACACTGTTCCCCACCATTCCTCAGGTTGGACTGACCGCCTGATTCGGAAAATTATTTATGAAGCACTTAAAAAAACTGAGTATTCTATCTTTTCATAGTAGCGTAATGAGGTGTACGTAAGTCCAAAAACGCTACATAACAATAATTGGAAATGTTTATTATTTTACCAACGTAAATATGCTCGCTATATCATTTCTAACTGACTAAAAATAACTGGTGGTTAATAAAACGTTATTAACATATTTAATCCATGTCTCGTTATATATAGCAAGTCCTGTAATACTAACCTAGCCAGTCTTGTAACTTGTTTGCAATGCAATTTATATATATATTTTTTGTTTCATATGAAAATATTGTTTACAATATTTGTATCTACCTACTCTCTTATTTTGTCGGTGGATTTTCCGAACACCCTGGTATATATATATATATATATATATATATATATATATATATATATATATAAAGGGTGCATTGAACAAACGCTTACAGATCTCAAGTGCTAAGTACCGATTAAAATAACAAGTTCACTTGATTCTATATTGAAATAAAAAATAATTAAGCATTATTGATTTACAGGATATAAAGTAAAATAATCAGTGTCGTCCTAGCATGTGCTATAAGCAGAACACTGGCATTGGTTTCCCCCTTCCTCCAACCCACCCTTTCCCCTCCCCCAAATCTCCTAGTTTATACCAAGGAATGTTGACTCTTTGTTGAGTCTATAAACATAATTTGTTTTCAGGGTGACATAATGTAAGTAATGTTCCTTTCATAAACCGTTGACAACCCAAATTATTTTCTGTTAATGTCAAAAAAGTTTGTATTTTTCTTTCAACATAGGAAAGATCGAAGGCATCTTGGATGAAGGAAATTACGATCCTCAAGTGGTCTGCAGATATTACTGTCATATGTTAGTAAATAAAAGCAATATTAATTAAATGATAAATAAACCAAACAATGTGGGCATTACAAAGTTATTGCCTATTGTTATTTAATATACTGAACAGTCATATACAAACTTATTCGAAGCGGTCTCGGGTTGAATTGAATCTCCTTATTAATTTGTACTGGTTATTTGCATTTCAGAGATTCGTTTAATCAGTTTGAGACTTCAAAATCGATTACAATTAATTACCACTACTTTACATGGTCATTACAGTGTAATAATAGGAGATTAATTGAAATAATGTTCAGTCCCACTAATCGATGTAATACAGTTTTGAGAAATAAATTATACCCAATATTCTAAATCATAATTGAATCTTCATACCGAGACATACAAAATTTCCATGAATTTCATTCAACATAGGAACGATCTGACGCATATGAATCTATGAGTCAAGAACTATGCTTCATAAACGATTGAATTACCTTCTGTTGCGTTCGGACACCTGACCTAGACTTGGGCATCAGCGTTATACCCCCGTGAACAGAGTTACAAATGTTACATATTTGTTTACGCTAATATGTTTCTAATACTTAGTATATGTCTGCTAACCACATAATATCATCACTATTTTCTAAGATACTTAATTCTATCTATCTATCTATTGCCTGACGCCGTGATCCCCGAAGGGGTGGCCACGAACGAACCGCCCCCATGCACCTCTGTCCCCAGTCAGTCGACGCCCCTCCCCCCAACCAGCACCGCCTTCGTTCATGTACTTCCTCACTCCATCCTTCCACCTCATATTCGGTCTACCTCTCCCCCTCTGTCCCTCCACCTCGCTCTCGTACACCCTCTTAGTCATTCTCTCGCTTTCCATACGTTCCATATGGCCGAACCATCTCAAGTTGTTCCTTTTCACACTTTCCAGCACATCTACCTCCACACCACACCTCCTTCTTACTTCCTCATTAGTCTGTCTATCCCTCCATGTAACTCCGCAAGCACTCCTTAAGTAATTCATTTCCACTGCTCTCACTCTTGGTCTGAGTCTCTCAACCCACGTCCATGCTTCGCTTCCGTAAGTCAGTGTCGGGATTACCACACTGTCATGCAAGGACTTCTTCACTTCCATACTGACCACCCTATTTCTTGTTACTGCTTTTAGCGTTCTTACAACCCTCTTCCCCTGTTGTACCCTCTCCCGCACCTCTTCATCCATAGTCCCATCTTTACTCAACACACTGCCCAGATACTTAAAAGAGTTGACGATCTCCATAGCCTGACCGTTCAGCTTCACCTCACACTCTGTGACTTCACCCCTTTCGAAGACCATAACCTTGCTCTTCCCCGTATTTACCTTCAAATTCCGTTTTTCGCACACTGTTCCAAACTCATTTACCAGACCCTGCAACTCCCATTCATTATCACTCATCAGAACTGTATCATCCGCAAACAGCAGTATAGGTAGCTTCCACTCAATTCCCTCCCTTTTCAGCGATACACCAACATCCACTGCTCTTGATAGTATTTCTTTCATAACTCCATCCATATATACAGTAAACAACCACGGGGACATCACACCCCTGTTTCAAACCAACATTCAGGTCAAAGAACTCGCTCTGCTCACTCTCCACACGTACTGCCGCCTTTGCACCCTCATACATGCTCTTCACTGCTTTCAGCAACTTGCCCTCTACTCCGTATATTCTAAGTACTTTCCACAAACCTTCTCTATCCACTCTGTCATAGGCCTTCTCCAAGTCCATAAAGGCAACATACACCTTTTGTTTCTTCTCCAGATACTTCTCCACAACACAATTCAGGGTAAAAATCTGATCTACACATCCTCTTCCCTTCCTAAAACCTCCCTGCTCGTCGCCTATCCATTTCTCCGTTCTCACTCTCACTCTCTCAATCACTACCCTACTGTATACCTTCCCTACTACGCTTAGAAGACATATTCCTCGGTGGTTACCACACACTCCTCTTTCCCCTTTGCCCTTATATAGGGGGACTATTATGCCAGTCTTCCAGTCATCGGGTGCACTCCCCTTCTCCCATGCTAGTTTGCACATTTTCCATACCCATTCTATCACTATCTCACCACCATACCTCAACATTTCCCCACACACTCCATCTGTTCCTGGTGCTTTCCCCAACTTCACTCTTTTCATGGCTTCCCACACTTCTGACCTCCTGATCCCCACCTCCTCCTCCACTACTTCTCTTCTTCTCCCTCCCATACCATATCCAGCTATGTTTGCTGGCTCTTCATACCTTTCATTTAGCAACTCACTGAAGTACTCCCTCCATCTTTCGACTCTCTCTTGCTTCTCGGCTAGCATTCTCCCATTCTTATCTTTCACACCCTTACTGTTTCCCTTGCTACCTTCCCTAACTTTCTTGACTTCTTTCCAGAACAGTTTCTTACTCTCCCTCCATTTTACACTCAGATTCCTTCCAAATTCCTCATCTACTCTTCTCTTACTTTCCTTCACTACTCTCTTCACCACCCTCTTACTCTCCACGTACCTCGCTCGTTTCTGTCTCTCGGAATCTTCATTCCCTCTACTACCCAACCACTCTCTATATGCTTTCTTCTTTTCTTCCACAGCTATTCTTACCTCTTCTGTCCACCATGCTGTACCTTTCACTCCCCTCCCTCTTCTCCTCACTCCACACACCTCCTCACATGCTGCACAGATCTCATCCTTAAACACCTTGCTCATCTCCTCCACTTCCTCCATAACTTCCAGGTCGAACCCCCCTAGTCGTCTTTCCACTGCTCTCCTGTACTCCTCCCTGATTTCCTCCTCCTGCAACCTCTCCACCCTCCTCACCATTCCACCCTCCTCTCGCCTCCCTCCCGCTCTCCTCACCCACTTCTTTTGTATCCTAACCTTAGCTACCACTACATAATGATCAGACAGACCCCCTCCAATACCCCTATACACCCTAGCATCCATCACAGATTTCTTCATTCGTTCATCCACACATACATAATCAATCAATGACTTTCGTTCCACCACTGTCTTATCCTTCATCGTCAACATCCGTTTCCACGTGTACCTGTGGATCATTCTGTGTCGGAAGAAGGTGTTGGCTATCCACAGCCTCCTCCCCACACATACGTCCACAAGTGCACTACCATTCCCATTCACCTCTGATGGTACCCCCCACCCTCCCACCACTCCCTCAACTTTCCTATTACCCACCTTACCATTCATATCCCCAATCAGAAATATTCTTTCGTTCTTGTCAAACTTCTCCAGGCACGCCTCCACATTCATCCAGAACTCCTCTTTCTTTCTTTCAAGTATATCCTCTGTCGGGGCATACACGCATACAATCACCCACGTTTGTATTCCTACTTTCATTCTCACCCACACAATCCTTGAACCCACAGACCCATACTCTCTTACACATTCCTTCCATTTGCTACTTACAAACAAACATGCACCTTCTCTCGCTGTTCCTTCACTCACTCCAGCACACACACCCATTCCACACTCCCACTCTCTCACATCTGAACCTTTCCATTTGGTCTCTGTCATTCCACATACATCCAGCCTGGCATTCACTAACACTTCCAGAACCTCTCTCTCTTTTGTGCAATCATTCATGCCACTAACATTCCACGTAGCCATTCTCAGAATGTCCGAAGGCATGTCCTTAGTCGGTCGTGGTTCGTCAACGTTGGTTCCGTCCGCATCCGAGGCTGTTCGTTCGTTTTTCCTTGCTTCGATATTTTTTCCGGGTGGGGGTCGCAAGCCCACCGACCCAACCTCTTTAGTCGCCTCTTACGACACCACGCAGAAGGCACTTAATACTTAATTGATTTCGTAATTATTAATGTATGAATAGGTAAACCTATGCTTTCCCTTTAGTTAAGTCCATAGTTAACATGTTTATCCTGTATCAATTATTTAGTGCTTTACTCGTAACCCTGTTTTGCTACATTTCTAAATAAGCATTTATATCATTAATAGCACATTTCTGGGAAAATGTGATTCGACAAAATATGTGCATTCTCCTTTTTACAATGTGTTCTTTATAGTCTGTAACAGTTTTTTATACACACTGTATATATATATATATATATATGTGTACTCTATATATATATTTATATATATATATATATATATATACATATATATTTATATTTATATTTATATTTATGTATTTAACGTCCAGGCTTAATGGAATTAGTTAAAGTATAGACAAATTGTGAAGTTCGTATTCTTTATAATAGTAATACAAATAATTAACGCACCTGATATTATTGTAATCCTGGGAGCAGTTGAATGGCATAGGAGCATTTAAAAGAGGTGAACCAAACTCGTGAAGTGGTAGAATGCTCTGTACTGGGGAGATAATTACCGGTCAGTCTCTTCTGTTTATATATTGATAATAGGCAAATTAATTTCAACATGTGTGCCTTTTAGGACACCCACTAATATACGCACACTAACACAAGCACTCTAACACAAACACACACACACACTAACTAACACACACCCACTAACACAGAATAACACACACGCCCACACACTAACTAAAACACACACACACACACAGATAAGTTAACATCATTCACAGAGACTTTATTTAATTCTGGTCTCCACCTGATCCCTCTGAGATTCATCTTCAGACTACACTACCTAACGGGTAGGGTGTTGATCGGGTGACCTACCTCAACACCCACCTAAGGAAATCAATGACTCCGTTAGTGACACACACATTGTAATTTATGTGATTATGGATTGATTAGTATGTGGAAACAATGTTAATACTGTATATATTGTTATCATACATAGTCAATGCAGGTACACAGCATTATATAAGGACTAAGGTATAAAAAGTGTTTAGAGCATGGTCAGATTTACATATGAGCTGACGTCCATGATATACACACACAATTTATGCTAGAAGGTCTCTGTATAACATTATTCAAACCATGATATTCTTAATCATAATGTCGGACAAGTTGGGAGAGAGCTATTCTGACCTGGATTCAAATCCACACTCTCGAGATTTGGGCACCAAATCCACTTGACCATAAGCGCCCAACTCTTACAAAAGTATCTGGTTTGTGTGATAGTACTGTATTGCAACCCCCCCCCCCCCCCCCTCTCTCTCACTCTCACTCTCTCTCTCTCTCTCTCTCTCTCAGAGATGGCATGTGTGCATAAACTATTGACTTTAATGAATAGTCTAGAATGGATAATATAATAGTGTTTCTGTGTGTGTAGGATTGCATGGGTGAGCCTGAAAGTAAGAATACAGACGTGGGCGATGGTGTGCGTGTATGGTGCGTACCAACTGAGGAGTGAAAGCAAAACTTCTGGGAGAAGGTAGAAGAGTGCTTGGAGAAGTTTGATAGAAACGAAAGAGTTATGCTGATTGGAGATATGATTGGTACGGTCGGGAGTGGAAACGGTGGATGGGCGGGTGGGACAATTAGCGGTGCCATCAGGAAGGAATGGCAATGGGAGTGCATTGTTGGACATCTGTATGGGAAGAGGAATGATTATCGTAAATACCTTCTTCCAGCTCACCGTGATCTACAGGTGCACATAGAGGTTGGCAAGAAGGAGGGAAGGGGAAGTAGTTGATAACTAAGCAATGATAGCTTATGTGTCTTACAGTGTGTATGGATGAAAGAATGATGGATGCGAGGGCATTTAGGAGAGTGGGAGCAGGTCTGTCTGACCTCTTATTAGTTGAGGCAAGAGTTAAGGTACAGCATAAATGAGTGAATGGGAGGGGAAGAAGGCAGGAAACAGGAAGTACAGTGCAAAAAGTGGAAGCATTACAGAAGGAGAAAGTGGAAGATTTCCGGACGAATGTGGTGGAAACATTGGTGAGGCATAACTTGGAACAGCTGAGTGAAGTGGAGGAAGTGTGCAGATTGTTTAAGGATGAAATTTGTGCAGCAAGTTAATTAGTGTATTGGGTAAAGAAGACAAGTAGGGGAGTGAAGGGAACAGTGTGGTGGAGTGAAGAGGTTAGCCAATCGGTGGAAGCTAAACATACGTATAAGGAATGGCTGGGGAGCAGAGGTAATGAGGAAACAAAAAGGGGTAAGAGGGAGATGTATTTAGCAAGAAGAGAATAGTGAGAATGAGTAAATAAAAAATGGAAGAAGAGTTTTGAAGGAGTCCAAGTGCGAAGTAGAGTGAAAGTGGGAAACTGTTTTGGAAGGTGAAGAAAGTGAGAGAAGGTGGAAAGGAAGGTAGTAATGGTGTGAGGGATACAAATAATGTAATGCTCGTGGTAAAGAGAGAGAGAGAGAGAGAGGGGGGTGGGTATATCAGCTAGCTACTGAATACAGAAAGTAAGAATAGTATGGGTATAAGTGGGTGGGGAATGGCAGGAAGGAGAGATGAAAAGGGAAAAGATACAATAAGAAGGGTGAAAGTGGTAGAGGCAATGAAGGTAGTTTAGCTGGGAAAAACATCAGGAATAAGAGTATGTGGAAGACGCTAGTATGTCATTTCGGTGAGTGAGAGGGTTAATAGAGTGAGAGGAGTGACTGAAGGATTTTGTGGCGAGGAACAAGGTGGTTTCAGGAGAGGAAGAAGATGAGTTTACCAGATGTTCTCTTCGAGATACAAAGTAGGCTATAACATTAACTGGAGAAGAGTAGAACAGTATATGCAGCTTTTTTGGATCTAGAAATAACTTATGACCGAGTGGAAAAACAAGGAATGTAGAATGTCCTAAAGATATATGGAAGTTGATGAGAACAGTACAAAGCATATATGAGGGTGCGAAGGTGGCAGTAAGTGTGGAGGGCACGTTGAGCGAGTTGTTTGATTTGAAAGTTGGGTTGAAGTTGGGGTTGTGTCACGTTTCCATGGTTGTTCAATTTATTCGGGGATGGAGTTATTAACCTCTGAAGTGCGCATGGGGGTAATTGGAAACGTCCCCCTGTGCTGACGTATTTGAGGTGTTTCCGTCACTAAAATATTCATTGTGCCATTAATAGCATTAATATTTATCCATATGTGCCTATTATGGGTTGATTATAAAGGTATTAACCTGAAACAACAATAAAACGAGTGAAAACAGCGTTTGGATGGTCAAAATCGGAGATATAGCCCGCGAGTTGTATAATGTATGGGTGAGGCAATCTGCTTTCCCGCCAATTTCCCCCAAGGCCACTGAGACACAGTCGATCGATACTCTCTCTCTCTCTTGCACTCGCTTGCTATCAGTGATGACCACACCCTCCAATCGGATTTCTAATGTTAGCACGAAAATATACCTCAGAATAAGGGAATAACAGGGAAAATAGGTGATAACTGATGGAGAGGAGGAAAGTGGGGAAGGAGGGGAGGTAGAGGACTGAGATTTTGCATGGCCCAGGGGCCAAAAAAAAATAAAAAAATAAAAAAAAAAAATATAAAAAAATATTTTTTTTTCGATGTCAAAAGTTGATTTTTATTTTCTCTGACTCTTAAGAGTCTTCCCGCAGTGCGCCGGGGGAACTCTTAAGAGTCTCCCCGCAGCTCCCGGGTTAAAGAGGTTCGGTAGAGCAATGGATACTGGAGTGACTTTGACAAGAGATGGAAATGAGTAGAAGATGCTCTTGTTGTTTGTTGTGTACTATACGGTGCTGTTAAGTGATGATGAGTGGAAGTTGCAAGGCTTAGTAAGTGGTTTTGGCAAGGTGTTTACAAAGCAGAATTTGAAGGTGAATGGGGATAAGAGCAAAGTTTGGGGTCTTTGAAAGGAAAGTGATAACCAACTTGAGATACGGCTGAATGATCAGAAGGTGAATGAAAGATCCTTTGTGTGTTCAGTGAGGATGGAAGTGTGGAGAGTGAAATACAGAACAGAGTGTAACAGGGCAGGAAGGTTGTTGGCTCATTGAAGAAGGTGATAAGGAATAGAGAGGTTAGTATGGAAGCAATGAGAGCATTGCATGATCGTGTTATTGTCTCCAACATAATTATGGAAGTCAAGCGTGGACGTTGTTAGAAGGACACAAGTCGAGATTGAGACCAGTCAAAATTAGTTATCAAAGAGGAGGTAGTGAGTCACTGGTAAGTTATGTTACGTTAGCATCAGAGAGAGAGAGAGAGAGAGGAAGTTTTGTATGGAAATAGATTGTTTATGTTTAGCCAATAAACATACAACAATAATACACACAGAACATTGGCAAATAAAATGCCTGAGCCTCTTGAGAAGAAATTCTTAAAGACGGTCATAAATAAATATGATGAAAACATAACAAACTAATATATCATTTTATATAGATTACATATAATTACGCAGGTGACAGCTTTACTGTATATATACTGATAAATATGCTCTAAGCAAAGAATATTACACAAATGTTATTACATTAAGACCGTATAATCATAAATATGCTACCTAGTGATTTTGACTATATTTGATTAATATGAATGTTTTCAATGATTTGGAAGAATATTAGGTCGGCTTTTCTCGGATGCACACAGGCAGATGGTTCTGCATCTTCATTACATATAAAATAGATGTTTGATATGGTTTGATAGCGTGTGGAGATTGTCTAATGTTGATTCATATCTACTGGGCGTACGTAGTCGAAATATAATTACGTATATGATAATTTAACGTCATGACATAAATGTCAGAATGTTACAAATGTACTTCGTCAAATTATATTACATTAAGATTAAGAACAAAAGTTAGGCGTGTGACAATATTTTGGTTAGAATATTATTACTCTGATTCCATGTATTGATCATTGATACTTTATTGTATGGTTGCCTGCGTTACCTCACACTGTGTGGCAATGATAAACATGAGGTACTATAATAAGTTGTAAACATGAGGTACTATAATGAGTTGTAAACATGATTTATAGCTTTATTAACCCCTTTCGCACGATGATATAGGTTTCATCATATTTTGGTTTGGTTACTATCCAACTCTAGCTCTACCCCAACTTTATGGCATCTAGCCAAAAACCTCTCCAACAATTTTTCTTCCTTGTCTTTCCCTCCCCTTTTCAACTCTGATGACACAACCATCACTTCTTCATCTGACAAACCTGAACTATTCACTCAAACTTTTGCTAGAAACTCCATCTTGAATGATTCCGGTGCTATTCCTCCCTACGTTTTTTTTTTTTTTTTTTTTTCTATATTCCAATTACTCCCTCTCGGGCATAGGCTGAGAGACTGTACATTCCACCTCTCAACACGGTGAAGCCTGTGAGGTCTCGTTCCAGTCTGAGGAGTGAGACCTATCGAAGCAGCTCCATCTCTGAAACGGCTGGTTGCTTCATTCAAGTGCTTCACTGTCTCACCCTCCAGGCTCAGACCCTCACTCTCAGATTGCCACCTATTGAGTAGTGAACTCACTAGGCATTGTCCCCCTGTAGCATATTTTGAATATAGGAATATTCATACAGTGCTATCTAATCAGGGAACAATGAGGGTATTTTTTTGGCATATCCGTGGGCTTTGTGGTAATGCACTGATACTAGGTACAGCACAAATTCCATCCCAATAATATCTTCCCATTGACATATCGGGATTTGAACCCGGGTCCATTGGATTACCAATCCAGTGGCAAGACCACTCCACCACACCTCCCCTTATGCCTAATATCCTAATCTCTTCTAAAGATGTATTTTCTACCCTCTCTGGGCTTAATACTTATAAGGCGTACTGCCCGTACATTGTGTTCCTCCTGTTGTACTAACAAACTGTGCTTCCATTCTGATTCCCTGCCTAGGCGAACTCTTTTGTCTCTGTCTCTCCTCTAACATCTTCCCTTTTAACTGGAAGTTTGCTCTCATTCAACCTGTCCCAAAGAAGAGTGACCGCTCTCAACCCTCTAACTGTCGTCCAATTGCTTTCATCTCTTGTATCTCTAAAGTCTTTGAAACTATTCTTGCTTCCAAATTTCTTCAGCATTTCTCTTCTCATAATTTACTTCCAGATCGCCAGTATGGCTTCCTTAAGGGTTGCTCTACTGGTGATCTTCCTTCATATCTTACTAACTCTAGGTCATCCTCCTTTCGGGACTTTGGTGAGACCTTTTCTATTGCACTAGACATATCGAAGGCTTTCGATAGAGTCTGGCACAAATCTTTAATTTCTAAACTACCCTCCTTCGGTTTCTATCCCTCCAGCTGTGCCTTTGCCTCTAATTTCCTTTCCGGCCGTTCCATAGCTGCGGTTGTGGACGGCCATCTCTCACTTCGTCATCCTATCAACTTCGGTGTTCCTCAGGGCTCTGTCCTATCTCCTATTATTTTTCTAATTTTCATAAATGATCTTCTCAACAGTATCTCCAGTCCCATCCATTAATACACAGACGACTCTACTTAACACTACTCAATTTGTTATTCTAAACACCACAGCCAGCAATCTCTAAGAAACAAACATCAAAACTACCCTCATTCGGTTTCTATCCCTCCGTCTGTGCCTTTGCCTCTAATTTCCTTTCTGGCCGTTCCATAGCTGCGGTTGTGGACGGCCATCGCTCACTTCGTCATCCTATCAACTTCGGTGTTCCTCAGGGCTCTGTCCTATCTCCCATTCTTTTTCTAATTTTCATAAATTAGCTTCTCAACTGTACCTCCAGTCCCATCCATTAATACGCAGACGACTCTACTTAACACTACTCAATTTGTTTTCCTAAACACCACAGCCAGCAATCTCTAAGAAACAAACCTAATGAAACTATGCAACTCTTATCTTCTGATCTAACTACTTTTTCCAATTGGGGCAGAGAAAACCTTGTTGCCTTTAATGATTCCGAAGCCCAATTTCTTCATCTTACTACCGATTCAGCACTCCCAGAGGACTATCCCTTACACTTCAACAATACAAAAATCTCACCTTCATCTTCTCTCAATATTCTCGGTGTCTATTTTTTTTCTGCTCTCTCTTGGAAGGACCATATTACCAGTCTTGCTAAGGCAGCCTCCCAGAAGCTGGGTGTGCTCAACCACCTCAAGGGGTTCTTTACCCCTGCACAGCTTCTTGCTCTGTACAGGGGCACAGTGAGTCCTTGTATTGAGTATTGGTCACATGTGTGGGGAGGATCCTCTCACACCGCACCCCTAGACAAAGTAGAAAGGGAAGCCTTTCGTATCAATAACTTCCGTCCACTCACCAACTCTCTGCAATCTCCCTCTCTCCGCCACATTGTTGCATATCTCTCGCTATTCTATCACTATTGCAATAATCAGTGTTCATCAGAGCTTTCCCATGCAGTGTATACCACCTCCTCTATGCAGAGTATGTAGTACCTGTCATGCAACACAATCCCAGCCCCACTCTGTGCAACTGTCCAACACAAGAGCAAAACGTTTCTCTCAGTCTTTCTTCTATTCAACTGCTGAGCTCTGAATCTCTCTCGCAGAATCAATCTTTCCCTCTTCCTATGACTTAAATTGCTTCAAACTCTGTGTGTCCAGGCATTTTGGCTTGAACGTCCCTTGATTTTGCCCATGTCACTCTTTCAACTCTGGGGGAAGCACTCAATACAGGCAGTTCTGCCTTTTGTCTCCCTCACTCATTTCTTTAGAGGAGTTGACAGCTCTACTCCTGGAAATCGAGACAACAATAAATGACTGTTCTCTCTTTTATGCTTCGGGTGACCTAGAGGATCCTACCCCAATCACACCCTCAGTATTGGTGCGGGGACATCGGTTGCGGGATCTTCCTGAGGAAAGTGAAGTGGGGAAGAGATTAAGGACCCGGACTACATCAATAAAGATGTTATCTCAGCCAGATACCGGTATTCGTAAATTTTTGCAGGATGTCTGGAAGCGCTGGTCTCATGAGTATCTGGTGACGCTCAGTGAGGCACATAGGAATAAACTTCGACCAATTAACGGTCGGTGGCCAAATATCGGTGGTGTCGTCACCATCAATGACGAGGGTCCTCGTGCTTTCTGGAAGTTGGGCTGTATCACAGAATGATTACCCGGACGTGACGGTGAAGTCAGAGTGGCTAAAATCCGCACTAAGTCGGGCGTCTTTACGCGGCCAACTATCCGTTTATACTCTCTTGAAGGGGACATTGAGAGCAAAGGTGATACCTCGGAGACGTTGCCCAGAGACGTTCACATAGTGGCAACCTCAAACGGCCATCATGTTGACGAACCAAGTGGACGTCCTCGTCGACAGGCGGCTCAAGCATCCTCCCAATTATGGCAGGATAAAATAGCCTCCGGGCTGCTGTAAATGTTGTACAAACTCGGTGGCGGGAATATGTCCATACTTTTATTCCATGAGCATGGACAGTCTAAGATTAAGTGT
This sequence comes from Paralithodes platypus, assembly GCA_032716605.1. Classification (NCBI taxonomy): domain Eukaryota; kingdom Metazoa; phylum Arthropoda; class Malacostraca; order Decapoda; family Lithodidae; genus Paralithodes; species Paralithodes platypus. Next base: position 28,037,172 of record CM064501.1, on the reverse strand, counting down.
ATTTATAAGTAGTAAGATTGTAGGAATAAGAATCATAATATGATTTGGTATAAATGGGAAGAATATTGAATTATGTTATGTATTAGATATTAAGTAGTATATCATTCTTATGAACTTAGGTCATTATAAAAGGGTTGATATTTACTGACCGATTCGCGCATGCTCGGAATAGCAGGGCTCCCGCGATTTTGACCGGGACCCGACACTCTTGCTCTCCAAACACCACTGCCGATAGTACTATTTCTCTTGTTCTCTCATCCCATCCCATTAACACACTAGTACTAACCTCAACGTAGCTTCCATCGATTCACCGATCATCCTCATTATGATTTAAGTTTAGAGACCCCCTTATGTCCTTAACTATCCACTAATTTCCTCTGATCATCACTCGTTAATCACCAACTGTACCGCCACCAACTTGTTGCCTTGTTACAACATATGCTAATAACCAGTCTAATAATCCTTTCCCGTCGTCTGCGCTCCACTAGCCAGGTAAATATACTATTGTGTGGTTGAGTATAATTCTACAGTCCATTTACTACAATAATTACCACAAGTATTATGAATCAGGGAGTGAAGACTGTGGTTGATCCTGAAAATAATGCGGCCGTCAGTATATAGGATGAATTTAGTTTGACTGCTATTTCTTACTTTGATATTATGATGGTTTAACTGTACGAACTGCCTTCGGTCACTTACTGTAGATATGATATAAACAATGTGTACTGTATATAACATCGCGAAATCCGTAATGTTCTTCTTCTTCATGCCATGATGTTCAGTTAATTGAATCAAAGAATTAGCGAGATCTAAGACTATGGATATTGTGTGTTTTTCATCAAAGGATGGTACAATATATGTTGCAACAATTAAAAGGTCAGACTCTGTCTATTTGTTCTTCTAAAACACTCTGTGAGTTTGTTCTTGTAATTATTTGGATCACAATGTATGGCCATTATAATAGAATATTTAATCCAACAAATTGCTTACTGCTGGACATATTGATATAGATCGGAAATTCTATGCATCGTGGTTCTCCTGATTTGGCAATGTGATTTACTTTGCCAATTTCGAGATTTTCAGGAATTATTTCACTTAAAAGTGATTATTACACAGGTGCAGCAAAGATAGAGAGAGAGAGAGAGAGAGAGAGAGAGAGAGAGAGAGAGAGAGAGAGAGAGAGAGAGAGAGAGAGAGAGAGAGAGAGAGAGAGAGAGAGAATAGAAACAGTTGTAAGGACTTACTTAGTATGGCAGCGAGGATGAGAGGAACTTGCCAGGGACCTAGTTTTACCAATGCAAGTATCTCCTCAATCTTGGCAATATCTGTTTTGTCTTCGCTTTCTTCTTCCTCTTCTCTTGGGTTGTTTTCAATATCACTTTCTCTTCTTTGCCTTCCCTTTGCAACAACTTCCTCCTCCTCTTCTGCTTGATGTCTTCCTTCTGCTCCTACACCATCTTTCATTCCTCCTATTCGTATTTTTCCACTGTAGTCTTCTCCTTTGTTAGTTCCTCCTTTACGAGATCCGTTCACTTCTGCATCCTTGTTTTCTTCTATGTTGACATGCACATAACTTTCATTGGTCGATCCATAGTTCTTAGTTTGCACATTTTTCCTTTTGGCTTTAACATCATTATTGTTCAAAGGTGTATTCCTACCCTCTGTATCGCCAGTCATTGTGTTGCAAATGTCTGTAATCTCACTTGTATGTACTGTCCTACTATGTTATTTTTGTTGTTATTCCTGTATTGTCATTGCTGTTCACTTTGATTTTGTATTCATTCCTGGCTGGACGTTCCAATGTTTTGTGTTAGGTAAATTTCAAGTCCAACAAAGTTGTCACTCAAATAACTTGTAATCCTTGCTGCTGAAACACTTAATCATGTTTTTTATATGGAAAGAAGCATAATTATATTAGTTGTTGTTGTTGTTGTTCCCCAAGCTGCTTGGCCGAACAGCCTCAAGGCCCCGAGCAAAGCCAAGGCCACAACCGAGCGCCCATACAAAACCCTCCCTGCCGACCACAATAAAGCCTGGGTGACCGAAGCCACTCCATGGCGGGGAGCTGAGGAGGGTGCGGAAACGCCCGGGAAACCAAAGCCCTACTCAGGGCCCTGTGCCCCTCAGCAATTATAAAGAGAAAGTTGAGGGGCAAAGGAAAAATGTGACGCTTTGGCTTCCAATCTTGGTAGATTGGGATGTGGGATGTCCACGGGATGTCCACGGGATTGGGATGTCCACGGAAGAGACGCCGTCACTTGAGATCTAGAAAATATATAAATAAAAGGAACAGTCAGAGTAAGCTATGGGTATGGCAGAAATGGCTCAGTTCTCACTCTGATAGACCAGCCCATCACCAAATGATATTAGTTGTATACAATACAACATGATGTAATTATGGTCAAGTAATATTACATGCATTATCAGCCTGTTAATGTCCTAAGAACGTTACGCCTATTTCCTCTTGAGGGGAAGTAGGAGGGACACACGCGCACACACAATGTATTTTACAAACTGTATGAGTGTGTGTGTGTGTGTGTGTGTACTTAAACTTTATCTTGTCAGTAGTAAGCTGATCATTCTTATTAATGACATATGACCTTTCTGTCTATTTCCTCTTAAGAGAAAGTAGGAGGAACACAAACACACAATGTATTTTACAAACTGTGTGTGTGAGAGTGTGAGTGTGCGTGCGCACGCGCGCGTGTCTTGCCCACCTTTATAATAAGGACTTTTGGATCACTCACACACACACACACAATTTGCGCATATATGTGTTGGGAGTGAACCTTCCTTTAGCCTTACGAGTGTCTTTGGTAATGGTAGGTTCAATAGTTCATATTTCAAATTTCCCTCAAACGACTAGGTTCAAAATGTAAACTGCATAATACTGAATTGTTGACATTAAATCTTGCCTTTTGCATAGATTGCCCCACTTCTTTTGTATCTCTTTATTTTTTAGGAAAACTGTGAAAAGAAATAAGTCTTTTATGCCTGTAGGTTGAAAAACAACCATACACTGAACAATTGTTTGGCATGATTGTACACAATTAAATTATCTAAGCATTCATATTTCCAAATCATCATTTCACCACGCACAAGCAAAATGATAAAACACTTGATTTGTTTCACCTCGTATGTTCGTGATCGAGTACTCAAAGTGAATTAACTGACTGACTTCCCACTGACCTCTTGCCTCTGTCCCCACTGTAGGAAAAATTACGTCATGCGCAGAAGACGGGGAGTTTTCTCTCATCCGTGGGTAGACCCTTTTTTTTTTTTTTTTTTTTTTTTTTTTTTTTTTTTTTTTTTTCTATGTGATTGAGGGGGGCAAAAGGCATAACTGCCTATAGCGAGTGCCTCCCCATAGTTGAAAGAGTGACAGGGCCAAAATCAAGGGACGTTCGAGCCAAAATGCCTGGACACAGAGTTTGAAGCAATTTAAGTCATAGGAAGAGGGAAAGACTGATTCTGGGAGAGAGTTCCAGAGCTCAGATGTTGAGTAGAAGAAAGTTTGAGAGTAACGTTTCACTCTTGGGTTGGAGAGTTGCACAGAGTAGGGGTGGGATTGAGTTGCAAGACGGGTACCACGTGCCCTACGTAAAGGAGGTGGTATGCACTGGGATAGCTCTGAGGAACACTGATTATTATAGTAGCGATAGAATAGCGAGAGAGATGCAACATTGCGGCGGAGAGAGAGAGATTGCAGAGAGTTGGTGAGTGGACGGGAGTTAATGATACGAAAGGCCTTCCTTTCAACTTTGTCTAGGAGAGCGGTGTGAGAGGAACCTCCCCACACATGTGAACAATACTCAATACAAGGGTGCACTATGCCCCTGTACAGAGCAAGAAGCTGTGCAGGGGAAAAGAACCCCCTAAGGCGGTTGAGCACACCCAGCTTCTGGGAGGCTGCCTTAGCAAGACTGGTAATATGGTCCTTCCAAATGAGAGCAGAAGAAAAAGAGACACCAAGAATATTGAGAGAAGATGAAGGGTTGATTTTTGTATTGTTGAAGAATAAGGGATAGTCCGCTGGGAGATCCTGACGGGTAGATAGATGGAGAAATTGGGTTTTGGAAGCATTAAAGTTAACAAGGTTTTCTCTGCCCCAATTGGAAATAGTATTTAGATCAGAATTTAAGAGTTCTATGGCTTCATTACGTTTGTCGTTGAGGGATTGCTGGCTGGGGCGTTCTGAAAAACTAATGGAGTAGTGTAAGGTTGAGTCGTCTGCGTATGAATGGATGGGAATTAAGGTACAGTTAAGGAGATCATTTATAAAAATTAGAAAGAGAATAGGAGATAGGACAGAGCCCTGAGGAACACCGGAGTTTATATGAGTCACATGGGAGAAAAGGCGCGCATCATATGGGATGGTCTGTTCACAAGTTTGAATGACTGCAAACCCACACAGATACAAGAATGGGATGTACTGAAACTATTTTTTGGGCTATCATGCTTTTTTGTACTATAAAGAAAAAGAGAGCCAAGAACAGAATACGCATTTTCAAAAAGAAAATACAAAAAATAAGTACTACCGTGCAAGAGAGAGAGACTGAGGCACTATCGTGATACGATATTTACAGGTAAAGATAACTTAGATATATATATTGATAAATATACTATTAAATAGATGAATTGATAAGCAACTAGATAGATAGCTAAATAGGTAGATAAATGGATGGATAAATGTAGATAAACATAGATAAATATAGATAGAAAGAGAACGAGAGTGAGATTAGAAAATGCATAAAGGTATAGATCATGAGATAGATATATAGAGTGTATAAATCGTGTTACGTATCTGGATTCAAAAGTGGTTAACTTAATCAAACTAGATCAAACAGAATATAAAATGGTATCAGACAGCTGAAGGCCAATTGAACTTAAAATATTAAAGTTTTCTGGTGTTACTTTCTTTCCTTTTAGGTGTTTGAACTAGTTATCCTTTATACTCTGACACACTTCAATTATGATTAATCTTGAAACTATTTCACGTCATATACAATTAATTTCAATGTTTTATATTCAGTAGGCTACTAATTACGAATAGAGTAAAGCTTGGTATGAAAGTGAGGACTTTTAAGTACTCATGATTATCATTAAAGTATAACTATGATTAAGATATTTTTATATATAATTAATTTAGCTCGTTAAATTAACCCTTTAAAGATTATGCTTCACTCTTTCTCTTATCTCGTTATTCTCTTCATTTATTATTATTATCTTGTTAGCATATTATCTTATTGATTCTTATTACTGCAAGACATTTACTTAATCAATATAATAGATGGGAAGGTAATATAACAGTCACACATAAAATGGAATTGTATTTATAAACAGAAATAACATATTTTACAATTAAACAAAATAATAAGAAATTAATGAAAATAATAGTTAATATCTCAGGATCGTTTTGTATTCGTTCTGATTTAACTTTAATTATAAAATAAGGTTATAGCTCAGTAGGCTTAACCCGCTGAGGACCAGCTAGTTTATAATAAATGTACCACCAGGGACCGGCTGTTTTGTATTTTTTTTTTTTCCAGAAACAATAGCGAATGGGTTAGGAATGAAGGAAAAACCACAAACAAACTATCAAAAAGGTCAAAAATTGGTCCTACGGAGCCCCCGAAAGTCGATTTTACAAAAGTAAAAAATTGAAGGCAATAACACCCAAAATACCGGTTTTTGCGCGCTCAAGCACATGTGGTTGGACTTTGAGAGTTTTCAACCATCGGCATGGTTGCGTGGGATACTTACACAGTTCCCATACAAATCTGAGCCCTCTAGGTGCTATAGGACCGGAGTAATTGGGACCGGACCGGCCAGGACGCATGGTTTGCGTCGCTGGGGTTTAGCGTTACATACATTGAGGACGCATGGTTTGCGTTGCTGGGGTTCTGTGGGTTAAGTCACAATATAAATTAGAGGACTTCTTATAACAATGATTAATCACTAATAAAACTATAGTATTATCTCAAATCATTAAAGTAACTTTAGTACCATGTCAGCCATATAAATTAGTTACTATATCTAATATCCAATCCCAAAATTATATCTAATCACAAATGATATCTCCAATCACAAAATCCTTAAATCAAAATGAGGCGAAGTATTTCTGACATACCTCTGGTTATCTAACCTTCACAAGTTCACTCGCAAACTATCGAGTAGTGGTACAAAGCACGCACTAAAACAAAATAACCCTACTAAACAAGCCTCTTAAGTCTGTCTCGTCTCCCATGCTGCTGCTCTCCACCCAAATAGGAATGTAATGATTTTGAACCCTCAAATATCAGGCTGTTTATAACCTTCCCTATCCATGCTAGTCCACTCAGGAGTCCCGTAGGCCAGGATACACCTGCCGCTTCCAATCAGATTACAGGCAGGTTGTGTGGGCCAACCACAGGTGAGGACAGATGTGTAGTCCAATCACAGGTGCTCGCAGGTATTGGGGGTCGGGGGGGCTGCTTCCTACGTCATCGCCCGCCCGGCATGTACAGGTGCCGGAAGTCACGTACACAGCTTGAGACAGAGAGAATTTGGCGCGAACAAGCATGGCCGATCTCTCTCTCTAGGGTACATCACAGTCAGGAGTGCGAGCTAGAGTCAGTAGGAGTAGGGGACAATTTGGAATCGCGGGCCTATTCGCGGTGAAAATCGATGGCTCCTAGTGATTCTAGCAACTCCTAGTGACTCCTGTTAAACTCCCACTAGCTCGCACTCCTGACTGTGTGATGTACCCTTTTCTCTCGTCACGTACGCAGGTGTTGTCAAGTAGAAAGAAAGAGAGAAGGCTCCACGCAGGGCAGTACAGGCACGGACCACATCTTGTTGTCTGTCACGTAACACATCTTGGTAGCTCCAGATATAATACCTCCCTCGCTAGAAAAGAGTTCAAGAGGATGAAAGTATATGAAAATATATTAGACTCTTGACAAACAATCTGCTAGCACAGCCTGGACACCCTTAATATGTTTTACATCTAGGGTGTACTCCTGCAGCAACAAACTTCACCTGGTCAGTGTTTGGTTCTTATTTTGGAACTTGTGCACATATTTTAATGGGTGATGGTCAGAATATACAGTGATGGAGCCAGGGGCAGATTGAACATAGCCACTAAAGTATTGAAGTGACAAAATCAATGCTAACAGCTCCTTTTCTATTACTGAGTTATTACGTTGAACAGAATATAACTTTTTACTGAAATAGCAAACAGGATACAATACTTTACAGTCATCCTCCTGTAGTAACACGGCTCCGACCCCGGTATTACTCGCATCAACAGCTAGGGAGAAAGATCTGGTGAAATCAGGGGCACGGAGAACAGGATAGTTAGAGGATATACTTACTGGCACTAAAAGCTTCCTCACATTCGGAAGACCATTCAACCTTCACATCCTTACATAGAAGATCTGTTAAGGGTGCTGTTAACCTTGAGAAATTTTGAATAAACCTCCTATAATATCCAATCGTTCCTAAGTATCTTTGGATTTGTTTCTTATTGTTCGGCGTTGGGAAATTTAAAATAGACTCTACTTTAGCTTGAGGAGGTGCAACCTGACCCTGTCCTACTGTATATCCAAGATATTGGACGGTACTCTTCATGAAGGTGCATTTCTTTAAGTTTACTACTAGATTTGCTTCAGCAAGGTTAGAAAAAAGCAATCCGATTTGATGTAGATGTTCTTCCCATGTATGAGAAAAGAGCAGGATATCATCGATGTAGACTACACATCCAGGTACTCCCTCATTCACCTGATTCATTAGGCGCTGAAAGGTAGCTAGAGCGTTTTTCAAGCCATAAGGCATTACTTCACAGCAGGCTTGATTATTCACTACAAAGCATGAAATCTCCCTAGCTCGGGGAGTGAGAGGTACCTGCCAATATCCTTTCTTAAGGTCAATTTTACTGATGTAACTGGCTGTGCCTATTTGGTCAATACAATCATCAATCCGTGGCAGTGGATAGGTATCATTCTTTGTTGCCGCATTAACTTGTCTGTAGTCCATGCAAAACCTATTACTCCCATGTGGCTTAGGAACAAATGTGACCGGACTACTCCACTTGCTTAAGGCCCTAGTAATTAAATCATTTGACAACATGAAATCTAGTTCAACTTGCAGAATACTCCTGCGCTGTGGTGAGACACGGTATGAGGATATTTTTTATTGGAGCTGCATCCTCGGAACACACTGGGAGACTGGGATAAAACATAGATTATTTGGTTAGCTTTCTCGGAGGGAAGATGACATAGTTTGGTTGGTAATTCCCCCCATGCTACAGAATTGCATTTAAAGTTTGAGAGACTACAAGACAAGTCAAAGTCAGTATCGATACCTTCAGGCTCTGGGACAGTCTGTTGCGAGATCTGTGGGTAAGAACTACGAACATCATCACCTGCACTAGGGTGTCCACAGGTGTTTGCATTTATTGCTGCCACAGAGGGAGAATCTGGAGGAGAGGAGTCAGGGGCCCTATGATAGGGTTTTAACATATTTATGTGAAACACCTGCTTAGGCTTTCTCCTGTCTGGGGTAGCCACTAAATAGTCAGTAACACTCACCCTTTTGATTACTTTATATGGGCCTCTGAACTTAGCTGATAAAGGTTGGCCTATAAGGGGAATGAGAACCAAGACTTCGTCACCGGGCTGAAACTTTCTCATACAGGCTCTTTTGTCATATCATACTTTCATGGTGTTTTTAGCCACTTTCAGATTCTGGGCTGCATATAATCACACAAGGATCTCAGCCGGGTTTTGAACTCTGCCCCATACTTCAGGATATTCTGGTTCCCTTCCTGGATAACTAGGCTATCTTGTAATAACTGCAAAGGGCCACGTACCTGGTGACCGAAAACTAGTTCATTAGGTGAGAAGCCAAGAGATTCAGTCGGAACCTCACAGGTCGCAAACAAAAGAAAGGGTACCCCCTTATCCCAATCACCTCCAGTGTCTTCACAATATTTTCTCAACATAGCTTTTAATGTTTGATGGTATCGTTCGAAGACCCCTTGACTCACTGGGTAGTAGGAGCTAGACTTCACATGTGTGATACCCAATTCCTTCAGGGACTGCAGAAATATATTGGAAGTGAAATTAGTTTCTTGATCACTTTGCACCTCATGGGAGAAACCCATTCTGGTGAAGAATTTGAGCAGTTCCTTTATGACAGTTTGTGCTGAAGTATTTCGTAAAGGTATAGCCTCTGGGTAGCGAGTTGCCATGTCCATGATAGTAAATAAATAAATATGATCCCTGGGACGTCTTTGGCAATGGGTCAACGATATCCACTACCACCCGAGTGAAAGAGTTCTCGAACACTGGCAAGGGCACCAGAGGATGTACAGGTACTTTTTTATTCGTTTTTCCTGTCATCTGGTAGGTGTGACACACTCTACAGAACTCCACTACATCTGCACGCATTCCTGGCCAAGGAAAGTGGGCTCTAATGCGATCTAGGGTTTTCCTCACACCTAAGTGCCCTGCTAAGGGTATACTATGGGCCATTTCTAATATATCTTTACGACAAGGTTTAGGAACGACTACCTGATGTACGTCCCATGCCCCGTCACCAATAGGTCTGTGTGGCGGTCTCCACCTACGCCACTCCTTTCTTCATGTAAAAACATTCACCCCTCTCCTCACACTCCTCTTCACTCACAGCACTGGCAGCTAACTCCTTACACTCCCTGTCATCTCGCTGTAACTCTACCAGGCCACTAGGACAATTAGGACAATTATTTATAAATAATCCAAATAATAACAAAATATTTTGGTCTACTCTTAACTCATTCATATCCAACTTCACTACTGCTTGATCCATTCCACCATTAACCCTCCAGCCCCGGGGGCTATAGCTTACGACTGTGCTCCGGTACCGGGTGTTTTGACGATCTTTGGCCTATGTTAACTACTCTGTAAGTCAATGAATATGTCATGTAATGTTGTGAATAAAAAAGAATAATGTTCCACAAACCTTCCTCTGTCGAATGGCGTTGAGTAGAGGTCTCTAGCCCCTCTGGTTGCATAATGGTGAGCGCGGGAAGACGAGTGCTTTTCGGCGGCAAATTCTTCCCGCGTTCGGACGCGTCGCCTCGGCCATGGCTACGACGCACCTAGCCGCTCGCCGCGCCAAAGTATTTATCTCCCTTAGACGATTTTAGTGTTTGATATTGAGAATGTGATGTTTATTTGATATTTTCTAGTTATTTTGAGGCCAATTATATAAAATATGTTTATTAGGATATCACTGTCACTGATATTGCTAATTTTCACTCGATACCGTACATTTTATTAGTAATTGAGGTAGCTTATTGTTGTATTAGGCACTGATTATTCGTTATCACAGGTGTTTATTATACTTTGGCCATCAAATATTAGGTCTTGTGTCACTTTCACTTTGACAAATATGCTTTAGAGAGTGTCACTGTCACTGATAATGCTCATTTTCACTCGATACCGTACATTTTATTAGTAATTGAGGTAGGTTATTGTTGTATTAGGCACTGATTATTCGTTATCACAGGTGTTTATTATACTTTGGCCATCAAATATTAGGTCTTGTGTCACTTTCACTTTGACAAATATGCTTTAGAGAGTGTCACTGTCACTGATAATGCTCATTTTCACTCGATACCGTACATTTTATTAGTAATTGAGGTAGGTTATTGTTGTATTAGGCACTGATTATTCGTTATCACAGGTGTTTATTATACTTTGGCCATCAAATATTAGGTCTTGTGTCACTTTCACTTTGACAAATATGCTTTAGAGAGTGTCACTGTCACTGATAATGCTCATTTTCACTCGATACCGTACATTTTATTAGTAATTGAGGTAGGTTATTGTTGTATTAGGCACTGATTATTCGTTATCACAGGTGTTTATTATACTTTGGCCATCAAATATTAGGTCTTGTGTCACTTTCACTTATTTATATGATTTGTAAACGTTTTATATACAATTTATTGTGTCTTTTTTCACTGATTTATATATTTCTATAGGTTCTAATCATATGAATGTCACTTGGTATATACATATGTGTCACTTTCACATATTATTATGGTGTAATTGTATTTGTATCAATGTTCTCATAATACATGACTTTTGTATTACAATACATTGGTTTTCTTCCACTTTTTGCCTATATATAATTATAGTGTACATATTGTCATTTTATTTGGCAATTTCAGTATGATTATTAGAACTCCAGCTTGGAGTGGTAATCAAAGAAGCAATCTACAGCACAGAGTGCCACCTTGCACTCCACACTCTCCAGGGTTGACTTTTTACCTGACCTCGGCTTCACCCTGCTGTTGTAGCAGACATGGCACCGCTTCTGCTGTGTTCTTCCGGATTCATTCTGAGGCAGGGAACCAAGCCTGTGCCTAGTCAAGTATTGAGCAGACTGCAAGCGGTCAATAAAGGCGGGCCCAGGATGTGCCACTGCCCTCTGTGGCATAGCATACTTCTCCAGGAGCTCCGTCAACACCTGCTTTTGGAACCTCCGCAGGCTATTGAACTTCATGGGTGTGTTCACATTCCGAAGCTTGTATATGTTGTAGGCATTCAGAACTGACATGTCCACCATATGCAGAAAGAACTTTTTGTACCATCTGCACGAGGTACGCAGGCAGTCAATGAAGCCTATCTGCATGTCGGACTTGTCCACCAGCCTCATGTTGATGTTGTAGTCCAGGACAGCATCGGGCTTGGTCACCCGGGCCTGGGTGCGGCGATCCACCTTGCCAGTCTCCACCATTTCCCCCTTGTGGATGGTGGTCAGGAGGTTGACCTTCCGCTGGTCGTGCCAGTGGATAGCCAGAATGGGCCCCGACTTCTTCTTGAACACATCACCTTTTTTGGTCTTTGGAGGGAAAGGTGGCATGCCCTTCCTTTTCCCTCGTACTGTGCCTACAGTCCCCGTCTTGCGCTCATGCAGGTACTGTGAGAGAGTGGGGGACGTGTAATAATTGTCTGTGTAGAGGACGTGATTCTTATGAAAGTAGCGGTCCATCATGGCTTGCACCACTGCTCCGCCAAAGCCAATGAGGGGGTCCACAAGCAAGTCCCCTTCCTTCCCGCTGTAGACCAGGAAGTCCAGGACATAGCCATTTTGGCAGTCGCACAGCACAAAGAATTTTATGCCAAAGCGATGTCTTTTTGAGGGGATGTACTGCCGGAAGCTGAGTTTTCCCCGGAACAGCACAAGAGACTCGTCAATGACGACCTTGCGGAAGGGCTTGAAGTAGGAGGTGAAGCGTTCTCGCATCATCTCATACAACGTCCTAATCTTCCACAGCTTGTCTGGGAGGTGGACGTCAAGGTTGGTGACAAGATGGAGCGCTGCGAGGATATCAAGGTACCGGTCGCGAGACATATATTTCCCGAAGGCAGGGGTGGATATCAGATCATTGGTGATCCAATAGTCAGGCAACCTATGCTTCTTGACATGAGGCATTAGCATGGTGAGTGCCAGGAACACCATGAACTCTTTATGAGTCACTGGGGTCCACTGCCTCATGTGGCCCTTGGTCACCTTTCCCAAAAAGTGGACCTGGAATTGGTGCTGCTTATTTGTCTCTTTGACAACATAGCCTACCACCTCCTCATCAAAGAAGGCCTCAAACAGTTCGTGTGGTGGAGCATTGGGGCCTGCAGGAAAATTGGGGGTAACGCCTGAACCCTCCAGTACCTCATCAAAAGCTGGCACATCAGGGTTGTATGCATCCTCATCAACTACGTCTTGCCACTGAAAAACGTAGAATGGGTCTTGTCTACGCTGACGAGGAGCTCCAGCTGGTGGCCCAGCACGCCCACGGCCAACTCGGGAGGCGCGCGCCCTAGGGCGGCGAGGGCGGCGGCCAGGGCGGTGGGCAGCACGACGGGCAGCACGACGCCGGGCCAAGCGGATGGGTCGAGGGTCGTCGATGTCCATATAGTCATCGTCAGAGTGGTCATCTTGCCCTGACGGTGGACCTATGTAATCATGGCCAGAGTCTTGAGAGAGGTGCCCTTCATCATCAGTGGCCCCCACATAATCTGGCGGGGAACCAGTGATGCATGGGCGGCGTGCGGGTGGGCGAGGTGGGGAAGGAGTGGCAGGTGAGGCTGTGTCCCCCCGAGGTCCCGGGCTCCTTGGCCTGCGACGAGTGACAGAAAGCAATGTTTCACTGTCACTAGGGCCAGGTATTGGTGATGCGAGCTCAAAGACTTCTTCAGGAAGACATGTTGAAGGCGGGAGAGGTGGGGAGGACCGTGGGGAAAGTTGCGGGGACGTATGGCTGGGGCCGGCCGGGGTGGACGCCGCGGGAGCCTCGAACAAAACTCTCTTACTTTTCTTAATTTTCTTGGTATATTTCCTACCTTTCCCCTTTTCGGCAGCAGTATGTCTCCTGTCGGGGGACCTAGGAGGCAAATAGGCCGAAAGTGTGGGGTCCTCAACCCTTGGCAATGGTGGGGGTGGTGGGGAAGAATGCGGGGCATCCGGGTCATCTTGGGTGGCGTGGGTAGATAAGGGAGACAATGGCGGACGAGAAGGGTCACCACGCTGACCCTCACTCACAGCCTCATCCTCACCAAGTAGTTTTGCTTGTTCCCTAGCTGCCGCGGCCGCCTTCTCAAGTATTTTCTGCTTATACAAATGTAGCTTGAAAGGCGATTTACCTGGGGAAGGGCTTGGCGTCGTGTCACTTAAGCGAAATTTGGTGAGTGACCTTGAACTCTCCCACTCGCTCACTCTCTCAAGTTCACTGTCTTTAGGTAAACCAGCTTCCTCAACAACTGGTACATCACCTTCATCACTCTCATCACTGTCATGTTCTCTCGCAAATCCCAGGAATTGCTCCTCTTTATCACTCTCATGGCCATAATCACTCGACTTATAATTACTGGAGTCGTCACTGACTTCATCATCAACATTATGCTTGGCATCAGCTCGCTCATAAAGTCTCAATGTCGTCTCAATACCTCCGGGAGATAACACATTTAGGCGATGGCGTCGGGGTAAGGCGCGACGAACAAGCAAGGGCGTCGTAGGAAGCACGGTATCGGACACAGCGGAATCACTATTTGGCGTACTGTCCATGATGGCGTCGGGGTAGATACTGTTGCTGTGGCGGAGTTTACGCCTGGTGGCGCCACCTACCGTCCCACGATACCGAAAATGTACGCGCGGCATTCGAAAGCACGCATGCAAGCAATGGGCGTTCAAGAGCCCTTCCGGGTTGCGCGGGCCGAGGTTGTTATGGGCGTTCAAGAGCCCATCCGGGTTGGAGGGGTTAAAATCACCGACTGGCAATCTTGTAACTGACCCACGAGGTAAAGCTAACCTTCTTGCGGATATTTTCTCCACCAACTCAACCTTAGATGAAATAAATCAAGATGTCCCTGTACTTAATTTTAATTCGCCTGAAATTCCCTCACTTAAGATCCACATCCATCCAGTTCCTAAAAAAGGTGCCTCTTCAGATCCATCAAACTACAGACCAATAGCTATAACTTCCACTCTTGGTAAAGTCTTTGAAATTATATTAAATAATCACATAATTAAGCATCTTGAGAATAATAAATTAATCAGTGATAGGCAATATGGTTTTAGACGATGTCGATCAACTGCAGACATTCTTTGCCTTCTTACGCATCAAATCAACCAAGCTACAGACCAACATGGTGAAACACATACAATAGCACTGGATATATCAAAGGCATTTGATAGAGTCTGGCATCAATCCTTATTGTCGAAGATGTCACACTACGGCCTTGCATCATTAGTTCCACTAATTTCTTCTTATCTTCATAACAGAAAAATACATGTAATGGTAGATGGCCTTTATTCTCAATTTCACTCAATAAATGTTGGTGTTCCCCAGTGATCAGTTTTGGCCCCAACTCTGTTCATCATTCATATCAATGATCTCATATCTACCACTCATAATCCAATACATTCCTACGCAGATGGCTCAACACTCCACAGTTCCTTCACATTTACCAATTCTTTCACCCAACGATCTTATAAATTCAAAAATAAACACTGCAATTTCTCTGAACCAGGACCTTTCTAGAATTAATGAATGGGGACAAAAGAATCTAGTTTCCTTTAATGCACAGAAAACCAAGTACATTCAATTTTCTAACCGACAGAATCTCACTGACTCCCATATATTTTTTAATGATGTAAATATTCCCACTTCCCCTAGTATTGACATTCTCGGTGTAACATTAACTACTAACTTGAGCTGTACACATTATGTTAGAAGCATTGCTAAGAATGCCTCTAAAAAACTGGGACTCCTGTACAGAGTTCGAGAATTCTTCACTGACGAGCAGTTGGCCGTAATATATAAAAGTCATGTGCGTTCTCAGATGGATTACTGTTCACCTATGTGGGGTGGAAGTGGAGTGGTTGCATTGAGGCAGTTGGACGAAATTCAAAATAAAGCTATTAGATTAATCAATAACCCTGCAATCACACAGGACCTTCCTACATTATCCATACGAAGAAACGTTGCATCCCTTGCATTATTCTACAGATATTTTCACAGCAATTGTTCCGAGGAACTTGCTTCAATTGTGCCGCCTCTCCACTGTTACGACCGGCACTACGAAATAAACAAGGGCACTCAATATTGGACTAGATGATAGGCTATATCTGCAACAACTGTACGCTAATTCCAAATCCTCGAACTATTTCGCCGGCGAACAAAACACTCAAACCCTCCAGAGTTAATCTCCTGGATAACGGGGTATCAATTAACTGGGATTTAAGTGCACTTCAAGGCTTACCGATGACGGCAAAGCCTACTCACAACAGGAGTACTTTACGTTAATAAAATGCTCTTAAGTAATAACAATGCTTGAATAAACTATAACAAGATTAAATATAGGAGTATATGCCTACGTTAACTTTAGTGTGAGTCTGTACTCAACACTAAACTCTACAATGCTCTATGAAAGCACTGGAAGTCTACTCCTACAGCAATCAGGTATGGAATCTTCTGAAAAGGTCTGATGCTCTAAGATGCTCGTTAATATAGAACAGAAATAATGCAGGGGCAGGACACCAAAGCGTGTATCTTAAATACACCAATAAGTAGGATACATATATACAAGGGAGTGCAACAACTCTGTGACAGCACTAATAATAACCACTCAGGAACAGTACTTCCGTATCCAACGTAATAGCCAAACAGGGTTGTGCACTATGCATCAACCTTGGCTAAAATAAAACGTGAATAATTCCTAAAGCATACACAATTCAAGTTAATAAGCATAATGTTGTCTTTCTCACTAATAAAGTCTAGCAGTGGCATAAAAAGGTACTAAGAAGCTAGGCCGAGCGCAAGCATGCTCGTAGCCTACTGTCTCCCCTTGAACAGATTTCCCTTATGTTACGTTAAGTGACTTGGAGGCTCTCTTGGTAAGTACAGATCTCTAGTATCTGGTCTAGCCCTGGCGCTCCCCAAAGGTCAACAAAATGAGGTAGCAATCATACAGGTGAGAGTAGGCAAAAGCCGTTCACTTGTATACTGCTACACTCGCAAAGGAAAATGTGCACAAGGGTTACAGGCTAGCTAGCTTCGTCGATGTTGTACAGGCTCTGACTTGCCACATACATAACTCAGACAACGACCAAAGATACCTTCCACTGTCTAGCATTATATAATAAGAGAGAACAGCCCAATAATTAGAAGCACCCCAACACTATGGTACCATTTGACTATGACTCTAATTATCCCTAAAACTAGTGCAAACATATATGGAGAGCTGGTGCTGGTAATACGACTGGCCGACTATGGAAGCCGTATGCAGAACCAGAAGGGATAAGTAATTGAATAAAGAGAGAAGTATGAAACCGAAGAAGTTCAGAGAGAGAGATAGTAGTATAGAGGGTTATATGGGGGACAGAATTGCAAGGGACATGTAGGACCTAGCACACCAAGCATAGCTCTGAGGAAGGTAGCTCCTCGGGACCCCTAGGATCACACACAAAGGCATGGTGGTCAGCCAATCACAGGCCGCTACATCACCAGGCAGCAGGGCTGCAGAAGGCGCCAGGAACCACCAGCCAATCAAAACCGAGAGAAAGGACCACGCGGGCGGGAACCTTCAGGAGGGAGAAGGAAGAGCAACACTCACCTCCCCCACCCTGCTCGCTCGCTCTCTCTCTCTCCTTCACTACAATGCATCCTATATTCTAGCAAAGATATAAAATACTTCCAAGTGTCACAGACAAGAATAAAGACCACTGATCTGTCTGTGACAACATGTACTCTATGAAAGAAAGAACATCGTTCTACGATTATTGTAGCCCATATCACTGCCCTGGCGAGCGCTAGCGAGTCACGAGCGCATTCTGGCAAGCTGGCCAGCGTAATACCACATCTTTCCCCGTAGAACTAGGGCAGCTGAGAGCGCCCATGAATTTACACTTTCTCCTCCACAATGCAGAACTTCTGCTTATCAGAATTCATTTATCCCCAGAGCTACTACTCTTTGGAATTCACTTCCCTCGAATTGCTTTCCACAAACTTACAATCTACAAATATTTAAATCCAGTTGTTACAAACATTTTAGGAATGGAGGATGCCTTTAGGCACATGGACCTTTTTGTTTTATCTGTATTTTTCCTTCCTCCGTTCATTGTCTCTTAAAAAAAAGAAAAAAAGAAAAGAAAAGGAGGGGTTTCATGATTATCATTAGGCTCCAGATTTGCCATAAATGTGTCAGACAGATCTACTACAGTCTTCACATCAGGCACAGTTGGAGCATCATTCACTACTCTTTCATCCCTTTCATCTACTTTCACAGTTGGTACATTTATGTCAGAGGGAACTGCTACTTGTGCCATAGATCGAGTGACAGCACACATGGCGAAAACCTTCAGCATCTCCTTCTCCAGCTCACCAGTCAGCGGCTTGTCAACAGGGGAAAGTGACAAAACTGGGTCGGGTCGGACCCTCTCACCAGCCACATAATTCCCCAAAAGGAGTGTTACCCTGGGCACAGGGATATCCTGAGGCGAGGAGAAGAAGAAGACGGCCGTAGTGTTCAGACGTGCTGGTCTCTTGTGCATTACATTTTCTTAATTCAAGAGCTATTGCTCAGGTGGGCCATCGGGCTTGCCAGCTGGCTTTCCTGGTTAGAGTCAGTGGGACCGTGGTGGGTAGTGCTAGGGGATAAGTGTGTGTAGTGGGGGTGGTGAGGAGGATGTGGCGGGCCTGGCGGCCATGGACGATCAGTCGTCTGGTGGCCTGAAGCGGAGTCTGGTCCTTGATGAGGTCACTGATGGCCCTCCCGGGCCTCTCAATGATGGGGCCAAGGTGCAGAGGAAGTTGTCGGTGGATGGGGTGCCCGGTGTGCCGGTGGCCCTGGCCCAGGGGGCCGTGGGGGGATCGGTAGGGGTGCCGGATGGATCGGACGATGCTGACTTGGTAACGTACATTATTCATTCTGTTCCTCGGCGGCGTGTCTTTGACAATTCTGCCAGGGTTACGGCGGCTGTGGGGGACGCTCCATTTGGTGAGTATGTGCGGCCACACGGCATCAAGGTACTGGGTAGGGGTGAGGCCCTGTGTGTCTCTCTTCCCCGTGGGGTTATTGGTAAGGGGATTAGGCCTCTAGAGGAGTTGACTAGTTTCGGGGGCTGGACGGTGGTGTGCCGGGAGTCCATTTCCCCGGGGGATGGCAGGTATTCCTGGGGGAAGATTGGCCCTGTTGACCCTGTCATTTCTGAGAGTGCCATCATGGGGTCCCTTAGGGTCCTGTCTGATGATCATTGGGTTGCGTCAGCGGCCCTGGAGGAGGTCACGCGGCTCTCTAAACGCGTGGAGTGGGATGGTGGAGGCGAGGGGGGTGGGTCGGGTTCTCCCTCGGTGAGTTCAGGGGTGGTCCGCTTGCGTTTTCGGGGTTGCTTGCCTTCCAGGGTTGTCTTAGGCTCGGTGTGCTATCCAGTTTCGAGGTACTCTTTTAGGCTGCTCCGGTGTTTCACCTGCCATTTTTTTAGTCATGGTTCGATCATCTGTCGGAATAAGGTGCGCTGTCGGAACTGAAGTGGGTTTCATCCTATGGCGTCGGGTGACCACTCGTGCCCTAATTCCCCTAGTTGTTATTTTTGTGGTGGTGGACATCGGGTGACCTCCCGCTCCTGCCCCGTTTTCTTGAAGGCTCTAGAAATCCATGAGGACTACAAACAGGATAAGTTTGGCCAGCCTGATCTCAACCGGAAGGTTCGGGAACTTAATCCTACCCAGCGTCGGTCTCCTCCGCGTTTAGGATCGTCTCCGATTGTAAGTGGCTCTGCTGGCCCGCGTCTCCCGCCGAGGTCGGCGGCGGCGGGTGACCGGCTGTATGCTTCGGTGGTCACGGGCAACAGGTTTGAGGTGTTAGGGGATCAGGCGGATGACCTGGATGTGATTCAGCCACATGGTGTTGGCGTAGGAGTAATGGGCGAGGTGGTTCGGCGTGAGGTTCGGGTCTCAGAGGGGGCCTCCTCTGACGCTGAAGTGGTCCTTCATCGTCCATCGTCCCCGAGGCCTCTGCGCCGTCGTAGTGGTCCTCGGCCTCGGCACAGGTTGTCGGATACCTCTCCTCCCAGGGCTCCGCCGCCAATCCCCCAGATGCTCCCTCCCCCTTGCCCGAATAATATTTCTGCCTCTCCCCGGCCTACCTCTGGTCCTTTAGCGTCTAGTGCTGGTAGTCCGACGGTGAAGCAGCAGTCTGCCCCTCCCCCCCCTGTAACTGATACATTTGGCTCGTTGGTGGCGGATTTCTGGGAGTGCATAGTGTCAGGCCGTACTCTCAAGGAAGTTTGTCTCGCATTGATACCCAGACTGTTGGCTCTGCTGGTGTCCCGTTAAGGTTGCCCAGGTTATCTGAGAAGTTTCTTTTGTGGAATGCTCGGTCAGTTCACCGTAAGACTCAGGATTTACGATTGTTGGTGGAACGTGAAGCCCCTATAGTGGTAGGGCTGTGCGAAACTTGGCTTTCTTCTACGTTACATTTCTGGATCCATCATTTTCATGTGTATCGGGCGGATTTGGACTTTAGGGGTGGTGGTTTGGCTATAGCAGTGAGTGATACGGTTCCAAGCAAGTTGTTCGGTTTGCACCGGTTTGATGGTGGGGACCTGGAAGTTCTGGCGGTGAGCGTGGCCTTACGGAAGGGGTGGGCTACTGTGTTCATCTGTTATAACCCTTGTCGGAATATTGCTCTGCCGGAATTCCAACATTATTTTAATCAATTGCCGTCGCCCTGTCTGGTGATGGGGGACTTTAATGCGCGTCACCCGTACTGGGATCCGTTGGTTTTCAGGGCATCTCGGAACCGTACTGGTACCTCGCTTTTTAATGCGTTATTGGATAGCCCTTCCTTTGACCTTTTAACCCCTCCTGGTCTCCCTACCCGCGTCGATCCACATACCGCGTCCTCCTCCACCTTAGATCTCTGCTTGGGTAATGACCTGTTTTTAGGTGCTAGGGTTACCACGGGTCCATACATGGGGAGTGATCATCTGCCAGTCTTGCTTGATGTCTTTGGGTTTTCCTCTCCTGCCCCTCCGCGTTCCCGCCCGAGGTGGAGGTTCAGTGCTGAGGGATGGGGACAGTTCCAATGTGGCCTCCACTTGGATCCTCCCTCTCTCGCAGAGTCGGTGGGCTCGGGCGCTGAGGCCATTTCGAGGGCGTTAACTGCTGCGGCCGGTGGGGCCTTTTGGATGACGGGCCGGCCCCCTACGGACAGGCCAACTGTTCCTTGGTGGACCGAGGAATGTGCGGTCGCGGTACGGGTTCGTCATCGGGCTTGGTCTGTCTGGCGCCGTCATCCCTGTGTGGAGTTCAAGCGGGAGGCACGGAGGGTGGATGCCCGGTGCAAACGCACTCTCTTGAAGGCGAAGCGTGGGTCTTGGGCTGCCTTCTGTCCTACGTTGAGGTTTGCCAGCTCCAGCAAGAGGGCGTGGCGTTTTGTTAGGCAGATGACTGGCCAGAGGGTGGACACTTCTTTCCCTCTTACTGTTGGCGGTCGGCTAGTCGGCGATGCGCAGGAGCAGGCGGATTGTTTGGCGGATCACTATCGGGTGCTGTTTGCGGCCCCACCGCAACTACCGGATGTGGATCGGCTGGAGTCAGTAATTTCGTACCATCTTGAATCTCCTGATCCTGACGGCCTTTCCGATCCGCTGACCGCCCATGAATTGCACCGCACTTTGGAATCACTCCCCAAGGGTAAGGCTGTGGGTCACGATGATGTGGCATATGAGATGCTTGCCCATCTTCCGCGGGAGGGGTTTGATGTGTTGCTGGACTTCTATAACAGGAGCTGGTCTACTGGTACATATCCGGCTCTGTGGTAGTCGGCCCTCCTCCTTCCGTTCCCTAAACCGGGTAAGGATCCCTCTTTACCATCTTCACGTAGGCCCATCTGCTTGTTATCGGTGGTGGGTAAGGTGATGGAGAAGATGGTTTCACAGAGGCTCACTTGGTGGCTGGAGACTAAGGCACTCCTTCCTGATGTTCTTCATTGTGTCCGCCCGGCTAGGGGTACAGTGGATGTGCTCCTCCAGCTGGAATATCACATCCAGGATGCATATCGGAACAAGAAGGTGCTCCTCGTGGCGTTCATCGATGTTGCGAGTGCCTTTGATTCGGTTTCCCATGCCGGGGTCCTATACAAATTGGGTATGCTTGGTGTTCGTGGGAAGGTTTTATCGTGGCTCTGCAGCTACTTGCTTGAGAGGTCCCTTTCAGTGGCGGTCGGTACATCTACGTCGCGGCCTTTCCCTGTCCATCGTGGGGTGATTCAGGGGTCGATCTTGGGACCACTGTTCCTGAATGCCATGTTGTCTGATGTCCCTAGGTCCTGTAATGCTACGACGATGGTATATGCCGACGATCTTGCCATCGTCTGCTCAGTGGACACGCTCTTACAGGCCCAGACTGCTCTGCAATTGGCGGTTGATGAGCTCTATGAGTGGGCGAGGGAATGGGGCCTACGACTCAATGCCCAAAAGAGCGCTCTCATGTGCTTCACCTTGAAGACTAAACTCCCGGGTCTGCCTACGATTTCGTTGGGGGGTGAGCCTCTCACGTATCGTACGTCACACACCTTCTTAGGTCTGCGTTGGGATGGGCCGGTATTGACTTGGAGGAATCATGTGGACTACCTGCGATCGTCTTGCATGAAGCGGCTGGGTATAATGAAGTGTATAGCCGGGTCCAAGTGGGGGACATCTCAGGATGATCTGCTGTGTTTTTATGAGTCTTTCATCAAGAGTAAGGTGGCTTATGGTAGTGCAGTGTATGGCTCGGCTTCGTCGTCAGTTCTTAGCCGCTTGGACCCTGTTCATAACACGGCCCTCAGGGTGGCGCTGGGGGCTTTTTGTTCCTCCCCTACCGTGTCCCTCCTAGCGGAAACTGGGACGTTGCCTCTGTCCTGGTCTCGGGGTGTTGACGGATTGTAGGTGGGCGGGGCGAGTTGCTACGCTTCCTGGGAATCACCCGTTGTCGGGCCTGCATGCTTCGTCAGGGGTCTCCAGGAATGCACCATCGTGGCCTGTGAAACGGCGTCAGCCTTTCCTGGTGAGGAGCCTCCTCCACTATCGACGGACAGCTGTGGACCCTCCCTCTCCCTCCCCGACCCCCTCTATGTCTCCGGTCCCGCCGTGGGTTGATCTCACTCCTCGCGTCCGGGTTACCTTCCATGAAGGTTACCGGACGTCGACGGGTGCTGGACTTGCCCGGGCCTATTTTGCTGAGCTGGTGGGGTCGTGTTATCAGGGGCACTTCGGTGTCTTCACGGATGGTTCCTGCGTTCCTCAGGCCTCCTCGTCCGCGGCTGTCTACTACGAGGACCTCTCCGTCTGCCAGACCTGGAGGTTGTCAGGGCACCATCCCATCATAGCGGCGGAACTGTTTGCCATTCTTAGAGCCCAGGAGTTTGTGCGGTGTCATATTCGGCCTCAACGGGTCGTCTTGTACTCGGATTCCCAAGCCTCCCTCCATCTGCTCCTTGCGGCCCGCCCGGCTACATATCCTCGTCTTGTCTTCGCCATCCAGGAGTTGCTGGTTCACTTTTTTGGTCAACCGTGGGAAGTGGTCTTCCAGTGGGTTCCTGCACACTCGGGCATTCGTGGCAACACGGTGGCTGATGCTGCGGCGAGGCTGGCGCACGCTTCGGTAGAGGTTGAGTCGGTTGACATGGATACGAGGACACATGCCCGGATTGTCGGGCGGGCTAGTCGCGGACTTTGGGACAGGGAGCTACGGGTGCTGTTGCTACAGACGACCATGGGGAGATACCGATGGGATTCGTGCCTCCAGCCTTGGAGTCGACACCCCCTGCGGAAGCTCGATGTCTCGCTGGCCAGGCTGCGTATTGGACACACTGCGCTGTCAGCACACCTGTTCCGACTCCGCATGATACGGTGCCCGGACTGTCGCTGGTGTGGACAGCCCGAAACCCCTGAGCATCTGGTGGAGGTGTGTCCGCGGTTCTATAGTCACAGGGTCAAACTTAGGGACTCGGTTCGCCGTTTGTCGTCTCGGGGGTTCAGCTTAGGGCTCTTGTTAGGCCACGGTGTCCAGGATGCAGATGTGTGTTCTCAGCTCTCTCGTGCCTTATGTGTCTTCCTCTTGGCGACACATGTTGCCGACATAGTTTAATGTCCCACTGACGGTTAGTCTTCTAGGGCCAAGCAGGTGGCATCCACCCGAAGGCCCTTTAATAATAACAATAACAATAACAATATCCTGAGGCCTACACAAGGCTATACAGGCTTCACCCTTCAGCAAATCATACTCAATCTCTCCATTCACTAAGTAAGCAGGAAATTGGCCTCCAGCACCTCTCATTTATAACTGGTTCGCCAGTTTGGCATTCAGCATAAGGATTCACCATGAGGGTGCTAGAAGAACCAGTATCTCTCAAAATGTTCACTTCATGTACACAACCATTCAGTTTCACATTTCCAGATGAAATAAAGGGACGGTAACTGTCCTGGACTGATGGGGATATTACTACTGGCTTAACCCTTCCAGGTTGCACCACACACGCTACTACACCATTTCCTGTCGGGTTTACGTTAGTAGCTGGGTACTCCTGCAGTCGGGAGTCCTGCATCAAAGACACATTTGGGTGGTTTTTGTTATCTGGAGAGTCAGAAACTGCGGCTACTATCGGCCCTGATCTCTTGGCTCTCTCCTTGGCCCAACATTGATAAGCTAAGTGACCTCTCTTGCCACAATAAGTACACACCTTCTGGGATACATTCCCCTTATAAGCATGATTAGTATTAGTTTGGGCCCCACCTCTGTTACCATTACCAGGAGTCACATTCTTAGTTAGGGGAGCATTTTAGTTTGGCTAGCATGGGAAGACGTTACAGGCTTTTGCGAGTGACTGGATTTGTTAGATTTGTGATTGGAGAACTTAGAACTATCATAGGGTTTTTTCCCACGGAATTTGTTGTTTAGTACATAGGTATCAGCCATGTCTGCAGCTACGGCAAGATTATCTACTTTTTCCCCTCTCAAATGATAGGCTACAGATGAATCTATTTTCCATAGGACATTCTCAAGCAAGATTAACTCTTTCAGACCCTTGAAATAAGTGACATCTTTACTCTTGATCCAATTATCTAAGGTTTTGATCATAGTCCTGGCAAACACCATATGGGTGTCTTCAAATTTCTTATGGGTTTTTCTGAAAGTTTGCTTATAAGCTTCAAGCTGTAATTGGTAAGTTTTTTAAGATAGCTGCTTTGAGACTGTCATAGTCTTGCCGAACCTCAGGCATTTAATAAAAAAAACAAGTTATCTGTTACGTATCTGGATTCAAAAGTGGTTAACTTAATAAAACTAGATCGAACAAAATATAAAAAGGTATCGGACAGTTGAAGGTCAATAGAACTTAAAATGTTAAAGTTGTATGTTGTTACTTTCTTTCCTTTTAGGTGTTTGGACTATTTATCCTTTATACTCTGATACACTACAATTATGATTAATCTTGAAACTATTTCACGTCATTTCATTTCATTAAACATTTCATTGTTTAATATTCAGTAGGCTACTAATTACGAATAGAGTAAAACTTGGTATGAAAGTGAGGACTTTTAAGTACTCATGATTATCATTAAAATATACAAATTATTAAGATATTTTTATATATAATAAATTTAGCTCGTTAATTAACCCTTTAAAGATTATGCTTCACTCTTTCTCTTATCTCGTTATTCTCTTAATCTATAATTATTATCTTTTTAGCATATCTTATTTATTCTTATTACTGCAAGACATTTACTTAATCGATATAATAGATGGTGAGGGAATATAACAGTCACATAAAATGGAATTGTATTTATAAACAGAAATAACGTATTTTACAATTAAACAAAATAATACGAAATTAATTAAAATAATAGTTAACTCTTTTACGCACATATGACGCAGAGGTTGCCAGATTAACAAAAAGAAATAGAGTTATCTCACTGTTATAATTACCTCTCCAAAATTAGTTTTCTGCCCACAGCTAACTCAAAGACAACTGCAGAGGTTGAAGTAACTAAACTAAAGGTTTCTAAATACCCCTGATGGTAACAAAGGCTTTAAATTATCCCTAATAGGCTCAGAATCGCGTCATAAGCGTGAAAGGGTTAATATCTCAGGATCGTTTTGTATTCGTTCTACTTTCACTTTAATTATCAAATATGGTTATAGCTCAGTAGGCATAAGTCACAATATAAATTAGACGACTTCTTATAACAATGCTTAAACACTAAGAAAACTATAGTATTATCTCAAATCATTAAAGCAACTTTAGTACCATGTCAGCCATATAAATTAGTTACTATATCTAATATCCAATCACAAAATTATATCTAATCACAAATGTTATTTCCAATCACAAAATCCTTAAATCAAAATGAGGCTAAGTATTTCCGACATACCTCTGGTCACGAGTTCACTCACGAACTATCGAGTAGTGGTACAAGGCACGCACTAAAATAAAATAACCCTACTAAACAAGCCTGTTAAGTCTGTCTCTTCTCCCATGCTGCTGCTCTCCACCAAAATAGGAATGTAACTGATTTGAACCCTCAAATATCAGGCTATTTATAACCTTCCCTATCCACGCTAGTCCAATCAGGAGTCCCGTAGGCCAGGATACACCTGCCGCTTCCAATCAGATTACAGACAGGTTGCGTGGGCCAACCACAGGAGAGGACAGATGTGTAGTCCAATCACAGGTGCTCGCAGGTATTGGGGGTCGGGGGGGGGGAGGGGGGGGGGGGGCTGCTCCCTACGTCATTGCCCCCCGGTATGTACAGGTGCCGGGAGTCACGTACACAGCTTGAGACAGAGAATTTGGCACGAACCAGCATGGCCGCTCTCTCTCTCTTGTCATGTACGCAGGTGTTGGCAGGTAGAAAGAAAGAGAGAAGGCTCCACGCGAGGCAGTACAGGCACGGACCACATCTTGTTGTCTGTCACGTAACACATCTTGGTAGCTCCAGATGCAATAACCAATATACAATGAATGAATATTAAATCACTACCGGTATGTAAATTTCTACCCCTTTTTTCTCATTTCTCATCCTTCAGCATTACTTAACCCAAAAACGGCGACCGTCCTCAATAGAGGTTTTTCTGGTGCACTGTGACCATCCTCAATAGATCCATAGCATAAAAAACCCTTAGGGAAACACCCCAGTGGCACTCAAAACAATGAAATTTGTGATTAGGTGAGATAATTTGCCTCCTTTACTTTCTACCACTCCTACATATGTGTACCCCCCTCCCCTTCCCCTCCTTTCCTCAATTATCATCTATTTTTCCTCTTATTCCCCCTTTGATCGGGTAATATTTGGCGCAAATTTCCCCCTCCCGGTCTCTTTAACACGGCTGAGTCAGCTAGAGATCCTTGCAACACAGAAACTTCTACTCAGACCCATCAGTGCCGCTCTACAGATCAGAGAGGGTGGTTTTACGTCCCCCCAACTCTCGCCTCATGATATGACCTTGTGGCAATAATACGTCTTTTTTACCCTCCAAATGCTATTCCCACTTCTGCCCGTGTCGTGTATGATAATTTATCGTATCAATTCTTCACAGAAACACCAACAAATACTCTTTAGCTTTCTTTATGTTCCCGTGACGATGAGTTGAATATTACAAATAAAACACAAACTTGTATATTCACTGCACTGCCAAGGGCAAATGAAAAAAGCTACAAAGGAATGTATTATACATCTTTAAAGTATTTATATCATACACCATCTTAATAGTAAATATGCCAAATCATGTAAAACTGCAATGCAATGACTTGTATGAGTTTTGTCAGTTTTAACCCATTTTCCATGTAAATCAAATATTTAGCGATAACGCTAAATGCTGTATGATGGTGCATGGGGTTAATACTTCATGAAAACACCAAAAAATCCTCTGTAGCACATACCTTCTTTCCGTGATGATGAGCTTCAAATTAAGTTTCGCTGGTTTCTTTCAATATTCAACTCAATGCCTTGGTAATATGAAGATCCATTTAGTGAAGTTTTTGGAGTATGTTTGAAGTATTGATACCATGTTTCATAATACATGTCTTAGTTATTTTTCTTATCCTCATCTTATTAAAAAATTAAAACGAGGTTGAACATGTCAAAAAATGCCAAAAAGCTGGCTGTAAGGGCCCAATACTGCAAAACAGTACCCTAAAAAGCCTATGTGTATTTAATCGTTTTACTTAGAATTACTTGATCTTTCATCTCTGGAAGTATCTGACAAAACTCGCGGGAAACCCTGTATTTGTACAATCAGTTTCGGCCTACTACATTAAGCACCTTTTTATCTAAAAATCATGTCTTCTGAAATAGTGGATAAGCGAATTTTATGGATAAACGAGGGTTCCTCGACATAGAGCTAAATATGAGCACATACGGTAAAATATACTGTTATCAATGCATTTAAAAACATTTTCAGGTGATTTTAACTTCAATTTATCATCTAATTCAAGCTTTGTACACTTCAAGGGGTTAAAATTGATGCAAAATAGGGATAGCAACAACTTTGGTTAACTGAAGTTTTTGAATAATTGAACTTTGGTTAAATGGGGGGTAACTGTACCATCATGTTCCCAATCTCTCTCTCTCATTATCTTTACCGTAATGTATGTTTTCCTTGCCTCTAGTACCATAATTTATATTCCCAATAGCGTCTTTATTGCTTCCCCCATTTCTCTCTGAAGGATGTATACTGAAATACATAATTTTCCATTGGAGGTGCATGATTTTAGGCATGGTGCGTCACCCAATTCATACTGTTCCGACCATTGAGGGGAAACGTGACACGCATCACAAAATTCCAACATTGTTGGACTGCTGGATGCCCCATACTCTTATACTCAGGGAGAACAGATGAAGTGTTGTAGGCAGTGCCCCCTGATTTGTCGCATCGTGTGAACGGGGCTCAACCCAATCAGTGCAGGCAATTTTCCGCTATGATAGGGCTAATTCGGACACTCTTGACTGCTTAAGAAAGTGCCTGAATGAAATTAAATGATTGCAGCAAAAACTAGAAGGAAAGAGCTTTCACATGACACCAGAACAAGCTCTCTAGCTAGCGGATTTCACCCGCAGCGTTACTACAGACATTGGCAATATTCGCTAATAATTAGCAATGTTCCGCTACATTTGCCTTTGACAACACTGAATATATCTCGCGACAGCACCTCACAGAGCCTCAGTACCTCGGCAGACTTGCTGCAGAGCGGACGGGGGCCTGCCACGCTCATGATCACTCATGCTCGTCTCAACAGGCTTTAACCCTCGTCTAGCGGGGGGTTTTGGGCTATTTTGGGCATATTCTGGTCAGATCCTGAATGATCAATCAAGTATCTGCATGAAAAGAAATGTATTCAGCAAAAAACTAGGCGCTACAAGCTTCAAAATGAGACCAGAACGAGCTACGTAGCACTCGTCGTTTTGATGCAGTGGTACCACCAACATGGGAGTTTAGCGTATAGCGGCATATTTTTTCCGGCTACGCTCACTACTGGCTACACTGCCGGCCTCTCGAGAACAGAGGGAGCGTGAGTCAGTGGGCGGCGGTAAGCCCTGGGTGTCGGCCGTGTGGCCTGCTGTGCTCCCGGCCATTTGCACTCGATTTTAACCCTTTAAAAGCCTTAATAATGCTCCTAACTTGCTGCTTTTTAGATACGGACTTAAGTCGGGCCCCGCTCTTTAAGTGTTAATGGGCAAATAATTCCAGAATATTTCCAGGACATACTAGTAAGATCCCTGCAGCAAAAGGGTTAAGGAACCTCTGGTTCGATGATGAGAATCCTTTTCAGAGAATCGAAGCAGGAGTTACAGTAAGTGATGGAAGATGGAAGAACTAAACAGAACCACTATATAAAGTTATGATTCATAATTATGTGCAACCATATAAATATAAGGTGAGGTGATAAGGACAAATAGATAATAAAAATACGTTGGTCAGGTTGTAAAGCAATCCAAATCGTGATAAAGCAAAATATACGCATGGGATGGAGTACTCCTGAAAACAGATTTATTCTTTGACAACCTTTGTTTATAGAGAAACTGTACATTTAATGTATCCTCCCAGTACTCGTAGATGGACCAGAAACCTGTAGCATAACAAAACCTATAGAATGTTTACTTAGAAGTGCTCGAAGAAGAATGAAGAAGACAATGTCAGGCATAACCAAGTAGGCATGTCTAGTTTTGCACATAATTGTGTTAACATGACACTATCTTACCTATGTGGTTAATGGTTCCCTATTATTTATACTACACATAATATAAATAATTGTAGTAACACACGTATGGACCGATCAGCGGCGAAGTTTTAAGGCAAATGAAGAGAAGAAATTTGCTGGAATCAGAGGCGATGTTGCAAAGCTAGGGGATATGAACCCACCAGCCACTCAGCATGCTCCGATTACCATTAGGGGAACCAGGAGAGCTAAGCCAACTCAAGCTGATTTACAGACCACCTACGCGTGCGCTGATTGGTCAGTCGTGAATCCTTTATCCTATACATAACTCCCAACCGCATATATCCCGATGAAAATGGTTGTATTGTCCACAAGATCTCTGTTACCAAAAACATCAAGGAAATAATAATAAACTACTGCCGGGATATCATTATGACGAGGGGAAAGATGAAATAAGTAGAGATAAAGATCAAAGAAGCCAAGCGGAAGCAGAAAGTACAGGCCGCCTGTATCAGCCAATCATAGTGCTCCCTGATGTGACAACCGGGCATATTAGAAACAAAAAACAAAATACAGTAAACGTAAGTCTTACTACTGTATGTACCCAATAAGACCCTATTAACATATCCACCTATATTAATAAATGCCTTAATGGAAAGAGCCATTTACAACCTACAAATCGTTCAAAATAAATCACTAAGATTCATAAACAATATAAGGTACCCATATAATTATGACTACCAATGAAACTTTTCATGAACGCTCATATTTTAGTGTTATCAATGTATTACTTCACAAACAAGAAACAAATATATAGCCCAACTAAGTATACTGTATATACAGTATATACACACATATATATATATATATATATATATATATATATATATATATATATTGTCACAATGACCAGGGTTTTTTATGAGTAGCTAGACTCGACTGGCGCCAGATTTATTAAAGCAGCTGTGCCAAGTTTATTAGAAAGACCTGGTATAGTGAGTTTCACTCCGATACCCTTCCAATTACACATGACTAGTTTTGCCGTACCTCTAAGCATTTTTGTCTCAATTAACATTTGTGTAGAATGAGCCAATAGAGTGTTACTAGTTTCGTATATGATGTTTTTTTAGTGGCAATTTCACAATTTGCAAGCTAGCGGTGGCTAGGTAAGGCGAGGAAGGAATGTTGCCCCAGTCTCGCGGGGGGGGGGGGGGGGAGGTGATGTTGCTAAGCAACACGAGTTTAATTAATTATGTGATCATTGCAAGTTCAGTTGTGTTACAATATTAAGATGTAATTTATTTTATCTGCCACGCTGTTTTAGTCAATATGTTAACACAGGAATATGTTAGTATAAGTTAAGGCCGCGTCATACAGAACTCGAATCCACCAGAACCCACCGGAATGAATTCAAAAATTCAAATTTTAGCCACTTCTTCCCCATTCTGGTCTATTCTTGTATGTGTTCTGGTAAGATTCTTGTCTATTCTTGTGTTTCGAGTGATGTTCTAGTCGTCACTCGATTGATCGAGTGAGTGAGCAAAATGTTAGTGCATGCGTTAACTTTCTATGATTTATCGAGTGAAAAAACCGTTAAAAATTATCGAGTTACATTCTAGTCGTATCCTGGTCGCATTAGAGTCGCATTCTACCTATTCTGGTCATGTTCTGATGTAATTTTTATAGTCGATGCCGACTCGAATTACTTGAATGTAACTCGATGCCACTCGATAATGACCGGAAGTCAACTGGATGACAAGTTGATTATTCCACTTTAAAATTGAATGTAATGGAATGAGAGTTGAATATAACTCGAATACAACTGGATGCCGACTAGAATATGACTGGTAGATGACTGCATACTTGCTTGATGTATCGAGTGTACACTGGATGTCGACTCGAACATGACTAGAAGTACAAGAATACAAGTGGAATCCAACTAGAAGGTAACTGGAATACAACCAGAACATAACTCGACTAGGTGCGGCCCCAAATATATAACGGATTGAAAAAAAAAATAAAAAAAAATAATAAATAAAATAAAATATAAAATCGGCCCTATACGAGGCCATTGTATTTCAAGTAGTACCTGGAATCAAACTTACTCATCTAACTCTCCACACCTTAACTCCGGCTTCCCCTCAGTTGTGTCTACCAATGAAAAGTGTTCTTCCTTCACCCCAGCTGTGTGAGTTAAGGGGGTAGGGTTACTTTTTGGTCTATTTTTTATTTAGCCTATATATATTTTTTTGTTTTTACTTTCTTCGCTAGACATCCATCAAAGCTTAATAAACACACTCAATTCGAGATTCATTTGTACATTTTTCGGTAGAAAAGTGTCCCAGCCGATGACCAGTTCTTCCTAAAGTTACAGGCTCGCTATCGCTCGCCAGGAAATAAACCTATGCCTAAATGGCACGAAAGGTCTTAATATTAACAAAGAAATAGGGCAATTTTTTTTATAACCGCCAAACTAATGGAATGAACGTCATAACATCTCAAAAACTAATGGGGCTAAACATGAGGGAGAATGGGGTCCAGAAAAACCCTATCTCCACCCACCCCCCCCCCCCCCCCCCCCCTCCCCTCGTGTACGTGTATGTGTGTATGTGATTGAAAGTGCTTATGTTGCCGTGGTGAGTGCCCTGTTACTACTGGTGTGCCTGTGAACCAATCCTCCCTTTATATACTCAAAGGTTCCTCATCGAGTCACCTTCTGCCTATTCGAGTCACGTTCCACTTACGTTCGAGTTACGTTCAACTTAGTTCCACTTACGTTCGACTTAACTTCATGTAATTCTGGTCATGATATACTGACATTCCGGTCTCATTCTGGTCATTCGAGTTGCATTCGACTTGGGATCGAATAGTCTTCTTTCCACATCCGGTTTCCTTCGAGTCACTTACTGGTTAACATCGACTCATATTTGGGTTACATTCGAGTCCATCGAGTTACGTTCGAGTTACATTCTGGTCATTGACGGGTCGCATTCTACTCTGAAGTCACACTCGATTAAGGCCGCGTAATTCTCGTCAATTCCGGTGAAAAGTTCGATTCCAGTGGGTTCTGGTGGATTCGAGTTCTGTATGACGCGGCCTTTATTCTCGTGAAGTGTCTTAGTGTTATCATATTGTGTGGTGATATATTGCAACCCCCTTAGTTTGAGCTTGGCTCCTGCTAGCTACGCCAGGGCCAGGCCTCGCCATTCTCTCGTTGGCGGCCAGACTAGGTAGTTGGTGTCCTCTCTTTCTTGTGACCCATCAGTCTGCCCCTTTTGTTTGTCCTTGCTTGCATAATAGTAACGTAACGTAATTAACAGAGAATTCTAGACATTCATTTCTTCTTTTAATTATCCTTTTCCTCTGATCAGCATTTTATTATATTTCCCATTGTTTTATATTCTGTACCTCCGGTGGCTACGTCGGAATACGTGATAGGGAAGAGCTGGGAGGCTTGCCGGGGTCCTTACTAATAAGCACTGTTAATCCCATAGACAGTCCACACACACACACATCCATAACCCCTACATATTTTTCACGTGTTTGTGCTTAGGACCAGGACCAGGTAGCAACCTTGACGGTTCTGCCCCAGCAATTGTTTGTTCCCTATCTCGGGTTTCGAACTGAGGCAACGGAGTGTTTAATATTAATTAGGAATCCAGCTTCAGTCTGGACCCCCTCCCCCCCCCATAGTTAAGTGAGTGTGGGAGGTGGACTCTAAGAGTTCATTGTTGTGGGCGGTAACTCACTGGGGGGCTCAGGTTGAAGCAGGATATATTGGTGTGATATTAGAGGTGGTCAGGGCAACCTGCTTCTACTAATATCACCCCGAGGTTAGTAGTCATATTAGGACACTGCCTTGTATTGTTAGTTCATTATTATATGTATGCAATATTATTATCTGCAACTCTCTTGGGTTGAGAGTGGATTACAGTTGGCTGGCTTGCGCACGGTTTAGTACTGTCGAGGGCGCGCATAGCCTGTTATGCTCGAAGTACACCTGCACTCTTGTTTCTTTGATGTCTGCTGGTAGCCTATATGTATTTAACTATTTTGTTTATCCAACCCAGCATTGCTAATCCCGGTGTTGGTTTCGAGTTCTCGTAGCTAGTAAGTTACATGATTATTTCTGTTCTACTTATTATTCAGAATAGGAGCAGGGCAGTGTGCACCTTAAGCCCTGAGAAGAGCCTGGAAGCGTTCAAAGTGCTCTTACCTGTTACGTCGTGGTGTTGTTTGGTAGAGAGACAAGGTGCATTTCCATTAGTAATTATTTTCGTATACCGTCTCTAAGCAACTGAGGTCCAGATTCGTAACAGTGGCGACCTTGCCTAGGATAATCAGAATAGTGCCAGCAGTATTTTGATCAGAGGATTTTTTTTTAGAATAGGTGTCTTGCATTTCATATTACTATGTCTGAACAACAAGCAAGAGAGGAGGGGGAGAGTGTCATGCCGTTGCAGTGAGGAGGATGCGAGAGTGTTCCTTCGGAGTTCTCCAGAATGGGAACAGATGCAGTTGAGACTGGTGGAGGAATTGAGGTTGATAGCATCAGTGTTGGGAGTAGAGGGGTCTCTTCTTACCACGAGGGAAGCATGTCAGCAGTATATATGGCAGTATTATAATGATGTTCTAGAGGAGGCTGAGTCAACAACTGTGCCGGCAGGAGGCTATATCACACCTGCACGTTCTCCGCCACGCACACCCAGTCCTCGTAATGATAGCATTCCTCTTAATGAGAGCATAACGTCTTCCCAGTTTACATGTCCTACTGTTGTTCCTCCGTTGTAGCCTGACGTGCCCCCTGGTGTGCCCCAACTTACTCAACCCCATTTTTATCCTTTACACTCTACTCATGCCGCTGGCTGGGCGGCACAGAACCAGGTTACACCTCCCCCCCCCCCCCCTATTTATCCCAGCCGGACTTTCTACGAATCAGCCACGTTACCGTCCCGCTTATGTTCCTACACCACCCCCTACTTTTGCCCCGGTAGGGCTATCGAGTGATGCTCTAGTATAATTAGAGTTGAAGAAATTGGAAATCCAAGAGTGAGAGAGAGACAGGCAGGAGAAAAGAGAAGAGAGAGAAAGGCAGGAGAAAAGAGAAGAGAGAGAGATGCAAGAGAGGTTAGAAACACAGAGAATGACAATGGAGTTACAAAGAACCAAAGTTGAGGTAGACGGGGGTAGGTACACAAGGGGACAAGTGGGCACGGTACACAGGGAGGAATCTAGCGAGTTAAAGTTGTCTCGTAGCCTGAAGCTCGTTCCCGCTTTTGACGAGGAAAAAGTCACTGAATGGTTCCAGCGATTAGAATAGAAAGTACGGGAGTTCGAGTGGCCACGGGAACGCTGGGCGGCATTGGTGGCAAATGTTCTCAAGGGAAAAGCGCTCGAGGCATATGATAGGATGTCAGTGGAGGACTTAGCAGAGTATGATAATTTAAAGCGGGCTATCCTTAAGGCTTATGAACTCAGACCAGAAGCCTATCGCCTTAAATTTCGTAATGCAAGGAAGAAGCCTAATCATACTCATGTTGAGTTTGCTAAGTACCTCCGTGATTGTTTGTCTCGTTGACTTTTGATTGAAAATGTAACCAATTTAATGAGGCAGTTGAGCTTTTCCTGCTAAACACTTTACCAACAATGTCGACAAAGAGATTTGCCAAAAGATCCGTGAGAAGCACCCCGGCAAGCTGTCTGATGCTGCCGTGTGGGCTGACGATCGAGTGTTGGCAACCAAGGGTTTTACTGATCGTGCCAGATATGCCCCCCCCCCCCCCCCCCCCCCCTCCCCCACGACTGCACGTGACGAGAAGTTCCGAGCAGGTGGAAGTGGAGGGTACAGTAATAGTGGCCCTGGTCCCACACGTAATAATAACGGTGGAGACAAACAAAAATCACCAAATTCAGCCCGACCTGATTCCAATGTTGTTAGGTGTTATGGGTGTAAACAGACTGGACATATTAAACCAAACTGTCCCAAGGCAAAGTTTTCTGCAGTGCTTGCTAAGCCTGTGTCGTTTGTTGTTGGTATCCAAGGAGGAAGGGATGAATCTTTGTTACCGAGGTTCTAGGCAGACCGAAGGGTGAAGCATGGGGTGCCAACGGCCGTGGCACAGCCTGCCCCTGACTAAGTGTCTCAACTAGGTACCATTGCAGGTCCAGAAGCCTCGCTTGCTTGGTGCCAGGCTTTCGTTCATAAAGGTGAAGTAGAGCTATGTGGAAAGGTGTATCCAGTAAAGGTTCTTAGGGATTCAGGAGCTAAGCAGTCCATGTGTTTGAACTTGACGGGGAAGCCGATAAAATCTGACGAGTTTGTGTTATGTCGAGGTGTAAACACTGAGGCCTGTTATAGCCTCGTTCCTGTTCATCTTAGGTGTCCTGTAGTCACGGCGACGGCGAAGGTAGCGGTCGTGGACACATTACCTGTGGAGGGGATTGATTTTCTGCTTGGAGCAGATATGGCAGGGAGTAGAGTCATTCCACCTCCGGTAGTGGTGTCGGAGTAGGTACAGCCTGAGGAGAGGAACAAGGAGGCTAAGAAGCTGCCTCCCGATTTGTTTCCGGTGTGTGCGGTCACAAGATCTATGGCCCAGGTTGTACAGCCGGAGGAATTGTTTGGGGAGGAGATAGATCTGATTGAGGGGATGTACAGTCATGAATCTGCATCACCCATAGATTCGACTGATCTGCAGGGTGCCGAGGGTGTGCAGGACGAGGAGGAAGGCTCAGCAGAAAGCTCCTCACTCGTTTCGCCCGGTGCCAGAGGTGATACTGAAGGGAGCAATCGGGTCCCTATGGGAGGACCGGTTGATCCTGTATCATCGAATCAGACCGACTTAAAGGCTATACCTAATCTTACCACCGTGGCACCGGGGGAGATTGGTGAGGCACAGCAGTGATGTTTCATTGACACACTTGTTTTCTAAGGTCGGGGAGAAAATTGTTGTTGCTGGCGGGAGGGCTAGTTTTTATATGGTTCATCAGATGTTGTACAGGCGGTGGGTGCCAGATTCTAGTATGGAGTCTGTAGGGGTTGTAGAGCAGCTTGTAGTGCCCCAGAGATATAGGGAGGCACTGACTAGGCTAGCTCATGAGGCTCCCCTGGCTGGGCACCTGGGGATCCGCAAGACTACGGAGAGGGTGCAATATCAGTTTTGGTTGGCGAGTATGACCAAGGATGTTACTGCATTTATTAAGAGCTGTCACACCTGCCAGATAGTGGGCAAGCCTAATCAGAGCATTCCTGTGGCCCCTCTGATATCTATTCCGGCTGTGGATCCGCCTTTCACCAGAGTTATGATAGACATGGTTGGCCCTTTGCCTTGACCAAGGATGTTACTGCATTTATTAAGAGCTGTCACACCTGCCAGATAGTGGGCAAGCCTAATCAGAGCATTCCTGTGGCCCCTCTGATACCTATTCCGGCTGTGGATTCGCCTTTCACCAGAGTTATGATAGACATGGTTGGCCCTTTGCCTCCCACCAGTGCGGGAAATAAGTACTTACTGACGATTAATGGACGTGACCACTCGCTACGCAGAGGCTATACCAGTATCTAGTCAGCACTCTAAGGTTGTACTTCGGAAACTTTTGGAATTCTTTACTCGATTCGGGTTGCCCCAAGAACTACAATCCGATCGAGGTGTAAATTACACTTCAAATTTGTTTGGTACAACATTGCAAGAATTAGGCATTCAGCATATTGTGTCTAGTGCTTACCATCCGCAGACACAGGGTGCGCTTCAGCGGCACCACCAGACCCTTAAGTCTATGCTTCGCAAGTTTTGTTTGGAGAATGCCAATGAATGGGATGTGGCAATTCCATTTGTCATGTTTGCAGTACGAGAAGTACCTACGGAGTCTCTTGGGTTCTCGCCAAACGAACTAGTATTCGGACATAGGGTGCGGGGCCCCTGGCGGTTGTCAGAGAAGCATGGGAGAGCGGAAAAGCCCAGTCTTGTGAGGGTTTGCTTGACTATGTGACACGCACCAGAGAACGATTACATGCCGCCCTGAAAGTTGCCAAGGAACATCTTAAGGTAGCTCAGGGGAAAATTTAATTGCAGGAGGAGGAGAGGGAGTTTTTCCCAGGTGAGGCTGTGCCGGCTGGGACATGGGCAGAGAACGCGTACCTGGCCCTGCGGGAGAAATTGACCCATTTACCTCCGGAAAGGGTTGAGGAGATGTTTACTACCTTGTGGGCTTATCCACACGGGTTCGGGGATGCACCCGGTTTGACATCTTGGGCGGTGCATAACATCGATGTGGGAGAGAACAAGCCTATAAAATTACCACCTTGCAAATTAAATTTACTCTCCAAGACAGATACCTACCCTTTACCGAGAGTTGATGACTCGGTAGACAAGATTGGGGCAGCCACGTTCATCACAAAAGTGGACTTAGTTAAAGGCTATTGGCAAGTCCCACTACCAGAACGTGCCAAGAAAATCGCTAGTTTTGTGGTGGGTGGAGGAGTGTATCAGTACCAGATAATGCCTTACGGCTTGAAGAATGCTCTCGCCACATTTCAGCGGTTAATGGACAGGGTTGTGCATGATGTCCCCAATTGTTTAGTATACATAGATGATGTTGTTTATGACACAAATTGGCCCGATCATTTGGCCAATGTGGGTGAGCTTTTCCGGAAGTTGTCTGAGGCTGGTTTGGTGGTCAATCTGGCAGAGTGCGAGTTCGTGCAGGCTCGGGTGCAATATCTAGGTTATGTTGTTGGCCACGGTCAGGTCTGTCCCCCTCGGACGAAGGTGGAGGCTATCCAGAGTTTCCAAGCACCTCATAATAAGAAAGCCGTGCAACGTTTCCTTGGCAAGATAGGCTATTATCGCCGGTTCATCAAAGGATATTCCACCGTGCTTGCCCCATTGACAAATTTGCTACAAAAGAACAAACCATTTAAATGGACAACAGAGTGTGAGCAGGCTTTCAAAGATGTCAAAAGCCTCCCCTGTTGCCATCCTATATTACGTGCCCCAGATTTCAACAGGCCTTTCGTCTTGGCAGTAGACTCGAGCGATGTGGGTGCCGGCTCTGTGTTGATGCAAGAGTTCGGAGATGATGTTGAGCACCCCATTTCCTACTTTTCGAAAAAGTTTAACCTAGCACAGAAGAATTATTCTGTGATCGAAAGGGAGTTGCTAGCTATTATTTTGAGTTTACACCATTTCACTGTTTTTTTGCCACCCTATGTGCCCGTGCGCAGAATCTACTCTGATCATCATCCTCTGCAGTTTCTTAATAGGCTCAAGGACAAAAACCAGAGACTTACTCGCTGTAGTTTGATGTTGCAAGAATATCATCTCGATCTTAGGCACATCCGTGGTGTTGATAATATCCTGGCAGACTGTTTGTCCCGCGAATCCTCTGAGGAATGATAGGAAAGTACGAGGCTATTTAGTTAGTAAGTCATATTTACTCATGTTAAAAAAATCTATAAAATGTAATAATGCAAAAGACTGTCAATGTACATATTTTGCAGTTGTAAACTAATGATGAAATTTTGGTTTCAAAGCTCCAAAACTCCCCCCCCGTGTGAGGGTATCACAATGACCAGGGTCTTTTATGAGTAGCTAGACTCGACTGGCGCCAGATTTATTAACCCGGCAAGCGCGATAGGCCTCACGGAAGGCTTCCTATAGGGAACGTGATAGGCCTCACGGAAGCAAGACCATAAAAAAAGCCTTCCAAAAAAAAAAAGGGCCTATCAAAACAAAGGATTTTGTCTCTAGGTGAGATAATTCCCCTCTAGTACTCATCCATGTGTTTCTCACCCCTCCCCCTCCCCTCCTTCCCCACCTTATTCCCCCTTCCCCCCCCTCCTCAATTATCACCTATTTATCCTCTTATTATCATCATTTATCGGTTATTTTTCTCTCCCGCGATAATGTAGCACAAGTGGGTTGCATAAAATATCGTTATGCAACACCCAGACACCGGCACACACCGCCCCGCTCGTCTCACTTGACTCCCAGACAGCGAGAGGGGAGGGCTGCCTGTGGCTCTCTCTCGCCTGAGATTATGACCGGGTGGCCAATATCTTCGTTTTTCACCACCCAAATGCTTTTCCCACTTATTTTAGCACTCTTGAAGGTTCATATATACATCATATATGTAAAACAAAAGCATACCGAAAACAAATAATGCTTTATATTGTAAATATAACGAATTCTGTCAGAATCCAGGGCTAGAAATGCACAAATAACTACCCTAGCACCTAGGTCTATATCGCGCTTGTCAGGTTAAAGCAGCTGTGCCAAGTCTATTAGAAAGATCTGGTATTGTGAGTTTCACTCCGATACCCTTCCAATTACACATGACTAGTTTTGCCGTAGCTCTAAGCATTTTTGTCTCAATAAACATTTGTGTAGAATGAGCCAATAGAGTGTTACTAGTTTTGTATATGAAGTTGTTTTAGTGGCAATGTCGTAATTTGCAAGCTAGCGGAGGCTAGGTGAGGGGAGGAAGGAATGTTGCCCCAGTCTCGCGGGAGGGAGGTGATGTTGCTAAGCAACACGAGTTTAATTAATTGTGTGATCATTGCAAGTTCAGTTGTGTTACAATATAAAGATGTAATTTATTTTATCTGCCACGTTGTTTTAGTCAATATGTTAACACAGGAATACGTTAGTATAAGTTATTCTTGTGAAGTGTAGTGTTATCATATCGTGTGGTGATATATTGCAACCCCCTTAGTTTGAGCTTGGCTCCCGCTAGCTACGCCAGGGCCAGGCCTCTCCATTCTCTCGTTGGCGGCCAGACTAGGTAGATGGTGTCCTCTCTCTCTTGTGACACATCAGTCTGCCCCTTTTGTTTGTTCTTGCTTGCATAATAGTAACATAACGTAATTAACAGAGAATCCTAGACATTCATTTCTTTTTTTAATTATCCTTTTACTCTGATCAGCATTTTATTATATTTCCCTTTGTTTTATATATTCTGTACTTTCGGTGGCTACGTCGGAATCCGTGATAGGGAAGAGCTGGGAGGCTTGCCGGGGTCCTTACCAATAAGCACTGTTAATCCCATAGACAGTCCACACACACACACACACATCCATAACCCCTACATATTTTTCCCGTGTTTGTGCTTAGGACCAGGACCCGGTAGCAACCTTGATGGTTCTGCCCCAGCAATTGTTTGTTCCCTATCTTGAGTTTCGAACTGAGGCAACGGAGTGTTTAATATTAATTAAGAATCCAGCTTCAGTCTGGAGCCCCCCCCCCCCCCCTCCATAATTAAGTGAGTGTGGGAGGTGGACTCTAAGAGTTCATAGTTTTGGGCGGTAACTCACTGGGGGGCTCAGGTTGAAGCAGGATATATTGGTGTGATATTAGAGGTGGTCAGGGCAACCTGCTTCTACTAATATCACCCCGAGGTTAGTAGTCATATTAGGACACTGCCTTGTATTGTTAGTTCATTATATGTATGCAATATTATTATGTGCAACTCTCTTGGGTTGAGAGTGGATTACCGTTGGCTGGTTTGCGCACGGTTTAGTACTGTCGAGGGCGCGCATAGCCTGTTATGCTCGAAGTACACCTGCACTCTTGTTTCTTTGATGTCTGCTGGTAGCCTATGTATTTAACTATTTTGATTATCCAACCCAGCATTGCTAATCCCGGTGTTGGTTTCGAGTTCTCGTAGCTAGTAAGTTACATGATTATTTCTGTTCTACTTATTATTCAGAATAGGAGCAGGGCAGTGTGCACCTTAAGCCCTGAGAAGAGCCTGGAAGCGTTCAAAGTGCTCTTACCTGTTGCGTCGTGGTGTTGTTTGGTAGAGAGACAAGGTGCATTTCCATTAGTAATTATTTTCGTATACCGTCTCTAAGCAACTGAGGTCCAGATTCGTAACAGTGGCGACCTTGCCTAGGATAATCAGAATAGTGCCAGCAGTATTTTGATCAGAGGATTTTTTTTTAGAATAGGTGTCTAGCATTTCATTTTACTATGTCTGAACAACAAGCAAGAGAGGAGGGGGAGAGTGTCGTGCCGTTGCATATCACCAGTGAGGAGGATGCGAGAGTGTTCCTTCGGAGTTCTCCAGAATGGGAACAGATGCAGTTGAGACTGGTGGAGGAATTGAGGTTGATAGCATCAGTGTTGGGAGTAGAGGGGTCTCTTCTTACCATGAGGGAAGCATGTCAGCAGTATATATGGCAGTATTATAATGATGTTCTAGAGGAGGCTGAGTCAACAACTGTGCCGGCAGGAGGCTATATCACACCTGCACGCTCCCCACCACGCACATCCAGTCCTCATTATGAGAGCATAATGTCTTCCCAGTTTACATGTCCTACTGTTGTTCCCCCGGTGTAGCCTGACATGCCCCCTGGTGTGCTCTGTTACGCTGGCCAGCGTGCCAGAATGTACTCGTACTCGCTAGCGCTCGCCAGGGCAGTAAAATGGGCTATAATAATCGTAGAACGATGTTCTTTCTTTCTTAGTGTTCATGTTGTCACAGACAGATCAGTGGTGGTCTTTATTCTTGTCTGTGACACTTGGAAGTATTTTATATCATTGATAGAGTATAAACTATGTAGAGTGAATTGCAAGGAGAGAGAACGAGAAGGAGCAGCGAGGTGGTAGTATGTGCGTGTGTATGTACGTGCGCATTCCTTGCTTAGGCGGGGCCACCCGCTCGTGATTGGCCGGCGGGCCTGACGCGTCATATGACGCCTCCTCTTCATGACGTAGTCGTCTGTGACTGGAGGCCGCTGTCCTAGTAAGGAGGTGCGGGTATCCTTCTCGCGTGCCTCTTCAGAGTTTGGTATGTTGTGCTTGGTCCTAGACGTCCTTTGCAACCTGTCCCCAATCTAACCCTCTGTACTACTGTTTCTCTCTCTGAACTTCTTCTTTTTCATACTTCTTGTCTTTATTCAATTACTTATCCCTTCTGGTTCTGCATACGACTTCCATAGTCGGCCAGTCGTATTACCAGCACCAGTTCTCACATATATGTTTTGCACTAGCTTTAGGGATTATTAGAGTCATAGTCACATGGTATCATAGTATTGGGGTGCTTCTAATTATTGAGTTGTTCTTTCCTACTATTTAATGCTAGACAGTGGAGGGTATCCTTGGTCGTTGTCTGAGTTATGTATGTGGCAAGTCAGAGCCTGTACGACTTCGATGGAGCTAGGTAGCTGGTAATCCTTGTGCATATTTTTCCTTTGCGAGTGTAGCAGCATACAAGCGAAGGGCTTTTGCCTACTCTTGCTTGTATGCTTGCTACCTCATTTTGTTGACCTTTGTGGAGCACCAGGGTAAGACCAGATACTTGGGATCTGGACTTACCAAGAGAGCCTCCTAGTCACTTAACGTAACATAAGGGAAATCTGTTCAAGGGAAGACAGTAGGCTACGAGCATGCTTGCGCTCTGCCTAGGTTCCTGGTACCTTTTATGCCACTGCTAGACTTTATTAGTGAGAAAGACAGCATTGTGTTTATTAACTTTAATTGCGTATGCTTTAGGAATTATTCACGCCTTATTTTAGCCTAGGTTGATGCATAGGGCACAACCCATTTTGGCTGTTACGTTGGCTAAGGAAGTACTGTTTTGAGTGGCTGTTATTAGTGCTGTCACAGAGTTGTTGCACTCCCTTGTTTTATATATTTGTATCCTACTTGTTGGTGTATTTAAGATACACGCTTTGGTGTCCTGCCCCTGCATTATTTCTGTTCGATATTCGACGAGCATCTTAGAGCATCAGACGTTTTCAGAAGATTCCTTATCTGTTTGCTGTAGGACTAGACTTCCAGTGTTTTCATAGAGCATTGAAGAGTTTA
The DNA here is from genome assembly GCA_032716605.1 of Paralithodes platypus. Taxonomy (NCBI): domain Eukaryota; kingdom Metazoa; phylum Arthropoda; class Malacostraca; order Decapoda; family Lithodidae; genus Paralithodes; species Paralithodes platypus. The sequence goes on along the minus strand of CM064501.1, from coordinate 27,993,635 downwards.
GTGTTGAGTTCAGACTCACACTAAAGTTAACGTAAGCATATACTCCTTTATTAAATCTTGTTAGAGTTTATTTAAGCATTGTTATTACTTGAGAGCATTTTATTAACGTAAAGTACTCCTGTTGTGAGTAGGCTTTGCCGTCACCGGAAAGCCTTTGTAGAAGTCCACTAAACCCAGTTAATTGATACCCCGTTATCCAGTAGATTAACTCTGGGAGCGTTTAAGTGTTTTGTTCACCGGCGTAATAGTTCGAGGGTTTGGAATTAGCGTACCGTTGTTGCAGATATAGCCTATCTTCTAGTCCATTATTAAGTGTCCTTGTTTATTTCGTAGTGCCGGTCGTAACAAATGGCGACCTTAGTCCAGTATATAGTGAACTGAATATTGCAGTTTTTTTTTGGAGAAATCTTATTGCCATTTGGGGTTGAATTTATTTCTCGCATTGTTGGCAGTGGACATTGTTTTGAGGATATATAGAAGTTGTTGAAGTTTATTGGTGACCTAGTATTGCACTCAATAACATCTTCGAATATTTTTTGTGAATAAAGCTACGCGAGAGTTTGGCTACTTTTGTCTTGACTTGAGAATTTTGTTGTTGACTCCATCATGTCACTGGACGGGTCTGAGCATAGTGAGGGTACAGTGCGAGAGACAGGCGAGGAGGTGGAGAAGGTGGAGTTGGTTAACGGCATTCGGGTGGTGAACAGTGAGGAGGATGCTCGGATTTTTTTGGAGGAGCCTGTGTCGGCGGGCCGGGTGTCGGGGCTGGACCGGTACGGATTGCAGTGTGTAGCCACAGTCTTAGGGTTTTCCGGTACCAGCGGTTTGTCGAGAAGTGAGCTGGTTACCTGTGTGCTGGGTGGGTTGCATAAGGTGTTCGGGTGGAGCGGTATCTGGGGCACCTTCGTCCCAGCCCCCATTCCACTCAACTCCTATCATGGCCCCCCCTCGGGTTCCGGAGCCGGGTAGGTTCCCGCAGGCCGATGTCCGCTGGCGGTTGGGTATGCCTCTAAGTGACTCACGGGGTGGGTTCCCGGTAGTAGCACCCCCTCCTCAAGGTTTGTCTCCCGAGATGTTGCATCAGCTCGAGCTCGCCAAACTTAAGCAACAGACTGAGCTCGAGCAGCAGAGGGCTGAGCTCGAGTAGCGAAAGCATGAGGCTGAGCTTAGGCAGAAGCAGCAGCAGCGAGAGGCTGAGCTCAAGTATCAGGCCGAGTCTGCAAGGTATTGTCCCGATGTTGACCTAGAGAAAACTTGTGTAGAGGTGACGAGGAACCGGGTCGCCCAGGGGGGTCGAGCCCATGACCAGTCCCTGTCGCATCTATTAATGTTGGTTCCAGTGTTTGATGAGTTGGGAGTTGCAGAATGTTTTCTCCGGTTCGAGAAAAAGTGCCAGGAGCACCAATGGCCCGAGGAGAAGTGGGCAGCCCTTGTTTCTTCACGATTGACGGGGAAAGCACTCAAGGCTACGATGCTTTGCCCCTAGATTCCTGTGTGAATTACGAATTGTTGAAAGAGGCTGTCCTGAGGGCGTATGAGCTACAGCCAGAGACCTATAGGCTGAAGTTTAGGGCGGTTGCAAAAAGAAAGGAGAGTACTTTCCAGGATCACGCTAGAGAGCTGTCAGATGCATTTGAAAATTGGTTAAGGTCGAAGAAGGCAACTACTTTTGATTCAGTAAAACAACTAGTGTTGCTGGAACAATTTTTAAAATGTACTGGCAGTGACTTGACTCTTAACCTTAAAGAAAAGCGACCGAAAACTCTACAAGAGGCGGCTGAGCTGGCTGACCTCAGGTTGTCACTGATTCGCGGGTGCAGGTCTGCACAGAGAGCTGAGGCAGGTAACAAGGGGCGTACCACTCCACCCCCCCGAATTAGTGACACAAACAATTATCCATTCAAGAGTACTGTTGCTAATTATGATCCCAAGTCGAAACCCTTCCCGTTAAAGAAAGGCCAGCGCCCTTACCCATCTCAGGGGAAGTCCAAGAGTGAGGTGGAATGTTTCAAGTGTCATAAGAAGGGGCATATTGCACGCTCATGTCTGAGCACACCGCCTACAGCAGTGGTGTCACTAGTGAGCAACATTGGCGTGTCTTTGAGGTCTTCCGCGTTTGCCCGGGGTAAACAGTCGGTTGCGAAGTCATCGCCGGTGCAGAAGCAGCAGGAGGGCTCGTCACCCGTCCGTGATGTTTTTTGTGGTCATAGGGGGCACGGCACTGTGAGGTGGGCTGGTGTGAGGCATAGGCTTGAGTTGTTGCGTGATACGGGCGCTTCCCAAACACTTGTTAAGAATTTCACTGGCAAGCCTGTTAACGTTGCTCGGGTTGTGGTGGTTCAAGGCATCAATGCTACGCGGTCTTACCCGCTGGTTAGAATGGAGCTTGAGGTAGACGGTGTGACACGGGAGTTGGATGTGGGTGTGGTGGAGAAATTGCCAGTTGAGGGGGTCGACCTCCTTCTCGGCAACGACTTTGCGGTGCCCACTTCCGAGGTTCCACCCTTAGTTGTTGCCGAGAGGGCGGCCGACACGAGTAGGGAGGGGCAAGACTGGCTGGAGAGGTGTCAGATGCCGCAGATGGCTTGTGCTGTCCCCAGGTATCAGTCCGCTCAGGTGTCACAGCCTAGTGTTCTAGGCCAGCCGAGGAAGGGTCGGAAGGAGAAAGTCAAGGCTGATCGGGTTGAGAGTTTGGATCCAGCGACACTCCTTGGCGACTCGGTACTTGCACCCATTATGAGGTCCGGAGTGGCCCCAGAACCTGTCCCCCCTAGTGACATGGTTGGGCGTGATAGCACTCCGCGACAGAAACATTCCCAGGCGTAGCAGGCAAGGCTTGAGCAGCATAGTATTGGGGGTGGCCACAAGTTGCTTCAGGAGCACTTAGATAGGTTGGCACCCTCGGATATATGTCGGTTGCAAGCAGAACATCCGGGGCTTGAGAGTTGTGGGAACGGGGCGATTGAACTCGACGAGGACGGGGATGCAAAGTCGGGAGATTTTTTTCATGTTGGGGGAATCCTGTACCGCCGTTTTTTGGATCCCAGACGTAGTTGGGATGGTGGGGAAAGAGTGGTTGACCAGTTGGTGGTTCCTGAGAAGTGTCGTGATAGCCTGTTGTGGTTGGTTGGCGCATGATGTTCTATTGGCAGGTCACTTGGGTGTGAGAAAAACGTTGGCTTCGTTATCTAGGTTGTTCTGGTGGCCAGGTATTAAAGCCCAAGTTTCGGCATGGGTGGCGATGTGTGGTACCTGCCAGAGGGTGGGAAAGCCCAATCAGAGCATACCTAAGGCTCCGTTGCACCCAGTGCCTGCTATTGGTCCGCCCTTCAGCAAGGTTATCATCGACATGGTAGGCCCTCTGCCTCCCACTAGTGCAGGTAACAGGTTTTTGCTAACCCTCATGGATGTCTCCACTCGCTACCCTGATGCATACCCTATGAGAAATGGCAAGTCTAAAACTGTTGTGCGAAATCTGCTGTTGTATTGCTCGAGGTACGGGTACCCGCAGGAAATTCAGTCGGACCAAGGGTCGAATTTCACGTCCACACTCTTCAAACAGACCATGCAGCAGCATGGGATTCGTACGGTTGTCTCTTCAGCTTATCACCCAGAGAGTCAAGGGGTGTTGGAAAGATGGCATTCCACTTTGAAAAGCATGTTGAGGTGCTACTGTTTGGAGAACGGCAAGGATTGGGACCTGGGGCTACAGTACGTTTTGTTTGCGGCAAGAGAGGTACCAGGGGAGAGCCTTGGGTTTAGTCCCAACGAGCTAGTTTTCGGGCATCAGGTTAGAGGTCCTCTGAGCATGGTCAAAGAAATCTGGGAAGGGACTGTGCAGCCATGTTATCTAATTAAGTATGTCCTCGAGAGTAGAGACAGGATGCTGAAGAGCCTGGAGTTGGCAGGGAGAAATTTGGTAGATATTCAGGCCTTGATGAAGGATCGATATGACACTAAGGCAAAGCTCCGGGAGTTTGTGGTTGGACAGGAGGTTTTGGTCTTATTGCCCTTAGTAGGCCATCCCCTGTCGGCTAAGTTTGTCGGTCCTTACAAGGTCGTGCGCAAGTTGTCTGACCTAGATTACCTTGTGGCTACTCCGGATAGGCGGAAGAAAAATCAGCTCTGTCATGTGAATCTGCTAAATGAGTTCGTGAGGCGCCCACCTGAGCAGCCTACTGTCCCTGTGTTGGCTTGCAGCGGCCAAGGTTGAGAAGGAGAGGGGGGCAGTGAGGCGCAGGTGGAGGAGAGCTGGGATTGTCATGTCTCGGCAGATCAGTGGGCGGGGAACACGAACCAGGTGGCTGTTGAGGCGCTAGAGCACCTGCCTGAGCAACAGCGTGCAGCGATCCAGCACCTATTTTGTTCATACCCCACTGTGTTTGCCGAGCACCCAGGCCTCACAACTCATGCGGTGCATGATGTGGACGTTGGAGTCCACCCCCCCTTTAAATCCGTGCCTTATCGTGTACCTCCCATTAAACTTCCGGCTCTCCGAGCGGAGTTAGGCTACATGTTGGAGAGAGGGCTGATAGAAAAATGGGCGGTTAGGTGGACATCTCCCGTCATTCTGCAGCCCAAACCATACGGCAAGGTCAGGTTTTGCATTGACTTCAGGTGGTTGAACGGTTTAACTCCCACCAATGCCTACCCTCTTCCCCGCGTAGATGACAGTGTTGATAAGATCGGGTGTGCACGTTACCTCACCAAGGTGGATCTTGTCAAGGGTTACTGGCAGGTGCCGTTGTCTGAGCGGGCGAAGCAGGTGTGCGGGTTTGTGGTGGATGTGAATACTTACCGTTGCAACGTTATGCCGTATGGCCTGAAGAATGCACCTGCAACTTTCCAATGCCTGATGAACGAGTTAGTGGCGGAGATCCCTAACTGCACCGTTTATCTTGATGATGTGATAATTTACGACGATGACTTTGAGAGACATAGCAAGCACATCGGGGCACTGTTCAGGAAGCTAAGTGAGGCTCATTTGATGGTCAATCTGGGCAAATGTGATTTTGTTCGGGCAACTGTGCAGTAACTGGGGTTTGTGGTAGGGTTAGGCCAGGTGTGCCCCCCCCCCCCCCCCCCCCTTACCAAGAAACAGGCTATTAACCAGTTCCCCAGACCGACTACCAAAACACAGATCATGAGGTTCTTGGGTATGATTGGGTATTACCGCAGATTCATCCGCGGATACTCCTCGGTGTTGGCTCCTTTGACGGACTTATTGGTAAAGACAAAAAAGTTTGGGTGGGCACCTGAGTGTGAGAAGGCTTTTTCACTGGTGAAGCATCTGCTGTGCATTCACCCCATACTCAGGGCCCCCGACTTTTCTATACCTTTTCAGCTAGCGACAGATGCTAGCGGCGTAGGGGCTGGTGCCGTCTTGTTACAGACAGATACGGAAGGTGTGGAACACCCAGTAAGCTTCTTTTCGAAAAAGTTCAATTCAGCACAAAAGAACTATTCAGTAGTAGAGAAGGAGCTTCTGGCTATTGTCCTGGCGCTCAGGCACTTTGAGGTGTATGTTCCCGCTTTTGGCCCAGTCGTGGTGATTTACACTGACCACCACCCTTTGAAGTTTTTTAATCAGTTCCACAACCGGAATATGAGGCTAACTAGATGGTCTTTAATGTTGCAGGAGTATAATCTGGACATTCGCCATATTGCCGGTTGTGACAATGTGATAGCTGACTGTTTGTCCAGGGTGGACGATCCAGGGTAGATCACCACAGGTGTGTTTGGTGGAGTGGAGAAAAATTAGGCTTGCCCCTGTAGTGCAACGCCGCCAAAAACACTATTAAAAAATATAAAAACTTCACATAAAAACTCTTTCTTTTTGATAGTATATAAGTGCAGTATATCACAGCAAGAATCTAAGACACTCTGAGCTGTTGTCTTAGTAGGCTAGGCTTGGTGAAGCTTGCTCGTTGAGCGTGATATAATTATTATGATGCTATTACTTTGGGGAAGTGTTGTGCAGATTTGTTTTTATAATGCTGTGTTTTATGTTTGTGATCGTGCCTTGTTTTCACAACTTTGGAGAGTAGCTAGGTGATGCGGGGTTGATGGGCATTCTGTCTGGTCAGATGTGAAGTTCACCTGTGGCTGAAACGTCCCACATCTTGGGCGGGGTGTTACGCTGGCCAGCTTGCCAGAATGCGCTCGTAACTCGCTAGCGCTCGCCATGGCTACAATAATCGTAGACCGATGTTCTTTCTTTCATAGAGTTCATGTTGTCGCAGACAGATCAGTGGTGATCTTTATTCTTGTCTGTGACACTTGGAAGTATTTTATATCAGTGATAGAATATAAGGTGCATTGTGTGAAGTTAAAGAGAAAGAGCGAGGTGGTAGTATGTGCGTGTCTATGTATGTGCTGCCTCCCTCGCTCGGAGGAGTTTTCCCACGCTCCTGATTGGCCGGCGGGCCTGGCGAGTCACGTGACTTCTGCTCCTCGTGACGTAGTCGTCTGTGATTGGGTGCCGCTGCCTTTGTTAGTGCTGGGGGGGCTCCTTCCCGCATGTCTCCTGCAGAGCTTGGCGTAGCGTGCTTGGTCCTACATGTCCTTTGCAATATGTCCCCCCATATAACCCACTATACTACTATCTCTCTCTCTGAACTTCTTCTTTTTCATACTTCCATCTTTATTCAATTATTTATCCCTTCTGGTTCTGCATACGACTTCCATAGTCGGCCAGTCGTATTACCAGCACCAGCTCTCACATTCATGTTTGCACTAGTTTTAGGGATTAGTAGAGTCATAGTCATACGGTAGCCTAGTGTTGGGGTGCTTCTAATTATTGAGCTGTTCTCTCTTATTATTTAATGCTGGACAGTGGAAGGTATCTTTGGTCGTTGTCTGAGTTATGTATGTGGCAAGTCCGAGCCCGTACAACATCGACGAAGCTAGCTAGCCTGTAACCCTTGTGCATATTTTCCTTTGCGAGTGTAGCAGTATACAAGTGAAGGGCTTTTGCCTACTCTCACCTGCATACTTGCTACCTCATTTTGTTGACCTTTGTGGAGCACCAGGGTAGACCAGATACTTGAGATCTGGACTTACCAAGAGAGCCTCCAAGTCACTTAACGTAACATAAGGGAAATCTGTTCAAGGGGAGACAGTAGGCTACGAGCATGCTTGCGCTCTGCCTAGTTTCCTAGTACCTTTTATGCCACTGCTAGACTTTATTAGTGAGAAAGACAGCATTGTGTTTATTTACTTTCAGTGTGTATGCTTTAGGAATTATTCACACCTTATTTTAGCCAAGGTTGCTGCATAGTGCACAACCCAGTTTGGCTGTTACGGTGGCTAAGGAAGTACTGTTTCTGAGTGGTTATTATTAGTGCTGTCACAGAGTTGTTGCACTCCCTTGTTATATATATGTATCCTGCTTATTGGTGTATTTAAGATACACGCTTTGGTGTCCTGCCCCTGCATTATTTCTGTTCTGTATTAACGAGCATCTTAGAGCATCAGACGTTTTCAGAAGATTCTTTATCCGATTGCTGTAGGACTAGACTTCCAGTGTTTTCATAGATCATTGTAGAGTTTAGTGTTGAGTACAGACTCACACTAAAGTTAACGTAAGCATATACTCCTTTATTAAATCTTGTTATAGTTTATTCAAGCATTGTTATTACTTAAGAGCATTTTATTAACGTAAAGTACTCCTGTTGTGAGTAGGCTTTGCCGTCATCGGAAAGCCTTTGTAGAAGTGCACTAAAACCCAGTTAATTGATACCCCGGTATCCAGTAGGTTAACTCTGGAGGGTTTTAAGTGTTTTGTTCACCGGCGTAATAGTTTGAGGGTTTGGAATTAGCGTACCGTTGTTGCAGATCTAGCCTATCATCTAGTCCATTCTTAAGTGCCCTTGTTTATTTCGTAGTGCTGGTCGTAACAAGTGAGAAAGACAGCATTATCTTTAACTTTAATTGCGTATGCTTTAGGAATTATTCACGCCTTATTTTAGCCTAGGTTGATGCATAGGGCACAACCCAGTTTGGCTGTTACGTTGGCTAAGGAAGTACTGTTTTGAGTGGCTGTTATTAGTGCTGTCACAGAGTTGTTGCACTCCCTTGTTTTATATATATGTATCCTACTTGTTGGTGTATTTAAGATACACACTTTGGTGTCCTGCCCCTGCATTATTTCTGTTCTATATTCGACGAGCATCTTAGAGCATCAGACGTTTTCAGAAGATTCCTTATCTGTTTGCTGTAGGACTAGACTTCCAGTGTTTTCATAGAGCATTGAAGAGTTTAGTGTTGAGTTCAGACTCACACTAAAGTTAACGTAAGCATATACTCCTTTATTAAATCTTGTTATAGTTTATTTAAGCATTGTTATTACTTGAGAGCATTTTATTAACGTAAAGTACTCCTGTTGTGAGTAGGCTTTGCCGTCACCGGAAAGCCTTTGTAGAAGTGCACTAAACCCCAGTTAATTGATACCCCGTTATCCAGTAGATTAACTCTGGAGGGTTTAAGTGTTTTGTTCACCGGCGTAATAAATAGTTCGAGGGTTTGGAATTAGCGTACCGTTGTTGCAGATATAGCCTATCTTCTAGTCCATTATTAAGTGCCCTCGTTTATTTCGTAGTGCCGGTCGTAACAGCCCCAACTTACTCAACCCCATTTTTAACCTTTACACTCTACTCCTGCCGCTGGCTGGGCGGCACAGAACCAGGTTACACCTCCCCCCCCCCCATTTATCCCAGCCGGACTTTCTACGATTCAGCCACGTTACCATCCCGCTTATGTTCCTACACCACCCCCTACTTTTGTCGCGGTAGGGCTATCGAGTGATGCTCTAGTACAATTAGAGTTGAAGAACTTGGAAATGCAAGAGAGAGAGAGAGAAAGGCAGAAGAAAAGAGAAGAGAGAGAAAGGCAGGAGAAAAGAGAAGAGAGAGAGATGCAAGAGAGGTTAGAAACACAGAGAATGACAATGGAGTTACAAAGAACCAAAGTTGAGGTAGACGGGGGGTAGGTACACAAGGGGACAAATGGGCATGGTACACAGGGAGGACTCTAGCGAGTTAAAGTTGTCTGGTAGCCAGAAGCTCGTTCCCGCTTTTGACGAGGAAAAAGTCACTGAATGGTTCCAGCGATTTGAAAAGAAAGCACGGGAGTTCGAGTGGCCACGGGAACGCTGGGCGGCATTGGTGGCAAATATTCTCAAGGGAATAGCGCTCGAGGCATAATTATGATAGGATGCCAGTGGAGGACTTAGCAGAGTATGATAATTTATAGCAGGCTTATGAACTCAGACCAGAAGCCTATCGCCTTAAATTTCGTAATGCAAGGAAGAAGCCTAATACAGTATATATATGGTGGGAGGGCTTGTGGCTTTGGCTCCGCTGCATGTGTGCCTGCCGAGATCGGAACCTCTCCGGGTGGTCAGGGGCCGGGGGAGTGCTGGAGCGACCTTGGTAACCCTGGTCTCTGGGTCTTTTCCTGGGTGACCTGGATATGTGAGAGTTTGTGTTTTTTTTCTGTGTTTATTTTTTGTTTTATGTTGTTTTTGTGTTTTCCCTGTTCTTGCTCTGTCTTGAGTCGGCTACCCCCAAAATGGGGATTGGGCCTGAGCATATAGATAGATAGATAGATATATATATATATATATATATATATATATATATATATATATATATATATATTTTATTTTTTTATTTTTTTTTATTTTTTTTCTGTCAGTGAGAGAGACAAAAGGCAGAACTGCCTGTATCGAGTGCCTCCCCCAAAGTTGAAAGAGTGACACAGCCAAAATCAAGGGACGTTCAAATCATATATGTACGGCACTCGATACAGGCAGTTCTGCCTTTTGTCTACCTCACTGACATAGAAAAAAAAAGGAAACAAAATACACACATATATATATATATATATATATATATATATATATAATATATATATATATATATATATATATATATATATATTATAGATATATATATATATATATATATATATATATACTGTATATATATAAATATATATTGTCACATGTGGCAGATTATAGCACTAAGTAATTGCCTCATGTGAGTTAAGTTTAAGCATTACAATATTTAGAACTTTGTTGGCAGTTAACCCATATGATTTATTTTGCTCTGTCACCATTGTTATTAGTTATTCCTCTTATTATCCGTTTACCCTTTTGTCTTGCCATCTCACCCCTTCGTTATTGCCGCCAGGCTGGCGTCTGCTGTGGTAGGAATGTCTATATCCAACATTTACTACTTAATTTAATGTTGTATTATCGCACTGCATTGAACCATCTTGTATATATGGTTCAATTCCCTGTTTAGTTAGTAGTGTGATTGTTGTATAGTTGATGTATGTTTAGCTTTAACCTTCAATTCGCGGTGACCGTCATATGATGGGAGAGAGAAAATTGGGCATCTGTACGGTGACTGTCATATGACAGATACCATTTTGAGGCCATTATGAGCGATGAGAGAGAGACCAGGACCCGGATTCACTAATGGTCGTAGCGTGCGATGTCGTACAGCAACCTACGATCGTTCCTAAGGGAGTGCGGAAGGTGTATTCACGAACGCATTGTTGAGCTCCCTTACGACTCCCTTTCGGTTATTTTCACCAAGGCTTCTCTTGACCAATCAGGCGCTTGGCCTTTGTAAATAAACAAAATGTCACCCACATGATCGAAGCGCCAAGAAGAACCTAATATAATTTTATTTATGAGCTTTTCATTGTTTAGCATGGCTAATTCAATCCACCACAGCCAACAGGAAGAAGAATAGAGTATCTTGTGAATTGATGATAAGAAATTAGCCTAGCTAGGCTACAGGGAAGCCTGTTAGTGGCCCAAGTTACAGGATTTCCGACGGATTGATCATTGATAGTCATCTTTTAGGCTAGTTGGGAAATTAGTGTATTATTTATACCTTAACCACAGTATATTGTTCTACTTTACCATGTCTACACCTAGACAGGGCGAGCCAAACCAAAATGCCAGACTTTACTATGTCTATGCCTACACAGGCAGTTCTAGCCAAGCCAAAATGCCAGACTTAGCATAGGCCTAATTTTTCAAAATAGGCTATTTTTGTATTCACACCTCAAGGCCTATCTACCTTTTCAAAATAGGCCTAGCATATGCCTAGGCTATATATATATATATACCCCGGTACCGGTATATACTGTATATATATATATTTTTTTTTTATTATTATTATTTTTTTTTGGCTATAGGCTAGCCTAGGGTAATATATGTTTTTATTCATTACACCTCCATTTTTGTTGAGGGGGCAAAGCCCCCCTTAACCCATTATTGTATCCCACGGTTGGTAGCATAACAATTTACCCAACATCTGGCCATGGGATACAATAATGGGGTGAGGGGGGCTTTGACCCCCCTACCCCTCATGACATTGTCATCATCATATATTTTACCAGCAGGGGCAAATAAGAGCAGTCAAATTAGATGAGAATATAACGGAGTGTTCGACTATGTAAACAAAGCGGACAGTAGGCTACACCCGCTAACACAACTCTTACCTTGGTAAGGGTGGTGTTAGCGGGCGTACTGTCCTTGTTTAGATGAAGTTGCAGGCTCGGTTATGTTCGCGTCTAATTTGACTGCATTTAATTACAAAATTATCCCACGGCCAGCAGTTATTTGCCCCCCTGCTGGAAATATATATGGTGATGACAATAAGTCATGGGGTATGAGGGGGGTAAAGCCCCCCTCACCCTATTGCCCAACAGTTGGCTATGGGATATAATGATAGGTTGAGGGGGGCTTTGTCCCCCCTCACCTCCCATGACTTATTGCCATCATCAAATATGTTAGCAGCATGGGACTAATAACAGCTAGTTAACAAGGAGGACGGTACGGCTGCAAACACCATCTTTACCTTTTAGGCTATAACTTTACTATGCTTAGGCTACACCAAGCTAGGCATTGCTAGCCTAACCAAAATACCATACGCAGGCCTAATTTTTCTAGCCTAAATAGCCCTAACTTTTTCAAAATAAACCTAGGTTATAGCCTAGGACTATAGCTAGGCTAAACAAAATTATTCACAACACCATTTATTATTTATTTGTTTAGGCTAGGCCTAGGCCTAGGGTAATTCTTTTCATCATTTTGTTCCTGTGGTGGGGAGTTGGAATAAAACATTTCCGCAATAAATGAGGGTTAAAATATACTAATGGTAGGCTACGTGTTGTCACAGCACATGAATTTGTGCATCAATTAACTTTGACTAAGTCTAGGCTGGCATATGTAGGCTATTCATAGCTTAATTCGGCCTGTCATAAGACATTAAGGATACAAATATTATCATACTTTGTATTAAATGCCTTAATGGTGTTGTAAACACAAGTTAACAATCATATTGCCTCAATAATAACTTATGTGTGTTATCTTCTCTTCTTAACCTCTGAAGTGCACATGGGGGGTATGAGACACCACACTCCTGTGCTGACGTATTTGAGCTGTTCCCATCACTAAAATATTGATTTTACCATAAATAGCATTAATACTTATCCATATGCGCCTATTATAGGTTGATTATAAAGGTATTAACCTGTTACAACAATAAAACAAGTGGAAACAGCGTTTGGATGGTCAAAATCGGCGATACAGGCCGGGAGTTACACAATGTATGGCTGAGGCAACCTCCCAGCCCACCACTTTCCTTCACCTCTGGAGAGAGACTGTCAATCGATACTCTCTCTCTCTCTCTTGCACAGTGATGACAACGCCCTGCTACCAACTCGCTAATGTTAGCACGAAAATAGACCACAGGAAAAGGGAATAACAGGGAAAATAGGTGATAACTGAAGGAGGGGGGGTGGAGGAGTGATATTTGGCATGGCCCAGGGGCAAAAAAAAAACAAAAAAACAAAAAAAATAAAAATAAATCGGTGTTTTAAATTGATTTTTTTTTCCCTGACTCTTAAGAGTCTTCCCGCAGTCCGCCGGGGGAACTCTTAAGAGTCTTCCCGCAGTTCCCGGGTTAAAGAGCTATACTGCAGACGAATTTGTTGTTGTTGTTGTTGTTCCCCAAGCTGCCTGGCCGAACAGCCCTAAGGCCCCGAGCAAGGCCAAGGCCAAGGCGCCCCCACAGAACCCTCCCTGCCGACCACAATAAAGCCTGGGTGACCGAAGCCACTCCATGGCGGGGAGCTCAGGAGGGTGCGGAAACGCCCGGGAAACCAAAGCCCCATCCAGGACCCTGTGCCCCTCAGCAATTACGAAGAGAAAGTTGAGGGGCAAAGGAAAAAATGTGACGCTTTGGCTTCCAATCTTGGTAGATTGGGAGGTCAATCCACGGAAAAGATGCCGTCACTTGAGATCTAGAAAACATATAAGTAAAAGGAACAGTCAGAGTAAGCTATGGGTATGGCAGAGATCGCTCAGTTCTCACTCTGATAGACCAGCCCATCACCACATGACTAGAACCCAATCCTCTCAGCATCAGCTAGGAATGGCCCTAGAAAGCCGCCTTTGGCGGGGGGATAGCTCCCCTATTTCAACCCCTTTTGGGGTTGGGCACCCGCCACAATTTGTTATTGTGACGCCTGCAGCTTAGCAGAACGCCACGTGGGCTCAGCCGCTCGCTAGGCCACTCGCTAACACTCGCCAGGGCAATGAATTTGGCTACAGTCTATCTACAATGTTGTACTTTCTTTCTTGTGAATCGTCATGTCACAGGCAGTACAGAAGTGGTCTTTATTTTCGCCTGTGACAATGCATTATATTTTATATCATCAGTTATAAGTTTAATGTATAAGACTGAATGATACAGCTAGAGAGTGTGAGTGAGTAAGTGCAGGAGGCAGAGGGTAGAACGCGTAGTGTTACACGTTGTCTCGGTGATGTCATGCCACGGCCGGGCCCTCTGAGTGGCTGGCCGCCTTACCACCCACCTGCCGCGTCAGGAAGTGGTCCCCCCCGCACTCCCTGCTGCCTTTGTGTCTTCCTTGCTCAGAGCTTGCCTGACCAGCATACCCTTCACACCTCCCTTGCTACCTGTCCCCGACCTCTACCTATAGAACACTTTCTCTCTCTCTCAACTTCTTACCTCTCATTCTTCCAATCTATTTAACATCATAACTCCCCTTTGGTTCTGCACGATTTCATATATCGGCCATCGTATTATATGCTGAAGCTCTCAGAGCTAGACAGAGTTAGACATTTTGGAGGGGTTAACATTTTGTCTGTAGAGGTTCGACACACTCGCGGTGTCTCCCTACCTTTTGCTTGGTTGTCTGCTGGGCTATTTAATGCTAGACTGGGGTGAGGCTATTGTTGTTGTGATTTCCGATGTGTACCAGGTTTTGTTGAACCTGTACAATCGCAACGGATACGTGGGAAGCCTAGGTTGTCTTTCTGACTGTGTACCTTGTGAGTTTAGCACTGTGTTGCGAGTGAGGGCTTTTGCCTCTGCCACCCAACACTGTGCTAACTCGTTTTGCTTTGACTTTGAGAGGGTCGCCAGGAGAGAACCAGATACTAGCGATCTGGATCTCTCAAGAGAGCACCCCGTCATTTAACGTAATTTGGCCGTACAGTCTTAAGGACCTCGCTAGGCTACGAGCCGCTTGCTCAGCCATTGTTTCCTAGCCTACTACATCCCAGCTAGACTTTATTCGCCTAGCAGACACCCGATTAGGATTATAAACTCTTATGTTATGTATGCAGCATTTTTATTCACGTTGATTGTAAGCCTTGGTTGTTGTTGAGTTGCACAACTCGAGCAGGCTTTTTGCGTTGCCTGAGGAAGTACTTCTTTTGTTGTTGGAGATAATACTATTGCGCATTTATCGTTATTCCCGTGCCAGTTAACACTGTATGTCCCTACACTTGTCATATCTTGTTCCTGCTTTATATAACAGTTCAAATTCCGATTCGATCATCTTAAGCAGCATCAGACTTTCTTCAGAAGATTCCCGTTCGATGCTTTAGGACTTTCATTCACTTTCTTTAATATAGGAGTGACAGTTTATTATTGTTTAGAGTAACTTTAATTATACCTTCTTCTTGTTTGCATTAAATCATTCCAGTGATTTAATTAAGCTCTCTATCTTTTTCCATGTATACATTATTAACGTAATTGTATGTTGTTGTGATCAGGCTGTATCAGAGATCATCAGCCTGTAGTAGTAGTGCATTTTTACCGAGTTAGAGGATACCCCGCTATCGCAGATTTAACTCTGGAGGGTATAGGTGTTTTTGTGCGCCGGCATTATAAGTTCGAGGGTTGGATCTAGTGTTACCGTTGTGGCTGTGTGCCTTTCTAGTCCTTGTTTTATACGAGTCCCGGTTGTAACATTATGGTCGCGGGTTGTGTCATCAATATTTGTGTACCTATGTCCGGGTCATATTCATGTAAGGGTGGTCCGGACCACCCTTTGTGAAAGGGGCTTCCTATGATCAAAGATGGCCGCTACGACGCTTCGTGAATACCAGCGTTGAGTCGTAAGGGAACGGTAAGGGAGTTTTCGGATCGTACGACCGTTAGTGAATTCACCTCCAGGCGTTGCAGGGACGATAGGCGGGTTTCACCCGCTCTCTACGGTTCCGCGGAGTAGACTGAAGTCTTGCATACATCTCCCTCACTCACACACCCTCCCTCACACGCTAATAACCGCAAAATTGCCAGTTAATTTCCGATTTTGCCATATCGGTTGCACGATCGTTGCAATTTAACCAGAAGCTGTACAAGGATGATTCAGGTGTCACTGGAAAGCGCTCTCATTGTCCTTTCACGGATATATAATTGTATTACGCTCCGGCAGTTGCTTATGCATGAAAAATAGCATGGAATGAGTGTCATTTTCGGTAAATATAGCCACCTGGCGCTACGGTGATATACACACGACCCCCCACTCTTTGAGAGTTAATGAAGGCTTGTCATGTTGTGCTAGTTAGGACCTGTGTCGTTTTGGCTTCTGTGCCCGCAGGCTACCAGGTTAAGCATTACCGTAAATGTAAATGTCTCAGGGAATCACAGGGTAGCATTGTAGATCAGATTAACTGATGCTAAAGAATAATCACTTGCAAATTAACTAATTTACGTTGTTCCACATATATTTAATGAAACTAACTTAAAAGCATTGTTTTATTGTGTATACCCTTTTCATGTAAAAGCAATCTCCTCTCAAGGAGGCTGTTAGGTAAAGTCTGCAGCAGTCCTCAGGCATGTGGATTTAGGTGTTCGGTCCTGGCAGTTGTACAGTAACTTCCTGCAATTTCCCATAGACAAAATACACACACTACACATACATACCCCATAAATATTTCCCCTTGATTATTGTACTGCAGGTTCGAACCTACTGCCTAGCTCCAACCTTGTTGGGCAGCACTATTTGCCTTGTCTTTTTGTGAGCTGCTGGATTCGCTGTAGAATATTCTAATTGCTCCATATAGTAACTAATTAAATATATTTTATTGCATAGCCATTTAACTTTGTACGTTCATTATATCATGTTTTATAGTTAGGCTATCATTTTCAGTGTTGTAATCTTTGCAAAGCAGAGGGTGTGGTGCTTAGTTAAATAGCACATTTGGGAGGAGCTTTGCAATTAATACAAAACTGAAGTGATTTATTGGTTTATTATTGAGAGAAGCCTTTTATACAAACAGCTGAACTTTTTGATCACTCTTTGGAAGGGGATCGAGCTGGGGCATTTCTCTCAATTATAGGTTTGAGTCCCGAAGGGAAGAAGGAAAACCTAATATTTAGTAGTGGCCCCGGAATCATTGACGATGCGTCTTAACATTGTTTATGGCCAATCTTTGAACCCAAGCTTGCTTTTCAAACTTCTCGCCCAGGAGAGAACAAAATACGATTGCCACACATCGTGAGCGAATTGCTTTAAAAAAACACTCACAGACTCGTCCTATATGATGTTGGTACCACTACTAGAAAAAACTAGCAAAAAATAATAGAAAAATAAAAATTAAACTTGATCTAGCAATGCGCTTCTCATGCATCTGCTGTTTCCCGCACGCTTCGCCTCGCTCATCGAAGCGATCTCTCGTTCTTCACTGATATATCAAGACTTTCAAGTTACAGCAGATGAATGGGAAGGGGATGGAAGGGAGGGCCAAAATCGTCAATGATTCCGGGGCCACTACTATATATTAGGTTTTCCTTCTTCCCTTCGGGACTCAAACCTATAATTTATTAGTGGCCCCTTCATCATTGACGATGCGCCTGATATCTCAAATCTGGAGGTGGACATTCATCAGGAATATCAATAACCACTAACAAATTACTAAGGTTTAAAGAGAAACACGTACAAAAAAGATCTTTGTTTAATAATATAAAAATAAGAAGAGTTTACAGGTGGCGTTTATTAAAGGTTTGCCTGTTGTGTAGCACCTTTACGTTTGATAGAACAGTAGGATAAACACACAAAAGCTATACATTTAGCTTATGACTAAATAAATAAATAAATATCTTGTCTCTTAGAAAATACTGATAAACTTTGGTGGCATATATAAATATATTGCCTAACAGGTACTCTATTACAAACAAATTTGTACAATGCCCTTATAAATATCCTTAAGATTATTGAGCATAAATTAATACTCTATTGCCATACATAAAGTATAAAAAAAAAAAAATAAATCCTGACTAGACTTACTTTAGTCTAAGGAATGGGTTATCACATGACCCTAATTCTCATCATCATGTTGTATCACATAGGAGGCAGGTAGGAGGCCCTTGTTAGAACCCCCCCCCCCCCACTTTCTTTGTACAAAAATAGCTTAAAACTAGACTCTCTGCCTTAATGCTACACAATGCGAGAAAGTTTCATGAGATTAACGGACAGGTAACGCGTTAGGAATGTATAATTGGACGACCATAATTTGGTCTGCTGAATACCATCTAGGGAATAATTATGTAAGAACCTGAGTGAGGCAGCCCACTTACGTATATCGTGTGATCTAGCAAGAACGCCCGGATTACTCTCCCTGATAACTTCTACTAACAAGCCGCCAGCTGATGCTTTTGAAGACGTTTAACTGTCCGTGAAACCCAGAGGGACCCTGCCTGAGATGGCTGAGACTCCCGCATATATAAAATGAGCGATTGCACCGGGCAAAGTAAATGGTGTTTATCGCCCTGTTTCAGAGCTGGCACTGCAAACTCTGTAAATAAATGGTTACTATGTTCATTCTTTGCGATAAAATTAGGAGCAGGTGCAATATGGACACTCATGTTGCACCTCGAGAACCTTAAGCAAGATGGCCCCGAACTCATCGCCGCCAACTCCGACACCCTGTCACCCGTGGCCATCAGAAAAATGTCTTTCTTAAGGGGAGGTTTTTAGTTAGTTCGCTAGACCTCCATCAAGCTTAACATTACAGCCCCTAGACCCCCTTTCAAGATAAATTTGTACATTTTTCGGTAGAAAAATTTCCCGGCCAAAGGCCGGTTACTCTTAAATTATTATGTTCCTTCCAACAACCAACTCTACTCCTAAAATCGATTAATGAAATTTACAAACACATGTGGCACTCCGTGGATTCGAACCCAGGACGCTCACACCGAAAATCAACACCTTATGCATCGCACCACGAAGACAGTTAAAGGATGGTGGACACTGCCTACGATTTATTATGCAACTTCGAATCGTGCATATCAATCTAAGCATGTACACACATCCCAACTGCAACTCACGTAGGCTATGCATATGTGAATGGAAAGAGCAATTAATGGGGCCTTAACCACTAGGAAGTCCTCTCGATAATTACTCCTCTCCGCCAATATATATATTATGTTCCTTCCAACCCAACTCTCTAAATTCGATTAAATGTACAAACACATGTGTAGGATTTCGAACCCAGGACGCTCACGAAAAATCAACACCTTATGCATCGCACCACGAAGACAGTTAAAGGATGGTGGACACTGCCTACGATTTATTATGCAACTTCGAATCCTGCCTCTGGTACGGACAGACCAGTTAAATAAAAAAAAGGCGTCCGAATAGCCGTGAGGTGATTCCATAATGTGATTACTGACCACTTACGCATTTCAAAAAGATATTTTAAATATTTAAATATCAGTGCCACCGAAGACTGCTGTTGGTCAGGTTCTACGATCCAGGTAGTAAAGGCTTTCCAATGGGATTGATACTGTCGTTGTGTTGATAATGTATATGGATTGATCAACTTTTGAGTCACACTTTCCCCAAACGGGCCTAGCCACTTGGCCTTCTGAATATCCACAAGGCAAAAGTCAACGAGGTCTTGAGGTTTCCAATTGCGTCTAAGTGGAAGCACAAGATCGGGAGCGACACCAGGTTCTCGCACCACGTCTTCAATTGATTGTACCAAACTTGGGCCGGCCACATCGGCGCGATCATCGAGACCATGCCCCGATAATCCCGTAGTTTGTGAACTACTTTGCACATTAAGGATGCGTCTGGAGGTGGAAATAGATAAATGCAACTTGTGATTTGCCTCTGACGCGAACAAGTCCACTTGTGGAAGGTATGGCTCCGCAATCATCTCTTGAAAGACGGTTTGCTTGAGAGCCCATTCTACTAGAGATCTCTGTTTCCGAGACAGAGCGTCTGCCCATACGTTCGGCATGCCGGGCAGATATGTTGCGTGAAGATAAATCTCTAGCCTTGCAGCCAGATGAAAGATCTTTTCCGACAACCCTTGTAACACTCGAGATCTCGCTGACCCTTGCTTCTGAATGCATGTGACTACAATCAGATTGTCCATCCTGAAGGCTAAGGACTTTCCCGCCAAGTTTAAGATGTGCTCCTGTAGAAAGAATAGGGGGACTAACAACTCCTTGGTATTGATGTGAAGATGATTTAACCTGGACCATAGACCCTGACCCTGATGTCCTAGGTTCGACTGGGTACCTGACGCGTCCGTATCTATCCAGACCGTCGGAGGAGGAGCTGTCCATGTCAAGGAGGAGTGAATTACTTCTGACTTCGCCCAAGCCGCCAGTAGGTTGTGGATTAACTTTGGAATTTTCCGCAGCGTTTCCGCTGGCAACAGCGGAAAGCACCTGTTTCCTTCCAAAGTAATTTGTTTTACCTTCAGACGACCTAACGGGACCGTCAGCTGTATCCAATTGAGTGAACCCACCAGAGACTCCCAGATTCTCCTTGTGGTAGTCAGAGCATGAAGAAACTGAAAGAGTTTCCTCCGAAACCTCTGACGGTTGTCCTCGCTCTGACTCAGAGTGAGTAACTCGGCATCCCAGATAAGGCCCACCCATTGGATCGTTCTTGTGGGGTTCAAGGTTGACTTTGCCAAGTTCACTTTGAATCCCAAGGCAGCTACATGAGTTAATACCTGATTTACATGTTGGAGGCAAATTATTTTGGATTGAGCTACTATCAACCAGTCGTCGAGATACCATAGGACCATGATTCCCTGATTTAGCAATGGTAGCAAAGCCTGTCGGATCAATTTGTGAAAACTTGGGGTGCTAGATTTAAACCAAAGGGCATTCTTTGAAAGACAAAAGTTTGATCCCCGTTGCGCAAAGCTAGGTATTTTTGAAAACGCTTGTTTATAGGGACATGCTAATAGGCATCTGTGAGATTGATGGAGCACATCCAACCTTGTGGCGGGAGTGTCAATCTGATCTGATTCACAGTCAGCATCCTGAACGACTGATTGTGAATGTGCGTGTTCAGATAGGACAGGTCGATCACTGGCCTCATCTGAACACAGTCCCTAATTGGCATCAGGAATATCTGGGACATGAACACGGGTTGATGTAAAGGACTGGGGATAATGATCTGTTTGAGGGCCACCTCTCTGACGACGGATCCCACTTCTAAAGAAACAAGATTGAATTCTGTGGGGATACGTAAATGAGGTCGCCGGGACCACCGCCATGAGAGGCCTTTCCGGACCACTGTCCTTGCCCATGTTCGCCGGGGCCATGCCCGGTGACAATCCCGGAAACTGACAGTCACATGACTGGTATTGTCCGGCAGAACTACCCTCGGATCCGTCTCGCCTTGCCTTGGCACTGGGAGTGAGAGAGTTGCGTGGTGTCTCAGTTTTTTGGAATGCAGGGTTGTGACCCAGACTTAGGATTGGGGGGATGAGAGGCCTTGCTATCATTGCTACCAGGTTTACCCCTAAACTGCCACCTGAACCATTTCCCTCTACCCCTGGGCTGACCGCGTCCTCAAGACGTACCGCTGCTTCCAGGGGTTGCGTAAGTCTTTGGTGACTGAAATGACTGTGACTGACCACGAAATGAACTCTTATTAGATTTAGGTTTATATCTTGGCTAATCCTTTGGCTTGGAAGCAGTGGCATTCTGAGAATCTAGCAGGAAGTTAACAGTGTGCCAGGCATCCTCAGAGGCAAGGGTTTTAATGAAGACATTAGACAAAATCAAATCTCCTACCAATCTCTACAGGGAGTCTCCGTACCCGGTAAACCCTCAGATCTTGACAAACCCGCACAGCCTCGAAGAGAGCCGTGCGGATATCACCAAGGGACTGAATGGAATTCTGGAGTAAGAGGCGCCTAGTAAGAGAGAGAGCCTTATGGGTGCCAGCGTCAGTGACCGACTCGGTCGTCCTGGCAAGAGAGGCCGCAAGCTGGCGGCTGAGCAGGTATTGGGACGCTAACCTCCAGGCCTTCTGCCTCATTTTAAAATCTTTATCTATCTGTACCTGTGTGGGGGAACAAAAGGGTTCAGACAACTCACAAATAGATAACTTAGGGGCCCCTAAAAAATCAAATATATGTTGTGGGATCCCGGTAAACAAAACAGACAAAATCCAACCTATCCAGTGCCAAACAAGGATAATCTGAATTTTACCATAGCTCTAGATGTTTCCGGAAGTTTCCCAGCGGAGAAACCACTTGAAGCAACTAGAGGCACGTTGGCTAAGTCTCACTTTAACAAATCCCGCTGGAAGGGCCATACCTCCCAGAACAGATAACCCAACGTGCGCATATTATGGCATAGTTATACATTAATAATACACAATCAATAAATAACACTTCCTAGCCATAAGAATAAAACCTACATGAGGCCAACTAGATGGGGGCAGTAGTCGATGATATCAATAATAATAGCACAAACCTGCACTCCAGCGAAGACCAATATCAACACGTAGCGATCAAGAAGCGTAGGTTGAAGAGCAGCATGGCTCCGTGCAAGACCTCTCAGCTATGTGAGAAAATCTAAAATGCACTAGCCCTACTGTAGAGCATACTGTTGCACACCCAAAATGGACCGAACAACAGGCTCCGGTTCACTAAAAGAAGCCTCATGACTAACAAGTGAACTAAATATGAGCTAGGGTAATGAAACAAGCACGTGGGAGCCTCGCCTTATCACGGTCGAGGCGATGGTGGGAGGCGGACACTTTTTTTGAGGCTCCGGGCATATTATCATGGGCACGATTAAATATCACGGAATTTCGAATACATACTGAGCGAGCGAGGAGAGGAAGGACTAGTGACGTGTTTGGAAGATAAATTGGTGTGGTGGAGGGGTGATATATATTGTAAAAAGAGTAGTGTAATCAACGGGTCAGCTGGAGTTGGGATTGTAAACAAACATGGCGGATGGAACGGCGAGAATTTCGGAGACGGAAGAAAGGTTAGGATGGTTTCGTGGGTTTAGGAGTACAAATAAAAAGGTAGAAGAGATTAGTAATATTGTGAAGGATCTGGAAAAGTGGAAGAGTGATATGGAGAAATGGAAGGGGGATATTGGTGAGAAAATCAAGGTATTGTGTGAACTATTTGGTGCGTTGGGTGGGGCAGGGAATAGTGTGACGCTTCTGCATCGTAGCCACGTGCGGGCATGCGCGCGCGTCGGCTGCCCAGCCGTTTAGAAACCGGCTGCTGGCAGCCGGCCGGCAGGCTTTTCCTTAGTATATATCCTACGACAATGTAACTAATGTCTGGGATATTCTTATGTTGTTTCACAGCTTGTAGCTGCCCTTATTCTTAACCAGCGCATCTTAGTATATTTTATTCTCGATAGTTGATTGTTTCATTATAATATATAAGATGTAAGTCTAGTGAGAGCAGGAAGAGACAAGCGGGAGAGAGAGACCGGCTTGGGACGTTGCTTCGCTTGCTTAGCTTGGGACGAGCCTGAAGCGCTGCAACATGCATTTGATTGCAACGTTAGGCTTAGTTTCGACTCACGCACGGGGTAGAGAATTTTGACCCGGCAACTGTGTTGAGTGTTGCCGAGCCTGGGATGTATTTTGCATGCTTAGGGCGGGGTCCAGACAGATTCAAGACTCAGAGCTCACCTCACTGTCGTACCCTTCGGACCCCCTCGATATATATCCCTCTCAACCCCACTTAGAAACGTTCTCTCTTACTTTGTATACCTTCTTTTCACTACTTCACCAATCTATTTAATTATCCCATCCCCTTGATAGACCTTATATCTATTATTGTATTAACGACGAGCTCTCAGATAATTAGATAGGATTTTGGGCTTTATGCAGAGATGTAATTGTTAATGAGACCTAGGAAGCTTTTTTGTTGTCTCATATTTGGTGGTTTCATGCTTGCTAGTGTGTTCTTGTGTCAGTTTATCAGGGGCTAGACCGGAGGGGAGGCTTTTTGCGATCCTTTAAGTAAAGTCTGCTGGTGCGAGTCCTGTGGACCCGCACGACTTTACTAGGATACCCGTGGGAGTCTGGGGGCATTTTCTTGTCTGTGTCCCTGTGTGTCTAGTGTTGTGTTGTGTGAGGGCCCTTGCCTACTCCACTCAGCACTGCGCTAGCACGTCTTGCTTTTGTTTTAGGGTCGCCAGGAGAGAGTCAGATACTTGCGATCTGAGTCTCTCAAGAGAGCACCCTTTCAATTAGAGTAATTTGGCACACAGACTTGGGAACGTCCCTAGGCTAGAGCAGGTGGCTCAGCCCTGGTATCCGAAGCCTATATCCTTCCGGCTAGACCTCTGCCACCTGGCAGATTAACAGCTAGGGGTTTATTATCTCTGTATGCTTGTTATTGTGCCACAGTTTACCGTTTTTTGTGAGCATTGTGAGTCAGGGTGTGGCTTAGAGAGACTCTGTCCGAGCAGGCTTGCCTGACTAAGAGTGAGAAGCACACCTGTATGTGGTTATGTTGCGAGTTGCTGCCTTTATTTAATTATACCTATGCCATTATACACTGTATGGCCTGTCACTAGTATTTATTCCTGCTTATGAGTTAAGAGTTCTCTAAATCCGTAACGTACTTTCTTTGCTAAGCATCAGATCCTACAGTAGCCGCATGCAGTTTAGAAACCTGCATCTTGTCTACCTGTACGATGTTTTGAGGACTGTTTGCTTTCACCTTCTTTCACGCAGGGGTGATTAGTTGTATTAATTAACGTAACGTTAAATGTACTTTCTTCTAGTTTGTTATTAAATTGTTTCTTCAATTTAATTCCGTTATCTATCTTTTCCTTGAAGCTTTAAGTCAACTTAATTGTGTGATCTTTTATATAGCCTGCTTGACTATCAGCAGTCTATAGTGCGTGCACCCTGTAACCAAGTCATAGGATACCTTGTTGTCCAGGCAGGACTCTTGACGGTTTAGGGTGGTTTGTTGCCTGGGTTTATAGATAAGGGTTGGATCTAGCGTTTTCCGTTGTTGTTTGTTGCCGCATACCTAGTCCAATAGAAAGAGCCCAGTGTTTATATATCCCAGGACGTAACAATAGGCTTAGTGAAGGAAGCGAATGTAGGTCTATTTTGGAAGTTAATAATAACCTAGAGATGGTACTAAAAAGGGCAGAGGGATTGGGAGCAGAGAATATGGCATTAAAGGAGCGGCTGAAGGAATACGAAGGACGATTCAAAGAAGTGAAGGAGTCAACTGCATGGACGGTGGTAGGTGAACAGAAAGTTAAGGATTTGGAGGAAATTGTGAAAGAACAAAAGGAGGAAATGAATAAGAAAAAAAAATTGAGAGTGCAGTCGTAGGTGTCACGAAGAACAAGAAGAGTGTCGTGAGGGAGGCCATGGACAGGGATAGAGGTGTAATAATGCATGGAATATAGAGGCTCATATGAATGATAATGGAGTGAGAAAAGTGAGAGATATGGAGAAAGTGAAGGAGGTCATGAAAGCTGTTGATGTAGATGGATGTGGATGGGATGGGCAGGTGGAGGAAGTCAGTAGGATAGGTAGATATAAAAGGGGGGAAATGAGACCTATAAGGGTACAGTTTAAACCCAGGGCAGTGGCAGAGACAGTGAACATTTTTAGTGGGAGACTAAACACAAATGAAGAACTGAAACATATAAGATTAAAGAAGGATTTGAGCATAGAACAAAGACAAAAAATAAAGGAACTACAGGAAAAGGCTGATGAGGAAAATGGAAAGTTGGGTGAGGAGGATAAGAAGAAGTTTGTCTGGAGAGTGAGGGACGGGAAATTGAAGAAGTGGTTTATACGAATAGAAGGGAGAAGGAGATCTGGGAGGGAAGAGAATGTGATAGAAGTTGTGCCAGAGGTGGAGAGCAGGGTGGAAGTGTCTCGGGGAGAGACAGGAGAAGAAGAAGCTGCAGACCCAGTACCGGTAGTGTGAGGGGGGGAGTAGGGCACGGACAGGAGGAGCGGGATGATGTAGCTGCTGAAGGAATGGTAGAAAGATTAAGGATTATGTTTAGTAATGTTGATGTGTTTACCCAGGACAAGAAAAGAGAACTGATATGTAGGTTGCATGATGAAGAGGAAAAACCTGATGTCATAGCCTTACAGGAAGTAAGACCAAAAAATGCTAGAATTGAAAGGGAACTGGTGGAGTATAGTTTGGAGGGTTTTGAGTTGTATGAGAGGAATGCTATTAGAGCAGAGGTTGGAAGAGGACTGTTTATTTATGTAAGAAAAGAGCTCAAGGTAAATGAGGTGGATATGAGGCAGCAGTATTGTGAGTATTTGTGTATTGAAGTCAAATGTGCAAGAGGGTCAATTCTAATTGCCTCTATATATAGAAGCCCAAATAATAGTAGGGAAGAGAATGATAACCTACTGAAAGCAATGGAGGAAATAGATAATAGAGAGAACAAATATAAAATTTTGATTGGAGATTTCAATTTGCCAAGGATCAACTGGGCAAATTGTACTACTCCAGCGGGACAGTGTAGCCTGGAAAACACGTTTATAGAGAAAGTGAGAGATTGTTTTTTAATGCAACATATTACAGAGATGACAAGATATAGAGATGGGACGCAGGGGAGTGTACTTGATTTGATTTTTAGCAATGAGGAGGATATAGTGGAACATGTCAATGTGGATAGCCCTATAGGTCGTAGTGACCATGCCTGTATAAGTTTTAGTTGCAATATTAAAACAGAGAGGGATAATAGAAGCAATACAAACAAATATACATGTATGATAGAGGAGATTATGAGCTGCTGAGAAGGTGTTTGGACATTGACTGGGGAGAATACTTGAACGGTGAAGACGCTGAAGGAATGTGGAGGAAAATTAGAGTCAAACTGGAGAATGCTATATCCAAATGTGTACCAGTAAGGGAATATAAGGATAAAACAAAATTGAGGAAAAGAACGAACCCAGAATTACCAATGAAAAGAAAGCTTTGGACATTGATAAGAAGAAAGAAACGATTGTGGGATAGACTAAAAGTGTTAAAAAAGGAGTCTAGTATAGAAGCTAAATAAGTGGATTTGGAACGTAGACAAATAAACAATAAAATAAGGTGGGTGACAAGGAGGGGGGTGAAGGAGAGGGAGAGAGAGGTTGCAAGAAACGTGAAGGATAATCCAAAAATATTCTGGAAGTACATTCAGGAAAAGTTAACAAGAAGAGTATGGATCCCAGAACTGATAGGAGAATTGGATGATAAGGAGAAAGCAGAGGTGCTGGGGAAATACTTTGGGGAGGTACTAACAGTAGAGTCGGATGATGCAGTGCCTACTATTCCCATCAAACAGGCACCGGCACTATAACTAATAGAGTTTTCCCATGCTAAAATAAGAAGGGCTATAGAAAAAATGAACAGAAGTAAGTCCCCGGGACTGGATGGGATACATCCAAGAATCATAAAGGAAGGAGGTGAGATGTTAGTAGAGCCATTAAAATGTTATTTGAGGTATCTTTTAATACAGGACAAATCCCGATGGACTGGAGAGAGGCAAACATAACAGCTATATTTAAGAAGGGAATGAGAAATGACCCAGGAAATTATAGACCAGTCAGTTTGACAAGTGTTGTGTGTAAACTAATGGAAACGGTAATTAGAGAAGGAATAATGGAGCATATGAGATCAAACCAACTTTTCAGTGGGAGACAGTTCGGATTCTTGCCGGGGAGGTCGACGGTACTACAGCTAATTAAGGTGGTAGATGATTGGATGCAAATTCTGGAGGATGGTGATGTTATAGACGCGCTATATTACGATTTTATGAAGGCCTTCGATAAGGTCCCACATAAAAGGTTAATAGAGAAAGTTAGAAGCTATAATATAGGGGAGAAATGTGTGAAATGGATAGAAGCCTTCCTGAAAGATCGGAGACAGAGGGTACTGGTGAATAGAATAGGCTCGGGGTGGAGGGAAATTACAAGTGGGGTACCTCAGGGATCTGTGTTGGGACCACTACTGTTCGTTATATTTATCATCGACTTACCTTAAGTTATAACTAATGGAAGTGAGATATACCTGTATGCGGATGACACTAAGCTGTATAGAAGAGTGAGGAGTAAGGAAGATGTGGGTTTGCTTCAAGGAGATGTGGAGGGCATGAAGGGATGGTCTGACCATTGGTTAATGCCTTTTCATCCAACAAAATGCAAGTACATGCGGATTGGGACAAGCAAGATAGACAAGGTAGGATACAGTATGTATGAAGCGATGGAGGAAGTGAATGCAGAAAGGATATAGGAGTAGTGATAGACAATAAGTTAAATTTCTCAAAACATTTAGCGGAAAAGATAAACAAAGCCAATGGAATTGTAGGGCAGATAAGGAGAACATTTGTGTCACTTGACGAAGAAATCTTCAGAAATCTCTATGCATCGCTGGTTAGGCCGCACCTGGAATATGCGAACCAGGTGTGGGCTCCATATATGGTAAAGGATATAGAAGCAGTGGAGAAAATGTAGAGGAGAGCTAGCAAGCTAGTACCAACGTTGAAGAACGCGGGCTATGAGCAGAGGTTGAGGACACTGGGGCTTCCGACACTGGCATATAGGAGAAAGAGAGGGGATATGATAGAGACTTTTAAGATAGTGTCAGGAAAGTATGATGAGGATGTGTGTGAAGGTATCTTCTTTATGCGGGAGGGAACAAGAACGAGAGGACACTCTAAGAAAATGTACAAAGAAAGAAATAGGCTTGAAAAGGCAAAGAACTCATTTTGTGATAGAGTGGTAAATGAGTGGAACGCACTGTCCCAGTATGTAGTCGATTCCGAATCAATAAGGAAGTTTGAAAGTAATCTTGATAAAACATGGGGAAGACAAGATTTGAAGTTTGATTATTAAGCAAAAATACAGAATAGTAAAAATGTTGCGTCTGTTACCGCCGCCGCCAACACCGTGAACGACCGCAGCAGTGCAAG
This sequence comes from Paralithodes platypus, assembly GCA_032716605.1. Classification (NCBI taxonomy): domain Eukaryota; kingdom Metazoa; phylum Arthropoda; class Malacostraca; order Decapoda; family Lithodidae; genus Paralithodes; species Paralithodes platypus. The sequence goes on along the minus strand of CM064501.1, from coordinate 27,965,103 downwards.
TACTGGCACTGAGCTGGATACACAGGCCTAGTTTGCCTTTTTCTAGAGGATCTACTGTAAGAAACTGTAAGAAACAACAAGGACTCCGTCTAACACACTCACCTTTACTAAGTATCCGGAAAACAGTCTGCTAGGGCCAGAGAAAGGACGTACACAGCCTACTCCTAGTCTATAAGCTACCTGACCTCAGCACTTAGCAAGTACATAATTATGAGCAAAAGACTCACAATGTCCGAGGGTAGGTGAAGAATGAAGGAGGGCTGGCACATCCACCACGTCTGGGCCCAGGAGAAGTAAGAACGAGAGATCGCTTCGATGAGCGAGGCGAAGCGTGCGGGAGAAAGCAGACGCATGAGAAGCGCATTGCTAGATCAAGTTTTATTTTTATTTTTCTATTATTTTTTGCTAGTTTTTTCTAGTAGTGGTACCAACATCATATAGGACGAGTCCGTGAGGGTTCTTTTAGAGCGTTTCGCTCACAAAGTGTGGCAATCGTATTTTGTTCTCTCCTGGGCGGGAAGTTTGAAAAGCAAGCTTGAGTTCAAAGATTGGCCATAAACAATGTTAAGGCGCATCATCAATGATGAAGGGGCCACTAATAAATAATATCCCGTTGTTGATTGTCATAGGACGGCACAACGTATTGTTAGACTTAGTATAGGCTATGATTCAGGGCACTGGGTAATAGTAGCATTCTCTTATATTTACCAGCAATAATCCCAGTGCAGCATAATTCTTGTGTTGGGTTAGTAATTATATCTTTTTGGGGGAAGTTAAGAGTTTTCCATTCTTTTCTTGCTGTTGATTGAGTCTAGTGAGCCAATCATATGTCGACAGTCAGGTTGCACCTTTTTGACTGTAGAGAGCCTGGGATATCATCTGTTATGTTCCGTTGCTTCAGTTATCTGGTCTGTTCACAGCTGGCTAGTTTTGCTCGCGTTTAAGAGACGAAGGTGCACAGTTATAGGCTACGGATTTAGTCTCCGAGCAGGTGTAGTATAGTTTAGTAGAGGCTACTTCACCAGAAAGCCCGAGTCGTAACAGTGGCGACCTTGCCTTTGGTAGTGTTTGAGGTTGCTGCTAGCTAGTTTATTTTGAATACATGTTGTGAAACCAGTTACATAATCTGTTATCTTTTGCTGCATTTTATTGTAGTAGTAAAGGAGTTTGAAATTTTGTTACACGCTTTTGCATTGTGGGTTTTGGCATTTGATTGGAGTACAGGCTACCTTGGTTGTGGGAGAATTTAGTTTTTTCATTTAAGCTGTGGCAGTTAAAGTGCTAACTGGCAAGATGACTGAAGTACCATTGCATCTGACGTCGGAGATAGACGCTAAGCAGTTCTTAATCACTCAGACTTCGTCGGAGGAGATAGCCTATCTATACGCACCTTGGATGAGCTCAAGTTAGTGGCTCAGGTGATAAAGAAATGTAATTGTAGTGATATGTCCAGAGAGCAGTGTGAGTTAATAATTGGGCAGCATGTGATGGAGGTAGTGGTCGGTTTTGGCAGTAGCAGGTGAGCACGTGAATAGCCAGGTAGAGGCTCCCCAAGGCCATGTCAGTTCCCCTGTCTCAGGCAGCAATGTTATATACACTGTTCCTCCGACTTATCCTTTTGCAATCCGTGGTAACGCGCATTCAACTCCTTATAATGGTTGGAGTGGATTGAATAATGCCTCTCCTGGTTCCTGTGATGTTTTTAATATTTCACCCATTCCTCATGGAACACGTTCCGTTTTCATGCAGTTGGTACACCACTAAATGGCACCCCGATAGGGTCTGAATCATCAATTCAAGCATCCTTACGATTGAAGGAGCTTGAATTGGAGGAGAAGAGATTGATGATGGCAGAGAGAGAAACTGTTGATGGAAGAGAGGCAGAGAGATAAAGAGCGTGAATTTGAGTTGAAAACAAAATAGGTTGGAGATTGATGGTGGCAAGTCAACCCGGATGCATGGAGGGGGGGGGACCTCGTGTGGAATCAGTGGAAGATAAAATGTCTCGTAGCATCAAGCTTGTGCCCGTTTTCGACGAATTGAAGGTAACAGAGTGGTTTCTTCGGTTCGAGAAAAAGGCACATGAGTTTGAGTGGGATCGAAAATGGTGGGTCCCCTTAGTTGCTAATGTATTGAAGGGAAAAGGTTTGGAGGCTTAAGATCGGATGACAGTGGACGATCTGGATGATTATGATGAATTTAAGACACTTATCCTTGAAGCCTACGAATTGCGCCCTGAAGCACATAGGCTATGTTCAGGAGTGCTAGAAAAAGAACACAGGACACACACACAGAGTTTGCAAAGTACCTGGGTGATCTATCTATCTATCTATTGCCTGACGCCGTGATCCACGAACGAACGAACGAACCGCCCCCATGCACCCCTGTCCCCAGTCAGTCGACGCCCCTCCCCCCAACCAGCACCGCCTTCGTTCATGTAGTTCCTCACTCCATCCTTCCACCTCATATTCGGTCTACCTCTCCCCCTCTGTCCCTCCACCTCGCTCTCGTACACCCTCTTAGTCATTCTCTCTCCCTCCATACGTTCCATATGGCCGAACCATCTCAAGTTGTTCCTTTTCACACTTTCCAGCACATCTACCTCCACACCACACCTCCTTCTTACTTCCTCATTAGTCTGTCTATCCCTCCATGTAATTCCGCACGCACTCCTTAAGTAATTCATTTCCACTGCTCTCACTCTTGGTCTGAGTCTCTCAACCAACGTCCATGCTTCGCTTCCGTAAGTCAGTGTCGGGATTACCACACTGTCATGCAAGGACTTCTTCACTTCCATACTGACCACCCTATTTCTTGTTACTGCTTTTAGCGTTCCTACAACCCTCTTCCCCTGTTGTACCCTCTCCCGCACCTCTTCATCCATAGTCCCATCTTTACTCAACACACTGCCCAGATACTTAAAAGAGTTGACGATCTCCATAGCCTGACCGTTCAGCTTCACCTCACACTCTGTGACTTCACCCCTTTCGAAGACCATAACCTTGCTCTTCCCCGTATTTACCTTCAAATTCCGTTTTTCGCACACTGTTCCAAACTCATTTACCAGACCCTGCAACTCCCATTCATTATCACTCATCAGAACTGTATCATCCGCAAACAGCAGTATAGGTAGCTTCCACTCAATTCCCTCCCTTTTCACCTGGGTGATTCCTTCGATAAATGGTTTGCTAAGTGAGAGAGCGGAGACAAGGCAGGAGATTTGTGAATCGATACTGCTTGAACATTTCACCAACTCTGTCGATTAGGATCTTGCTAGTAAGATCAGGGAAAAGAGGCCATCCAAGTTGAAGGAGGCTGCAATTTGAGCAGATGACCGTGTTTTGGCAATCAGAGGTTCAGCCAACAGATCATATGGTAGTTCTGTTCAACCTAGCCGTGCACAGGTGGGGGTTGGAGCCGGAACAGGAGCCCAGGGCGGAGCTTCTCGGCAGCTTACGAGTGAGAAGGCACCGCGTACATATGACCATGACAATAAGTATTATAAGACCAAATCCAAAGTTCTCAGGTGTTATTTCTGCAAAGAAGAGGAGCATATAAAACCTAACTGCTCCAAGTGGAAAGCTTCTATCGCTGAACCAGTTTCCTTTGTAACAACAGTACCTGCTGGGGAATTGGGTCTGACAGGGGAGCGTGTAGAATGCCCGAATGGTGCGTTGGGGGGTCGTGGGTCCACCAAGGGGGTCCTCGATCTACAGCAAACTGGATGTTCAGTTGAGGGTGCCACCGACTCGTATAACTCTGCAGATGTTCTGCCAGATTGGTGCAAGGCGTTTGTAACAAACGGGACGGTTGAAATGCAAGGCAAATTATACCGTGTCAGAGTGCTTAGGGACTCAGGAGCAAAGCGGTCCTTGTGTCTGGATATCTTTGGTGGGAGATATAAAAGTAATGATTATGCATTTGTAAGAGGGATTAATGAAGATGCATGCTATCCTCTGGTTGAGATGTCTCTAAGTTGTCCTGTAGTTGATTCCACTTCGATCTCTAGTAGCTGTAGTAAATAAATTGCCTGTCCCAGGGGTAGATTTAATTTTGGGTGCTGATATGGCAGGGTCTACAGTATTTCCCCCTCCTGTTGTTGTATCCCAGTCAGCTTGAAAGGTTGCAGAAAAGAAAAATGACGCCACTCCTAGCTATCCTGTCTGTGTGGTTACGCGCTCCGTGCGACAGCTGGCTAGCGAGGAGGATGAGATGGAGTTTGGAGAGGAGCAAGATGAGGATGTCGAGCCTGAGGCGTATAAGGATGAAGCCCTTGCGCACTCTGTTGAGGCCGATGTCGACCAGGGCGATCAGTGTGGAGGCACAGAAGGGGGAGCACAGCTGTGCAGGTCTGATTCCTTCGCCCCACCTGACATCAGAGGGGACTCTGAAGGTGTGAGTGTGGTCCCTACGGGAGAGCCCACTACCACTGAGCCGCCACCCCAAGCTTACCCCTCTGGTTGGCCGGAAGTCGTGTTGGATGACATAGCCCAAGCCGACTTGGCTGCAGCTCAGCAAGCAGATGACCAAGTTCGATCGCTGCTGGGTTGAGTGGGTAAGAGCAAACGAGAGATTATTGGTGTTGGAGAGTTGCTATTCAAAGGTGGAGTTCTGTACCGGAAGTGGCTGCCGAACAGAGGTGATGATGTTGGGGCTGAGCAGCTGGTGGTGCCTGGACAGTATTGCTGGGAGTTGCTCTGGCTCGCCCATGAAGCTCCCTTGCAGGTCATTTGGGAGAAGGGAAATTGCTAAGTAGGCTAAGGCAGCATTTTTGGTAGCCTAGCATGAAACGAAGTGTGCAGGAGTTTGTGCGGTCATGTCATGTATGCCATGTCGTTGGAAAACTCAAGCAGAGCCTTCCTGTAGCACCCTTAAAGCCAATTCCTGCCGTTGAGACCCCCATCACTCGAATAATGATAGACACAGTTGTAGTCCAGTAAATCTAGCAATCATTTAACTGGACCTAGAACAAATTGCAATAGAAGGTTTTTTGGCTTTAACTTGTTTATTAGGTCCCTCTGATGAACATATAAAAAGTCTCCAACTTTTGGACACTGGGAAAGTGGTTAATTTGCATAAATTCAAGATGGCCGCCGTCCAAAGCTTCAATTTACAGATAACTTTTTTCTGGTTGCTCCTAGACCCTATAAATGTATTACAAACAACGTTTTTTGGCTTTAACTTGTTTATTAGGTCCCTCTGATGAACATATAAAAAGTCTCCAACTTTTGGACACCTGGAAAGTGGTTAATTTACAGCCGAAAAACCTTACAGACAGGCTGAACTGTCTCTTTCACAAGGGGTGACACAGGCACTTTGTGCTTGTATGGGTTTTTTGACCTGTTGTCCCTCTTTTTTATAAAAAAAAAAAAAAAAAAAACATGACGTAGTATGACGTCATTCAGAGCCAATTATGTAATTCATGATAGGAGTTCGTATTCACTTGGATCATCGGTGCTTGCATCAAAGTTGCTATTTTGACAGAGTCCTTTACATTGACCACATGCACTGGAACATTCAAGCTCATTCCGTTTGCAACTACAGCGTTGAGTGTCACAGTTGCCCTTACACTGACATCTGACCAATTTCAGTAGTGAATCAGGAGCCACTGGCGAATCCATCGTCTTCGGTTCAAGCTGTCCCTTCCGCAGACACCAGCCCCATTTCTCGGGGTCCACACAGTTCCCCATCCATTCCTGGACCTGACAATAAACTCGGAACGAGTGGTATTTGGCTGCATCGGTTGTTGGGGGAAGGCTGTGAACTTCAACGGTAGTTGAACTTTTTGCCACCTTGTTGCAAAACTTTGTCTTTCGCAGTCCGTCAAGGGTGTCATTTCCTTTTCCCCCGTACAAATAAACCAAGGCCTTTTCACCAGCTGATGATATCGCGTCTTTACTTCCACTTTGGCAACAGAATGCTTCTATACATTTCAAGAAACCGTTGTCTTCCCTCACTTTCCTCAAGGCAGCCCCTTTACCAATACCATACAGTCGTGAGGTTGTGTCACATCCACAGAGTGCATGGACAACTGGCAGGACACGACAGATGCTTTCACCGAGAGCTTCTGCTACTGAGTTAATATGCCAACATTTCCCACCTTCCTTGCTCGACTTGAAGTACAAATCATTCATCCCTCGTTCCGCATAATGACACAACAGCACCAACAAGTCTGTGTCCTCACCTATCACATATGTCACGGTTTCCCTTGCATGCTCAATTCAATTCATCGCAATCATGACATCTGCATCTGCTGGCGCATTGACACAGTCAATTCCATTTGCCTTGAATGTTTCACACAATAAGTCAATGAAGTTTTGCTTATTGTCCGAGTTTGACAAGAAGTTTTCCTTTTTTGACCGAAGGGGCATGGTTGGAGTGAACATCACCTTTTGACCAAAGACTCCTTTTGATCGTCGATTGTGTGTCATGTCCTTGGTAGTAGGTCCTGATTTATAACCGTCGAATACAACCACCGGGTTGAGAAAGTTTTTGGAAACATGCTTCATGTACATGCTTGCAATGTCCTCAAATGTGTCACCCTTCTTCCATGGAATCCTTTGCAATAAGGAACCACCATCCAGAACATGGGTCACAGTCCTTTCTTCCTCAAATGATTCCAATGACGACTTGGGAACAACAGCAGCTATCTCATCTCCTAGCTGTGGTTTATTGGCTTCCCTGAGCCTCCCCCACTTATCGAACAGAGCAGTAGGGTAGCTAGACAACTCATACGCAAAGACCTCTTCAACACCTAAGTCCCTGTTATTAGCAAAGATGAGGAGCCTCTGGAAAAGGAGCTGTGGGTCGATTGGTACTTTGTCAGCACTGATTGTAACCTTTGCACCCAACGACTCAACTTGATCTTTCTTCCTAAATGAAAAGTCAAAAGCATTGCTACCTTCCATCTTCTGCACAATGTTCATACCAACCTCATACAGTAAATGAGGATTGGCCGAGGCTGGTCCTGTCACACCGTTGGCAATATTCCTGAGTTCATTTGATTCTTGAAATGGATCATAATCCTTGAAGAATGCGAGAACCTTCTCTGTGTCCTTCCTATCTCGTTCACGCCTTGCTTCAGTCATTTCTTTGTGCTGCTCAGAGGTGTGGAAATGCTTCCCTGTCAGTTCTTGCATAACTTCACTCACCTCAGCGCAGGCTGGCATAGCAAGTAACCAGCGCAGGCGTTGCGTTTCCTCCATGCCCCTACCACGTGTCAATCCACCATTCGTTTTCAAAGAGCGCATCAAAACCTGCAATCTTGGTATTGATGTTGTGTCTCTTACTTCAGGGGTGACAGCAACAATTATACCCATACCATGGTATGTTCCTCGCCCATCAAGCGTACGCAAGCTGTGATCAACATTGTCTGCAACGAACTGTCCAAACCTGCCTGCAGTGGATATGTTGGTGCCCCTGAAATTGGCAGCACACTTCGAAAACCTCAAAACTTCTGCGTAAGGCAGACAGAAGCCGTGGATGTGTAAACTGTCCACAAGAAAGCGGGAACCAAAGTGCTGGTGCATTTGAACCGCCAATCCATACTGAATGGGTGCTACAATGGCCCTTGGTCTGGTAAGTTGCACGATACTTTGTCCAATTGATGCAACTTCAAGTTCACATGACTTGCCACTGAACGTCTCTTGCAGCAATATACGAAGGGACTGCGGAACGTACGCCACATTCTTTTCCAGCGACCGGAGTTCAGAAGGATCTGGATAGAAATCTCTACAAGTATCAATGTTCTTTATATCTGCTTTGATCAACCGTGCCGCAGCCCTGACTATCTTTCTTTGTTCTGCTTCCTCATCATCAGTCTGTGGTGAGTCTTTGAATTGTTGCAAAATCTTTGCAGCACTTTCTTTGACAGTTACAACATCGCTGCGTCCATGCACGTTACTAATAACCAGTTCATCCCCAAAATATGAAATAAGTTTCTGTTTCATGTATTTTACACTATACGCTTCAACATCAGGGCACAACTGGGACATTCTATCAACGAGATCAACCACTGTAGTCTGTTCATCATCATTGCCACTGACTAGGTCCTCGATTGCGAGTAGAAATGCTTCCTCTCGTGAGGCATCTACTTTGCGACCCTTGCGAGGAGGTTCACTGTCTGCGGAATCACGATATTTGGAGGGGATCTGCCTATGTGTCTGGAAATTTGAGCTGCACTGCTTGTGATATATTGCGTCAGCTGCTGGAAGATCGCGTGCAAAGTTAATTCGGCCTCTAACAGTGTCAGCCCACTCATCAGCCCTGGCATCACATGCAGAAAGTATTGTCCTTTGAAAGTTGAAGGTGCGTACTGGATACACTTCTTCTGAATCATGCTTTGTGTCCAAATAGATTTTTGTACCACAAAAAAAGCAGTTCTCTGTAAAACAAAAGTCTGGTGTCTGAGAACGAAGAGCAGGTTTTTCAGGACGTTTCTTCTGCTTCCCAGGAATTCTATTTGGCTTCGTATTGACATGCTTCTTTCGGCAATCAATGTGCACCGTTTGGCCCTCGGACACGGTAATTGATGGCGTTCCACGTTCAGTACTGGCCTTGTTGATAGTATCTTCTCCCTTCGCCCTCAGCTTGACTGTTTCTCCTTCGTCTAACGTGTTTGAGCAAATGCCGCAGGGATTATGCACCACCTCTTCTTCCATGGCTTCGGTAGATGTCGCACCAATCTGTTGAAACAAGAAACAAGATGATGGGATTAGTATAGGCCTAGGCAAAATGTAATAGACAATAATGTGCAGTAAAGGTAGGGCTTGACCTAGAACAAATTGCAATAGAAGGTTTTTTGGCTGTAAATTAACCACTTTCCAGGTGTCCAAAAGTTGGAGACTTTTTATATGTTCATCATAGGGACCTAATAAACAAGTTAAAGCCAAAAAACGTTGTTTGTAATACATTTATAGGGTCTAGGAGCAACCAGAAAAAAGTTATCTGTAAATTGAAGCTTTGGACGGCGGCCATCTTGAATTTATGCAAATTAACCACTTTCCCGGTGTCCAAAAGTTGGAGACTTTTTATATGTTCATCAGAGGGACCTAATAAACAAGTTAAAGCCAAAAAACCTTCTATTGCAATTTGTTCTAAGTCCAGCCCTACTTTGACTGGTCTATTGGGCCGTTGCTTCCTACTAGCTCAGGTGACAAGTACCCTCTGACCAGTATGGATGTTTCTATGCACTATCTTAAGCAATAATAATTAGCAGCATGAATTTTAAGACTGTCATGAAAAAGTTGACAAGAGTATTTTTCTGGGTTTGGGCTGCCACGTGAGATTCAGTCATTGTGTGATCAGCTTTGCCCCTAATTTGTTTGAGCAGCCATTGAGGAAGTTTTGCTTAGGAGATTCTTTGGCTGAATTCAGTGATCCATATATTGTAACAGAGAAGGTGGGTGATCTGGACTATTGTGTAGCCACACAACATCAGAGGGAGGCACAGCAACTATGTCATATCAGGGTGTTGAAACCCTACTTGCATCCGGAGCTGAGTGGTGTGCCGGGAAGAAATTTTGAAAAAACTCCGCATGACCAGGCTACAGGCCAAGAAGTGTATCCTGTGTGTTTGCGCGAACGGTCTAGACGGAGACAGAAGCAGGCTTGTTTAGTATGCGCAGAAAGGGAGCATGATGTAGTAAGCTTGAGAAAACAGGGGACAGCACTAGGAGATGTTGAGTTGTCAAGCATGCACAGTATTGCCCCACCTGTGGCTCTTGCTGTATCAGGCACGGATGAGGAGAAGGAGGGAGACAGGTTTCATGAATTTTATGCGGTGCCAGCCGGAGCATGGGTGGTGGACAGCTCTGTAGGCTTGAGCGATATGTTGTCACATCTGCCTGCTGCACAATTTGAACAACCTGAAGTCCTCTTGCTAGATCCTACAGTTCCTAGTGTTGCACCCATTGTGAGCCATGGACAGGTGTGTCCCCCACAGGCTATGTTTGAAGCTTTTCGGGACTTTCGTGTGCGTCACAACCGGAGAGCATTGCAACGTTTTCTAGGAAAGATAGGCTACTACCACTGTTTCATAAGGAGTTTTTCTACCATCTTGGCTGAACTTGTTGAAGGGAGACATCTGTCTGAAATGGTATGACACTGGTCAGGAGGTGTTTGAAGCAGTCAAAGCCCTCCTGTGTTGCTTTACTGTATTGAGAGCACTTGATGTCATGAAACCATTTGTCTTGGCAGTAGGTGTGAGTGATGTTGCGGTAGGTGAGTCTGAGCCGGGTTATGAGCAACCAGTTTCGTTTTTCTTAGGAAGTTCAGCTCAGTGCAAGCTGGTTGTTTTGAGTTAGAGAGGGAGCTTTTGGCCATTATTCTCACTCTGCAGCATTTCGCAGTCTACGTGCCACCCTATGGGCCCTAATGGTAACCCTTGTCTATCGGGGCCCGACTTAAGTCCGTATCGACAAATTTGGACTATGTGGCGGGGCCCGACTTAAGTCCGAGTGCAATTTTGGCGCAATATTGGCTCTGAGAGAGAGACGAGTGACTGGAGGAGCATGGGTTACCTCATGACCGCTCGCCACGGCCGCCGTGGACCAACTGAGATGTACTCCACTTACATCCACCCTCACTCCCTCGCTACATACGTAATTATATAAAGAAATTACAGTATTTTAGCGATTTTGCCCTTCGGTTGCACGATCGTTGCAAGACAACCAGTGATCGTAGAAGGATGGTTCGGGTGTCATTGGAAAGCTCAATTTACGCCCTTTCACGGATACATACTTGTATTACGCTCTGGGTCTTGTTTATGCATGAAAAAGAGCACGGAAACAACCCCATTTATGGTAAAAAAAAAACGCTGGGCGACACAGTGAAATATACTCCACCACCCGCTCGTAAGGTGTTAATGTGTATTCCGACCATCATCCCTTGCAGTTCCTCAGTTGTTTTCACAACAAAAATCAGAGGTTGACACGATGGTCCCCTATGCTGCAAGAGCCCTGCCTCGATATCCAACACATCAAAGGGGAGGTGTGGCAGAGTGGTCTTGCCACTGGACAGGTAATCCAATGGACCCGGGTTCGAATCCCAATATGTCAATGGGAAGATATTATTGGGATGGAATTTGTGCTGTACCTAGTTTCAGTGCATTACCACAGCACACCGAAATGCCAAAACAAAAGACCCTCATTGTTCCCTGATTAAATAGCACTGTATGAATATTCCCATATTCAAAATATGCTACAAGGGGGCAATGCCTAGTGAGTTAATTGCTCAATAGGTGGCGTTCTGAGAGTGAGGGTCCGAGCCTGGGGAGTGAGACTGTGAAGCGCAGAGGCGAAGCAGCTTCAGAGATGAAGTCGGGTTCGAGCCGTGAATAGGTGCTTTGCATGTCTCACTCCCTAGGCTGGAACAAGACCTCACGGGCCTCACTGTGTTCAGCGGTGGAGTGTAAAGACTATCAGCCTATGCCTGAGAGGGAGTAGTTGGAATATAGAAAAAAAAAAAAAAAAAAAAAACGTGTTGGCTGACTGATTGTCGCGTGAGTCTTCAGACATTTAAGGTGGTGAGGGTAGGCCTTGGCACAGTAGGCAGTACCGACTATGACTAGTTTAAGCTAGTTAAGGCATCACAAATTATATAAAAATGCAAATACAAAAGATCGTAGTTGTGAATGTCTTATTGTAGCAATGTTAAAACATAAGAGCTTAAAGAGAGTATTATTTCTGTATCGTCCTTTGTAGTGCACTATTGTGAGCTCAATATTAATGCCTAGTTGCAATTTGTACTATGATATCCAACATTTTCTTTAAGGGGCAGATTATAGCACTAACTAATTGCCTCATGTGAGTTAAGTTTAAGCATTACAATATTTAGAACTTTGTTGGCAGAGTTAACCCATATGATTTATTTTGTTCTGTCACCATTATTATTTGTTATTCCTCTTATTATCCGTTTACCCTTTTGTCTTGCCATCTCCCCCCTTCGTTATTGCCGCCAGGCTGGCGTCTCCTGTGGCTGCGTGTTGTGGTAGGAATGTCTATATCCAACATTTACTACTTTATTTAATGTCGTATTATGCTTTGAACCATCTTATATACTGTATATGGTTCAATTCCCTGTTTAGTTAGTAGTGTGATTGTTGTATACAGTAGGCCTACTTGATGTACGTTTAGCTTTAATGAAGGCTTGTCATGTTGTGCTAGTTATTCCATGTTGCACGTCTTGGCAACCTTCAGCAGTATCGCGAGTTTGGGCTCGTCCCTGTGACTCCCTTTCTTCGTCATTCTCTGAGCGAGCTTTGATAGGGTAGGACCTGTGTCGTTTTGGCTTCTATGCCCGCAGGCTACCAGGTTAAGCATTACCGTAAATGTAAATGTCTCAGGGAATCACAGGGTAGCATTGTAGATCGGATTAACCCTTTCACGCTCATATGATGCAGAGATTGCCAGATTAGCAATAAGAAATAGAGTTCTCTCACTCTTATAATTACCTCTCCAAAATTAGTTTTCTACCCACAGCTAACTCAAAGACAACTGCAGAGGTTGAAGTAACTAAACTAAAGGTTTCTAAATACCCCTAATGGTAACAAAGGCTTTAAAGTATCCCTAATATGCTCAAAATTGCGTCATATGTCAGAGAGGGTTAACTGATGCTAGAGAATAATCACTTGCCAATTAACTAATTTATGTTGTTTCACATATATTTAAGGAAAGCTAACTTAAAAACATTGTTTTATTGTGTACACACATTTCATGTTAACCCGGGAACGGCAAGAACACTCTTAACCCGGGAACGGCAAGAAAGCTCTTAAGAGGTTTTACTGGGCGACGGCAGCAAAGCTCTTAACCCGGCAAGCGCGATAGGCCTCACGGAAGGCTTCCTATAGGGAACGCGATAGGCCTCACGGAAGCAAGACCATAAAAAAAGCCTTCCAAAAAAAAAAAGGGCCTATCAAAACAAAGGATTTTGTCTCTAGGTGAGATAATTCCCCTCTAGTAGTCATCCATGTGTTTCTCACCCCTCCCCCTCCCCTCCTTCCCCACCTTATTCCCCCCTCCCCCCCCTCCTCAATTATCACCTATTTATCCACTTATTATCATCATTTATCGGTTATTTTTCTCTCCCGCGATAATGTAGCACAAGTGGGTTGCATAAAAGATCGTTATGCAACACCCAGACACCGGCACACACCGCCCCGCTCGTCTCAGTTGACTCCCAGACAGCGAGAGGGGAGGGCTGCCTGTGGCTCTCTCTCGCCTGAGATTATGACCGGGTGGCCAATATCTTCGTTTTTCACCACCCAAATGCTTTTCCCACTTATTTTAGCACTCTTGAAGGTTCATATATACATCATATATGTAAAATAAAAGCATACCGAAAACAAATAATGGTTTATATTGTAAATATAACGAATTCTGTCAGAATCCAGGGCTAGAAATGCACAAATAACTACCCTAGCACCTAGGTCTATATCGCGCTTGTCAGGTTAAGAGGGAAGGCCTAAACAAAACATTTTAAAAGGCCCCAGTAGCACTTAAGATTTTGTTTTGTTTTCCCCATACCTCATATCACTTCTCCACATCCCCTCCTCCCCCCACCCCCTTCAATTATCACCTATTTTCCCTGTTATTTCCTAATTCATTGGTATATTTTTGTGTAAACATCTCCAACCCGATCTTAGTGTGTGTTCATGTGTCTGTTACGTAAGGTAGAGACAGTGAGGGTGTGACTCAGTAGCTCGGTACTGCTTCAACCCTTGAGAAAGGAGGGTGTGTTGCCAGCTCTCTCACACTTCATGAATGAACCGCTCACTTACCATTCGCGATTTTGACCAGAAAATTATATTCCCACCTGTTTTATTGTTGTTACAGGTTACTATCTTTATATTAAACGTAAAATAGGCGCACATGAATAAGTAATAACGATATTTATCGTAAAATTAAGATTTTAGACGGGAAAGAGGCCTAATATTGCCGCCCAGAACTGTGGTGTTCACTACACCCTGCGTGCGCTTAATGGGTTGAGAGGTTTTGGTGGGCAAGGGCAAGGAACCTCTTAACCTCTGAAGTGCGCATGGGGGTAATTGGAAACGTCCCCCTGTGCTGACGTATTTGAGGTGTTTCCGTCACTAAAATATTCATTGTGCCATTAATAGCATTAATACTTATCCATATGCGCCTATTATGGGTTGATTATAAAGGTATTAACCTGAAACAACAATAAAACGAGTGAAAACAGCGTTTGGATGGTCAAAATCGGAGATATAGCCCGCGAGTTGTATAATGTATGGGTGAGGCAATCTGCTTTCCCGCCAATTTCCCCCAAGGCCACTGAGACACAGTCGATCGATACTCTCTCTCTCTCTTGCACTCGCTTGCTATCAGTGATGACCACACCCTCCAATCGGATTTCTAATGTTAGCACGAAAATATACCTCAGAATAAGGGAATAACAGGGAAAATAGGTGATAACTGAAGGAGAGGAGGAAAGTGGGGAAGGAGGGGAGGTAGAGGACTGAGATTTTGCATGGCCCAGGGGCCAAAAAAAAAAAAAAAAAAAAAAAAATGTCGATGTCAAAAGTTGATTTATTTTTTCTCTGACTCTTAAGAGTCTCCCCGCAGTGCACCGGGGGAACTCTTAAGAGTCTCCCCGCAGCTCCCGGGTTAAGAGGTAAGGCCTAAAAAAAAAAAATTAAAAGGCTCCAACCGCACTTAAAACAAGTGAAATGATGATTAAGTGAGATAATTCCCTTCCATACCTCCTATGACTCGTCCACATCTGTCAAAATCCCCTCCTTCTCCCCTTTCCCTCCCCCCCCTTCAATTATCACCTGTTTTCCCGGTTATTCCCTTATTCTTTGGTATATTTTCGTGTCAACATCTCCAAGCTGGTTCTATGGTGGTATCATGTGACTAGCGAGTGTGTTGCGTAAGGAAGAGTGTTTGTGAATAAGTCAGTCGGGCTTCAGGCCTCGCGAGGGGAGGGTCTGCCTCGCTGTGCTCCACAATTCATGATTGGACCGGCTCTCAATAATTCGTTATTTTGACCATCCAAACACTATTCCCACTTGTTTTATTGTTGTTACGTGTTACTATCTTCATATTAAACATAAAATAGGCGCATATGAATAAGTAATAACGATATTTATCGTAAAATTACTATTTTAGGTGGGAATGGGGCCTAATATTGTCGCCTGGCGGTAGGGTGTGCACTACCAATAGCTCGCGCTTAACGGGTTAAAGCAAGCTCCTCTCATGGAGGCTGTTAGGTAAAGTCTGCAGCAGTCCTCAGGCATGTGGCTTTAGGTGTTCGGTCCTGACAGTTGTACAGTAACTTCCTGCATTTTCCCTTTACGAAAACAGCTGAACTTTTTTATCACTCTTTGGAAGGGGATCGAGCTGGGGCATTTCTCTCAATAATATCCCGTTGTTGATTGTTATAGGACGGCGGAACAACGTATTGTTAGGCTTAGTGTAGGCTATGATTCAGGGCACTGGGTAATAGTAGCATTCTCTTATATTTACCAGCAATCATCCCAGTGCAGTATAATTATTGTGTTGGGTTAGTGGTTTTGCTCGCGTTTAAAAGACGAAAGTGCACAGTTATAGCCTACGGGTTTAGTCTCCGAGCAAGTGTAGTATAGCTTAGTAGAGGCTACTTCACCAGAAAGCCCCGAGTCGTAACAATACACACACATATATATATATATACAGTATATATATATATATATATATATATATATATATATATAATTTAAAGATGGACCGAATATTCGCTATGTTTTTCAATATTCGTATTCGTATTCGTATTCGCATTTCCATTCATAGCTATTCGCAAATAATCGAATATGTTCACGAAACCAATAGAATATATACAACAAATTTAAATATTAAATTTTAAAGTTAACACAAACGAATAAATAACAGTGTAGATGTGCGTTGGGGCCGCTAAAGTGGAATGAAGGAGAACTGAGCAGTGTTGCTACTTAACTGTATTTAATAGTACCAGATCAAACTAGTGAAAAGTAGGCCTACCAAATTATTCTAAAGTGGAATCCCTGCCCGGTAAACGAACGTGTGCTGGACCGGGACATTTGAACCGTCACAATATTGCTATTTCAGACATATCCAATGTAATAGCATGTCACTAAAATATATTCCATCATATTTCCTCACTGATTTCGTATTTAGTACCAGATATGGACTATTTTATTGGAAAATTTATAAAATGTTCTTAAGAGAGTCAAATGTACCAAATCTGGTAATTTAGTACCAAAAAAGCGGCAACAATGGGACTGAGGACTGGAAACATAGAAAATTGAATGGATTTAATTTTAATTATTCAATTTTCTATAGCTGAACTCTTACAATATATTATTAATTAATTCATACAGTTCATTTATGATATTTAAGAAATTACACATTCACATCGTCATTAACTTCTGGTAATTAATTCCATAGTAATTTAATAAACGTATGTTGGTGACATAAAAATAATTACCAGTTCTTGAAGGATGAAATAAGGATTGAAATATTCGCTATTCGTATTTGTATTCGCGAATTTTACAAAAAAAGAATCGCATTCGTATTCGCAAATAGTGAAAATTGATATTCGTTCCATCTCTAAATTATATATATATACCGTATATACTGTATATATATATATATATATGTTTATATATATATATATATATATATATATATATATATATATATATATATATATACAGTATATATGTTTACTATTATATATATATATATATATATATATATATATATATATATATATATATATATATATTATATATATATATATATATATATATATATATATATGGATATATTATAGTGGCTAGTTAAGCACTTGGTTTATGTTGGTTTCTATTCAATACGAAAGTTAAAGCATCTATTTCCAATCCTAGAATATACAATTTAGTTTTCGATATGTATGAAAGAGACAAAATGCAGGCTGTCTGTAAAGAGTGTCTCCCATAAAGCTAGAGGAATGACAAAAAATCAAATTCAAAGGATGTTGGGGTCATAATGCCTGGACACACAAAGCTTAAAGTAATTTAAGTCATAGGGTGAAGGAAAGACTGATTGAGGGAGAGAGGTCCAGAGCTCACTAGTTGAGTAGAAGAGGGAGTGATAACATTTGCTAATTCTTGGTTAGGAGAGCTGGACAGAATGGAAGTGGGACTGTGTTGAAAGACAAGTGATTCACACTCGCCGCAAGAGAGAGGGTATGCACTGAGAGAGCTCCGAGGAACACTAATTGTTGGAATAGCGATAGAATAGCGAAAGAGATGCAACATTGTGGCATGTAGAAAGAGATTGTAGGGAACTAGTAAGAACAATTGAGTCAATGAGGCGAAAGGCTTTTGACTTTACTTTTTCAAGAAGTGCAGAATGGGTGTAACCTCTCCACACATGTAACTAATACTCGATACATTGGTGCACTGTGTCCCTATACAGAGTAAGAAGCTGTGCGGAGGTGAAGACCCCACGGACGCGGTTGAGCATACCTTACTAGTCTTCTGGGAAGCTGTTTTAGCAAGTGTGGTAATATGATCTTTCCAAGAAAGGTTCAATGAAAATGATACACCAAGAATATTGAGATAAGATGAAGGGTTGATATGTGTGTTATGCCGGGTTGTAATCCAACAGGCTTCAGTATTATCTATAATCAATCCGAATTTAGGATATTTAGATTTGGAATATTCCTCGACAGGAGCACATAGAGCACAGTGCATAATGATAATAGTACACCCAACCAGGCAACAATAAACACAATAAACACACAAGGTAATTTACACTCTTATTTATTAATAGACATAAATAGGTTATATGTACACTAAACTCGACTGTTATATAGAAAACAGGGATCAAGCAATAAATATAGTGGAGAAAGGTAACAATCTTATTCTCAAATGGAGTACTTAGAATTAATTACACAACAATCAATTATTATGTTCTATCCAACAACCAACTCTACTCCTAAAATCGATTAATGAAATATTACAAACACATGTGGCAGTCCGTGGATTCGAACCCAGGATGCTCACACCGAAAATCAACACCTTATGCATTGCCCCACGAAGACAGAAGACAAGTAAGGAACAATACGCATAGGATACAGCTACATATATAAATAGAATAATAACCTTGTTAATAATATATATGGGAGTCAAGCGTCTAACGTGAAATATTCTGGAATACTACGCAAGACAATGGAACGTATCGTTCACAGCGCGAGTGCGTGGCGTGGGGGTAGAAAACTAGGCCGCACTCAGGTAAAAGATCAAACGTACCACCTGAGGGGGTATAGCTAGGATGGACTGCGGTCACGGAAAATAATAATATGATGAATGTGATGTTAACTTAAAGGTTCAAGCAAGGTGGATAATTCAAGTCTAAATGGGAAGATAAACTAAATTAGAAATTGACCCTCTAAGAATAAATGTGAATAATCTCTCTAACACGACACAAAAAATACTTCGATCAGAGATGAAGTCAAATCACATGAATGGCGGAATTCAGATGCACTAAAAGTTAACATGACTGAAGGACAATGGACAATCCGAAGTAATAGGGTTGGAATACATTAACTGAGTACTTGAGGGGCGCAGATATAAGTAGAGCGAATAAATAGCTTAAATAAAATAGCTGTATGAAATGGTTACACGACAAAGTTGTACTAATTAAATACCAAAACTTGGCATAAAAGGTGCTCTGAATAAATTAACAAATTCCTATTTAAAACGCAAAACTATTGTAGTGTTATATTATAACCTTGAAATGGTTATAATAAATCATTATTAAATCAAGTAATCGAAGATAAATTAATAGCCAAAAAGTAGGCTAACTAGACATAGGAATATACAAACGGAATTCCTAGATACGTGTGGAAAGAATTATATGATCCAAATACGTATATTATTAGATTACTCACAAGAATTAATAGAATAGAACTTGTCAACTAATAAATCCCAATTCAAGGAAAAGGGGTTTTGACTTTCAAAACAAAGGCCATAATTGATAAAGTTCTCTGGATAGTAATTAAGTAGATAAAAGAATCTTAAAATTGGGCGTAGGTTCTAGGTAAATAGAAGATTTAAGAAGGGAATAAATTCACGTTATACACTTTGACTTCAACTTCGTTACACACAGAATAAAGGACACATAAGAGGAAAATCTGTGAATATTCCGGCTAAGTAACACTGATAAAAATATGAAGATGAAGTGTCTGGGTAAATTGGTTTAAGATGGTTTCACACAGATTTACAAGGCAATATCTTGTACGTATAAATCACTCGTACAGATCAAACTTTAATATTTCACACGGAAACACTGATTCAAGATAGATCCTGGGCACAGATCTAGAGTTAATTAAAAATGGAATATTCACATATTTTACCTTACCCTCACAACTAATAGCCACAACTTAATATACTCAGAGACACTTAGAGTAAGGGTGGAGGGAGCCGTGAGCGAGAATCTGGTCGATGTGGTCTCGTGGTTAGTTAGTTATGTAGAGCAGATTAACCAGACCACTGAGCTCCATACGGAACTCTCATAGGTCTCATGTGGTCTCGTGGTTTTGCAGGGCTGGACGTCAGGGGGAACTGCCTCTCGTGGTACTGCAGGGCTGGGCGTCAAGGGGAACTGCCTCTCTCCCAGGTAGAGGTGAAGGGGTTCCGGACTGGACGTCTGGTGAAGCGGCAATACCAATGTTTTCCTCTCGGCGTGACCAGACGAAGGATACGATCGTATTTGCTTAATTTCCTTCAGTTAAAGTCATGCTATATTTGGGTTCTTTTTAGGGTTCAATTTGGTGTCTTCAAGTTCATAGGGACATGTGGATATCGTTGTTTTGGCTATGGTGGAGGTAATACTTAATCTATAAATGCATGGGGGTTATTTATTGGTACATCTGGAGATTCTTAATCTCGTGATCTTGATCCCCTAATTTTAGAGGGCCTTGTGGTGATGTAATGGATGATTTTCTATCCATCGTGGTATCTGGCTATTCTTATTCTGCCAGCCACAAGTTTCTTATTTATCACTGCATTTACTTCATTCCCAGTCTTCTGGGATGGTACTATAGGAGGGCTATTGAGGGTCCCACTTGTTTCTATATTGGAAGGGTTCTTGGTGCTTAACACCTTACGAGCGGCCTATGCGGTTTATTTATGTGTACCGCCCAGCGGGGTGTTTTTAGCCAAAATAGGGCTGTTTACGTGATCATTTTCATGCCTAAATAAGACCCAGAACGTAAAACAAGTACCTATCCCTGAAAGGGCATAAACAGAGCTTTCGAATGACACCATAACGATCCTTGTATGATGGATAGTTTTCTTGCAATAACCGTGCAACGCGAGTGCAAAAAGCAGGTAATTCGGTACTTTCGGTACATAATTGAGTATGTAGCGAGTGAGAGAGGGAGGAGGGAGCTGAGATTTGTGTCAGTAGGTTCGCCGCGGTGGTCTGGAGCAGTCATACGCTCGCTAGTCTCCTGCCACCACTTGTCTCTCTCTCTCAGCCACATTACGTGCTGAAATTGCCACTCGAGTTATGTCGAGCGCCGCCACATAGTCCAGCTTTATTTAACTCGACTTAAGTGGTGGGCCGCTTTTTAAGGGTTAACTTGCATAAACATTTCTTCATTGTATTGTAAATTGAGCTGGAGCTGATGATATGCCTCGGGCGGCGGTGGTTCCTGCCTCTACCATTGGAGGAGTTGGGGCCCCTGTGAATGGTCAGGGCTCGAACTCGTTTTCCGGGTAGACTGACCTATTTCTCCGGAATTTAGAGCATGGGTAGTTACGGAAAAAGAGGTAGATCCGGGCCGGAATTAATGCCTGGGAAGTAGGTTGGGTCTCATTCCCTCTCGTCCTCTCCTGCTTCTGTCTTCTCCTCTTCTTCCTGTTGTCTTGGATGACTGCTATTCTTGTTTTGGTTTGGGGGTGCCTGTTCAACCCCGTCATCTCAATGTGTATGGCTGAAGAGTAATTGATAGTCTTGTTGAAGATTGCAACAGAAAGATAGAAGGAGAAATTGGGTCTTGGAGGCATTGAAAATAACAGAAAATACTCATAGAACAGAAGATAGGCGTTTTATTGCCTCGCCATGTAACTTTTGGAGTGATTGGATGGTGGGTTGTTGTGAAAAACTATACTCTGTTTCTTTTCAGCTGATGGTAAACTGCAATGCCCTCTCCTTACTTATTCAGCTATTACGAAGACATGCGGAGAAATATACTGGCACTTATTAAAACATGGCACTTTTTAGGATACGGAGACATAATAGTTTCATATTTTTCTAGTAACTATCGAGAAATCAGTTGAAAAGAGATTCAATTGACCGTCAGCTGGAACAAAAAGCGACTATAGTTGAAAAATGTAAGGTAGTGCCATCAGATATGAGTGGATGTTGAGGAGATCATTAATGAATTTCATAATGGAAACTGGAGACAGGACAGAACCCTGAGGAACACTGGAGTTGATAGATTGAGGAAGTGAGCGATGGCCATCCACAACTGCAGCTATGGAACGATCAGAAAGGAAATTAGAGACAAGCACAAATAGTGGGATAGAAACCGAAGGACGGTAGGTTGGAAAATAGAGATTTGTCCTAGACTCTGTTGAATGCTTTCGATATGACTACCGCAATAGAAAAAGTCTCACCGAAGACCTGAAAGAAGGATGACCAAGAGTTAGTAAGATAAGCAAGGAGATCTAAGGATAATGTCGGACAGATTGGGAGACACGTTGTGACGCCTCCCGGCGTTAGCAGAATGGTTGCGTGGGGCATTGCAGCTCGCTAGCGCTCGCCAGGATGGGGGGATGGGCTACAGTTGTCCTAGAATTATCTGCTTTATGTAATTAGTGTCGTGTTGCCACAGACAGTCTAGAAATGGTCTTTGTTTTGGTCTGTGACCGCGCCTTATATTTTATATTAGCTATAATATAAATGTTGCTTGTGTGGGAGGCGAGCGAGAGAGGGTGAGGGAGTACACCTGGCAGCGGGGTGAGCTATGACGCGGCTCGCTTGGGTGCTGACGGTGTTGGCGGCCGGGTGGTCAACTAGTCCCTTTCCATCGCGGCCTCGTGTTCTTTACCAGCTCAGAGCTTGCCTGACACGCGTATCGCCTACATCCTTTGCAATTCTGTCCCCCATACTCGCCACTTTGCATACTATTTCTCTCTCTCGACTTCTCCTTTCTCATTCTCTAATCTTTATTAAACTCAACATCCCTTCTGGTTTCAGCATAGACGTTCACCGTCGACCAGTCGTATTGTACGCGAAGCTCTCAGAGATTTCCATGTATTAGGTTAAGGAGGTATTATGCTTTATTGAGGGTTAGAGAGACGGACTTTTCCGTATGTGTCCTCTCTCGGGAAGGTTGTAGACCGGTATATGTCTCCCTGGCAAGGTGTTGAGTGATTCTGCTTGGTTATCTAAAGCTAGACTAGGGGTAAGGTTACTGTGTCGTTGTCTCCGATGTGTGCAGTGTTAGCTAAGCCCTGCACGACATCGACAGGTACTGTGGGAGCCTAAGTTGTCTTCGGGTGGGTTTACTTTGCGAGCACAGCGCTGTGGTGTGAGAGGGCCATAGCCTATCCCTCACAACATAGTGCTGCCTCTTTGTGTTGACTTCTGAGGGATCGCCAGGATAGAACTAGGTACTAGAGACCTAGATTTATCAAGAGAGCATCCCCGTCATATAACGTAATCTTCATTATACCACCTTCGGACAACGTTAGGCTACGAGCCGCATGCTCGCCCATTGTTGCCCTGCCTTGATACCCCAGCTAGACTTTATTAACTGAGCAGACACTGGTTAGAGATAAGCCCCCATTATTATATGTATGCAGCATTATTATTCACTGCACTTTTGAGCCGAGGTTGTTGTTGAGTTGCACAACCCTAGTAGGCTGTTGCGTTGTGTCACGAAGCATTTCTTTAGTTGTCGAGCATTACTACCTTGGCGCAGTCTTTATTGTTCGCCTGCCTATTATTACTATATGTCCTAGTATTTATTGTGACCCGTATTCTGCATTATAATTGTTCAAGATTCTTTACGAACATCTTCCCAGCATCAGACTTATTTCAGAAGTTTCCAGTTGATGTTGCAGGACTAGCATTGCACTTTCTTTAATACAGGAGTGCCAGTTATTTGAGTATCTACCGTAACGTTAATTAATCACGTTAACTATCTTTTCTTTGTGTAACCTAATCGAGTAATCTTTTACTGTTTGAGAATAGGCTGTTTCATCGAGTGTCAGCCTAGTGTGTGTGCACCAGTTACCGAGTCATAGGATACCTCGTTGTCCAGGCACGACTCAGGGCGGTAATGGTGTTTTGTTTTCCAGTGTTTAAGGCAGGGGTTGGATCTAGTGTTACCGTTGTTGCATTTTGCCATTATCTAGTCCAATGTTGAAGAGCCCTGTGTCTTTGAGAACCTGGATCGTAACAACGTATCCTGAGAAGGATTCGAACCCACTCACTACATGTATTTCTAGAGGGGTTGGGCCCGGTATCCGCTTGACCATTAATGGGTTTGAATCCTTATTCGCTCATGGTCAAGTGGGTACAGTGCCCAGAACTTCCAAAAGTACCTGGAGTGAGGGGGTTGAAATCCTGGTCAGGTTACCTCTCTCCCAAGCAAGATCACCAGTAGAGTGGACCTTAACCCTTATTTAGCGGCGAGCAACATAAGTCGAGTTAAAAAAAGCTGGACTATGTGGCGGCGCTCGACATAACTCGAGTGGCAATTTCAGCACGTAATGTGGCTGAGAGAGAGAGACAAGTGGTGGCAGGAGACTAGCGAGCGTATGACTGCTCCAGACCACCGCGGCGAACTGACACAAATCTCAGCTCCCTCCTCCCTCTCTCACTCGCTACATACTCAATTATGTACTGAAAGTACCGAATTACCTGCTTTTTGCACTCCCAGACCACGGTTATTGCAAGAAAACTATCCATCATACAAGGATCGTTATGGTGTCATTCGAAAGCTCTGTTTATGCCCTTTCAGGGATAGGTATTTGTTTTACGTTCTGGGTCTTATTTAGGCATGAAAATGATCACGTAAACAGCCCTATTTTGGCTAAAAACACCCCGCTGTGCGGTACACATAAATAAACCGCATAGGCCGCTCGTAAGGTGTTAAGGAAACCATGCTGGCATTCTGAAAGTAGACTATGGGAAGATAAATGCTTAAGAATTTTTTAATTGAGAATAGTTTCAAAAACTTTAGTGGTGCAAGAAATGAGAGCAATTGGACGATAGTTGGAGGATTGAGAGGAGTCACACTTCCTTTGGACAGGTTGAATGAGAGGAAACTTCAACAAGAAGGAATGACATTAGAGGAAAGACAGAGATAAGAGAGTTTGCCTAGACAGAGAGTCACCACGGAAGATTTTTTGTTCAGTACAACAGGAGGAACACCATCCATTTGTATGCCTTTTTAGTATAAAGCCCAGAGAGGGCAGAAAGTACATTCTTTGAAGATATTTTGATATTAGGCACAAGTAAGAGAGAGGGGAAAGGAGAGCTTTTAGCAAATGTTTGGGTGAAAAGTTCAGTTTTGTCAGAGTGGAAAATAGGAGGGAAAGACGAGGAAGTAGTATTGTTGAAACACGTTTTGGCTAGATGCCAGGAAGTTTGGGAAAGGCTAGAGTTGGAAATTTCAGAATATTTGTTATAGATGGAAAAGTTTTTGGCAAATCGAAGAACAGATTTGGTTTGCTTCCGGATGAAACATAATAAGCATGAGAATCTTAAGTTTGAAGCCGACGGTACCATTTGAATGCTTCCTCCTTACTGTGGACAGCAGAAGAACAAGCATTGAGCAAACCAAGATATTTTTTGCATTTGACTTAAATCTATGCTCCATGTCCGAGAGAATTATTTCAGTAATGCGCTTGGCACACTGCAAGCATAAATAATTCCATGACAAATATAAAAAGTTCAGCCGAAGAGCCTCCCAGTCAGCCAAAGTGCCACAAGTGCCGCCAACTGGGAAGATCGGAAGGTCGTACTGGAGAGCTAGGATAAGTAACAGAGATAAGGTTGTGATCCGACTACTAGCCCAACGGAGACATTTATTTTACAATGTAAATAGAAAGATTAGAAGTTAGAAATATGTCAAGAATGTTGGACCGATCTCCAAGGTGGTCAGTCATTCTAGTAGGGTGCTGGACTAACTGCTCTAGGTCATATGGAATAGAAAATATGTAGACTTAATTGTTTACCAGGTTAGTCAGTAAAATGGGAGGAGAGCCACTGGCGCTGGTGAACATTGAAATCTCCTAAAATGGAAATATCTGCGAAAGAAGAGGTAGATATAATGTGTTCCACTTTAGAAGTTAGATAGTCAAAGAATTTTGGATAGTCAATAGAATTAGGGGAGACAAACATCGCAGAAATATTTAGTTTGAAAGTGACAATTTAGGCAGAGAGTTGAAAATTCAGAAGAATCAAAGTTGGTAACATGAGAGAAACCAAGATTGTTGCGCACATATATGCAACATCCACCTTTGGCTTGAAACTGAGGATAGAGATAGTAGGAGGATACAGAGATGGGTTTGCTGTCAGTAGTCCCAGACAACTGCGTTTCGGTGAGAAAAAGAAGATCATGTTTGGCAGATGAGAGGTGGTGTTCAACAGAATCGAAGTTAAAGGTAAATGCCATGAATGTTGTAGAAATTGACAGCAAGAGTGGAAGCACACACACACATGCACACACACCTTGGGACTCCGAGGTGGGTCGCTGGTATGTCATTTATTCTCTTAATCCCTCGAGTATCAGCGACGCATGTTATGCGTCGCGATGCAATGGTTGTGTCCGCCTTAATTACTTTTGTCCTATGGGACCTAGAGGGTTCAGATTTGTATGGGAACCACTTTAGGATCCCACGGAACAATACCGATGGTTGGCAACCCTCCAAGTCCAGCTGTGTGCGTGTGGGCACGCGTGGGAGTGATTTTCCAGTATATTGCCTACCCATTATCCCATGTTAATTGTGACTTTCCGCCGTCCCCAGGACCCCTAAATGACCTAGGTGAGCGTTTTCTTTTTGTGTTTCCTTCATTACTAACCCATCCCATGTGTTTTCAGGAAAAAATATGACAAGTGGCTGGTCCTGGAGTGTACATTTATATTAGATCGCCTGGGGTCCACCTGATTAAGAAACTTTGAAGAGATAGTGTAGTATATAAGGTGTTTGTAGTATGGCACGCTGAAAGAGGGAAGTGTTTTGGAAGGCCTTATATTTTAGTGAGGCACAGAAAGGATCAGCAAAGGAGGCCAGGTGGTGAAACAGTAGTTTCACCACACAGTTTGGCTGGTGCCGACAGCCTCCTCCTATTTGTGATGAGAGTGAAAACGCAATAATGGGAGTGATGTAATCCTGGTGAGTCACCCAAGGAGAAGATGCTTCAGACGTACTCTCCCTATGGTAGTGTACAAGTGTCTGTCAGTAGGTGCGGTTATTGTGATAGACAATTACTCATATACACTCACGAATATGTAACCTACCTAAGGTTTACTCTTAATAATTTGATAAATAATACACTGTATTATAGTGCGCAGGTCTGGTATATATATATATATTTATATATACAGTATATATATATATATATATATAATTATATATACCGGTATATATATATATATATATATATATATATATTTTTTTATTTTTTTTACTATCTAAACTGTAAAGTGGAACACATTCTATCCATCTGTCCCTTCTCGGAAATCTCCATCTTAGGAGATTTCAATGTTCACCACCGCCAATGGCTCTCCTCTCCTACTACTGACCAACCTGGTGAACAAGCCTTCATCTTTTCTATCGTAAATGACCTAGAGAAGCTGGTCCAGCTTCTCTAGGTCCATATCTCGGATTGCTTCGGAGATTGTCCAAACATTCTTGACTTATTTCAGACTTCTAACCCTTCTTCTTATACTGTCAATCTTTTCTCTCCTTTGAGCTCCTCCGACCATAAACTTATCTCCGTTAACTGTCCTATCTCTCCAGTACGGCCACCCGATCCTTCCAGCCGGCGGCGCTTGTGGCACTTTGGCGCTGCCGACTGGGAGGCTCTTCGGCAGTACTTCTTTGATTTCCCATGGAATGACTTCTGCTTCCATGGTCGAGGACCCTTGGAGAGTGCTGAAGGCATTACCGAGGTAATCCTCTTGGGCATGGAAGCGTAAATACCATTTACTTTCTCTCAGTCTAATGCAACCAAATCTTGGTTTACTCACGCTTTCTCTACTGCTGTCTGCAACAAGGAGGAAGCATTCAAACGGTACCGACCCCTTAAAACTCAAGATTCTCATTCTTCATATGTTTCTGCCCGGAATCAAGCCAAATCCGTTTTTCAACTTGCCAAGCATTCTTTCATCAATAATAAATGCACTGAACTATCCAACTCTAGCTCTTCCCAAGCTTTCTGGCATCTAGCCAAAAACCTCTCCACCAAT
Source organism: Paralithodes platypus (assembly GCA_032716605.1). Lineage (NCBI taxonomy): Eukaryota > Metazoa > Arthropoda > Malacostraca > Decapoda > Lithodidae > Paralithodes > Paralithodes platypus. The sequence continues at coordinate 27,937,647 of CM064501.1, read as the reverse complement.
TTTTCTTCCATGTCTTTCCCTCCCCTTTTCCACTCCGATGGCACAACCATCACTTCTTCCTCTGACAAAGCTGAACTCTTCGCTCAAACCTTTGCTAGTAACTCCACCTTGGATGATTCCGGTGCTATTCCTCCCTCTCCACCCCCCTCTCTCCTACTTATGCATAATATCTTAATCTCTTCTAAAGATGTACTTTCTACCCTCTCTGGGCTTAATACGAAGAAGGCGTACGGTCCGGACTGTGTTCCTCCTGTTGTACTCAAAAACTGTGCTTCCATGCTGACTCCCTGCCTAGGCAAACTCTTTTGTCTCTGTCTCTCATCAAAAGTCTTCCCTTCTTGCTGGAAGTTTGCTGTCATTCAACCTGTCCCAAAGAAGGGTGATCGCTCTCAACCCTCCAACTGTCGTCCAATTGCTCTCATCTCTTGTATGTTTAAAGTTGTTGAAACTATTCTTGCTTCCAAATTCCTTAAGCATTTCTCTTCTCATAATCTGCTCTTAGATCGCCAGTATGGCTTCCTTAACCCCGTAAGTGCAGATCTCCTTATATAAGGCCTACCGGTGGGCTGCGGAACTCCTTATATAATCCAAGGCCTAAAAAAAAAACATTTAAATCAGCCTAGTATCATTTGTTTTTATTTTTTGTATTTTTGTTTTGTATTGCCCCTTGGCCATGCCAAATATCACTCCTCCACATCCCTTCCTTCCCCCCCCCCCCCCCCTTCAATTATCACCTTTTCTCCCCGTTATTCCCATATTCTTAGGTATATATTCGTGCTAACATTAGCGAGTTGCTAGCAGGGCGTGGTCATCTGTGTTACCAAGCGTGGGAAAGAGCGAGAGAGAGACTACCACGCAACAGTGTCTCTCCAGCCGTCTGGCCGGCTGGCTGGCTGGCAGGCAGGCTGCCTCAGCCATAAGTTATGTAACTCCCGGCCTCTATCGCCGATTTTGACCATCCAAACGCTGTTTCCACTTGTTTTATTGCTGTAACAGGTTAATACCTTTATAATCAACGTAAAATAGGTGCATATGGATAAGTATTAATGATATTTATGGTACGATGACGATTTGACTTTAGGAAACAGTCTAAATACCTCCGCACAGGGATGGGTGGCCAATACCCCTCCTATGCAGCGGAGAGGTTAAGGACAGCTCTACTGGTGATCTTCTTTCATATCATATTAACTCTTGATTATACTCCTTTCGGGACTTCGGTGAGACCATTTCTATTGCAGTAGACATATCGAAGACCTTTGATAGAGTCTGGCACAAATCTTTAATTACTAAACTACCCTCCTTCGGTTTCTATCCCTCCATCTGTTCTTTTGTCTCTAATTTCCTTTCCGGCCGTTCCATAGCTGCGGTTGTGGACGGCCATCGCTCACCTCCTCATCCTATCAACTCCGGTGTTCCTCGGGGTTCTGTCCTATCTCCTATTCCCTTTCTAGTTTTCATAAATGATCTTCTCAACTGTACCTCCAGTCCCATCCATTCAAGCGCAGACGACTCTACCTTATACTACTCAAATAGTTTTCCAGAACGCCCCAGCCAGCATTCCCTCAAAAACAAACATAATGAAGTCGTACAACACTTCTCTTCAGAACGAACTACTATTTCTAATTGAGGCAGAGAAAACTTTGTTACCTTTAATGCTTTCAAAACCCAATTTCTCCATCTATCTACCCGTCCGGAACTCCTAGAGGACTATCCCTTATTCTTCAACAATACGAAAATCAATCCTTTATCTTCTCTCAATATTCTTGGTGTCTCTTTTTCTTATGCTATCACTTGGAAGGACCATATTACCAGAAATCTCCATCTTAGAAGATTTCAACGTTCACCACCGCCATTGGCTCTCCTCTCACACTACTGACCCACCTGGTGAACAAGCCTACGTCTTTTCTATCCTAAATGACCTAGAGCAGTTAGTTCAGCAACCCACCCGTATCACGGATCGCATCGGAGATCGGCCCAACATTCTTGACCTGTTTCTAACTTCTAACCCTTCTTCTTATACTGTCGATCTTTTCTCTCCTTTGGGCTCTTCCGACCATAAACTTATCTCTGTCACCTGTCCTATCTCTCCAGTACAGCCACCCGATCCTCCTAGCCAGCGGCGCTTGTGGCACTTTGGCGCTGCCAACTGGGAGGCTCTTCGGCAGTACTTCTTTGATTTCCCATGGAATGATTTCTGCTTCCATGGCCGAGGACCCTCGGAGAGTGCTGAATGCATTACCGAGGTAATCCTATCGGGCATGGAAGCATACATTCCATTCTCTTTCTCTCAGACTAATGCTAAAAAAGCTTGGTTTACTCACGCCTGTTCTGCTGCTGTCCGCAATAAGGAGGAAGCATTCAAACGGTACCGACGCCTTAAAACTCAAGACTCTCATTCTTCATATGTTTTTGCCCGGAATCAAGCCAAATCTGTTCTTCGACTTGCCAAACACTCTTTCATCAATAATAAATGCACTGAACTATCCAAGCTCTTCCCAAGCTTTCTGGCATCTAGCCAAAAACCTCTCCAACAATTTCTCTTCCTCGTCTTTCCCTCCCCTTTCCCACTCTGATGGCACAACCATCACTTCTTCCTCTGACAAAGCTAAACTCTTCGCTCAAACTTTTGCTAGAAACTCCACCTTGGATGATTCCGGTGCTATTCCTCCCTCTCCGCCCTCCTCTCTCTTACTTATGCCTAATATCCTAATCTCTTCTAAAGATGTACTTTCTACCCTCTCTGGGCTTAACACTAACAAGGCGTACGGTCCGGACGGTGTTCCTCCTGTTGTTCTCAAAAACTGTGCTTCCGTGCTGACTCCCTGCCAAGGCAAACTCTTTTGTCTCTGTCTATCCTCTAACGTCTTCCCTTCATGCTGGAAGTTTGCTCACATTCAACCTGTCCCAAAGAAGGGTGACCGCTCTCAACCCTCCAACTATCGTCCAATTGCTCTTATCTCTTGTCTTTCTAAAGTTTTTGAAACTATTCTTGCTTCCAAATTTCTTAAGCATTTCTCTTCTCATAATCTGCTCTCAGATCGCCAGTATGGCTTCCTTAAGGGTCGCTCTACTGGTGATCTTCTTTCATATCTTACTAACTCTTGGTCATCCTCCTTTCGGGACTTCGGTGAGACTTTTCTATTGCACTAGACATATCGAAAGCCTTCGATAGAGTCTGGCATAAATCTTTAATTTCTAAACTACCCTCCTTCGGTTTCTATCCCTCCATCTGTGCCTTTGTCTCTAATTTCCTTTCCGGCCGTTCCATAGCCGCGGTTGTGGACGGCCATTGTTCACTTCCTCACCCTATAAACTCCGGTGTTCCTCAGGGCTCTGTCCTATCTCCTATTCTCTTTCTAATTTTTTATAAATGATCTCCTTAACTGTACCTTAATTCCCATCCATTCATACGCAGACGACTCAACCTTACACTACTCCATTAGTTTTTCAGAAAGCCCCAGCCAGCAATCCCTCAACGACAAACGTAATGAAGCCATAGAACTCTTAAATTCTGATCTAAATACTATTTCCAATTGGGGCAGAGAAAACCTTGTTAACTTTAATGCTTCCAAAACCCAATTTCTCCATCTATCTACCCGTCAGGATCTCCCAGCGGACTATCCCTTATTCTTCAACAATACAAAAATCAACCCTTCATCTTCTCTCAATATTCTTGGTGTCTCTTTTACTTCTGCTCTCATTTGGAAGGACCATATTACCAGTCTTGCTAAGGCAGCCTCCCAGAAGCTGGGTGTGCTCAACCGCCTTAGGGGGTTCTTTTCCCCTGCACAGCTTCTTGCTCTGTACAGGGGCATAGTGTGCCCTTGTATTGAGTATTGTTCACATGTGTGGGGAGGTTCCTCTCACACCGCTCTCCTAGACAAAGTTGAAAGGAAGGCCTTTCGTATCATTAACTCCCGTCCACCCACCAACTCTCTGCAATCTCTCTCTCTCCGCCGCAATGTTGCATCTCTCTCGCTATTCTATCGCTACTATAATAATCAGTGTTCCTCATAGCTATCCCAGTGCATACCACCTCCTTTACGTAGGGCACGTGGTACCCGTCTTGCAACTCAATCCCACCCCTACTCTGTGCAACTCTCCAACCCAAGAGTGAAACGTTACTCTCAAACTTTCTTCTACTCAACAGCTGAGCTCTGGAACTCTCTCCCAGAATCAGTCTTTCCCTCTTCCTATGACATAAATTGCTTCAAACTCTGTGTGTCCAGGCATTTTGGCTCGAACGTCCCTTGATTTTGGCCCTGTCACTCTTTCAAGTATGGGGGAGGCACTCGCTATAGGCAGTTATGCCTTTTGCCTCCCTCAATCACATAGAAAAAAAAAAAAAAAAAAAGTATTGTTAACCCTTCTTTAGCGGCCTATGCGGTTTATTTATATGTACCGCCCAGCGGGGTGTTTTTAGCCAAAATAGGGCTGTTTACGTGATCATTTTCATGCCTAAATAAGACCCAGAACGTAAAACAAGTATCTATCCCTGAAAGGGCATGAACAGAGCTTTCGAATGACACCATAACGATCCTTGTATATGGATAGTTTTCTTGCAATAACCGTGCAACGCGAGTGTAAAAAGCATGTAATTCGGTACTTTCCCCATTCAATTCAGTATGTAGCGAGTGAGAGAGGGAGGAGGGAGCTGAGATTCGTGTCAGTAGGTTCGCCGCGGTGGTCTGGAGCAGTCATACGCTCGCTAGTCTCCTGCCACCACTTGTCTCTCTCTCTCAGCAACATTACGTGCTGAAATTGCCACTCGACCTATGTCGAGCGCCGCCACATAGTCCAGCTTTATTAAATACGACTTATGTGGTGAGCCGCTTTTTAAGTGTTAAGGCAGGCTCCCAGAAGCTGGGTGTGCTCAACTGCCTCAAGGGGTTCTTTACCCCTGCACAGCTTCTTGCTCTGTACAGGGGCACAGTGCATCCTTGTATTGAGAATTGTTCACATGCGTGGGGAGGATCATATCACACTGCACTCCGAGACAAAGTAGAAAGGAAAGCCTTTCGTATAATTAATTCCCGCCCACTCACCAACTCTCTACAAACTCTCTTTTCACCGCAATGTTGCATCTCTCTCGCTATTCTATCGCTACTACATTAATCCGTGCTGCTCAGAGCTCTCCCAGTGTATACCACCTCCTCTACATAGGGTACGTGGTTCCAGTCTTGCAACACAATCCCACCCCTACTCTGTGCAACTCTCCAACCCAAGAGTGAAATGTTATTCTCAATCTTTCTTCTATTCAACAGCTGAGCTCGGGAACTCTCTCCCAGAATCAGCTTTCCCTCCTCCTTGACTTGAATTTCTTTAATTTCAGTGTGTCCATGCATTTTGGCTCGAACGTCTCTTGATTTTGGCCATGTCACTTTTTCAATTATGGGGGAGGCACTCGCTACAGGCAGTTCTGCCTTTTGTCTCCCTCACTTACATAGAAAAACAAACAATATATATATATATATATATATATATGTATATATATATATATATACTGTACTGTAAATACTGTATATATATATATATATATTTTTTTATTTTTTATTATATGGCTTTAGTTGTGACATTAATTATATGTTCCAATATGATAAATAACTTCCTGCTGGTATTTATATATGCATACATACATACATTAAAAACAAACAGCAAGTTGTTTCCCATATTGAAACATAATTAATGTCACAACTAAAGCCATATAAAAATATATGTTGATGATTTATTTTTTATTGGAACTAACATTCAAAGCCCCGACAAATAACCAACTCACTGATATAATTATGCAAAATTAAATATACACCCCAAGGCTGCACAAATGCTTGCTTTTTCTGGATCCCCTGCTCCCTCATGTTTAGCCCCATTAGTTTGGAGATTTTAAGACTTTCGCCCCATTAGTTTGGCAATTTTAGACCTTTTGCCCCATTTCGTTGTCAATTTTAAGACCTTTTGTGCCATTTAGGTGTCATTTTTTTCCTGGTGAGCGATAGCGAGCCTGTAATTTTAAGAAGAACTGAACTTTGGCCGGGACATAATTCTAACAAACAATGTACATATTTATCTTGAAGGGGGGTTATCTAGGGGGTGTTTTATAAAGCTTGATGGAGGTATAGCGAAAAAACTAATAATTATATGAATATATAAATAAATAGACCACAAAATAGCCACAACCCCCTTAAAATTACACGACTGTTGTCTGATATTATATTTAGTGTACATGATTTGGATAAATAGTTCTTTCATTATAGCAATAGGAAGATAAGTTAGTTCAGTAAACCGGTTTAATTTAGGGATGTCCACTTCTGAAATGTCCGATTTTCAAAAATGTCCGAATTCCGGCTAGTGTCCGACTTCAAAGGTTTAATGTGTCCAATTTTGAAAGCGGAGTCCTCGCCACCATAGAAAACGGAGATCACCCTACCACTGCTACACTTTATAACACAGCATTGTATGTGAAATTCATCATATTAACCCCTGTCCAACGGGGATGTTTGTAACTTCTACTACCTGGCAGGTGGGCATATTTACCCTAAATGAGCTTCATTCCATGCTCTTTCTCATGCATAAACAAGAACCAGAGCGTAATACAATTATGTATCCGTGAATGGGCAATAATAGAGCTTTCCAATGACACCTGAATCATCCTTTTACGACAACGGGTTCTCTTGCAACGATCGCACAACACGAGGGGAAAAACCCTATAATACGGTAATTTCCCTAGTTTTTTCCTGGTCTTGCGAGGCCGTGGGTGTGGAATGTTGCAGAGGTGGCGTCAGTCATGGCACTGGGTCCGTGCCGAGCGGTCAGAGCCCGCCTATCGTCCTCCCAATGCGTGGTCTCTCTCTCAGAGCTGATAATGTGCTCAACATCCCTTGCGACATATGTCGGGCACCGCAGGGGTGGCCATGATTCTCTCACACGACATATGTCGGGCCCTGCGGCTTGAGTGTTAAAGACAAATAAATACATTATTGTGTTTTCAGGGACAGTACATATAATAGTAATTAATATTAACACAATAAAAGGTACAGGCTTGAATTCGTCCTACAACCTCGTAAAACCGTACCGTCGAGTGTCGTTTTCAACAACACACACATACACACACACACATATACACAGTAAGTCTCGTGAGTGCTCATATGCCATATGAGAAAGTTAAGCAAAATAGTTAAATATATGACTGTGGTTATTTACTGAAGATAAGTAGACCTTGAGATAATTTTAACTCGCATAAAGAAATTTAGAAAGCTTACCTTAACATGATACTAACTCAGGATGATCAAAAATGACGGATAGCAGTAGGACTCACACTCGGTATTAGTAGGACAAGGAAAAAGAAAGGAAGTGGATAGGCTAGGCTAACTTAATATTAATTATTTTACTCTAAGTTTCTGTTTGCATTAAATGACTAATTAGATGATGGATGAAATGGATAGTGAAGCTAAAACACCTAAATGAATGAACACATGACACAAGGGTGATACAACGTGTTGTTGGAACAGAGGTTTGGCAGAGAAGGGCCGAGAGAATCGTCTTTGAGTCTCTCGTGACTTGTCCGTGCATGCGCATAGCGTACGGTAAATGTATCCCATCCTTACACAATGAGATACTGTACATGGGAACAATAATAATAAGTAATACAGTAATATATGGGAATTATAATCCTACAATACTTGCCAATATTCAACTGTAGAATAACATTCTTCCCGAAATATGTATCATTCAACATATGGTTACGGAAGCGTTCAACTTAAGACTACGGAAGGATACGTAACGCTACAATAACCCAGATTACGTGGCACTAATACTGTTCATACTAAATAAGGGTATATTGAGTATGGACATATTCCCACCACCGAAAATATAAAAAATGTACATGATTATATTTGCCCGGAGGCAATCTTATCCCGCCAAGCTTGGGAGGATATTTGGGCTGCCTGTCGACTAGGGGCGTCTGCTGGACGAGTCAACAGGCTGCGCCGAAGTAGAAGCCAGGGAGGGGACATCTATGGATAACTGGTCCGAGGGGGCGTCCTTGCGATCTAGGTCACCTTCAATAGGATATAGCCGTATAGTCGGACGTGTAATTACTCCAGTCCTGGTTCGAACCTTTGCTACCCGACCCTCACCATCATGACCAGGTAACAACTCCTCTATACGACCCAATTTCCAGAATGCGCGCGGGCCCTCTTCATGGATGGTTGCCACGTCACCTACCCTAGGCCAATGACCTGTTAATGGTGCTAGTTTACTTTTCTGTGCTTCTCTTAAAGTCACCAGATATTCCGTCGACCAGCGATGCCATATGTCTCGTGATAGTTTACGAATATATTTGTAGCGGGCCGATATCACTTCCCTACTCGCGTAGTCTGGATCTCCCATAGCATCCTCATCATGTTCTTCAGGAAGATCCCGCAGTCTGTATCCATGTACCAGTACTGAGGGTGTGATTGGTAAGGTCGTCCAAATCACCAGAAGCATAATATAGAGGGCGATCATTAACTGTGGCTTCAATCTCCAAGAGTATGGTGTTGAGTTCCTCAATTGATATGAGAGCTCTACCCAACACCTTCTTCAGACCCGCCTTCACGATTCCTATGGCTCTTTCCCATATGGCGCCGAACCAAGGTGCTCTGGCGGGAATAAATCGCCATTCGCATTTTACGTCCGCAAGGCAGGTCTCAAATTTGGGATTGTTGCTCACGTCTTTGAGATAAGTATATGAATGTTTTTGCATTATCACTCAGCATGATACGTGGATATCCCTGTCTACTGCAGAATCTTCTGAAGGCATGGAGGAAGCTATCACAAGTGAGATTGGTGACCAGTTCCAGGTGAATTGATCTGGTAACGGCACAGGTGAAAAGTATCATATACACCTTAAGATTGGGTGAATCTTTCACAGGGATTGCTCCACTGTAGTCAACCCCGGTAACTTTGTATGGGTCACCTGGGGTGGTTCGCAGGTTTGGTGAGGGAGGTACTCCTACGGGATCATAATGTTTTCCCTGTACCCGTCTACATTTTAAGCATTTGCGTAGGACTTTCTTGACCACCTGCCTGATTCTAAGCACCCACCATCTTTGTCTGACATAGGTGACTATGTGACCAACCCCATAATGGCAGCAGAGTCGGTGACACCTATGATGATAAGATGGGTGAAGGGATGATTGGAGGGCAGTAGTATTGGATACTTACTTGCCTCAGAGAGTGCTGCCAATCGTAATCTGCCTCCTCAATGTATCAAATCCCCCTTCAAGTGTAAGCCCAACTGGTTGATCAGGTTATTCCTGGACTTTGTTCCCTTAACCAATAATTTATATTCCTGCATATATACTTCTTGTTGACAGAACCTATGTAGTATTTTATTTGCAATTCTGATCTCCTTCACATTGAGGTGAGCACTACCTGTGGGCAGTGTGCCTTTGATTTTTGCTTTTACATGTTGTAGAAAATGTATCACCCATGCTGTAACACATTGGAACTTCTTATAGCTGCTGAATTTAGCCAAGTCCCATAACCGTGTGTCATCTTTAGGTACCGAGTCAATTACCGGTGCCACAATAGCAGTGTGTTGCTCGTTCCAATCTATATTTTCTGGCCATTCGTTGGGATTATTAAGCCAGCAAGGGCCATTCCACCACAACGCAGATTTGAAAAATTTAGCAGACACACCACGAGTAATGCAGTCACTTGGATTCTCCTTGGTAGACACAAACCGGAACTGTGCGGTCGGGAGCAGGGTATGTATCTCGTCGACATGGTTGGTGACGTGCACCGGTAGCTTCTTTCGGCTATGTAACCAGTAGAGCAAAATTTGGCTGTCACTCCATATAACTGTGTCCGAGATGTTTAGCAAATTTTTAAAAGTTTCCTCGATAAAGTGAACGAGTCTAGCAGCCAACAGAACTGCAGTTAGCTCTAATTTTAGGATGGAAAGGGATTTGATCGGGGCGACCTTCGCCTTCGCCATTACTAGACGGCTGCCACTTGTGTCAATAAAGTAAATGACAGTCCCGTAAGCGACCTTGCTAGCGTCTGAGAAGGCATGAATGGAAACCGGTTGATCTATGACTACTCTCTTAGGAAAATTAAAACCCTTACAGAGACGAAGATCTGATATAATGTCTTCCCACTCCAGAACCAGATCGCCTGTCAAAACCTCATCCCAATCTAATTTAACCTCCATAATTGCTGAAGGAATAATATTTATTTGATCGACACCGGTAGAACTATCCCCAAGGGGTCAAAAAGTCTAGCCTTCATACTCAAGCAAATCCGTTTTGTAATCTGCGAATATTGTGTGAACTGAACGCCGAATGAGAGGGTATCGGTGTCCGTCTCCCAAAGCAACCCTAGCACCCTCACATGTTCCTGCTGTTCAGCCGCCACTCCATCATGTTGCGGTACAGTCCGCAAAACAGAACTATTTGTCGCCCATTCACGCAAATGTAGATGGGCATCATTCATTATTTCCCAGACCACACCATAGGTATCAATCAGGAGATCTTCATCATTTCCTGTACCCAGTAAATTGTCGATGTATAGCCCTGACCGAATCTGCTGAATAACCTGCGGATCTGCACTGACATTTGACACGCGTTTTAAAATGGTGGCGTTTAAAAGGAATTGGGAACATGTAGCGCCAAATAATACCGCCCGGAATCGGTAACAAATGAGTGGGAATCTAGCTGCCGTGGAAATTTCGGCCACATAAACCGGGTATAGTCCTGGTCGTCCTCATGGAGTTTTAACATCAGAAATGCCTTCTCGATATCAGACACCCAGGCATATTTATCGAGTCTAAACCGGAGTAAAACCTGCGCGAAGCCTGGTACCAGTGAAGATCCACTATGCAAGCAGTCATTAAGACTAGGCTGACGATCACTCACCTTGGCTGAACAATCGAAGACGATACACACTGGCGTCATTTTGCTCTCCTTGACAACTCCATGATAAGCCAAGTAATGTCCGGTATCTGTATTGTCAAAAGGCACCTCTTCTATAAAACCACGGGACACCTGATCCTTTATGACCTTTGAGTATTCCTCGCAAAAGTCAGGTTCTTTGATGAATCTTCTCTGAAGACCCCGAAGGCGGCCTATGGCCTAACCCTTGTTTGTTGGCAGCTGATCCTTGTAATTGTTCCAGGGCAGTCTCACTTTTTACTGTTGGCTTTCAGGATCATAAGTAACGGTATCCTCATATGACGATAGTGCTTGACGGTCAACTTGTGAGTATTTCTTAGGGGTTATCCCAATATGATCTATATCCCACAAAATATTTAAGTCATTTTTGCATGGTGGAATATTAACAGTAGACATGTATTCGTCCATTGGTGTTACTGCTACTTTCAATACAGTAATTACTTCAGTGCTGGAGCTGGTATTCTGTGCCACATACGAACCACTTATGGCGTACCCATACTTGGTAGGAAGCAGAATTAGATTCCCTGACCTTTTATACCCAGGTCGCACTATGTCGTAGTAGTGATCCGCACCGATGAGCAGCTCCATTCCGTTCCATGAGGATCGGCTAATTGTATGCCTTTACATTGTAAACTAACCAGTTTAGACTTTAGGCTAAGTTCACCCTTATGTTCTGGTAATTCATCAACCACTATTGCGTCTAGTTGATGAAATTTAACTCTGTGTTTGTAATGCCGTTCTACAACATTATATTTAGTAGTAGCCTCTACGTTCCAACGTAGAGCTTATACTATGACGATGTAATCTGCTTCACTCTAGAGCGGCAATTATCGTATACCCATAGCGCGAATTAAATCGATAACATCTAGAGTAGCACCTTACTCTCTCTACTAGGTACGTTGTACATACTTTTGAGGTCTTTTGAATAGAAAATTGAAAAGAGAAACGAGAAAGAAAAGAAAAAGTTGTCGACTAGGCCATTCCATCTGGCTCTTCACACCGTTGTCAGGGGCGTACATTCTAACCCGTTCCGGATTAAAGGGCATCTCTTTCGCGCTACCACTCGGATGCACACGTGTCTTTTGTAGTGCTCCGTCATTTTGGTGCCTTCCACTCCTATCTTCGTCGCCTTTGGTGAGTTTTGGGCCTTTAATTGGCGCCTGGACTTATAGATAGATGATCCGTGTTGTACGCACAACGCAAAATGGGCACTCAGGTGTTTTATTCGTGTATTTGCGTTGAAAGTGGAGGTCTCTCATGTTTTCAGCCCTCTGCGCATGCGTGTCTTGGGACGACGCTAGTGTTGAAAGGCCTTTGCCTTATATTGCTTTTAATTTCTTTGCGGTGACTTTAGTTTAGGTTTTGATAGGTTCTATTCATTTAGGGCTTCTTGTCACTTACTTAGTTTCTGACTTACGCGCATTTTTTCGGTGGCTAGGCTAACTTCGGTTTTTCGGGTGATGTTATGGTGGGGGGCGCCGACCCGGGATGTCACTTGCCCCATGATTGGTCTTTTAATGTCGCACTCACACCTCTTTGGGATGTGCGGTTGCTAGTGGCGTCCTTCTTTTTATTTATTCCTATCACCTAGTGCCGATTAGGCAAACTTTTTGTGGGTAGCCTAGCCTACAGGGGGCGTTTTGTCGTTCGATTCTGTTGCAACCCCTGGGGATGTCCCTTGACCCCCCTTATTTTGTTTTATGGGGTTCGCACCAGTTATCTGACTACCTCTGGCTTTCCAGAACCCCAAATTTGTGTTCTGCTATTTACCTTGTTTTTGCCACCTTTGTGCCTTGTGATTAGGCTATGTCTTCCTCTGCTCCTCTCTGTTCGTGGGTCACGTCCCATGCCAGGTCGGTCTTTGGTTGGCGTTTTCCTTTTCTCGAGTCCCTGGGGGGGCTTCTTGGCAGACGTGACACTTCTCCTTTTTCTGACTTTCTGTCTTAAGTGTCGTCGGTGAGTGACGCTTCGGTCCTCTGTTACTTGGACCTGGCTCGCCGCTCCGCTCTGGAGCGTCGTTCTTACCGCTCCAATGCGAACGTCTGGCACTCGTCGCATGTCTGTTTTCACTTGGACCTGCCCTAGCCCTCAGACTTTTAATTTGGTGTTCACCGCTCCGCCCTGGGGCGTCGGTATTCCCGCTCCTGGGCGTGATTTGGTGACTACTTCTGGTCTGTCCCTCTTCGGCCCCGCTCTAGGTCGGTCTTTGTACTGCCCTCGAGCGTGTCTTTGGCCGCTCTAGACCGGGCGTGAGTCTGCTATGTCATCCTCCCGCTCAAGCATGACCGCCCCGCCCTAGAGCGACGGTTTTCCCCGCTCCAGGTCGGTTCGTTTGTTTTTTCAGCTGGCTCTCTTGGTGTCTTTCCCCGCCCTCGAGCGTGGGTTCTTCCCCCGCTCTGGGTCGGTCCTTACTCGTCTCTGAGGTGCCTTGGTAAGGTTCTGGTGGCTGTGGCCCGCTCTGGAGCGCATCGGTGTCCGCTCCAGGGTATGTTTACCCCCGCCCTAGGGCACGGGTTCTTCCCCCACTCTGGGTCGGTCCTACTCGTCTTTGTGGTGCTGGTGGCTGTGGCCCGCTCTGGAGCGTATAGGTGACCGCTCCAGAGCGGGTTTACCCCGCTCTACGGCGGGATTACCCCCGCTCCACGACGGGTTTATCCCGCTCTACGGCGGCGTGTGTTCCACGCTTTTTTGGCTGTCCTGTTGTCCCGCCCCAGACCGGAGGGTCCCTTGATGGTCCGCTCCTCTCTGGGTTTTGGGTTGGGGAGTGCATTGCTACTTGTCCATGCCTGTTGGTGCATCGGTTCTGGTGTTTAATGCTCTTCTCCCTTTTTTCCCAGGCTGTGCTACGCTCCACTTTGGGTGCTCTCCTGTGCCTCCCTCGCTTACGCCTAGGCCTACAGGTAATGTTGCCTTCTATGGTCACCTAGTTGGGGTTTACAAGGGGGGAGGGGGTCTACACTCTCCGTTATCCTTCCTTGGGGTTTTTCAAGGGGGGTGGGGGGTTATTATCCTTGTCGGAGGAACGCTTCAGCTTAAAGGGTAGGGGCCACTCGCGGATGGTTTTCTCCCTTTGTGCCTGTCTCTGTTTTTTAAAGGATTCTTCTCTCTACTTTTACCTACCTGTTTGGTGGCTCAAGAGTGGTTTTTTCTTTCGGTTGCAGGTGTGATGCCGCTCCCTCTCTGCACCAGGCGGGGATGTGGTAAGCCTGTGGTCAGTCCCGACCATCTGGCATGCCCTACCCACATAGCTTGTTACTCCAGGGATGGTTATGCTCCCAGGAGGTGCGGCCCTTGCCTCATTAATGTCTTGGCGGTGGAGTCTCAACCCTCATCGCCGGCGGCGGCGCAGGCTGCGGCGCGCCTCCTGACTATGTGGGAGGGCATTTCCCGATATGTTGGTGGGACCCTACACCGCATCCCTCACTTCAAGGAAGAGGATGTACGGCTCCTGCTCCGCCTTCCTTCTGCTCATCCGTCAGGGCTCCGGGCCGCCCTTCCTCCAGTGCCTCCTGCGGACCTCATATCGTCATCTTTGGACCGCGGAAGGAAGCGGAAGTCTCCACCTTCGCCTGTTCGGGCGTCAGGGTTGACTACGTTTAGGGCGAAGCGCACTGTACCACCTGTGCCTCGTGTTGTGTCCCCTCACTTTGCCCCACCACAGAGGACTACCCACGACTTGATCAAGGAGATTGAGGCGTCTCAGGCTGCAGGATATCAACCTGTTCCTCCGCCGCCTGCCAGCACTTCGTCGCCTGCACCACGGGTGGTCTCCTTGTTTGGTCCGGCCGTTAATGTGCACGCCCCGCCTCTATCTCCTCTGGGGTCCCCAGGTCCTGTCAATCCGGCGTTTCGCTGTGCCCAGTCCTCTCCTGTGGGTCGTGCTCCATCGCCTCCTCCGGCAGTGCCCCGACGCCGGTGAAGGGAACGAGTGGACTGACGTGGAGGAGGATTTTGAGGATCCTGGGGACTTAGGCGGGGGAGTTTGGATGAAGCATGAGGAGGACATTGACGTAGTTATCTAGGAGGACTCCCCACGTCCGGATCTGCACTATACGCCTCCCCCTCGCTTTCCTGTTCGGCGGTCACGGCTGCGCTTCGACGTATCGACTTCCCCTGAATCGACGTCGCCTGAGCGCTCGGCTGCGGCGCCTGAGTGGCTTGAGGCTTTCAACTCTCTCAAGGAGGAGAACTGTGCTAGGTTTGGGGTTTTGCAAGCAACCCTGGACCGCCTTACTGAGGCTATGGTTAAGCCTCCTCAGCTTCCTACGGTGGTTCCTGTTGTTACCCCTCTTCCGCCATTTGAAGATATGCTGCCTACTGGCCTAGCATCCCCTGTGGTGGCGGCGCCGGCTCTGCCTGTGCCTGCCCCCTCTCCGACTCCCTCGCCGTCTTTTGTCGTGCTGCCTGGGAGCGGGCTGGGGTTGGTTGGCCAACCCGTTAGTGTTCCCCCACTGTCTAAATTTAAGATCCCCAAACGTATCCTCCCTTCTTTGTATGGCGAGCCTGCGTCTTGGCAGAATGTGGTGGCTACTAACCCAGACCTGGCCGCCACTCATGCACGGGGGGAACGGCCGGTTGCTGATAATTGGGCTATACATATTAGTGCTAAAGGTGTCTTTAGAGCTCTGACTCCAAACGGCCTGGTCCCAGAGGTCGATATCCGGCCTCACCCCAGTATGTCGGATATGCAGTTTTTCACGTACCGTCCTAGGGTATCTCCCTCTGGGTCTACACGTCTATGGTCGGACTACACCCGCCAAGACATCTTAGCTGATGCGCCCGCTCTGTCAGCCATTGCTGGTCTTCCTCTGGTTAAGAGTGCTCGCGATGCGGAAGGCAACGTCATGCTCGAGCTCACCAATCTTGAGGACGGGCCGTGGGATCGATGGCTGGCAGAAGGGGTTGATTTTGGCGTCAGGTCGGCTGAGAGCTTTATTTCTCTCCCACCGCCTGACAGCACTTTTGTGTCTGGGCTCGTCCTGACCTCGTCCGGGGTCTCTTCCAAGTATTGGTCATGGTTGAATGCACCTAAAATTGTTTTAGATCATTTGCCCTCGTCTTTATTCGTGCCCTCGGAGAAGAGTGCCCTGGATCGGGATCTCCGGCTCCGACAACGCGCCGCTCGATTGCTCTCCACCCTCCTTCTGCAGTTCCAGATGGCGAGGATTCACCTCAGGCCTCTGGAAGCCGAGCCAGCTGGCGACCTTAAGAAGGGTTGGGAGACCTTGCGGCGCGTGCAGCTGCAGCTCGCCCTGAACTCAGTGGGTGACCTTCAGGGTGCCGTCCATGAGGCTGCTAGGTGTCGGCAGTCTCTGAGGGTGGCTTTCTGTAAGAAGGCGCCCGCTGAGGTCAAGACTAAGCTGCTCCTCTCTGAACTCGCTACCCCGGGTCTCTTCTCCGATGGTGCGTGGCAAGAGGCTTACCTCTTTGCGACGGCGGGACGCTTCGCGCCCAGTGTTTCTAGGGCGTCGCGGCCACCCGCCGCCGCTTCCTCCCTGGGTCATGGGAGGAAGGCCGGTCCGCCTAAGGGACGCCAACATTGGCGGGGTGCCGCCGATGGGCGACGCCAAGGGGGCTGGGGACGGGCCTCGCACCCTTCTGTCCACCACTCTCCTCTTCGTCTATCTCGTCAGCTCGCCTTTGAGGCGTCCTCGCGGCGTTCCGACCAGAGGCAGGGGCATAGCCGCCCAACGCAGGATCCTCCGCGGAGGTTTCAGGGACGCGGTCGCTCTAGGGGAGGGGGTGCCCGTGGAGGTCAGTCTCGCCGCGGCAAGACTGATGACTATGCTGGGTCAAAAAATCGCTAGTACCTCCGGCTTTTTCCCCCTTCTCTCCCGACCGCCTCCACGAACGAGTGTTGAGGCTCACACAAGGGGCCCCTACTGGCTTCTTTTGCCCCCACTATCAGCAATGGCCTCGCCGATCATGGGCGCGTTGGGTGGTGAAGCGGGATCTGCCCTGGAGGTGGCGGTCTCGGCCTCCTCTCCGACGCCCTCCCCGACACTGGCACCTCTCTCCAGACGTGGCCAAAGTTATCTTGTCGATGCTCGAGCATTGGATTGTTCGGGAGGTCTCCCTGCATAAGCGGGTCTTCCTCTCCCGTGTGTTTCTGGTCCCGAAGAAAGACTGCGATGCGATGAGACCGGTGGTCGACCTGTCGTGCCTAAATTTGCATATCGTGAACGCCCGCTTTCGAATGCTCACCATCAGTCAGGTGCGGTTGGCGCTCCGTCCCGGCTGCTGGGTGATATCCCTGGATCTCAAGGACGCATACTGGCATGTTCCGATTGCTCCTCGGTTCCAGTGCAATCTGGCGCTCCAGCTGCACGAAAGGGTGTTCACGTTCGACAGGCTGCCCTTCGGTCTCAATATCGCACCACGCATCTTTACAAAACTCGTCAAAGTTACTCAAACAGGCTCTGACTCCTCTGCTCCGTCAGGGGATTCAGATCCTGTTTTACTTGGACGATTGGCTCATCTCCGCAGACTCTCCCACTCTATGTGCACAACACACTCTCCTTGTCATCCAACACATCACACGTTTAGGTTTCAAGGTCAACATTCCCAAGTCGTGCCTCACCCCGTCGCAAGACGTGACGTGGATGGGCCTGGACTGGGACATGGCGAGCACGACCGTCAGACAGAGTCGGGTGAACGCATCGAAGATTCGAAGGAAACTTTTCGCTGCGTTGCACTCGGTCTCCATCACCAGGAAACTCTGGGACTCGTTGATCGGGTCGCTCAATTGGGCGTGTCTGACCATTCCCCTAGGGAGGCTCAGGATCAAACGCCTGATTCAACTGGGCAACAAAGCATTCCCACTGTTGCCTTCACATGGGCTTTGGCCGATTCCGCGCTCGATCCATTTACTTTTGACACTCTGGGTTGTTCGGGGCAAGCTCGCGAGAGCTGTGCCTTGGACTTCGCCCCCGCCGACCATCTGGATAGACACCGATGCGTCGAGCGAGGTGGGATGGGGCTACCAGTCCAACATGGGTATGGGTCACCAGAACCAAGGCAGGTGGTCAGGTCTCACTCACCTACACATAAACGTCTTGGAACTGTTAGTCCCGTTGTTCTTCCTGCGCGATCATGGGCACGCCCTTCGGGGCGGGGCGGTGGCCTTCAGGATGGACAACATGACTGCAGTTCATTGCATACAGAAACAGGGCTCCTCCAGATCCGCGGTGCTTCAGGATCTGGCGGAGAAACTGTTTTTTTCTGGCAGATCGTTACAACATTACACTGCATGCAACCTACCTGCCCGGGTCTGCCAACCTGTGGGCGGATGCTCTGTCTCGGGGACGGAGCACCCAGGTAGAATGGTCATTTAAACAAACCATATTTGACGGCCTGGCAGCCTCCTGGGGTGTTCCGCAGGTCGACTTGTTTGCTTCTCACGAGACGACCAAGTTGCCTGTGTTCCTGACCCGCTGGATTCGCACTCCAGCGGGGGGACCGGACGCTTTCAGCGAGGACTGGAACAGGTGGCAGTCACTGTACGTGTTTCCGACACCCGACGCACTTTTGATGAGCAAGGTCCTCCACAGGCTGAGAGAGTACCAGGGCAAAGTTTGGTTGATCGCGCCCCTCTGGCCGGCCCAAGCCTGGTACGCTCAGCTGAAACGATGGTGCCCGGATCCCGTGCCTCTGTCGGTCTCAAGCTTCCACTTGGGGTCGATTGGAGACCTAGGGACCTCGTTGGCATTCGCATCGTGGATGTTTGTGAGGCGGGGTGCCTCCCCTTGTTTGGACGATCATTAACTGACAAATTCACTCTACATTGGACACCATCTACATGGAAGATATATGAATCTCATTGGCACAGATTTACTTCTTGGTTACACACCTCTTCACAGACAACTCCATTGGTGGCGCTTGTTTTTCACTACCTCAATTATTTATTTGAGGAGCGTCACTACATGTACAACACTGTTAGGAACCACCTGTCTGCCATTCGGGAGCCTTTTGAGACCCTCACGGGGTTGGTCGTTCCTCAGAAAGAACTAGAGTTCTTCATGCGAGCCTGCTTTCGGCTCAGACCACCCCCGCGTCAGATTCCCCCTCAGTGGTCTCTGGCGGCGGCTCTCAATTGGCTCTCGTCTGCGGCCTACACTCTTAACCCCACACCTGACAGATTACTTAACAAGACACTGTTTCTTCTAGCTTTAGCTACGGGTGAGAGGGTCTCGGAGTTGGCTGCCATGTCTCGGGCCCAGAACTGTTTATGTTTTGCTCCCATCCTCGGGTCGGTAACTTTGGCTCCGTCTGTTCATTTTGTTGCTAAGAACGAACAAGAGGCACACGTGTTTAAGCCTTTCACTGTCCCCGCTCTTAAGCGCGGCCATCGTCATCACACGTTGTGCCCTGTTCTTTCACTTCATTCTTATGTTCATTCCACTGTGCCGGGGTCGGGGTTGGCTCTCTGGGTGGTGCCTAAGACTGGTAGGAGATTAACCAAACGTGCTGTGGGACTACGCCTGTGTCGTATCATTAAGGATAGCAATCCTCTGGTTCGGGGTTCGGCGCATGACAACAGGTCTTATGCGGCCACGCTCCGCTTCTTTCACAATCACTCCCTCAGGGACATTACTGACAGAGGGCTGTGGTCTTCCCCCAATACGTTTGTCTCCTCCTATCTGTCCATGTCTACGGCCAGGCCGGGGCATCCTTGTGTTGCGTTGGGCCAAAGAGTTACTTAGGGGTATTCCTCTATGCTTGTCCTTCCCCCTACTATTTTTTCTCCTATCCTGTCCGCTCCTTTATTGGGGGGAGGGGGGTGAGGGGTGGGACAATGGGTTACACAATGTCATATATGTCTATAATGTCACCTAGGGTTAAGGACCTTACCTAGGCTTAAGGATATTGTGTTTCCTTTATAATTACATTATTTGTTTGAAATGTATGTGTTACTATGTGTTTCATTAATTTCTTCCCATCATCACATTCTGTTCGTTCTACATCACCCGCTTGTGTCATGTTCATACATTGTCATTGGGGTGTTTGTCCTACTGTTTTTCCTGGTAGTCCACAGAATTAAGTGTGCAGTCACTTATCTACTGGGTGTCACTTATCACCTCCGACACTTGTTTCATTGTGCTCGGTACTATTAGCGGTGTTTACGCTTGGTATTATCCGGTGTAGTACTTCCTACTTACTCCCTATCATGATATAGGGGGGGGGGGGGGGGGGGGGGGCATCCTGTCATCCATATCCACCATTATGATATGTAACATTCATACGATTCGGTTGAGATCTACAAAGAACATGACATGACTGTACGTGATCTCTCTTAATATGCACCTGTTCGTACACTCTTTATATAAACTCTCTTGTTTAAGTCTGTCTTTTCTTTGTCATGATCCTTAACTAATTGCTGATGTTTGAGTTTTTCAGCTTGGATGTCCGCCTCCAATTTTGGTACTCTAAGCTCTACATTGGAATGTAGAGGCTACTACTAAATTGGGAGGTTTAACGACCCTCCCAATACCAAATAAGGTAAACCTCCTATTTGGTTGTAGCCTCGGAGTATCCAACGTCATAGTTTCCCTCCCGCAGACCGTGCCCCTGCCCATCCAATCTTGCCTCTTTTGTAGCTTGATATCGAGATGACCTTTAATCCGGAACGGGTTAGAAGGTACGCCCCTGACAACGGTGTGAAGAGCCAGATGGAATGGCCTAGTCGACAACTTTTTCTTTTCTTTCTCGTTTCTCTTTTCAATTTTCTATTCAAAAGACCTCAAAAGTATGTACAACGTATCTAGTAGAGAGAGTAAGGTGCTACTCTAGATGTTATCGATTTAATTTGTGCTATGGGTATACGATAATTGCCGCTCTAGAGCGAAGCAGATTACATCGTCATAGTATAAGCTCTACGTTGGATACTCCGAGGCTACAACCAAATAGGAGGTTTACCTTATTTGGTATTGGGAGGGTCGTTAAACCTCCCAATTCCCTAGAGGCTTGTTTTCCGGTAAATCCGTGAAGACATAACTCCTTGATTCCTTTAGAATTATAGGAAAGCGAGGATAGAACAGAAGACTTCACAAAGGTCCTCTGAGAACATTGATTGAGTAGCGATCTGATGTTGACACATTTATTTTCCTTACCTTTTACCGGCAGCTGTACGGTAGGCAAGATTACGGTATTTCTACCTGTGGCAACAGACATTGTAGTTGAAGTAGCAGCAGTATGCTCTCTCTTGTTGTTATCCTCCGCTGGTCTACTTTCTTTCCCTTGTTTTTGTGTACATAGGGAATGAAAGTGTTTACCCTTACAAAACTTGCAGCTTCTAATGTTAGGGTTAGTACAACCCGGTTGGCCATGCTCTCTTGATAAGCACCCAGTGCAGAGACGTAGTTGACGGACTCTTTTCACTTTAAGAGGCCTTGTTTTATACTTCAAGCCTTGTACCACAAATGATTGGAACCACTACACAAGACACAGTTAAATTTCCTGCTTTCACTCTGTGCGGTAAATGTTGCAGTAGCCATTGGTGTACCTCCCACTTTGTCTTGACCTGCCAAGTTGTACACTTCAGCCTGGAAGTAATGGATAAATTTCTTATAATCCAGACTCAAGTCTCCCATTTCCCGTTTTATAGTCTCCTTTAGTGGTGATGGTAATTTGTTGACAAGAGTCACCACACAAAATTTCTCCAAACAAATGCCATGGCTAATGATTGACCTCATCACACTCTCCGTGTTTGCATAGAAGTTCTTTAGATCAGCGGTTTGGTATTTGGGTGAAGCTAGTTGATTAAATTGTGTAACATAAGCTGCCTTGATGCGATCTGGATGCCCATATGTTTCTTGCAGGAGCTCTATTGCTGGGGCATAACTTGCGCTCTCGACAATAAATCCCTCGACTAACTTATGCGCATCACCCAGAAACTGACCCTTAAGATAGGTGAATCGCTGTATATCTGTGATTATCGGGATTATCATGTATGGTACATTTAAACATTTCCCAAAACCCCGACCACAACGTTGCATCACCCTCAAATTTCAGAAGAGTAAGATGTGGTAATTTGACAGTCGACTTCTTCGGCTCGGGTTGAGCCGACTCCTTCTTGACCTCTGGAACTAAGATTCCCTTCAGTGTGGCGACGAATACTTGCATGCCCTCCAAATATAGGGTATCCTCTCTCAATTCCTTGACATATTCGGCGTCTGTCTCGTAAAGGTCGGCCAGGTCTTCCTGTGTGACCTCATACTTGTCAATTTGTTTTTGAATGCCGAGCAACCTGCCTCCACTTCTACCCTAGACGCTAATTCAAGGAATTCGTCGAGCGATATCAAATTAAATTATAAATGCTAGTCCAAATAAGTTGCAGACAATATATATTCCGTTAAATTAAATCGCGAGCTGTAAATATAACACCCTCACGATTGTGGAGTAAGAATTTGCCCGAAAATGTAGACTAGCAGTCTGGAGACTATCAATTTAACTCATTAAGACATAGTTTTGATTTTAGATTAAGAAAAATTAGTATTAATTCAAAACAATTTAAGAAGAGAAGGGAGGGAAATTAAAGTACAATAAGCCAAAGGTCATTAGATGTCAAAAGGTACCGACATTAATTTATAATAATTTAATAAGAGCCGGGAGGGAAATTAAATGTTGAAAGTTAAACACCAAAATTAGTCATACATGGTAAATTTAAATTCGAGCTGGAAATAACACATGCTCTTAAAAACACAATTCCATAGTAAGCCCAACCTTTTGGGCATATGAGGAGTGTTAATTTTGAAAAATCGAATGAATTTAATAATTTAAGAAATGACAGTATAGTATGCATAACTTAGTAAATTTTGAAGAAGTTATTACAGTAAAGTAAGTAGGCTACGCTTAATTCAATATCCTACCGATATGCCAATTATATTATTAACATTGAGGCCTATAGAAAAACATTTAATAACTTAAGCCAAAAATTATGTTTGGTAGGTGTAATTAATTTTGAATTATTAAGGAACTTTATTTAATACTGTAGTGTGCAAGTTTGATTACTGAATTATCTTATTCATGATGAGAAAACATCTCCTCATATGCCCTATCCAAGAGAGCTTCCTCGTCTCGACTAAAGAATTTCCTGCTGGTAGCCAGGATTTCCGAGCAGAGACGGTCTGAAGCAGGAGGTGAGAGGTGAATTCCGTCAGGCCCGAAGTCGGCCTCAGACGTATTCATTGATGAGTACCGCTCTCGTGTGAAGGGAATATGTCTTTTTAGCCATCGATGGACGGCATTGCGGATTCTGTTGAATTCGTTCGCTTCAACACCACAGGGAGCTGGCCTCTTCTCTACTCCGATCACTCGGCAATGACCCCCTGTGCGCCTCTCTACTTCTTCCGCACACTCACAAATACCCTCTGCTAACCCTCTAGGGCTCACCCCGCTCCTGATGTCGTTTCCGCCGATTACTAGAAACGACAAGTTTGGCTGCAGCTGCAGCAGACTACTCCAGGCTCCCGTACCCTTCAGGCTGTTGATGCGGGCACCTGGGGCATCCAGAAGAGAGACAGTAAAAAAAGGACGGTGTACAGGGCGATCGATGTACAAGTGCCGAACGTATGAATGGCCTATTATGGCCACGTTTTTGATGGGCCCTTGATACACCAGCCTGTCCCCCACAAAATCTTCCCCCACCGACAGCACCATGAGGCCAAAAGCCCTGGGCCATGAGGTCGTAACCGGAAAAACCGCAAAAAACAGGGGAAGCCCCACCTTTAACCAAGTTAGCCAGAAAACCAAAACAAATTAAAGCAAAGGCACATTAAGATCCGTTTTGAAGGACCAATTTTATGTGGTTATTTACTGAAGATAAGTGGACCTTGAGATAATTTTAACTCGCATAAAGAAATTTAGAAAGCTTACCTTAACATGATACTAACTCAGGATGATCAAAGATGGCGGATAGCAGTAGGACTCACACTCGGTATTAGTAGGACAAGGAAAAAGGAAGGAAGTGGATGGGCTAGGCTAACTTAATATTAATGATTTTACTCTTAAGTTTCTGTTTGCAATATATGGCTAGTTATATGATGGATGAAATGGATAGTGAAGCTAAAACATCTAAATGAATGAACACATGACACAAGGGTGATACAACGTGTTGTTGGAACGGAGGTTTGACAGAGAAGTGCCGAGAGAGTCGTCTTTGATTCTCTCGGGACTTGTCCGCGCATGCGCATAGCGTACGGTAATTGTATCCCATTCTTACACAATGAGATACATGGGACCAATAATAATAAGTAATACAGTAATATGTGGGAATTATAATCCTACAATACTTGCCAATATTCAACTGTAGAATAACATTCTTCCCGAAATATGTATCGTTCAAAATATGGTTACGGAAGCGTTCAACTTAAGACTATGGAAGGATACGTAACGCTACATTAACCCAGATTACGTGGCACTGATACTGTTCATACTAAATAAGGGTATATTGAGTATGGACAATGACAGTCTGTTACTTGTACAGTAATTCAAGTAATTGATACTCTAAATATAATTATATTTAATGTTTATAATTTTTTAAGATGTATGTTAATGCATCTTAGTTTTGTAACATAAAGGTTCAGACTATGTGGCAACAACTGGCTATTTATAGCCTGGTCTATTGTTGGCATGAGAGTACAAAGTACAAAGGAGTACAAAGGAGTACAAAGGAAATCAAGCAACAACAGATCTAGTGACCCTTCTAGGTTGCTTGTCCTCCAAAACACTGAGGATCAAGTGTCCAAACAGTGGTTTAGAGTGGGTAAGGGAACATTGGAAAGGGAACTACTGCCCTGCCACTAACGTGGCAGGACTAGGAAGTTAGTAGGGGACATAGGGGTTAGTAACTGAGGGGAGGATAAAGTTATTCATTTACAAACGCAGTCAGTCGCGGGTTTGATGCGAGATATTTGTCTAGGCGGAATTTAAATGAATCAACGGTGCTGCAGTCTATAACGTCTCGGGGAAGCCCATTCCACAAGTTGACAACTCGATTGAAGAAGAAATTCTTAGATTCGTGCGAGTTAAAAGATTTACCAATAATTTTGCAACCGTTTCCCCGCGTGTAATTAGATTGGTCGATAGTGAAGTACTTACTACAGTTCATATTGTCGATGCCTTTGATGATTTTGAACACTTGAATTAAGTCGCCTCTTAATCTGCGCTGGGTTAAAGGAAATAGATTTAATTCTCTAAGACGCTCTTCGTATGGTTTGTTCTTTAGGCTAGGTATCATTTTGGTAACTCTACGTTGAACTCGTTCTAGCTTGTTTATATCTTTTTGGTAATAAGGGCACCAGGATTGAACGCAGTATTCCAGAAGAGGGCGGACTAAGGAATTGTAAAGGGTTAGGATAACTTCTTTGGATTTATGCTCAAATGACCTGCCTATAAAGCCAATTATTTTGTTTGCCTTCTTAACAACTTCTGAACATTGTTGACTCGGTTTTAGGTTACTCGATATTGTTACTCCCAGATCAGTTTCTCTGTTTACATTCTTAAGCTGAGTGCCATTCATCGAATAGTTTGCTTTCTCATTTAGGTATCCGACATGTAGTACTTTACATTTATCCGCATTGAAACTCATTTGCCAAATTTGGGCCCAACATGACAATTTATCTAGATTGTGTTGCATATCGTCAACTTGTTCTTTTGAGAGTACGCTATTTGCAATTTTTGTATCGTCAGCAAATTTTGAGATTGTGCAGGTGAGACCCTCATCTATGTCGTTGATGTAAATTAGAAAGAGAATTGGTCCTAGTACCGATCCCTGGGGTACCCCGCTACTTACATTGGTCCATTTAGATGCCTTACCGTTTATGACTACCCTTTGCTTTCTGTTGCTGAGCCAATTTTCTATCCATTTCAACACACCGTCTTGTATTCCATGCGCTTTTAGTTTTAGCAGTAAACGTTTGTGGGGAACTTTGTCAAAGGCCTTTTGAAAATCAAGGTATATAATATCTACAGCTTTACTCTCATCGTAGAGGTTGAGGATATCGTGGAAGAAGTCTAAGAGGTTTGTTAAACAGGAACGTTTTTTACGAAAGCCGTGTTGAGTATCTTTAAGTATGTTATTTTCCTCCAAGTGATTTACGAGTCTGTCTCGTATGACCGTTTCTAGCATTTTACATACAACTGAGGTAGGGATTTGCTGCCTTTTTTGAATATCGGTGTTACGTTGGCTAGCTTCCACTGATCAGGCATAGTTCCAGACTGCAAGGATTTATTGAATAGTAATGTCAGTGGTTTGGAGAGCTCATTCTTAGCTTCCTTTAGAACTCTAGGCGAGATTGTATCAGGTCCTGGCGTTTTATTTACCTTGAGTTTATCTAAACAATTCAATACTTCTCTCTCTGTAACGGTGATATTGCTTAGAACATCTGAATTATCAATCTGAATCGGCGATGGTGTAGGGATATCACTGAGGTCTTCTGTTGTAAAAACTGATGCAAAGAAGGTATTGAGGGCATTACTCATTTGTACTTCGTCTTTGGTGTATTCTCCTTTTTCATCGACTAACGGTCCAACAGTTGAAGTAACTACTTTTTTCTTTCTGATATAACTATAGAATTCTTTCGGGTTTGTTTTACTTTGATTCGCAATATGTAACTCTAAGGTCTTTTTACTTTGCTTAATTAACTTTTTGGCTTTGCGTCGTAGCTCTACAAATTTCACCCGTTCTTCGTCATTTTGTGAGGATTTTAATCTATCATTAGCACATTTTTTAGCAAGCAGGCAGTTTGAAATATCTTTATTCCACCATTTGGGCTTATTATTATGGCCTGGACGCCGTATTTTCGATGGTATGCAGTCTTGCACTGCTTTTAGGTAAGTGGTTTCGAATAATTTCCAAGATGTATTTATGTCGTTATTGTTAATTAAAAAGCTCCAGTCAGTTTCTTTAAACATAGCTCTAAGTTTATGGAAGTTTGCTTTCTTGAAATTAGGGACTTTTTCGATGCTACTATTTGGTTCGTTACTAGTAAACTTTAAAGTGAAAGTTATCGTACGATGGTCGCTGTTACTGAATTCATCACCAACATTCAAATTCTCTATCAATTCTTCTTTTGTTGCAAGTACAATGTCAAGAACGTTATTACCACGGGTCGGCATTCGAACAAATTGATAAAGCGAACTCTCTTGCAAGTTCGTATACAAGTCATGTCCGGAGTGTGAAGTAAGAGTATCGCCCCACTTGGTCACAGGTAAATTAAAGTCGCCAAAAATTACGGTATCTTGTGAGTTACTTACATCTGCAATTTGTTCGTAAATTTCTCGGTCAGTTTGCACTGATTGAGCTGGAGGTCTGTATATTAACGCAAGTATTATTTTTGTACCTTTATTATTCTTTATTAGCACAAAAGATGTGTCGACGTTCACAATTTGAGGTTTTGACACGAGGGTCGGGTTAAGACTTTCTTTGATATAAAATAAAACGCCACCTCCATTTTTATTTATTCGGCTGTTCTCAAACATTACATAACCGGGAAGTGAATACTCTGCTAAAAAGTCTCTATCTTGTGTATTGAGCCAAGATTCTGTTATGCCAATCACATCATAATTTTCTGTAAACACTAGTTCCTCTAAATCTGAAAATTTATTGCGTATGCTACGAGCGTTTGCATAGAAAACCTTTAAAGTTGCGGTTTTAGAACTCGCAGATCGTTCTTTCATCGAATTTTTGGTTCTGGTCGGATCTACATTTACATTCATGGCTGTCCTCGGTCCTCGGTCGTTATCCCTGACGGTTTTGAATTTGGGTCGTGTTGGTGGAGCTTTATCCAAATTCGCGGTTCTTGACGGATTAGTATTTAATTCCTTTGTAGATTGCCGTCCTCGCTGTCTTCGGTCCTCCTTCCTGGTTGTCCTGTGCTGAGTCGATTTCTTCTCCGAAAATCCTTCACCGCATCGTTGAGAAGACGCCCAAAACGCGCTGCTCCCACCTGATTCAGATGAACTCCATCATCCGAAAACAAATAGTCATCGTAGTAGAAATTGTCCCAGGTGTCGACGAATCCCACGTTCTCCTTCCTGCAGAGGTTTGCTAGACAACGATTTGTGCTGGTGGCTATGTTGTAAAATCGGCTCTCTACACCGAGCCGGGGGACGATTCCTGAGACGATGATCCTTGATGACTTCTCCTTAAACGACTTGATCAGCTGCTGGTACTTTAAAAGCAAATCTTCCGACCGGGTTCGCTGTATATCGTTGGATCCAACGTGGATGACGTACATTGTATTTGCAGGGGCCAGCTTTGATACTTCGTCAACTGCTGCAACTACGTCATCCACACCACCACCAGGGATACAAAAACGCTTCCTGGTCTTAGGTGCCCTGGCGCAAAACTCTGTGAGCTGACCACGTATCATCGAGTCTCCCACGAGCCGGACTTCTTCTATTTCCTCTTCGTCATCTGAGTCTGCGAATATCTGGAAACGGTTTTGACACTCGGTAATCGGTATGTGTTTCCTGGTCTTGGGGCAAACGTTGTTCCTCACGACACGGAAGTTGTCTTGAGGGGGAAGAGAGTCGCTATTTGTATCTTGAGTATCGGAAACATCAGCTGAAATGGCTACTGTAGGCGTTGAATTGTTGGCAGTTGACGTTGGGGCGTTGGTGGCTGCTGGAGTTGCGGTGACAATTGAAGTTTGTGGCACTCCAACGTTGAGTGTTACAAACTCTTGGAGTGATTCCAGCTTCATGGTGAGGACGTTGATCTTGTTGTAGGCTTCATCTAATTTCACTGTAAAATTCTCTCGTTGCTGGCAGAGCCGGCAGACTTGAAGATCGATAGTAGCAAACATGGACTCACCAAACCTACCGGCGCAGTTCGCACAAGCGCGAGGCATGGTGACAGTCACTTTCTTCAGATCACTTCACTCACTTAAAAAACAATTCACTCACTTTACAACACTTCACTCACTTTAAAAACACTTCAATCACTTCAACCGAAAACAAATATGCTGAAATACGCAGAAATAGGATATCAGGGGTGATAGCCTAACCGAAAACAAAAATGTTGAGATACGCAGAATTAGGCTTCCAGGGGCGATAGCCTAACCAAAAGTTTTTTTTTTTTTAAATTGAAATACGCAATAATAGGCTACCAGCGTTGAATAGCCTAACCGAATATAATAAAATTGAAATTCGCAGAAATAGGCTACCAGGTGTGATAACCTAACCTTAAACAAATATGTATAACAGAATATGTAACTAAATATACAATTCACCAAATAGAGATTATATAAAAATAAAGTGTGACTGCACACAAGGGGTTAATATACTGTGTCAACAGATGACCCTGGTGTCACTGAAGCCTAGTAAAGCAGTAGCCTACTCTTTTTAGATAAAAAAGTGTATCAGTCAAAGGTTATTACAAGATCGTGCAAGCAACAACTAAAATTACAGATATATATAGCTACAGTAGGATACCAAATACAATATCTACAAGAGTTAATAATAAAACAGATTGGCTGGCTATAGGCTAGGCTAGGTTTGGGTTAGGTTAAAAGCTTGGCAGGTTGGGTTAGGCTAGGTTAGTTTGTACAAATACCACCCTTAGCTTAAAGTAAAATCAGTCTGAGGAGAAAAAGTCAAGAATATATCTAGGGGGAAAAGATAAATGAATGCACTTAAATTTGGTACAAAATTTGCTGGAATTTAATATGTATAATCCCCAAAAAAGGTTTGTTTACAAAATGGTGTCGGCGTTAGTCCCTGTAGGCGGTTAGTTAGTAAACAATATTGTTTATTAGCAAATTAATATGCAAAGCTTTACTTACATACAAGGCAGTTAAATTGATACTTACTACAGTAGGTAATGGGTAAAATTAGGGGCTACGATTTTATATAAAATAGTAATAAGAGAGCGTTTGTTTACAAAGCAAAACAAAACAATAGATGGCGCTAGTGGCGCCCTGTCCGAGCAGGAGTCTTGTGATAAACACAAAGTTTTTCAGTCAATACACAGCGAAATATCGTGCAGTGTTACTTACTAAGCTACAGGATGGTTAAACGTGCTCTTAACCACCTTTCATGCACAAGAATGAAGAGGATGAGTAGTTAATACTCAAATTATGATCGATATCGTGAGAGCGTTGACAGAGCGTCTGCAGCGTCTGGCGGTAGCACGGGGTAGAGTGAAAGCTGGTGTCACACGAGTGTTTTTTCCGGCAATTTCGATGAGTAACTTATTTTCTCGTAATAATTTAAGGCTCTTTCGCATTGGAATTTGGAAACTAGATCGAAGGTATATTATGTTAGATAGTCTAATTCTCGCGAAACTAAAATTTTCGAACTACCAGACAACAATTGCCCGTACAAAATTACTTTAGAGGCTGTGTTCTTGGTGGGGTTGGGTCGGTGATGTTGTTTCAACAGCTGCTGACAAATTACTAATCTTGTGCCTGATAATTTCAACATTTATAACTGAACCACTTGGTGTAGAGACCTCTAGTTTTCACTTATCGCAAGATAACAGCGAGTTCTGTCTCCTGATATTATTATATAACCTAGGTTAGGCAATTTATTTGCGGAGATATGAGTAACAGTAAATTACTAAAATATCCTGAGCCTTCTGATTTTACCCCAAACTTCCCTACTTCCCTACACTTCAATTGTAAGCACTCTGCTGTTGCTGTTGCAGTGCAGGGGCTACAGTATTATTCTAAGTACATACTGTATCAGATGACAGAATTTGACGGTTTATGATAATTATGACAGTTGCCCTTATTTTTCCGAAAACTGAGAGTGTCGTCCGAAACTGTTAGAGACTGTCGGGAAAAAACTTTGAAAAGTCCGGCAAATAGGAGGACTTGTCCGACAGGCCGATGCCAATCTGGCTAGTACGGGTTTCCGATCTCAAGAGGTCCGACGTAGAGAGGGTTTACTTATATATATTTTTAATAATCTCAACTATACCACCTGATAGTCTCTAGAGTCTATCACGTGCCACAATGAACGGATGGTTTCACTCCAGATGGTAAGTTAAGGGGGGTAGTGGTTATTTTTTGGTCTATATATTTATTAATTCATTTTTTATTTTGTAACCTTGCTAGACCTCCATTAAGCTTTAAAAAACACTCCCAAGACCCCCCATTCAAGATAAATCTCTAAATTTTTCGGTAGAAAAATGTCCCGGCCAAAGGCTGGTTCTTCCTAGAATTACAGACTCGCTATCACTCGCCAGGAAAAAATCAACAACAAAATGGCATGATAGGTCTTTGTATTGAGAATGAAATGGGGTGAAAGATATAAATATCGCAACACTAATGGAACCAACGTCTTAAAATCTAACAGCTAAAGGGACGAAAATCCAACTACCTCCTTAAACAACGAGACAGTCCAGTATAGCAACCAGCTCGTTCAAAGTGTCTGTTTGTCTTCCTTTGGCCCATTGCCGCTCCAACGCCTCGCAGCCACTGTCTTGCTCTTTCATCTCACAATCTTGGACAACTCTCTCTCTCTCTCTCTCTCTCATGAACGCCATCTACTGAATTTCTCACTCACTAGAGACTGTCCCGTTGTATATTTTGATTTCCGGAATATTCATACAGTGGTAATGGATATTGGAAAGACTTTGAGCATTTCTTATGGTACATTTCTTAAGTACATCTTAATCATTTCTTAAGTACAGCACAATTTCAATCCAAATAATATTTTCCCAGTGAGTAAGGGATTTGAACTCAGGACTTAAGGATTACAAGTCAGGTACCAAGACCACTCCGCCACATCTATTTTAAAGTGAGCATAAGGTGACTATGATGAGATACTTGTGAATTAATGTCAATGCCCAGAGCTTGCTCTTTCATTCCAAAAGACATACACTTCCCTATTAGTTAGTGCATATACCTTGCTCACACCAGCTACCATTAGAAAACAACTCATATTTACAGTTATCACTTCGGAAAGGGCCTCATCGCTTGCTGCATGGTCTCGTTTCGCTTCCATATGTTAGTATTGGGAACAGCACACTGTTTCTCAGTGACTTAATCACTTCTTGACTGACCATTATTCCTACCTCGATACAATCAAGTTATAAATAAAAACTCCTTTGCATTATTGTCTCTATTAATATAACTTCCATTTTACAGTATTTGTACAGTACAACAACCAAATGTTTCAATTCCTCGTTTATAAATTTAATTATGTAGTTTATTTTATATGCTGTATTAACTTTACGGGTTTTGAAGCCTATACCTCCATGTGTTCTTCTCTCAAACACCAGGTGGGGAGATTGTAGGCACCAATTGATCAGGGCAATACCCAGGGGAGGCCATATAGGCATATGATAAGGAGTTGCTAGAACTCCTGTTTCATTTGCCTGGCTTTCCCCACTGTTTATATGTGTGCTTCACCTACACAAAAAGTAATCCAGCTAACTCTCACAAACACCTCCACCTCCTATTCATTTCACTACACTTAAGAAGCCCACCAGACATCTTTCCAAAACATATAAATTACCTATAATGTATCTTGATTTTGGCTCTCTGTCTCTCTGTCAACGTTTGGGGGAGACATTGGTTACAGGCGGCTTTACCTTATGTCTCCGTCATACACATTAAACACAAATATTATATACAAAACTTACATTTCCCTGCACTGACCAATAATGTCCTTCTTTCACATTCCCTGTTAAAGGGAGAGGTAGTCGCTTTTTCTGGACCCCTTCTCTTTCATGTTTAGCGCATTAGTTTTAAGACTGTATGACTTTCGTTCCTTTAGTTTGGTTATTTTGAGACCTTTCGCCCCATTTTGTTGTCAATATTAAGATTTGTCTTGCCACTTAGGTGTCATTTGTTTCCTGGCGATCTATAGCGAACCTATAATTTTTAGAAGGAACCGGCCTTCTGCCGGGACATTTGTCTACCAATGTTTTTACAAATTTAACTGAAAAGGGGGATTTAGGTTTTTATTTTGTATTTGCTTTCATTTTGTTAAAGCTTAATGGAGATTTAGCGAGGGCATTAACAAATATATTAATAAATACATTAACAAAAAAACAAGCACTACCCCCTCAAAGTCAGTTACAACCGCATAATTATACAGTAGGCATATTAAGGGGAGATGGATCGCTTTTATGGATCCCCTTCTCCCTCATGATTAGCCCCATTAGTTTTCAGATTTGAAGAGGTTCGCCCCATTAGTTTGTCGATTTTAAGACCTTCCGCCCCATTTCCTTGTCAATATTAACACCTTTCGTGCTATTTAGGTGTCAATTTTTTACCTGGCGAACGATAGTGAGCATGTAATTTTGGAAGAACCGGCAGATCCATCTTAAACTGCACTAAATCCTCTAAACATAGTTAGTATATATGAAAAAGACATCGCCAGTACATAGAGGGTTAAACTTGTATCAGACAAATTTACTAACTTGAAAATTATTTCTAGAAGTCAAATGTGAAAACAAAAATCTCATTTAACTTGTTGACCCCACAGATCCATTATGGACTGAATATAATCGACTGAAGATAGACATGATACACTGAGGAAATGCGTCATAGTACTGTATACTGCAATGGATAATCATTATTAACATATATTTGAGTCGAATAAAGAAAATCCCGGTTAGCATATCATAAACATTCATATACTGTATACTGTATGTGCAAGATTACTTATGTTGTAATGGAGACTATAAATGCAAGGCAATGGGTGTAATTAAACTGATATATAAGAAATATGCATTTTGGCTGATGATATAATCATATATACTTTAATTAATTGCATTGGGGGTGTTTGGTGTTGTGGTGAAATTAATAAAATATAGATAATAACCACACCAGCAGATGTTTGGTAAGCAAATATTATGTAAGGCGGAACTATGAACCAGCCCTCCACCTTTTATTCTTCTACTTTGCTCTTTCTTTCCA
The DNA here is from genome assembly GCA_032716605.1 of Paralithodes platypus. Taxonomy (NCBI): domain Eukaryota; kingdom Metazoa; phylum Arthropoda; class Malacostraca; order Decapoda; family Lithodidae; genus Paralithodes; species Paralithodes platypus. The sequence goes on along the minus strand of CM064501.1, from coordinate 27,903,842 downwards.
CCTATCCTTATCTCTTATTCCTAAGAGACCTCCCACCTCCTCAACCTGTCTATCCCCCTCAACAACAACAACTAAGAGACCTCTCACATCCCCAACCTGTCTATCCCCCTCAACAACAACAACTAAGAGACCTCCCACCTCCCCAACCTGTCTATCCCCTTCAACAACAACAACTAAGAGACCTCCCACCTCCCAACCTGTCTATCCCCTTCAACAACAACAACTAAGAGACCTCTCACATCCCAACCTGTCTATCCCCTTCAACAACAACAACTAAGAGACCTCCCACCTCCCAACCTGTCTATCCCCTTCAACAACAAAAAACTAAGAGACCTCCCACCTCCCCAACCTGTCTATCCCCTTCAACAACAAAAAAACTAAGAGACCTCTCACCTCCCCAACCTGTCTATCCCCTTCAACAACAACAACTAAGAGACCTCTCACCTCCCCAACCTGTCTATCCCCCTCAACAACAACAACTAAGAGACCTCTCACCTCCCCAACCTGTCTATCCCCTTCAACAACAACAAAACTAAGAGACCTCTCACCTCCCCAACCTGTCTATCCCCTTCAACAACAACAAAACTAAGAGACCTCTCACCTCCCCAACCTGTCTATCCCCTTCAACAACAAAAAAACTAAGAGACCTCTCACCTCCCCAACCTGTCTATCCCCTTCAACAACAAAAAAACTAAGAGACCTCTCACCTCCCCAACCTGTCTATCCCCTTCAACAACAAAAAAACTAAGAGACCTCTCACCTCCCCAACCTGTCTATCCCCCTCAACAACAACAACTAAGAGACCTCTCACCTCCCCAACCTGTCTATCCCCTTCAACAACAACAAAACTAAGAGACCTCTCACCTCCCCAACCTGTCTATCCCCTTCAACAACAAAAAAACTAAGAGACCTCTCACCTCCCCAACCTGTCTATCCCCTTCAACAACAAAAAAACTAAGAGACCTCTCACCTCCCCAACCTGTCTATCTCCTTCAACAACAAAAAAACTAAGAGACCTCTCACCTCCCCAACCTGTCTATCCCCTTCAACAACAAAAAAACTAAGAGACCTCTCACCTCCCCAACCTGTCTATCCCCTTCAACAACAAAAACACTAAGAGACCTCTCACCTCCCCAACCTGTCTATCTCCTTCAACAACAAAAAAACTAAGAGACCTCTCACCTCCCCAACCTGTCTATCTCCTTCAACAACAAAAAAACTAAGAGACCTCTCACCTCCCCAACCTGTCTATCCCCCTCAACAACAACAAATAAGGATCGTAAGAACTGAACAAAGAAAACCTTTCGTCTCATTAACTCACGTCTATTCACTGATTCTCTGCAATCTCTCTCTCTTCCCCGCAGTGTTGCATCTCGCTATTCTACCGCTACTAAAATAAGCAGTGCTTCTTGGAGCTCTCCCTCTACGTATAGCACGTAGCACCCGACTTGCAACACAATCCCACCACTACTCTGCAACTCTCCAACCGAAGAGTGAAACGATATTCCCAATCTTTTTCCTATTCAACAACTGCACTCTGGGACTCTCTCCCTGAATTCATCTTCCCCTCATCTTATGACTAAAATTGCTTCAAACTCCGTGTATCCAGGCATTCTGGCTCGTACATTCCTTGTTTAGGCCCTGATTATCACGCAACTCTGGGGAGGCACTCGTCACAGGCAGTATTGCCTTTTGTCTCCCTCATCGACAAAGATTAAACAAAAACTTGTTATGCGAGAACTAGGCCAGTTTTGTGGAGCAAGTGAGTTTGAGGTTGACAGTCACTCTGGACCCTCTCCTTTATGTCAGCCGCTTCAGTATTTCACCTATAGTTAACCCTATCCCAGGACATTATTGTAGACATATAATGGACACAAATCAAGTCACTACACCTATCCAACATAGATGTTAATGCTTTTTTGGTTCATAACAAATAACACCCTATAAAATCTTTACCCTAGCGAAGTAAACAAGATGGGAATATGACAATTGACCGTCAAGTTAACCCTTCCTGTAACGGTGACGCCTTTTTATTGGATATCAGTTATATTTAGACCCTTTTTCTTAAGCTTAAGAAGGATATATGGTAGCTTAAAGGATTAATTGAGATTATGTAGCCTTTTAATTGGTAGAAGCTTAGGAAGGATATATGGTAGCTAAAAGCATTAATTGAGATAGTATGTAGCCTTTTAAATGGTAGAAGCTTAGGAAGGATATATGGTAGTTAAAAGCATTAATTGAGATAGTATGTAGCCTTTTAAATGGTAGAAGCTTAGGAAGGATATATGGTAGTTAAAAGCATTAATTAAGATAGTATGTAGACTTATATTTGGTAGACATCCTTCCTAAGCTGAATGTAATCGCCTAATAGTTGCCAGAGTATAATGTGAAGGATGTCACTGGCACAGAAAGGGTTAATCTTCCTATAGTCTGTTCATTCTAGGTTGGGCAGATATCGTAACCCCTAACCTCTCATAACTCAAGAAGAACTAGAGTAATCGAGCTAATATTTCTATCACACATGAAGACTTGGCTAGGGATTATGTGTATAAATTGACAGGTCATTTACTTTAGCCCTTTTTGAGTTACAGAGGTTAAAATGTTATGATTTCTGCCCAACCTAGAATGAACGGACTATAGCTAATGAAACCCCTTTACCTGGAAGCGGCCGCCCCTAGTCTATTCGCTGTAAGTAGGTGAGAAATTATGGCTTCTAGCCTCTGTAACTCAAAAGGGGCTAGAACAAATTGGCGCTCTCGGGTTTCCAGACTTATTTCGCGTGTAAACTATGCAGTTTTGTTTTTTTCTATATTCCAACTACTCCCTCTCGGGCATAGGCTGAGAGCCTGCACACTCAATCGCTGAACATGGTGAGGCCCGTGAGGTCTTGTCCCAGTCAAGGGAGTGAGACATGTGAAGCACCCCGGCTCGAAGCAATTCCATCTCTGAAGCTGCTCCGCCTCCGCGCTTCACCGTCTCTTTCCCCAGACTTGGACCCTCACTCTCAGAACGCCACTTATTGAGCGATTAACTCACTAGGCATTGCCCCTCTGTAGCATATTTTGAATATGAGAATATTCATACAGTGCTATTTAATCATGGAACAATGAGAGTATTATTTTGGCATTTCGGTGTGCTGTGGTAATGCACTGAAACTAGGTACAGCACAAATTCCATCCCAATAATATCTTCCCATTGACATATTGGGATTTGAACCCGGGTCCATTGGATTACCAGTCCAGTGGCAAGACCACTCTGCCACACCTCCCCTAAATGAGTAGTGCTTGGTTTTTGGTCTATGTATTTACTTAATAATATTGTTTTTAATTTCCTCGCACAGACTTCCATCAAGCTTAGAAAAACACTCCCTAGACCCCCTTTCAAGATAACTTTGTAAATTTGTTGGTAGAAAAATGTCCCAGACGAAGGCCGATTCCTCTTAGAATTAAGGCTCGCTATCGCTCGCCAGGAAAATGTACACCTAAATTGCACAAAAGGTCTTAAAATTGACAACGCAATGGGGTGAAAGGGGTTACAATCGCCAGAATAATGGGTCGACCGTCTTAAAATCTACAAACTAATGGGGCTAAAGGGTTCTAGAAACACAAGCACTACCCCCATAAAGTACTGCCCTATATACTTTAAAGGGATATAGTTGTTTTTTCTGGACCCCCATCTCCCTAATGCTTGGCTCCATTAGTTTTCCGATTTTTAAACGTTTGGCCCAATAGTTTGGCGTTTTTTTTTAGACCTTTCACTCCCTTTCTTGGTCAATATTAGAACCTTTCGTGCCATTTAGGTGTCGTTTTTTTTCCTGGCGAGCGATAGCGAGCCTGTAATTTCAGAAGGAAGACCGGGACATTTTTCTACCCAAAAATGTACAAATTTATCTCGAAGGGGGTCTTTGGTGTGTTTTTCTTTAAGCTTGATAAGGATCTAGGGACCAAACTAAAACGAATATAATATACACCGGTAATAATAAATATAAACGAATATAATATACACCGGTAATAATAAATATAAACGAATATAATATACACCGGTAATAATAAATATAAACGAATATAATATACACCGGTAATAATAAATATAAACGAATATAATATACACCGGTAATAATAAATATAAACGAATATAATATACACCGGTAATAATAAATATAAACGAATATAATATACACCGGTAATAATAAATATAAACGAATATAATATACACCGGTATTAATAAATATAAACGAATATAATATACACCGGTAATAATAAATAATAATAAATATGTAAAATAACATCCCCTTAAAACATTAGATTGTGCAGTAACAGATCATAAGTGTGCGTGGCAGAATATGATTACTCTGTCAAGGGCCTGGAGTTCTCGCAGTGAGGCTCCAGTCCTGACGTTATTCTTGACTTACAGTGTGCTGGCTTAATAATCCAATAGGGTTGATAGCCTCTGAAGTCCTATTTTAACTAACTAGCTGATTACTCTGTCAAGGGCCTGGAGTTCTCGCAGTGAGGCTCCAGTCCTGACGTTCTTCTTGACTTACAGTGCGCTGGCTTAATAATCCAATAGGGTTGATAGCCCCTGAAGTCCCATTTTAACTATAACTTGATTACTCTGTTCTTCTACTTTACTCCAGCCATCAGGTCTGGTCTGGACTAGATGTGATAAAATATTGTGAACTGTTAACCCATCCTATATGGTTACCAATCTCTTAACTATATTATGGCTACCATTAGATGATTTTATTCAGTTTAACCCATCCTGTACCGGCGATATTTTTGTTGTTAAAGCTTTATGTAGACGATTTTGTGCTGCTTAAAAGTCAACTCCAAGGGTAAAAACTATTCAAACTACAATGTCCATTGTGATCTGCTTGGTCTTAGGGATAGGATACTGAAGAACTTTCATCAATGTGTCTAAGAACATTGAATTATAGCTTATCTAACTTATTTTATGTGGCGATAACTGGTGTGTTTACCATGACTTCACAGAAAGCAATGGCGGGAACAGTCAACATGAGAGGTGGATTAATCTGTGGTCTTTTTGATGAAAGAAACTCTTAAAAACTGTATGAATGTTCACAGCTCAACATTTGGCTTTACTATAGTCTGGTCAAGGGATCGCATTTTGTAAATTAACAGAAAACCATTACATTTAAGAAGATCTAATAGGCCTTAGTAACGTTGAACAAGAATCAACACCCAAAACAAGGCCCTTTATATGTATTATTGGCGAGATGGGATTATGTCTCACTATGCTACACATCTTCAGGACTTATTTGATCTTTTGCAGAGTTTGAGTATTGAATTGAAAGGTATTTATTAAGAAACAAACAGACCTGTCCACGAGCATGTGTGATAGGGGTAGTTTGATTACAGTCTTGCCAGTCTATCATCACGCCAACTGACTGCCACCGCTGACGGTTGAGGATGCCAATGACGTTTTAAATTAGTATTTTTCTCTGGAGTTTAATGGAATTATATTGATATTGTCCATGTACACTCGGTCCAAGAAGTATCTGCACCCCTATGCTGATCATCTGGTGTGTACAACTCGGTAGGGCTGGCACCTCTGCCTGCAACTATATCCATGTGTCAGAGACGATCGTCCCTGACACATGGATATAGTTGCAAGCAGAGGTGCCAACCCTATCAAGCTGTACACACCAGATGATCAGCATAGGGGTGCAGATACTTCTTGGACCGAGTGTACATATTACAGAATATTCATGACATGTTATGACCCTGCATTAAACTTCGTTTCTTCTTTCATCCCTGGAGTTGACCTTTAAGAAGGATCTATGGTATTAAAAAGGGTTAAGTGAGACATTTCGAAGCCTGTTAATTGCTGGAGGCCCATTTTAAACTGAAAATCGTGTAATGATAACCAGAATAAAGTTAAAAGAATGGAACTGGTACTGAATGGGTTAAAAAGGGCCTCCAGCATTTAACAAACTTCAAACTATCTCAATTAACCCTGTTTACTACCACAGGTCCTTCTTAAACTGTACAAAATCGTCTAAATATAGCCCGATTAACCCTTTCTGTACCGGCAACGTCTGTTACACTATATTTTAGTTATATATAGACGATTTCATGCAGCTTAGGTAGGACCTGGGGTAGTTAAAAGGGTTGATTGAGATAGTTCGAAACCTTATAATTGATAAAGATCCTTCCTAAACTGAATGAAATTGATTAGTAGTAGCCAGAATTAGCTAAAAAGGATGTCTACGGTACGGTCGCGCTAATAAGTCATGTCCCAGCTGTCATTACGTTTGGCTCGCACCGTGCTGTATTAATGTATGTCAGATGTTGAATAGCGTGGACAAATGTAGGAACATGTTTGTATATTTCACTCGATATGAAGAAATGAAGCTCAGATATTGCTGATACCAATTATTGATCAAAATATATTTGGTGCCGAGACATGACTTATTAGCGTGACTGTACAGAAGGGGTTAACATAGAGGCAGGGTAGGATAGGCTTCCCTGTTCAGTAAACTAACAACAAGTGGTCATTAACCCTTTCAGTACCGGTGCTGTCATTTTAACTTTATTCTGGCTACTATTAGACGAGTATATTCAGTTTAAAAAGGGTCTCCAGCAAATAAAAGGCTTCAAACTATCTCACCTAATCCTTTTTACTACCACAGATCCTTCTTGAACTCCACAAAATCGTCTAAATTTAGCTAGAATAAAACTAGAAGAACGTCGCAGGTTTTTTAAATGTTTATATTTTGTCCCATTAGTTCGTCGATTTTAATACTTTATGTCCCATTTACATGTCAACATTAAGACCTTTCATGCCATTTACAGTAGGTGTCGATTTTTTCCTGGCGAGCTAAAGCGAGCCTGTAATTTTATGAGTAACCGGCCTTCGGCCGGGATTTTTTTTTTGCCGAAAAATGTACAAAATTATCGTGCAGGGGGGTCTAGGTGGTGTTTTTTACAGGTTGATGGAGGTCTAGGGAGGAAACTATAATAATTAAAAACAAAAAACAATACGCAAATAAATACACCCATCTCCCCTTAAAATGTGACTCACCCAATGTTTTGTTTGTATGTGAATGAGGGAGACAAAAGGCAAAACTGCCTGCAGCGAGTGCCTCCCCCAGATTTGAAAGAGTGACAGGGCCAAAATTAAAGGACGTTCGAGCTAAAATGCCTTGACACACGGAATTTGAAGCAATTTAAGTCATAGGAAGAGGGAAAGACTGATTCTGGGAGAGAGTTCCAGAGCTCAGCAGTTGAATAAAAGTAAGTCTGAAATTAGCGTTTCACTCTTGGGTTGGAGAGTTGCACAGAGTAGGGATGGGATTGTGTTGCAATGCGGGTACCCTACGTAGAGGAGGTGGTATACACTGGGAAAGCTCCGAGGAACACTGATTATTGTAGTAGCGATAGAATAGCGAGAAAGATGCAACATTGCAGCGAAGAAAGAGAGATTGCAAAGATTTGGTAGGTGGACGGAAGTTAATAACACGAAAGGCTTTCCTTTCTACTTTTTCTAGGAGTGCGGTGTGAGAGGATCCTCCCCTCACATGTAAACAATACTCAATACAAGGACGCACTGTGCCCCTGTACAGAGCAAGAAGCTGCGCAGGGGTAAAGAACCCCTTGAGGCGGTTGAGCATACCCAGCTTCTGGGAGGCTGCCTTAGCAAGACTGGTAATATGGTCCTTACAAGTGGGAGCAGAAGAAAAAGAGACACGGAGAATATTGAGAGAAGATGAAGGATTGAATTTTGTATTGGTGAAGGATAAGGGAAAGTCCTTTGGAGGTTCCTGACGGGTAGTAAAATGGATTAATTGGGTCTTGGAAGCATTAAATGCAACAAGTTTTTTCTCTACCCGAATTGGAAATAGTAGCTAGATCAGATGATAAGTGTTTTATGGTTATGGACAGTTTTAGCTCTCTCTGGGCTAAATTTGCCGAGTTAGCTAAAAAAACACTCATATCGGCTGTTTTCCGGGGAAATCGTTAAAATTGGTAAAAAAATACCTAAATCGACGTTTTTCACCCAAAGTACCCCCAAATACTGAAACACGTGTGTTGAGATCGTGGACATTGTCGAGCCAAAGTGGTTCCAATTGACGAAACACATGGTTATGGACCGTTTTAGCTCATTCTGGGCCAAATTCGCCGAGATAGCTCAAACACACTCATGTCGGCTGTTTTCCGGTGAAATCGTTAAAATGTCCAAACACCTACCTAAATCGAAAATTTTCACCAAAAGTACCCCCAAATAGTGAAACACGTGTTTTATGAGAGTTTTATCCCATTCTGTGCTCATATGGCCGAGAGAGCTGGAAAACACGTATTTAGCCTGTTTGCAGGCAAAATCGTAAATTTAGCCTAAATGTGACCTAAGTGGACATTTTCAGGCCAAAGTGGTTCCAAATGATGAAACACATGGTTATGGACCGTTTTAGCTCATTCTGGGCCAAATTCGCCGAGATAGCTCATAAACACTAATTTCGGCTGTTTTCCGGGGAAATCGTTAAACTGGGCATAAAACTGACCAAAGTCGACGTTTTTCACCAAAAGTACCCCCAAATAGTGAAGCACGTGTTTCAGGAGCGTTTTATCCCATTCTGAACTCAAATGGCCGAGATAGCTGAAAAACATGTATTTAGCCTGTTTCGGGCAAAATCGTAAATTTAGCCTAAATGAGACCAAAATGGACATGTTCAAGCCAAATTGGTTGCAAATAATGAAACACGTGGTTATGGACCGTTTTAGCTCATTCTAGGCCAAATTAGCCGAGATAGCTCATACACATTAATTTCGGCTGTTTTCCGGGGAAATCGTTAAAATGGGCAAAAACCGACATAAATCGAAATTTTTCACCAAAAGTACCCCCAAATAGTGAAACACGTATTTTGGGAGCGTTTTATCCCATTTTGAGCTCATATGGCCGAGATAGCTCAACAACACTTATTTAGCCTGTTTTCGGGCAAAGTCGTAAATTTAGATTAAATGTGACCAAAATTGACATTTTCGATCCAAAGTGGTTTAAATTGATGAGAAACATGATTATGGACCGTTTTAGCTCATCATGTGCCAAATTCGCATAGATAGCTCAAAAACACTCATTTCGGCTGTTTCCGGTGAAATTGTTAAAATGGGCAAAAACCGAGCTAAGTCTACGTTTTTCACAAAAAATACCCCCAAATAGTGAAACACGTGTTTTGGGAGCGTTATATCCCATTCTGAGCTCAAATGGCCGAGATAGCTCATATACTGTATACGTATTTAGGCTGTTTTCGGGCAAAATCGTAAATTTAGCCTATATGTGACCTAAATGGATATTTCCGAGCCAAAGTGGTTCCAAATGATGAAACTCATGGTTATAGACCGTTTTAGGTCATTCTGGGCCAGATTCGCCGAGATAGCTCATTAACACTATTTTCGGCTGATATTCGGTGAAATCATTAACATTGACAAAAAACCGAACTAAATCGACGTTTTTCACCAAAAGTACCCCCAAATAGTGAAACACGCGTTATGGGAGCGTGTATCCCATTCTGAGCCCAAATGGCCGAGATAGTTCGAAAACACGTATTTAGGCTTTTTTTGGGCAAACTCGTAAATGTAGCCTAAATGTTACCAAAATGGAAATGTTTTAACCATAGTGGTTCCAAATGATGAAACATGGTCATTGACCGTTTTAGCTCATTCTGGGCCAAATTCGCTGAGATAGCTCATAAACACTCATTGCTGCTGTTTTCCAGGAAAAATCGTTTAAATGGCCAAAAACCGACCTAAATCGACATTTTTCTCCAAAAGTACCCGCAAATAGCGAAATATGTATTTTGGGAGCGTGTTATCCCATTCTGAGCTCATATGGCCCAAGGTTAAGAGATACAACAGGTTGGAGCATGGGGTCACTCAAACTCGTACCCGCTCGCGCATGACGTCACGAGGAAGGAAGGGTCGGAGGTCACTCGACTGTTTACCATTCATTCTCAAAGGAGCAGCCGAGCCAGCACCATCCTCCGTTTTCTTTTACTTCATACCGTGATGCTATAACTACTGTATAATGCCCTGTGAAAGTGCAGCTCTTCTATTTTAACTGAACAAAATGCCTTTATATTGTCAAGTTGTTGGATGCATTTTGGATGCATTATATATATATATATATATATATATATATATATATATATATATATATATATATATATACTGTATATATATATATATATATATATATATATATATATATATATATATACAGTATATGTGTGTGTGTAGTATGTAGGCTATGAACCGTAAAACCGTGTAACTTCGGAAATTTGTCGAAGTTTTTAACAATATCTCCTGACTGTAAACACATTATAGAGATATAACTAGGTAAAGTGATGCGTGGTGATAGTGCGCGGTAATCCAGGAAGCCTCCTAAAATTATCCCCCATAATAAGAGAGCTATCCTTATCCTAAATGGTGTCCGAAGTCACCTTGAAAAGTGGCTATTACTTATTATCGCCAATGTCCGAAGTTACGACCCAAGTCCGAAGCGACTTGGTTTTACGGAATGTAATTATTTGTATGTATGTGTGTATACCGGTATATACCAGGTTCAGATTATGCTGTTCAAATTTGATGTCCTCATTACAGAATGGACATATATAGTTTATTTGGAGTCAGTACCACGAAGAATGACCAAAATTATCCATAATATTATATATCTTCCATATATAGAAAGGTTGAATAAATTAGTCTTGCACTCGTTACAGAGACCCATCTCGTCCAAATGCCTATCTAATTTTATCTTAAAGCTCTCTATCATTCTTGATCCCACTATAGCACTTGGTAGCCTATTCCACCTATCTACAACTCTGTTACCAAACCACTATTGGCCTATATCTTTTCTGAAACGAAATGTATCTATCTTGAAAACAATTGTTATAGTTCTTTCGCTATCACTGGGCTTTAGTACATTTTTCATGTCCCCTCTATTAATCCCACTAACCCACTTGAACACCTCTATCAAATCCCCTCTAACTCTGCGTCTCTCTAATGAATGAACATAAGAACCTAAGAAAATGGGAGTCTGCAAAAAGCCGATCGGCCCTCACAAGGCAGATCCCTGTCACACCCAACCCCAATTACATAAGAACATAAGATCACGTGAAGCTGCATATGGCCTATCTACTTTAAAAGCTTCTTACTCTCACAAATACTTCCTAGAATTAGTACTTAAGTTAATATAGTAGGCTACCAATATATAATATATTTAAGAAATAATAATTATGTCTAGATTTCTAGAAAAAATGCAATATTTGACACTACTTGGCCAAACTGGTTCACGGGCCTCATGCTAGAGGGAGTGGGGCCGCATGAGGCCCGCATATTGGAGTTGGACACCCCTGGGTCTAGTGGCAGCAGGTTGGCTGGCAGGCGAGCGTTTTTCTACCTTTCTTTCTCTCGTCCAGCATTGTGACGTCAGCAGGCTGCGCGTGCGCCAACCTGTTGTATCTCTTAACCTTGATATGGCCGAGATATCTCAAAAACACATATTTAGGCTGTTTTCGGGCAAATTCGTAAATTTAGCTTAAATGTGACCAAAATTGACATTTTCGATCCACATGATCCAAATGATGAAACACATGGTTATGGACCGTTTTAGCTCATTCAGGGCCAAATTCGCCGAGATAGCTCATAAACACTCATGTCGGTTGTTTTCCGGTGAAATCGTTAAAATGGCCAATGACCGACCTAAATCGAGATTTTTCACCACAAGTACCCCCAAATAGTGAAACACATGTTTTGGGAGCGTTTTATCCCATTCTGAGATCAAATGACCGAGATAGCTCATAAACACGCATTTAACCTGTTTTCGGGCAAAATCGTAAATGTAGCCTAAATGTGACCAAAGTGGACATATTCGAGCCAAAGTGGTTCCAAATGATGAAACACATGGTTATGGGCCGTTTTAGCTCATACTGGGCCAAATTCGCCGAGATTGCTCAAAAATAATCATTTCGGCTGTTTTCCGGTGAAATCGTTAAAATGGGCCAAAACCCAGCTAAGTCAACGTTTTTCATTAAAAGCACCCCCAAATAGTGTAACACGTGTTTTGGGAGCGTTTTAATCCATTATGAGCTTAAATGGCCGAGATAGCTCGAAAACACGTAATTAGGCTGTTTTTAGGCAAAATCGTAGATGTAGCCCAAATGGACATTTTCGAGACAAAGTGGATCCAAATGATGAAACACATGGTTATGGACCGGTTTAGCTCATTAGGGCCAACTTTGGCCAGATAGCTTGCAAACACTAATTTTGGTTGTTTTCCTGTGAAATCGTGTTATGTACTCCAATGTATCCAACTATTATTCCTTGAATTACTTATGTACAAGGGTACATATATATAATATATCTCATTCTAATAACCTTAATATAACAACTCATATTATTAAACATGGTATTTCTTGTATCAACTACATCTCATGTAGACAGTCAGTAAGGCGCCTAGTTTATGTCTGTGACCCAAATAGATCATGGAATTAGCATACGTCAGATATGGGGTCAGCATACCTCAGCCGGCCCACATCACGTTGCAGGGCGCTTGTAATATGGCATGGATACAGTGTGACCGTACTGTGGAAAGCTTACCTAGGGCGTGTCACAATTCGAGATCACACCCTAATACGTCATTTGGACAGGTACCAGGATTGGTTGAGATGTACACGTAGAATGGTAATGAGTGGTTTTACGTCATACAGAGGGGCTTAACCCGAGATAATATAAGCAGAATATAGAGGGCTGGAGGGCAGAAAGACGGGACCCTCAGCTCGCACAACTAGGGATTAGAGGTCAGCTTTGTGTGTGCTAAACAGAGCTATAATACTTGGATCAATATTACTATTACAAATACTTATACAATCTATATATTAGTGTACTTCTGAATAAGTCTTAAGATATCATTTATTAAACTATTGTGAATTATTCTCAAGTTTCAGTTACCTGATTCTAATTATTACATTGAGTTATTTGATTATTCCCAGTAATATCTATTGTGTGGTGGCAGTCCAAAGGGGTGTCTAGACCATTCTAGCAACCCTAATTTACACTTCCATACATGGTGGCAGCGGTGGGATAGCGGAGGTGGTTGTGTAGTCGGGCCGGAGTCGACCGTCTCCGATATTCCTACCAGATGTACAACGTTTCGCCTGGAAAGATGTACTGCTCCCCACAATGCCCTTACGTACACCCGTTGATACAAATTGTAAATTTTCTGTGAAGCTAGATGATGCCTCAATGAAAGTACCATCAATAGACACACCATTCATCTCGCAACTTAGAAAAAATCTACGTTCCCTCATTGTCTTAAAACCCAACAGAAGGTCCGCCGAGATGTTTAATCCTTCTACAACGTACACTTTCTCCGTCATCAAATCCAAGTCCTCATGCAATGCCAATGGTAAGTAAGTAACCCCCAATATTGAAATATTATCCCCTGAAACACTCTGAAGATTAACATCTGGGAATTCAAGTTTAAACGAATAATCATGATTCAAGTTGTTAAATACAGAGCTAGACATTAGGTTCACAGGAGAGCCCATATCTATTAAAACACTTATATCTGTATTACTTACACATGACTTCAAAGTTAACGAGTCAGGTGAATGCATAAGAGCACTTATCACTAACGTAGGAAATGCCGGAGTTTATGTACATTGATGTTTTACGTTACATTTGCTTGGGAGCGATCGTAAGCTTCCCCCGACCTAGGGTGGCTTGCCCTCCAATTGTCTGTATCGACCTTCACTTCCGGGCAAATTCCGGTCCTGTGGTCGTTATTCTGGCATCTACGACAGAAAGGTTGCTTACCTGCCGTATATTCATATAGCTCTTTGGCCTTGATGTTACAACGAGGAACAATGTGCCCCCGTATACCACAATAAAAACACATAACATCCCTGTGTTGACCATTTGTGCCGCCAGCCATTATCGCCAGTCTCCGCGCGCCCTGACCGCCGCCGCTCGGGGCCTGCGGTCGACCGTCGCCGCTCTAATAACGGGGCGATTGATAATTCCATGTCTGAGAGCTGTAACTCTGTCTACTATGACTTACCTGTGCGGGTTTCTGGTTTTGGGGAGGAAAATTGTTCTGGGGATTTCTATGTGGTTGATTCTGTTTAGGCCCAGGTTGAGCTGGGGAATCAGGTAAGGAATTCCTAACGGCAGCACACGAAAACTGAATTTGCTAGGTGGTTATACCCGCTAGTATCACAAGACTTCCTAAGTTCCTTTGAGAATTTATTGAGAGACATATTGGGGGGGAAGTCGATTCGTCGTGCGATCGGTTTCACGGTGTTTGGTAAGGCACTAACCAACATAACATACCCCAGTAACTTGCTCAGCTGTCCTATTGTTATCTTACTGGCCTCAAACCAGGTGTGACGAACTAGATCATGCGACATACAATTCGCGAATTGTGAACACTGCGCCAATAATGTATCCACTGACTGATTTTCCTTTTGCTTCAATAGCTGATCGGCAAAATCATGAAATTTCGCAAATTCCCCCTTAGCTGAAGATCCAAACTTCTCTAGGAACTCTACTCTAAATTAATTTTAAGTCTTAGCATTGATTAGGTCATCGCATGCCAAAAGGTATCCAGCTGGAGTATTTACCCTTGTCAATTTTCGAGCGAAAAATGTAAATTTTGGCCTTCTGTGTAATACCTTTTGCTGCAATTTCCGTTTCTACATCATCCAAAACTGAAAACATATTTCTGTGTTTTTCTAACCCAGTGGAAGCTTTGACTGCCTGACCATGGGTGACATTTAAGTGAAAAGCCTGGGGTTCGTTTCCAGACATAATAACGTTATCTTCGGGAGGTATGGTAATTATAATTCTAGGCAAGGGTTCCACATAGGTGGGGGTCGTATCTCGGAAAGTCCCGCTTCTTAACACACTCTGATTAACATTTTGGTACAAAGGTGGAATTCCCGAAGAAGCCAGATTTGCTTGAGATTCAATCTCTGAATAATTATTTTCAAAATCACTCCAATAATCGTCCGAAAAATCGCTATCCTCTGTAATATCAGATAATTCGGGACTAACTGAGACAGCCGGAACCTTAGGATTTTTCTTAAGCAGACGTTTTAATGATATGTGGACTTTTCAACTTGATAAACATATAATATGTAAAATCCTCCCATATAAATGGTAAATAATTCCTGTAAAACACCGCTCAACAATTCCTGAATCTAAATACACCCCATTTTGCACAAATAATTAATTAAAAGACAGTGACCAAAACAAAATTAATTACACAATTGAATTATAGATTTATTGAATTAAGATTGGTGTCATTTTGGATAGAAAGAATCATTTAAGGCCTCCAGTAACACGTTACCTCTTCAATGTCACGCCAAACAGCTATGTAGGTCCTCACTCAACACAGTGAAAAGTCCACTGACTGATTTGTTTGTCTTAGTGGCGATGTCGTGATGTTATGACTTAGGCCTTAGGGCGTCGTCGTGCTAAGCTTCCTTCTCTCCCGGCGCCGTCAAGATTTCGTCCTCAAACCACTGCCACTCAAACTTGATCCTCCAAGGTACGACCAATCTCTCCACACGTAGGTACCATTTCCATGAAGTCTCCCTCCGTCAGACAAAGTTGAGGATTCCCCGGATCCGCTGCTAGACTATTATGACGAATTTGCGACCAGCTCCGAACTTGTGTGGGAACGTCGGACGCAGGTAGGTAGAGTTGCCAGTTGTCAGAGTTGCAAGCTCCTACAGCCAGCCGTATGTGAATTTAATTATTTGACAGATTTCCAGTGACTTGGATTAAATGCTTTTAGTAGCTTTAGCGGTCAATTAATCGACACGTGAATGTAGCCTCTGTTGTAAAAAGGACCACCATCTTCTTTTTCATCAAATCGGGTTATCACCGGAATCAAGGCAATATACAGCATTTAATTCTCCCTCCGGTACCTTCGAATATCAAAGTTTGCCTATGGGGCTTAAAAATTCACCAGCGATTTTTCAGAGATTAATGAATAATGTATTGGCAGGATTGATCGGCCATTATGTTTATGTATATATAGACGATATTATAATTTTTTCTAGAACGGTAGAGGAACATTTTATCGCACTGAAAAATATACTTTCTAAATTAGATGAGGCAGGCTTTAAAATTTAAATCAGTAAATGTGAGTTCTTTAAAAATAAACTGTCATTTTTGGGGCATGAATTAACTCCGGACGGGGTAAATACTACTGCTCAATTAACAAATTATATCACTAAATTTCCTACGCCCACTAACGTAAAACAGTTAAGGCAATTTTTGGGCCATTCGGGCTATTATAGGGCGTTTATAAGAAACTACGCTAGTATTGCGAAGCCCCTATATATTTTACTCAAGAAGGACGCTAAATTTGTGTGGGGAGTTGAACAAGAGGGTTCTTTTACTGAATTAAAGGCGAGCTTAACATCTCCATCGACCCTTGCTTTCCCTGATTTTAAGAAACCTTTCTATATTAATTATGATGCATCATATACTGGGTTTGGGGCTGTTCTTATGCAGTATGACGATAGGGATCTGTTACGGCCGTTAGGATTCGCTAGCTGTTCTTTAAAACCTGCAGAACAGAATTATTATGTTACTGATTTAGAAGGTGCAGCGCTGATTTGGGCGTTAAATATTTTTCGTGAGGTAATATATGGTTATGATGTAACTGTTTGGACAGACCATAAGCCTCTAATTAATTTGTTTGAAGATAAACTTCTCACGGGTAGACGTGCCAGGCGGAAGTTGACATAAGCATCATACAATCCTACATTATTGTACGTGGAAGGGAAGCTCAACACAGTTGCCGATGCGTTATCAAGGAATCCTGTTTTTTGGGTGTCGGTTAACGCACTATTGTGCAGTAAAAGTATTGCGTTAGACCAGCGTAAAGATAGTGTTTGGGGTAAAGTAATTCTTGCTTTGGAATCGGGTGATCTTAGCGACAATGTTCTTGGTCATCCCAACTTAGCAGGTTTTGATTATTTTAATTTTGTAATGCATGAAGGGTGTTTGTACAGCAAGAGGGATTTAAATGACAGGGTAATTTTACAACTCGTCATCCCAGATTGGCAAATTAGTACTTTATTACCTATTTTACATGGACATGATACAATTGGGCATCCGGGGAAGCTTCGTTGTTTGAAACAAGCTCAGAGAAATTATTATTGGCGAACAATGAAAAAGGATATAGATAGATATATTGACTGTTGTTCTACATGGATAAAGAGGCGAAATCGGTCGCTAATAAATTTTTAGCGGACGTCGTGTGTAAATTTGGTTGTCCTAATACAATTATAACTGATAATGGTACATAATTTTGTAATTCTAGTATGACGAAACTATGCGATGAATATACTATACATCATGTCACTGTTTGTCCTCATTCACCCCAGTCTAATGGCTTGGCGGAACGCGCTAATCAATCTCTTATCCGTGCGCTTCACGGCTTATTATTAGATCGTGATACGAGTACTTGGGATTCAGTTTTACATTTTGCAGAATCAACACTAAATTGTTCGATAAATTCCTCAATTGCGGCTTCGCCGTATTTTATTGTTTTTGGTAGAGATACGACACTTCCTCACAATTCGTTGGTTCAGTCTAATTCTCCTGTTTATAACTGCGATGATTACGTGCTGTATCACTTGAATAATTTTCGGTCTATTTATAATACTTTACGCAGTTCTCTTTCGAAATCAAAGGAAGACATGATGAACGTAGCGAATAAACGTAAAAGGGATGTTAATATTGTTGTAGGCAATGTAGGGGATCTTGTTTATTTGAGGGAATTTTACGCCAAAGATAAATTACAACCTGTTTTCGAGGGTCCTTACCGCGTAATTTCAGTTGACAAGAATAATACTGTTATAAAACACTTAGAAAAGGGCGTTCAAAAAAGGGCTCATGTGAATAATTTGAAACGTGTTATACGCAATTTACCTGGCTATGAAGATATTTCTGTTGACCACAAACCGGTGAGTCCGAGGAATGTTAGGGGACGTAAACGGCCTAAAACGACAAATGTTGCTCATATTTATAATTTAAGATCGAGTAATGTTGCTTTTGAAAGAGGGAAGTAATTTTGTTGCTCAATGGTGGGTTGACATTTTGGAAATTAATTTGGATTCATTTTACATGTAAATTTTTAGTCATCATATTTTGTTTTGGTGTCTCAGATGGGTGTCGTAGGAAGGATTGTGGGGCGCGTCTTGGTATTATGGATACTGGGATATTATGGCTAATATTTTGGGGGAGGATTTTGAACGCTATATGCATGCTTTAGTTCACGCGGAGAATGGGCTAGTGACATCTGACTAACTTTCCTTGGCTGACTTATTCGATTTGCTGAGATTGGCAAATAGGGAATTTGATTTGGTACCTTTAGTGGGTCACTCAGAATTAGAGTCTTATTACCGTTTTCTCGGGGTGTATGTGAGTCACGGTACATTTCTTATTTTGATCCTTTTTGCATCTGACATGATTTTGTCTTGGTCTGAAATTATACCTTTTCCGGGAAAGTTTCATAATTCCTTGCTCACTATTAATTTTCCTATCGAAAATTTGTTGGTTTCGAAAGGGAAGTATACAGATGAATACTATTCGTTACTGAGTTCCTCCACTGTTCATGCGTTTTGTCACACGGCTCTCGGCTTGTTTACTATTTGCCCAGCGTCTGCTGTTCCTTTACTGCCAATGAATTCTAACAAATGCGTTCAAGCTATTATTGGCAACGCCGATATCCTGGATTATTGTATTTTCACTCCGGTTCAATTACACCAATTTTTTTGTTTTCACGTTCACATATTTAATATTCACTTTCTTTATTTTGTGATTGCTTCAGAACTACTTGTTACTTGCCCAGACAGAGCACCCTTTCATAAATCATGTATTAGCCAAGTTTATGTAAGGGACTCGTGTCTGTTGGTTTCGTCTCATCTTACTCTTTACCCATCAATCACTCACATGCTTTCGTTCACACAGCAGGATATTCTGTTTTCTAGCATTCCGTCTGAAGTAAACATTACAAACAACTTTTCATTTCCTAAGATATTTTTGCGTGAGATTGAAACTTTGGAGCTGATTAACACATCCATGGATACGTTGTCATTCATGCATTTCGTTCGTCCGGAATACATCTACCCTCTACCACTGTTCACTGGTCTTGTCGTGTTTATTTTCATTGTCATTTTCCTTATAATTTCCAAGAACATTGAGGATAGGTGGACAAGGATTGAGATTATTCAAAATGTTAGGACATAAATTGTTTTCATTATGTGTAGGGCAGTAGAGGACTGTAAACAGACCTGTGGTATTTTGGTTGGTCCGATTCCGTGTTTAACTTACTTTACATAATTTGTTGTTGTATATTGAAATTTATCTTTATCAAGTTTTCTGTTTTCAGCATTTTTGTTTTATATTATATTCTATATAATTTTTATTGTGTATATAACTATTTTGCACATTTGATTTGTTATTACATATTGCATATGTCTGACTAGTTTAATTTTCTTTCCTTATTATTGCATGTTGAAAACCAGAATTCAAATATATTCTCCATCTCTTTCTTTTCCTTATTATAAGCTTCACCGTAGTATTTATCTATATTGAAAATTAGTTGCACTCTACGTCTACAACTTCGTCACGGTGTTATCAATATTGAAACCTAGTATTATAACTCTTGAAACACGAGTTATCAGTTTTAATTTAAGTGTTAACTTAGACTATAACCTGCAATTTATTATATTAATATTAATATTGTAGTAATATTCCCGAGCAATTAATGACTAGATGGAATTTGGTTCAAGGACATTGGTTGAGTGATGTGGTAATTGATTGGGTCCTATACAAAGGGTGCTATGAACTTTCTCTACATTTATTCAATTATGTTCGATTTTGCTCTTGTGTCTTTAATTGTTTAGGATATACATACATTTATATATATATATATATATATATATATATTAGGGGAGGTGTGGTGGAGTGGTCTTGCCACTGGCCTGGTAATCCAAAGGTCCCGGGTTCAAATCCCGATGTATCAATGGGAAGATATTATTGGGATGGAATTTGTGCTGTACCTAGTATCACTGCATTACCACAAACCCACCGAAACGTCAATAAAATACCCTCATTGTTCCCTGATTAAATAGCACTGTATGAATATTCCCATATTCAAAATATGTTATAGGGGTGCAATGCCTGGTGAGTTATCTTGTCAACAGGTGGCGTTGTGTGTGTGTAAGTGTGAGAGTCCGAGTGTAGGGGGTGAGACAGTGAAGCACGGGAACGAGGTGGCTTCAGAGATGTGGTAGTTTCGGGCCATGAGTGAGCACCGTGCCTCATGTGAAGGCAAGATGGCAGGTGCTCGTTGTACTCTACGTGCTTCACATGTCTCACTCCCTAGACTGTAACAAGTCCTCACGGGCTTCACTGTTCATTGTAAAGCGGTGAATGTTAAGGCTCTCAGCCTATGCCCGAGAGGAAGTAATTTGGAATATAGAAAAAACAAAAAATAATAATAATATATATATATACTGTATATATAATCTCTATATTTTTTTTATATTTTTTCCAGATTCTTCTTAATTTTATTTCCTTTTATAGCCTATAATATTTACAAACAAAAATAAAAAATCTTACAAAAAACAAAAATCACAAAACACGAAAATGTATTCTTAATACTATAATTACTTTCTATTATATATGCTTGCGAGTAATCTCAGTGGTAGAAATTACATCTCTTATTTTTAAGGGGGGCGTGTTATGTACTCCAATGTATCCAACTATTATTCCTTGAATTACTTATGTACAAGGGTACATATATATATTATATCTCATTCTAATAACCTTAAGGGGACCGACCGGTTAATTTAGGCTTAAAAAAATCGAAAACCTGAAAATACCATTAGGTGTTTACTCAACAAGAGTCAACATCCCTTCATAAGCCAGTGCAATGTTATTAGTTAAAACCCATTGGATTTTTTTTGTTTTTTATGTTTTCCAAACTTCCTGTAATTCTAAAAGCGTTATATAGCGAACTTTGAAATTAACATGCTCAGTAACTACTGGTCGTACGAGGAGCATACCTATATACATGGAAAGAGCGTAAGCTACTCTACAACCTCCTATACGCTTTATCTTCTACTTTGCCGTGTTCCTGCGTAAAATATTGTAAACCTAAAAAAAAAAAAAAAAAAAATAACTTAATTACCTTAGACGTTCACATGTTTTTCTCAGAACCTATATTGTCGCACTTTCGGATGTTACTCTAAACAATTTATTGGACCTATAGGAATGGTATATACACCATTGGAATGGTAATTAAAACACTACAAGTCCTATAAAGCCAATTTACTCTAGCCAACTTTCTTTGGTTGCAGCATGTTGTCACAGTCGCAAAATTCTACAAAATAATTTCACCTTAATTCATAATCACCTAAATCCAAAAATACACAAAATATATAAAATTATCCTTATAGCAACTACAGACACACCTATTGTGAGTTGTTTGATCACATACAGCACGTGCTATAGGGATTTATGTAGGAGTAAAATGGGTCGTAGTAGTGCGATAGTTTGCAACCTTTTTTTACCTAAAGTGTAAGAAAAAAGACCCCCCCCAAAAAACCACGTGACCAAAATAGAAATTATCGAGCCAAATAGGTTCCAAATGATGAAACACATGGTTATGAACCGTCTTAGCTCATTCTGGGCTAAATTCGCCAAGATAGATCAAATTCACTCATATACAGTAGGCTGTGTTCTGGTAAAATCGGTAGAATGGCCAAAAACCGACCTAAATCGACATTTGTCACCACAAGTACCCCCAATTAGTGAAACACGTGTTTTGGGAGCGTTTTATCCCATTCTGAGCTCACATGCCCAGGATAGTTCACAAACACTTATTTAGCCTGTTTTCGGGCAAAATCGTAAATTTAGCCTAAATGTGACTAACATGGATATTTTCGAGCCAAAGTGGTTCCACATGGTGAAACACATGGTTATGGACAGTTTTAGCTTATTCTGGGCCAAATTCGCCGAGATACCTCAAAAACTATTATTTCGGCTGTTCTCTGGGGAAATCGTTAAAATAGAAAAAAACTGACCTAATTAGACGTTTTTCACCAAAAGCACCCCCATATAGTGAAGCACGTGTTTTTGGAGCGTTTTATCCAATTCTGAGCTCAAATGGCCGAGATAGCTCGAAAACACGTATTTAGGCTGTATTTGGGCAAAATCGTAAATGTAGCCTAAATGGACATTTTCGAGCCAAAGTGGTTCCAAATGATGAAACACATGGATATGGACCGGCTTATCTCATTCTAGTCCAAATTCGCCGGGATAGCTCACAAACACTCATTTCGGCTGTTTTCCGGTGAAGTCGTTATAATGGGCAAAAACCGACCTAAATCGACGTTTTTCACAAAAAGTACCTCCAAATAGTGAAACACGTGGTTTGGGAGCGTTTTATCCCATTCTGAGCTCAAATGGCCGAGGTAGCTCATAACCACGTGTTTAGGCTGTTTTCGTGCAAAATCGTAAATGTAGCCTAAATGTGACCAAAGTGGATATTTCCGAGCCAAAGTGGTTCAAAATGACAAAACACATGGATATGGACCGTTTTAGCTCATTAGGGAAATTTTTTCCCTGATAGTTAAACAAAACAAAAACTCACTTCGGCTGTGTTTCTGGCAAATCGTTAAAATGGGCAATAACCGACCTAAATAAATTGTTTAACCAAAAGTACCCCCAAATAGAGAAACACGTGTTTTGGGAGCATTTTATCCCATTCTGAGCTCAAATGGCCAAGATATCTCAAAAACATGTAATTAGGCTGTTTTTGGGCAAAGTCGTAAACTTACCCTAAATGTGATCAAAATTGATATTTTCGAGCCAAAGTGGTTCCAAATGATGAAACAAATGGTTATTGACCGTTTTAGCTCATTCTGGGCCAAATTTGCCGAGATAGCTCACAAACACTCATTTCGTCTGTCTTCCGGTGGAATAGTTAAAATGGCCATAAATCAACCTAATTCGACGTTGTTCACCAAAAGTACCCCCAAATAGTGAAACACGTCTTTTAGGACCGTTTTATCCCATTCTGAGCTCAATTGGTCGAGATAGCTCAAAAACACGTATTAAGGCTTAATGTGACCACAATGGAAATTTTCGAGCAAAAGTGGTTCCAAATGATGAACACAGGGCTATGGACCGTGTTAGCTCATTCTGGGCCAAATTCGCCGATATAGCTCATAAATACTCATTTCGGCTGTTTTCCAGTGAAATCGTTAAAATGGGCCATACCCGACGTAAATCGACGTTTTTCACCAAAAGCACCCCCGGATAGTGAGAAACGTGTTTTGGGAGCGTTTTATTCCATGCTGAGCTCAAATGGCCGAGGTAGCTCAAAAAACACATATTTATGCTGTTTTCGGGCAAAATCGTAAAATTAGCCTAAATGTGACCTTAATGGACATTTTCGAGCCAAACTGGTTCCAAATGATGAAACATGTGGTTATAAACCGTTTTGGCTCATTCTGGGCCAAATTCGCCGAGATAGCTCAAAAACACTCATTTCGGCTGTTTTCCGGTGAAATCGTTACCATAGGCAAAAACTGACCTAATTCGACGTTTTTCACCAAAGGTACCCCCATATAGTGAAACGTGTTATTGGAGCGTGTTATCCAATTCTGAGCTCATATGTCCGATATAGCTCGAAAACACTTAGTTAGGCTGTTTTTGGGCAAAATCGTATATGTAGCCTAAATGGACATTTTTGATCCAAACTGGTTCCACATGATGAAACACATGGTTAGGGACTGGTTTAGCTCATTCTGGGCCAAATTCGCCGAGATAGCTCAAAAACACATATTTCGGCTGTTTTCCGGTGTATCGTTATAATGGGCAAAAACCGACCTAAATCGACTTTTTTCACAAAAATTACCTCCAAATAGTGAAACACGTGTTTTGGAAGCGTTTTATCCTATTTTGAGCTCAAATGATCTAGATAGCTCATAAACATGTATTTAGGCTGTCTTCGGGCAAAATCGTAAATTTAGCATAAATGAGACCAAAATAGACATTTCCGAGCCAAAGTGGTTTCAAATGATGAAACACATGGTTATTGACCGTTTTAGCTCATTCTACGCCAAATTCGCCGAGATAGCTAAATAAACACTCATTTCGGCTGTTTTCCGGGGAAATCGTTAAAATGTGCAAAAACCGACCTAAATCGAAGTTATTCACCCAAAGTACCCCAAAATAGTGAAACACGTGTTTTGGGAGCGTGTTTTCCCATTCTGAGCTCATATGGCCGAGATACCTGGAAAACACGTATTTAGCCTGATTTCGGGCAAAATCGTAAATTTACTCTAAATGTGATCAAATTGGACATTTTCAAGCCAAAGTGGTCCAAATGATGAAACACACGGTTATGGGCCGTTTTAGCTCATTCTGGGCCAAATCCGCCGAGATAGCTCAACAAAACTCATATAGGCTGTTGTCCGGGGAAATAGTTAACATGCATGGGTAAAAACCGACCTAAATCGACGTGTTTCACCAAAAGTACCCCCACATTGTGAAGCACGTGTTTTGGGAGCGTTTTATCCAATTCTGAGCTCAAATGGCCGAGATAGCTCAACAACACATATTTAGGCTGTTTCCGGGCAAAATCGTAAATTTAGCCTACATATTGACCACAATAGACATTTTCGAGCCAAAGTGGTTCCAAATGATGAAACACATGGGTATGAACCGTTTTAGCTCATCCCGGGCCAAATTCGCCGAGATAGATAAAAAATACTCATTTCGTCTGTTTTCCGGTAAAATCGTTGAAATGGCAAAACACCGACCTGAATCGACATTTTTCACCAAAAGTACCCCCAAACAGTGAAACACCTGTTTTGGGAGCGTTTTATCCCATTCTTAGGTCAAATGGCCAAGATAGCTCAAAAACACATATTTAGGCTTTTTTCGGGCAAAATCGTAAATTTCGCCTAAATGTGACCAAAATCGACATTTTCAAGTCAATGTGATTCCAAATGATGAAACACATGGTATGGACTTGGAGAAGGCCTAGGACAGAGTGGATAGAGATGGCATGTGGAAAGTACTTAGAATATACGGAGTAGATGGCAAGTTGCTGAAAGCAGTGAAGAGCATGTATGAGGGAGCAAAGGCGGCGGCGGCAGTACGTGTGGAGAATGAGCAGAGTGAGTTCTTTGACCTGAGTGTAGGGTTGAAACAGGGGTGTGTGATGTCCCCTTGGTTGTTTACTGTATATATGGATGGAGTCATGAAGGAAATACTAGGAAGAGCAGTGGATGTTGGTGTATCGCTGAAAAGGGAGGGAAATGAGTGGAAGCTGCCTATACTGCTGTTTGCGGATGATACAGTTCTGATGAGCGATAATGAATGGGAGTTGCAGGTTCTGGTAAATGAGTTTGGAACAGTGTGTGAACAACAGAATTTGAAGGTAAATTCTGGCAAGGTTATGGTCTTCGAAAGGGGTGAAGTCACAGAGTGTGAGGTGAAGTTGAACGGTCAGGCTATGGAGATCGTCAGCTCTTTTAAGTATCTGGGCAGTGTGTTGAGTAAAGATGAGACTATGGATGAAGAAGTGCGGGAGAGGGTGCAACAGGGGAAGAGGGTTGTAGGAATGTTGAAAGCAGTAACAAGAAATAGAGTGGTCAGTATGGAAGTGAAGAAGTCCTTGCATGATAGTGTGGTAATCCCGACACTAACTTACGGAAGCGAAGCATGGGCTTTCGGTAAGAGACTCAGACCAAGAGTGAGAGCGGTGGAAATGAGTTACTTGAGAAGTGCGTGCGGAGTTAAATGGAGGGATAGACAGGCGAATGAGGAAGTAAGAAGGAGGTTTTGTGTGGAGGTAGATGTGCTGGAAAGTGTGAAAAGGAACGACTTGAGATGGTTCGGCCATATGGAACGTATGGGAAGCGAGAGAATGACTAAGAGGGTGTACGAGAGCGAGGTGGAAGGACAGAGAGGGAGAGGTAGACCGAAGGAAAGGTGGAAGGATGGAGTGAGGAAGTATATGAATGAAGGCGGTGCTGGTTGGGAGGAGGAGCGTCGACTGACTAGGGACAGAGGTGCATGGGGGTGGTTCGTTCATGGCCACCCCTTCGGGGATCACGGCATCAGGCAATAGCTAGATAGATAGACATTTCAGGGTAAATATCTGATCTACACATCCTCTTCCCTTCTTAAAACCTCCCTGTTCGTCACCTATCGATTTCTCCGTTCTCGCTCTCACTCTCTCAATCACTACCCTACTGTACACCTTCCCTACTACGCTTAGAAGACATATTTCTCGGTGGTTACCTCACACTCCTCT
Source organism: Paralithodes platypus (assembly GCA_032716605.1). Taxonomy (NCBI): domain Eukaryota; kingdom Metazoa; phylum Arthropoda; class Malacostraca; order Decapoda; family Lithodidae; genus Paralithodes; species Paralithodes platypus. The sequence goes on along the minus strand of CM064501.1, from coordinate 27,877,466 downwards.
TTCCCCATTACCCTTATATAGGGGGATTATTATGCCTGTATTCCAGTCAGGTGCACTCCCCTTCTCCCATGCTAGTTTTCACATTTTCCGTACCCTTTCGATCAGTATCTCACCACCATACCTCAGCATTTCCCCACACACTCCATCTATTCCTGGTGCTTTCCTCACCTTCACTCTTTTCATGGCTTCACGCACTTCTGACCTCCTGATCCTCACCTCCTCCACTACTTCTCTTCTTCTCCCTCCCATATCCCATCCAACTATGTTTGCTGGCGCTTCATTCCTTACATTTAGCAATTCGTTGAAGTACTCCCTCCATTTGTTTACTCTCTCTTGCTTCTCGGCTAGCACTCGCCTATTCTTATCTTTCACACCCTTACTGTGTCCCTTACTACCTTCCCTAACTTTCTTGACTTCTTTCCAGAACAGTTTCTTACACTCCCTCCATTTTACACTCGGATTCCTTCCAAATTTCTCATCTATTCTTGTCTTACTTTCCTTCACTACTCTCTTCACCACTCTTTTTCTCCACATACCTCGCTCGTTTCTGGCTCTCCAAATCTTCATTCCCTCTACTACCCAACCCCTCTCTATACGCTTTTCTTCTTGTCTTCCACAGCTATTTTTACCTCTTCTGTCCACCATGCTGTACACTTCACTCCCCTCCCTCTTCTCCTTACTCCACACACCTCCTCACATGCTGCACAGATCTCTTCCTTAAACACTTTGCTCATCTCCTCCACTTCCTCCATACCTTCCAGGTTAAACCTACCTAGTCGTATTTCTACTGCTCACCTGTACTCTTCCCTGATTTCCTCCTCCTGTAGTCTCTCCACTCTCCTTACCATTCCACCTTCCTCTCGCCTCCCTCCAGCTCTCCTCACCCACTTCTTTTGTATCCTAATTTTAGCTACTACTATATAATGGTCAGACAGACCTCCTCCAATACCCCTATAGACCCTAGCATCAGATTTCTTCATTCGTTCATCCACACATATATAATCAATCGGTGCCTTTCGTTCCACCACTGTCTTATCCTTATCCTTCATCGTCCACACCACTTTCCATGTGTACCTGTGTATCATTCTGTGTTGGAAGAAGGTATTGGCTATCCACAGCCTCCTCCCAACACATACGTCCACAAGTGCACTACCATTCCCATTCACCTATGACAGTACCCCCACCCTCCCACCACAAAATCAACTTTCTTATCACGCACCTTCCCATTCATATCCCCAATCAGAAATATTCTTTCGCTCTTGCCAAACTTATCCAGGGGAGGTGTGGCGGAGTGGTCTTGCCACTGGACTGGTAATCCAATGGACCCGGGTTCTAATCCCAATATGTCAATGGGAAGATATTATTGAGATGGAATTTGTGCTGTACCTAGTTTCAGTGCATTAACCACAGCACATCGAAATGCCAAGAAAATACCCTCATTGTTCCCTGATTAAATAGCATTGTATAAATATTCCCATATTCAAAATATGCTACAGGGGGGCAATGCCTAGTGAGTTAAATGCTCAATAGGTGGCGTTCTGAGAGTGAGGGTCCGAGCCTGGGGGATAAGACGGTGAAGCGCAGAGGTGAAACAGCTTCAGAGATGGAGTTGCTTTGAGCTGTGAATGGGTGCTTTGCATGTCTCACTCCCTAGACTGGAACAAGACCTCACGGGCCTCACCGTGTTCAGCGGTGGAGTGTACAGGCTCTCAGCCTTGCCCGAGAGGGAGTAGTTGGAATATAGAAAACAAAAAAAGGCACGCCTCCACATTCACCCAGAACTCTTTCTCTCCTACAGGTTTATCCTCTGTCGGAGAATATACACACACAATCACCCATGTTTGTATTCCTACTTTCATTCTCACCCACACAATCCTTGAACCCACAGACCCATAGTCTCTTACACGCTCGAATCCTTCCATTCGTTACTTACAAACAAACATGCACCTTCTCTCGCTGCTCTCTCACTCACTCCAGCATAATGTAAAACTTGCAAAATAAACAAATATAAAATTCAAACTTTTTCCTGGGTTATTCATAGTGCAGTTGGGTCCAGTACATGATTAGACTGATATCCAGTATTCAATAAATTGATAAAAATCGTAGTCATGTGCCAAAGTGCTGGAGGGACCTTGGTGACCCTAGTCTCTGGGTCTTCCCCTGGATGACCTAGATGTGTGTGAATTTGTATATTGTTTTTGTGTGTTCATTTTTTCTGTTGTGTTGTCCCTATTCTGGCTCTGTCTTAAGTCGGCCACCCCCAGAACAAAAAGGAAAAAGTGGGGATTGGGCCTGAGTATATGGATGGATGGATGGATGTGCTGAACCTTAAACTGTCTTGGTAGTGTATTGGTTAGACTGCAGGTATTCTCAAACTTTTTAACCCATTGACCCCCTAATGAATTCTCACGTTTTCTGTCGACCCCCTAACTTTTTTAATAAAGAAGAAAATAATGTGTCATAGTAGTATTATTAGCAAAACAGTATGATGAAAAGGGAATGCACAGAAAGATAAAATGTAGAGGTCTATATAATGTAATTCTCATTACAACATACCTATTTTACATTGTTGGCATCATTAATGGGAAGGATGTGCTTGATGGGCTTCAACAAGGGCCCTGATATTAGGTTGGAGATTAGTGAGCTTCAGTCGTAGGTCACCACGTTCTTCCAGGCTCAGTCTGCTCCTCTGTTTTGTTAGAACTGCATTCGCATGACTAAAGCCAGCTTCAACCATGTATGAACTTGGGAAAGCAAGTAAAAATGGCTCAACCACTGCACAAAGCTGAGGATATTTTGCAACATTGTTCTCATTGGTCCAAAATTCACTGAGGCTTTTTCTTCTGAACAAGGCACTTGCTTCGAGGTCCATAGTCATTTCAGTAAGCTCTTCTTGCTGGTGTAAGTCAATGTCTGCATTCCCCATTTCAACATCAAATGGTGCTAGGATCCATTCAGGCACATGCATATTCTCAAGGTCTTCAAAACGCACTTTAAAGTCTTCCATTAATTTGTCCAGATGAGTCATGTACATTTCTAGGTCACCATCTGAAATGCTTGCACTTGGTACTTTTTGCAAGTTTGAAAAGTACTTGAAATCTCTACGTGCCAGTGAAGCCCTAAACAAGCTCAATTTGCCATGGAATCCCAGTAGAACTGTTCTGGCTTTAATAATAGTAACATCTTTACCTTGCAGCCATTTTTGTGTTTCATTAAACTTTGAATATAAATCTGCCAAATAGAATAGAGCATTTTTGCAACTTTTCAACTCTTCACATAAAGATGGGTCCACATCTGCCAAAAACTGTACAGTAGAACTGTACAATTATACAAGTCTTTGCAAGCTGTGACCCCGAGACAGCCACCTTACCTCAGTGTGCAGGAGTAATTGGTTATGTATGTCATCATTCTCTCCACATAGCAATGCAAACAGTCGTGAGTTAAGAGGATGAGCCTTGATTTTGTTAATTGCTTTGATGCACACTTTCAAGACATCATGCAGTTCACCACTAAGTTTCTTGGCTACAAGATGCTGCCTGTGCAGTACACAATGAACAGTACGTACATCAGGCACTTTTTCCTTGAGTAAACTTGCAAATCCTCTGTAGCGGCCAATCATTGCTGGTGCACCATCAGTAGCTACTGCAGTAATATTACTAAGTAGTATATTGTGCTTTTCAAAGTACTGCTGCACACACTGCAAAATTGTCTCACCTTTTGAATCAGCTGTGAGGTACTTGGCAAATAAAAATTCATCAATGATGCACTTTTGACTTTGACTGTAATACCTCACATAGGCCATGAGTAGATTTGAGCTGCCAAAAGTTGATTCATCGAGTTGTAGAGAGAACTTACTATCTTGAAGCTCAGATACCAGAGTTTTTTCCACATCATCTGCCATTTCATTAACTCGTCTTTGCACTGTACTGTTACTTAATGGCAAATTTTTAAGAACAGAATGAGAATCTTTTTTCATAACAGTTTCTATCACTTCTTTAATGGCTGGAATTATGATGTCCTCACCAAGAGTATGAGCTTTCCCTTTTTTAGCTATGAGGAGGGAGATGTTGTATGATGCTTTCAAGCCTCCTTCAGTATCAGCACTGGCAGGTGCCTTGAAAAAAATCTTGAGATTCGGTCTTTTTTTCATTTTTTCTTTCAGTGCTTGGAAATAATCAAGGTTTTTATTTTTCTTATCAGAGTGAACCCTTTCAAGGTGGTCCTTCATTTTTGCAGGTTTCATGGCATCATTACTGAAAGTCTTTTCGCACAATAGGCACAGTGGCATGGTGTCATTGGTAAATGAAGTAATGAATCCATATTTCAAATAGTCTTGTGAATACTGCCTGCACTTCTTCTTAACATTGATCAGGAGCAGCCATGATTATATCTACTACACACAATTTTCAATTTTGTCACAATAATTAGTCCGTGGACAACACTCATGCAAGCTGAGAAGGTACTGAATCACTGGCACTCGTAGCCCAGTCCCCGTCACACTTGCGTCAGTACGGAAAGCCGACAGGAATGATTCACGTACGCTCGTACAGAGAGTGAGAGACGGGAAGAGGGATTGATGGAAGGCAATGTTGTCAAATCTCATGAAATATCTGGAGATCTACTGAAATTTGAACCTAAGCTCAAAATTTGAGGAATTACTATAATAACAATATCTGCAGAAGTTTTAAGTGTTAGAGATTTACAAATTATTAAGAAATTAAATTTAAAGGTTAAAAGGGTCTCTTCAACGGTCAACCCCTAGTTACCTAGTATATATTCTATCCCCTGCAATCGACCCCCTAGTATAGTCATAGACCTCCTTTCGACCCCCTGGCTATTCATCGACCCCTTGGGTTGTCCCATCGACCCCTGGGGGTCGATATCGACCACTTTGAGAACCCCTGGGTTAGAGTGTTTAAGTTGTTCTGTATGTGGTATCCCAGGTTCAAATCCTGGGAGGATCATATGCTTTCATTAATTTCATATGGGGGTGTTTGGTGTTGGGAGTGAAATTAATTAAGAATATTTCCTTCACCCACAGTTTATGAGAAAGATTGTCAGATAATTATTGATGCAGACTGTACTTGGTTCCCTAGAGGCGGCTTCACAAGCATTCTTCCAGTAACTTCACTCTGATTGATTGACGTTAGTATGAGTATGTTGTATGTATGTTGTGTTTTGTGTTGTCCCCATTCTTGCTCTGTCTTGAGTCGCCCCCCCAAAAAATAAATAAATAAATAAATAAAATAAAATAGGAAAAGTGGGGATTGGGCCAGAGTAAATAGATATATAGATAGATGATTACATACATTTAATAAAAAAACAAAATATATATATATATAAAAATAATAGGGTTAAGAAGAGCAAGTGTATGAACGTGGAGGGAGTCACAAGGAGAGGTAGACCAAGAAAGACGTGTGATCAGGTGGTACACACTGATCTGGCAGCCAAAGGACTGACTAAGAGGGATGCCAAAGACCAAGCTGCCTGGAACGCTGCACTAAGGTGAACCAAAAGACTGCCCTACTCAGGTCTAGATCATAGTCTTAACACCTTATTGGCGGGCTAGGCGGTCTATTTGACCATACCGCACAGCGTTTTTTTTTTAACCCTAAATAGGGTTGTTTACGTGATAATTTTCATGCCTAAATAAGACCCAGAGCGTAAAACAAATATCTCTCCCTGAAAGGGCGTAAACAGAGCTTTCCAATGACACCCGAACCATCCTTGTACGACCACTGGTTCTCTTGCAACGATCGTGCAACATGAGTGCAAAAACCCTGAAATAAGGTAATTTCCTTACATAATTCCCTGTGTAGCGAGTGAGAAAGGAGGGGGGAAAGTAGAATACAGTTCAGTATGTCCACGGTGGTCGTGGGGAGCGGTCATAGGGTTACTACGCTCGTCCCACCGCTCAGCTCTCTCTCTCAGCAACATTACGTGCTGAAAATGGCACTCGACAGCTGTCGTGCACCGCCACATAGTCCAAATTTATTTCACTCGACATATGTTGCGCGCCGCCAATAAGGGGTTAAGGGACCTACAGTATAGTCTGGTTTTTTTAAGCTAGCAATAAATTAACTCAGTCCAATCTTAAGGGAGGATTTTAGTTTGCTCCCTAGACCTCTGTCAAGCTTAAAAACACCCCAAGACGCCTAGATAAATTTGAAATATTTTGGTAGAAAATGTCACGGCCAAAGGCCGGTTCCTCTCAAATTACAGGCTCACTTTTGCTCGCCAGGAAAAAATCGACACCTAAATGGCACGAAAGGTCTTGATATTGATAAAGAAATGGGACGAAAGGTCTTAAAATCTACAAACTAATGGGGTGAACGTCTTAAAATCTCAAAATTAATGGGATAATCACGATGGAGGAGGGGGGCCAGAAAAACTATATACCTCCCCTTAAATGTATGTATGTATGTTGGACTAACAACTCTCCCTCGAAAAGAAGCATGAGAAAAGAATGAATCGACTCAGAATATGGAGGTGACTCATTCATGGCCATCCTGTCTTGATAGCGTAATGGTTAGTGCGCGGAATTTGAGTGTGAGTGTTCTAGGTTCGAATCCTTGGAGTACCACATGTATTCATTAGTTTCATTGATTTCATTAATTAGGTTTGTTTGTAAGTTAATTGGTGGGTTGGTGATATGAATCAAGGTGTTTGGCAATAGACATACATCTTACTAGGTACAGTACAGACTCCAGAGCATCAATAAACTGTAAAGTGATCTCCCAAACAGTATGGTAACCCCTACAATGATAACCTGCTTAAGTTTAACAAGTATTGGTGACTAAACTGAAGGCAGATAAGTAGAAGTAACAGATATATTTAGATTATATCCAAAAACTGCCAAACCCGGGATGATGACAAAAGTTGAGGGGAAATGTCTATCTCTATTGCCAGAGTTACAGGAGAATGTCTATCTCTATTGCCAGAGTTACAGGAGAATGTCTATCTCTATTGCCAGAGTTACAGGAGAATGTCTATCTCTATTGCCAGAGTTACAGGAGAATGTCTATCTATATTGCCAGAGTTACAGGAGAATGTCTATCTCTATTGCCAGAGTTACAGGAGAATGTCTATCTCTATTGCCAGAGTTACAGGAGAATGTCTATCTCTATTGCCAGTTGCAGGAGAATGTCTATCTCTATTGCCAGAGTTACAGGAGAATGTCCATCTCTATTGCCAGAGTTACAGGAGAATGCCTATCTCTATTGCCAGAGTTACAGGAGAATGTCTATCTCTATTGCCAGAGTTACAGGAGAATGTCTATCTCTATTGCCAGAGTTACAGGAGAATGTCTATCTCTATTGCCAGAGTTACAGGATAATGTCTATCTCTATTGCCAGAGTTACAGGAGAATACAAGAGGTAATAAAAGTTAGTGAGTTAGAGAAAAGTAAAAAGGAGAGGGAGTACAAATAAAGACTAAATGAAACGTGGATGGAAGTGAGAGAGAATTAGAGGTTGAATGGCAGCAGTTTAAAGCAAGTGCAAAGGAAGTATGCGGTTAAAGGAAAGTAAAGAGGCAGAGGTATTAGGAAGGTACGCGAGTGAATGGAATGATTGTGAAAGGCAGTTGAGGAGAAGAGACCGTTTTAAAAGGGTTTTACAGGATGGTAGTGTTGAGGTACAAAGGAGTACAAAGGAAATCAAGCAACAACAGATCTAGTGACCCTTCTAGGTTGCTTGTCCTCCAAAACACTGAGGATCAAGTGTCCAAACAGTGGTTTAGAGTGGGTAAGGGAACATTGGAAAGGGAATTACTGCCCTGGAACTAATGTCCGTGGCAGGATTAGGAAGTTAGTAGGGGACAGATGGGTTAGTAATTGAGGGGGGGATAAAATAAAGTTATTCATTTACAAACGCAGTCAGTCGCGGGTTTGATGCGAGATATTTGTCTAGGCGGAGTTTAAATGAATCAACGGTGATGCAGTCTATAACGTTTCGGGGAAGCCCATTCCACAAGTTGACAACTCGATTGAAGAAGAAATTCTTAGATTCGTGTGAGTTAAAAGATTTACCAATAATTTTGCAACCGTTTCCCCGCGTGTAATTAGATTGGTCGATTGGTGGGAGAGGTAGGCTACAAGGAGAAAAGGAGAGAAGCAAAACGGAAAACTAGAGAAGCGAAGACAGATGTAAACGAAAGGTGGGGTCAAAGGCCGAGTTAGAATTTTGAGGAACGAAAGAATTTTTTCTCTTTTTACATTTGGAATCCCATTACGCCATACGACTGGGAAAGTGTAGATAGCAGAGTAGGGGTTTTGTAGATAAAGGAAGCTGTTTGAATGGTTCTGGTATGCTTGTTATTAGTCTGTACACGTTGTCAAGGTGTCCCCCGACTGGGTGCGAACATGACATACATGCAAGGATGTACTACCACACCCACTAAATGACCGCCTTGACTGGGATCGAACTCAGGTCAAGCAGATTCACACGTGAGTGTGCTCTTCACTCGACCGCCGCGGCTCTAAATTCTAGGAGGTAAATAGAGTAAGGAAAGGAGGACAAAAGAGGAAAGAGTTGGTGAAAGATGCAAATGGAGAATTACTAGTGGAAGGAGTTCAAGTGAGGAAAAGATATGCTTAGTATTTTTAATCTTTGCTAAATGTAAGAGATGGAAGGGAAGCAGTGATTGAAGCAGTGGTTACCCAGGCTACCCAGGTGGCAGGGAATGAATGAAAGGATTGAGAAAAAAGAGATGAAAGAAGCAGTGAGACAAATGAGAGCGGGAAAAGCAGAAGGTGTAAATGGTATTGCTGTGGAGTGTATTAATTAAGAAGGGTGGTGATGTGATAATAGATTGGCTGGTGAGACTGTTCAATGTGTGCTTTGTTGTGTCAATGGTACCAATAGACTGGAAGAGTGCATGTATTGCGCCGTTGTACAAGGGGAAGGGAGATCGGCAGGAGTGTTCAAGTTATAGAGGTATTCGTTTATTATCAGTGGTTGGAAAGCTGTATGGTAGGGTGTTGATAGAGAGGATAATAGGGTACGGAAGTTGCAATAGGAGAAGCTTGAGAACAGTGCCGTTTTAGGAGGGGAAGAGGGTGTATGGATCAGATTTTGGCAGTAAGACAGCTAATTGACAATTATTTAGAGAAGCATAAGGAGATATTTTGGGCGTTTATGGATTTGGAAAGAGCGTATGATCACATGGATCGAGAAGCAATCTGGAAGGTGCTAAGGATTTATGCAATTGGAGGAAATCTGTTAACAGTTAAGAGTTTCTATAAAGAGAGCAGAGCATGTGTTAACATAGGAAATAATGAGTTGAGTGAATGGTTTGAGGTAAATGTAGGTTTGCGACAGGGTTGTGTAATGTCACTGTGGCTGTTTAATATATATATGGATAGTGTGGTGAGGGAGGTGAAAATGAGAACTATAGGTAGAGGTTGGGTTTAGTAGGAAAGAATGGTGGAGATTGGGAGTTGAATCAGTTGCTGTTCGCTGATGACACAGCGTTGATGGCGGATTCTGAGGAGAAACTGCAGTGAGTAGTCAAAGAGTTTGGTGTGGTTTGTGGAAGGAGGAAGCTGAAGGTGAAAGTCAATAAAAGTAAAGTGATGGTGTGTAATAGGGTTGATTATAGGGTGAATCTAAATGTGAGGCTGAATGGGGAAATATTGGAACAAGTAGAATGTTTTAAATATCTAGGAGGAATGATAAGCAGGAATGGAGGTAAAACAGAGAGTATGTGAAGGAAGGAAATTTTTTGGAGCAATGGGAAGTATGTGGAAGGTGAGAAATCTTGGAATGAAAGTTAAAAGTGCAATCTACCAAGGGATTGTTATACCAACAGTGATGTATGGGGCTGAGACATGGGCTCTGAAGGCAAAGGAGAGAAGAAAGCTGGATGTGATGGAGATGAGCTGCTTGAGGAGTATGTGTGGAGTGACCCATAGAGACAGATTGAGGAATGAAGAAATACGTAGGAGAGTGGGGCAGCAGGAACATTTGTCGGCCAGAGTGGACAGAAGGGTGCTGAGCTGGTATGGTCATGTTTAATAAATTAAAGATGTAAGGCTTACAAAGATAATATGCGAGTCAGATACAAGGGGAGATAGAGGGGTAGGAAGACCCCATCGAGATGGATAGACTGTGTAGGAGAAGCGTTGGAAGATAGACGAATGACTATAGATCAGGCAAGAGAAGTGGTAATATATAGGAATGAATGGAGAATGCTAGTGAATAGATGAGTGTAAACACTGTCGTCTGGGAGAGAGGGTCATGCACCAGTTGGACTAGATAGTGGTCCGTCGGACGCGTGGCCCGGGGAGCCAGTGGTAATGAAGAATGCACCTGGAAGCATGGTGGGCAGGCTTGTGGTGGCTCCGCTGCGGGGTGTGCCTGCGGACGTCGGAGCCTCTCCGGGGGATCTGGGACATGGGAATCTTTTGCTGGGGACCTCAAATGGGCCTGGGTCTCTGGGTATTTCTCCAGGACAACCTAGATATGTGATTTTGTGTTTTGTTTTGTTTTTCTGAAATGTCTGATGTGTTGTGATGTCCCTGTTCGGGTTCTGTCTCGAGTCGGCCACCCCCATTAAAAGAAAAAAAAAACAGAGGAAAACTGGAGTAAGTGCCAGAGCATATACATACATGCATTGCCAGACGCTGATACCGAGGGGTGACCATGAATAAATCGCCTCCATGCACCTCACCTATCCGTCAGCTGGAGCCCCTCCTCCCATCCAATATGCTTTTACTCACATATCTGGTTAGGTCATGTTCATAGAATGGATGAGGACGGAATGCCAAGCGAGATACATGGAAGTCCGGTGTGTTGAACTGTTGGTAGTGGAAGATCACCTATGGTATGGGAGAAGAAAGTGGAAATACTGTATATATTGGAAGAAATGCTTACACGTAGCAGAAGCAGAAAAACGTCGGAGATGATGACAATTGATAACCTCTCAACTCCATTCCTCCACCTCACTCTCGATCTGCCTCTCCTTTTCTGGTCTGCCACCTCACTCTCATACACTCTTGTCGTCATTCTCTCACTCACCATTCGCTCTACAAGGCCGAACCACCCCAAGGAAAAACTTGCTTATCTATATTGACACTAAGTGACCATGTCCAAAAATATCACTATAAAAATGACCATAGCCAACCATACCATCACAAGAAAGTACTGGAGCCAATGAAAATAGCCTGAATAGTGTAGCTAAAGAGATAGAGTGGAGATTTATACTGTAGGGCAGATGGTGTTTTTAATACTGTTGTAGCTGTAGTATTATTAACTAGAGAATGAGTGAGTGTGTGTGTGTGTGTGTTTTAGATTGGGTGGTGTGTATTTGTGCTCGGGTGGGTGGATGTTTGCGAGTGTGAGGGGGGGGGGGGTGTAAGTGTGTGTGTATTTTTGTGTATTTGGGTGGGTGGGTGTGTATATATGCTCGGATGGGTGGATGTGTATGTGAGTGTGAGGGAGTGCGTATGTGTGAGTGTGTATGTGTGTGTGAGTGGGTTTGTATGTGTACGTGTCTGAGTGGGTATGTATGAGTTGTGTGTGTATGTGTGAGTGAGTAAGTGTGTAATGTATCTATGTGTGGGTGTGTATGTATGTACATGTGTGTGTATCTATTCAATCAATGTCAAAACTGTTTATACAGGAAATAACGAGATAAGCAACTTGCAACATCACCACCACCATCACCACTAACATGCACCACAATGCTCTTTTTTGCAACTCAATAATAAGGCTTCCGATACCTTAGATAACAGGAACAATTGAAAGCGGAAGAGATAAAAACAAAAATTACATTATATCTTTTAACCAGATAATTTGTCGTTAGTTGTGGTCTGATAATAAGTTAATTAACATGTTATAGATATTCAACTGTAATTAGTCTTTAGTCTGTAGCTACTGATTTCAATTTCAAAAGTGCCACAAAATGTTGCAAAAATATATATATATGTATATATTTTTTTTTCTATGTGAATGAGGGAGACAAAAGGCATAACTGCCTGCAGCGAGTGCCTCCCCCAGATTTCAAAGAGTGACAGGGCCGAAATCAAGGGACGTTCAAGCTAAAATGCCTGGACACACGGAGTTTGAAGCAATTTAAGTAATAGGAAGAGGGAAAGACTGATTCTGGGAGAGAGTTCCAGAGCTCAGCAGTTGAATAGAAGAAAGTCTGAGAATAGCGTTTCACTCTTGGGATAGAAATTTGCACAGAGTAGGGGTGGGATTGTGTTGCAAGGTGGGTACTACGTACCCTACGTAGAGGAGGTGGTATTCACTGGGAAAGCTCCGAGGAACACTGATTATTGTAGTAGCGATAGAATAGCGAAAGAGATGCAACATTGCGGCGAAGAGAGAGAGATTGCAGAGAGTGGTGAGTGGACGGGAGTTAATGATACGAAAGGCTTTCCTTTCTACTGTGTTCGAATCCACGGACTGCCACATGTGTTTGTAAAATTTCATTAATCGATTTTAGGAGTATATAGGTATAATATAAATTGCCTTTATATAGGTATTGGGTTAGTTTATGTAATAATACTGTAGTGTAGGATATAAGTTAGGATATCAAATTTAGGATTGGGTAAACTGATTGGCTAAGTGTAGGATAAGTTAAGTTATAAAAGGATAAAGTTGGGATAAGTTAGGCTAGCACAGTTAGGCTAGTTACATTGGGTTAGTTATTGTAATAGAATTATATAAAAAACAAGTGTAGCCTAAACTTATTCTCACCAAGATGCATATAGCTATTATTTATTTGTACACGACATACCCTAACCTAGTTTATATATGATAGGCTACCATACATTCTTTTGAAATTATACCAACTAGAAAAGAAAACAAAATCTTTATCGGCGAGGCTCGAACCATCAACCTTCGAATTTAAACCCGCGACGGTTATCACCCGCCGCCTAGCCTACTGATGGTTTAGGTGTTTATCCTATTCATATAATGTTCGTGTGAGTCGTGACCTTCAGCTTTTGTCGTCCATTTTCACTGTATTTTCGGATAACATTATTATAATGGGGTTATTATGACATAACCTCCATTTTTTATTAGCGATTGCGAGACAATACTAAATTATAGGGAATCTATTTAGGCAGAAATAGGTGTAAATAAAGCCGAGAAGCGATCAGGCACTTTAGCCTATGTCTGTAGATGACGATGATCGTGCGTGGAGCCTGTGTGATAGCAAGACGACGATGGCATGCCCAAGATCGAAGGATGAAGGTCGAAGGACGACGGAAAATATATCCAGTGTAATACCCCCTTTAGTGAGACTGGTAATATGGTCTTTCCAAGTGAGAGCAGAAGAAAAAGAGACACGGAGAAGAGTGAGAGAAGATGAAGGGTTGATTTTGTTATTGTTGAAGAATAAGGGATAGTCCTGTGGAGGTTCCTGACGGGTAGTAAGATGGATAAATTGAGTTTTGGAAGCATTAAATGCAACAAGATTTTCTCTACCCCAATTGGAAATAGTAGCTAGATCAGAAGATAAGCATTTTATGGCTTCATTACGTTTACTTTTGAGGGACTGCTGGCTGGGGCGTTCTGGAAAACTAATTGAGTGGTGTAAGGTAGAGTCGTCTGCATATGAATGGATGGGACTGGATGTACAGTTGAGAAGATCATTTATGAACATTAAAAAGAGAATAGGAGATAGGACAGAACCCTGAGGAACACCGGAGTTGATAGGATGTGGACATAAGCGATGGCCATCCACAACCGCAGCTATGAAGTGGCTGGAAAGGAAATTATATATATGTATATATATATATATATAGCTAAGAGTCTGTAGCCTTTTAATTTTTAGAGTTGCCTCTTAAGCTGAATACAATTATCTAATAGTTGCCAGAATATAATGAAAAGGACGTCACCGGTATGGAATGGGTTAATATGTTGAAATAAAACTAAATTAGGGGTACAATGAATAATAATAAACATGTAACTTCATATTCTATTTTATTAATTGGGATGATTTTTATTTATTTGATTTTGTTTTCTTTTAAGTTTACTTCCTAGATCTCCATCAAGCTTAAAAATGCCCCCAAGACACATTCGAGGTATATTTGTGCATTTTTCGGTAGAATATCTCCTGTATTAGAGGCTCGCTTTTGCTCGCCAGGATAAAAATTGAGTCATATTATTGGCACAAAAGGTCTTAAAATTGCCAAACTAATGAGGTGAATGTCTTAAAATCTCAAAACTAATGGGGCTAAACATGAGGGAGAAGGGGTCCAAGGGGTACGGTCGGGGATCTGAGTTAGCGCCTGGTAGCAGATGGCCTCGCACATGTTGGGTCCTGTGCAACACTGGTCCATATCCGCTACACATTCGTGGCCGTTAAAGACTGGCAAGGTGGGAGGGCACGAGTATGGTCCCTGCGGTTGCCCACCAAGACCGCACATATAGTACTGACTACAATTAGACACCTCAGGAATCACCTTAAGTCCAGGCATTATGGTGGTGTCAGTATCAGAGCAGGTGAAACAACACTCCGTAGGCATTATAGTCGGTACACAACCTTCATTGCGAGGCCCACACTCCCCTGTAATTGGGTCAAATGTTGGGTTGTTGGGTGGACAGGCAAGCAATTCTGTAGAGGTGGATTCATCAAAGCAAAGGTAAAACTCTGAACAGTTACAGATGTGGGCCACCAGGGCGGGGTAAGCTCCTGCGGGCGCTGGGGGGCCATTTACACAGTCGGCTTCACATATCAGGGATGAGACGGCTTGGATGAAAACCACCGGTTGGAGAAAGATGACTATAATAATACTATGACTAATAATGCTACTAATGATACTAATAGTATAATATCAATAATAATAGCATATCCTTCAGCTTATGAGAAATTACTGTATTACGGTTTTATATTTTGATCTAGAACACCTCCCACAATGATGGCATAGTATTGTAATCACTTGTCTTTATGTTTGCATGTCTGTTAGGTGCGTGTGCCCCTCATTCTATTGTGGCAGTAGTGATGATGATGACGTGCTGTGTGTGTGCGTGTACTCTGTAGGGGAACATTGATCACAGAAGTGATGATAATGGTGATTGTGGTAGTAATAGTGATGGAGTTGGTGATCGTGGTAGTATCTGTCATGGTGGTGATGATCTTAAGTGATGGCAATAGTGTGTCTGAGTGTAGTAGTGAGGGTAGTGTGGATTGTGAAGGTAGTTTTGATAGTGGTGGTGATAATAGTAGTGATGATGGTGGTAGTAGTAGTGATGATTGTGATAATAGTAGTGATGATGGTGATCGCTAGTAATAATGGTTGTT
The DNA here is from genome assembly GCA_032716605.1 of Paralithodes platypus. Classification (NCBI taxonomy): domain Eukaryota; kingdom Metazoa; phylum Arthropoda; class Malacostraca; order Decapoda; family Lithodidae; genus Paralithodes; species Paralithodes platypus. The sequence continues at coordinate 27,862,211 of CM064501.1, read as the reverse complement.
ATTGTAGTATTGATGATGATGAAAGTAGTAGTGGTGATGGTGACATTAATAATAGCGATGATGGTGAGTAGTAGTAATGATGGTGATAGTAGTAGTAGGGAATATGGTAATAGTAGTAGTGATGATGATAGTAATAGTAGTAATGATAGGAACCCATCGCAGAGTTAGGCATGCCGTTTTGATTTTGAGTAAAGCGACACTTCTACTTGACTCCTATTACTGACCCCCAAGGTGACGACGAGCGCCAAACGTCTACTCATGCCTAAGTCTTGATCGACACTGACTCTGACCCAACGTTTCTCTGATAATGCCTGATTATATATTTATCTCAAACCCGGAACTACAGGGGGAGGAGGCTATTGTTTTGGCGAGCTTGGAGGGATATTATCAGGTATATAAACACACCAGTATTTACATGGCATTATCTGGTGTATATATAGTTTGTACATGTCATTATCTGGTGTTGCTACAGTGTATGAGTATATTAATGTTCGCCAATACTTAACCCCTTCTATACTGCGACGTCTTTTTCACTTTATTTTAGCTACTATTAGACAATTTTATTCAGCTTAATTTAATAAGAACGTCTACCAATTACAAAGCTACAGACTATCTCAGTTAACCCTTTTAGCTATCATAGATACTTCCTAAGCTAAATAATATCGTCTAATTGTAGCTGAAATAAAACACAAAAGACGTCACCGGTACAGAAGGGGTTAAATACGTATACGAAAAATTGAAAAAGAAACATTAAAAACATACACAAGCAAATAGACTCAGACACACACATCCATGTACACATATTCCTTCTTTCCACGCACATAGACGTACAGACGAAAACACAGACAGACAAATTAACTCCCCCCCCCCCCCCCCCCCCGGAAATACACACACATGTACACACACACACACACACACACACACACACATGTACACACACACACATAAATATTACACTCACACACATAGGCCTACTGCACACAGGTCACGGTTCAATGGTAGCGAGGTTAAGGGGGTCACCAGCTTTTTTTTTCTTTCTCTCCTTTGATCTCTTTCCCTGGCTTGTATCCTTTCGGCCCCATTCAGCCAACTGTTTTAAGAAGTTTATCCCCATCCAAGTATCGATTTCTTCCTGGCGAGCGATAGCGAGCCATCATTGTATGGAGAAATCCGGCTTAGCCGGAGAAATGTTTCTATCAAAAAATGTACAAATTTAGCTTGCTATAAAAAAAATATATATACATATATACTGTATACTGTATACTAGCTCGCTACCGCTCGCCAGGAAAATATTGACACCTGGATTGGGGTAAACATCTTAAAACAATAGGTTGAATGGGGCCGAATGGATAAAAGCCAAAGAGAGGGGGAGAGAAAGAGAAAAACAAAAAAGCGAGGTGGGCTCCCTTAAGTCAATCGAAAAGTCTATGGTTCGAATCCCGGGCAGGTCAGAACGAATGAGCAGTCTCCTCCCCCCTCCCCCCATGGCTCTGTACACCCAGCCGTACATGGGAACCTGGAGGTACACCCAGCCGTACATGGGAACCTGGAGGTACACCCAGCCGTACATGGGAACCTGGAGGTACACCCAGCCGTACATGGGAACCTGGAGGTACACCCAGCCGTACATGGGAACCTGGAGGTACACCCAGCCGTACATGGGAACCTGGAGGTACACCCAGCCGTACATGGGAACCTGGAGGTACACCCAGCCGTACATGGGAACCTGGAGGTACACCCAGCCGTACATGGGAACCTGGAGGTACACCCAGCCGTACATGGGAACCTGGAGGTACACCCAGCCGTACATGGGAACCTGGAGGTACACCCAGCCGTACATGGGAACCTGGAGGTACACCCAGCCGTACATGGGAACCTGGAGGTACACCCAGCCGTACATGGGAACCTGGAGGTATACAGTCTGGTTTATTAAGGGGGGATATAGGCCGGTTTATTAAGGGGGGATATAGGCCGGTTTATTAAGGGGGGATATAGGCCGGTTTATTAAGGGGGATATAGGCCGGTTTATTAAGGGGGATATAGGGTTTATTAAGGGGGATATAGGCCGGTTTATTAAGGGGGGATATAGGCCGGTTTATTAAGGGGGGATATAGGCCGGTTTATTAAGGGGGGATATAGGCCGGTTTATTAAGGGGGGATATAGGCCGGTTTATTAAGGGGGGATATAGGCCGGTTTATTAAGGGGGGATATAGGCCGGTTTATTAAGGGGGTATATAGGCCGGTTTATTAAGGAGGGATATAGGCCGGTTTATTAAGGGGGATATAGGCCGGTTTATTAAGGGGGGATATAGGCCGGTTTATTAAGGGGGTATATAGGCCGGTTTATTAAGGGGGGATATAGCCGGTTATTAAGGGGGATATAGGCCGGTTTATTAAGGGGGATATAGGCCGGTTATTAAGGGGGGATAGGCCGGTTTATTAAGGGGTATAGGTTAAGGGGGATATAGGCCGGTTTATTAAGGGGGGATATAGGCCGTTTATTAAGGGGGATATAGGCCGGTTTATTAAGGGGGGATATAGGCCGTTTATATAGGCGGTTTATTAAGGGGGGATATAGGCCGGTTATTAAGCTTTATTAGGGGGATATAGGCCGGTTATTAAGGGGGGATATAGTATTAAGGATATAGGCCGGTTTATAATATAGCCGGTTATTAAGGGGGGAATAGGCTGTTTATTAAGGGGGGATATAGGCCGGTTATTAAGGGGGGATATAGGCCGGTTTATTAAGGGGGGATATAGGCCGGTTATTAAGGGGGGATATAGGCCGGTTTATTAAGGGGGGATATAGGCCGGTTATTAAGGGGGGATATAGGCCGGTTATTAAGGGGGGATATAGGCCGGTTTATCTGGCCCACTTCTCCCTCGTGTTTAGCCCCTTTGGTTTTTGAGATTATAAGACGTTCGCCCTATTAGTTTGGCGATTATAACACTTTTCACACAATTTCTTTGTCAATATTAAGACCTTTCCTACCATTTAGATGTCGATTTTTTCCTGGTGAGCGATAGCGAGCCTGTAAATATAAGAGCAACCGGCCTTAGGCCGGAACATTTTTCTACCGAAAAATAATTAAAAGATAAAACAATAAGCAAAAAAAAAACGACCCATCTCCCCTTAACCCTATTTCAAGATCCGATTACGCATTTCTGTTCTGTATTCTGGCTTTCATGAGACGAAAGCTTAAAAAAAAACACACTCCCTAGATCCCCCTTCAAGATAAATTTGTAAATTTTTCGGTAGAAAAATGTCCCGGCCAAAGGCAGGTTCCTTTTAAAATTACAGGCTCACTATCGCTCGCCAGGAAAAAATCGACACATAAATGGCACAAGGGGTCTTAAAATTGACAGAAATGGGGCGAAAGATTTTAAAATCGCCAAACTAAAGGGCCGAACGTCTTAATATCTGAAAACTAATGTGGCTAAACATAAGGAAGAAGGGGGTCCAGCAAAGCGACATCTATCTATCTATCTATTGCCTGACGCCGTGATCCCCGAAGGGGTGGCCACGAACGAACCGCCCCCATGCACCTCTGTCCCCAGTCAGTCGACGCCTCTCCCCCCAACCAGCACCACCTTCGTTCATGTACTTCCTCACTCCATCCTTCCACCTCATATTCGGTCTACCTCTCCCCCTCTGTCCCTCCACCTCGCTCTCATACACCCTCTTAGTCATTCTCTCGCTTTCCATACGTTCCATATGGCCGAACCATCTCAAGTTGTTCCTTTTCACACTTTCCAGCACATCTACCTCCACACCACACCTCCTTCTTACTTCCTCATTAGTCTGTCTATCCCTCCATGTAACTCCGCACGCACTCCTTAAGTAATTCATTTCCACTGCTCTCACTCTTGGTCTGAGTCTCTCAACCAACGTCCATGCTTCGCTTCCGTAAGTCAGTGTCGGGATTACCACACTGTCATGCAAGGACTTCTTCACTTCCATACTGACCACCCTATTTCTTGTTACTGCTTTTAGCGTTCCTACAACCCTCTTCCCCTGTTGTACCCTCTCCCGCACCTCTTCATCCATAGTCCCATCTTTACTCAACACACTGCCCAGATACTTAAAAGAGTTGACGATCTCCATAGCCTGACCGTTCAGCTTCACCTCACACTCTGTGACTTCACCCCTTTCGAAGACCATAACCTTGCTCTTCCCCGTATTTACCTTCAAATTCCGTTTTTCGCACACTGTTCCAAACTCATTTACCAGACCCTGCAACTCCCATTCATTATCACTCATCAGAACTGTATCATCCGCAAACAGCAGTATAGGTAGCTTCCACTCAATTCCCTCCCTTTTCAGCGATACACCAACATCCACTGCTCTTGATAGTATTTCTTTCATAACTCCATCCATATATACAGTAAACAACCACGGGGACATCACACACCCCTGTTTCAAACCAACATTCAGGTCAAAGAACTCACTCTGCTCACTCTCCACACGTACTGCCGCCTTTGCACCCTCATACATGCTCTTCACTGCTTTCAGCAACTTGCCCTCTACTCCGTATATTCTAAGTACTTTCCACAAACCTTCTCTATCCACTCTGTCATAGGCCTTCTCCAAGTCCATAGGCCTTCTCCAAAGCGACATATCTCCCCTTAATAAACAGACGATTCAGGGGTTAAGACGGTGTCACACGAGCCCATTTTCCGGCAATATTTGATGAGCAAGTTTTTTCTCGTACCATTTTGAGGCTCTTTCGCATTGGCATCAGAAACTAGATTGAAGGTAGATTATGTTAGTTTTATTAATTTATATGGAACTATAATTTTGAAGCTGCCAGGCTACAATTGCCCGTAGAAATTGACGGAAAAATCTCTCATATGACACCGTCTTTATCATTGGGTTGAGTTTTTTTGTTTTATGTGAGTGAGGGAGACAAAAGGCAGAACTGCCTTCCCCAGAGTTGAAAGGGTGACAGGGCCAAAATCAAGGGACGTCCGAGCCAAAATGCCTGGACACCCGGAGTTTGAAGCAATTTAAGTCATAGGAAGAGGGAAAGACTGATTCTGGGAGAGAGTTCCAGAGCTCAGCTGTGGAATAGAAGCAAGATTGAGAATAACGTTTCACTCTTGGGTTGGAGAGCTGCACAGAGTAGGGGTGGGATTGTGTTGCTAGACGGGTGCTACGTGTTAAACGAAGAGGGGGTGGTATACACTGAGAGAGCTCGTAGGAACACTGACTATTGTAATAGCGGTAGAATAGTGAGAGAGATGCAACATTGCGACGGAGAGAGAGCAATTGCAGAGAATTAGTGAGTGGACGTGAGTTAATGAGGCGGAAGGCCTTCCTTTCTACTTTGTGTAGAAGTGCTGTGTGAGAGGATCCTCCCCATATGTGTAGAAGTGCTGTGTGAGAGGATCCTCCCCATATGTGTGAACAATACTCAATACATGGACTTTGTGTAGAAGTGCTGTGTGAGAGGATCCTCCCCATATGTGTGAACGATACTCAATACATGGACGCACTGTGCCCCTGTACAGAACAAGAAGCTGCGTCGGGGTAAAACAAAACAGAATCGGTGGAGTACACCCAGCTTCTGGGAAGTTTCTTTTAGCAAGAGTGGTAATATGATATTTCCAAGAGATATCAACAGAAAAAGAGACACCAAGAATATGAAGAGAAGATGAAGGATTAATTTATATGTTGTTGAATAGTAGTTCATAGTTTTCTGGAAGGAGGCGACGAGTAGACAAATGGAGAAATTGAGTTTTAGCAGCATTGAAAGTAAGAAGGGTTTCTCTGCCCCAGTTAGAGATAGTAGAGAGATCAGAAGATAGGTGGTTTATGGCCTCCTTACGTGAGTTTTGGAGTTCCTGCTGTGAATGGTTTTAAGGGAGGCTAGTTGAATAGTGTAATGTAGAATCGTCAGCATATGAGTGAATGGTGCTGGAGGTGCAGTTTAGAAGGTAGTTATATAATGAATAATAAGATAATCGGAGGTAGGACAGTGGTTTAAATCTGACCGAGCAGTGGAATTTGGGTGGTCGATTTGGGTCAAGTGGTTAATTTGAGTTGCGTGGTAGATTTGGGTTGAATGGTTGATTTGGGTTGAGTGGTTGATTTGGTTGAGTGGTTGATTAGGTTTCAGTGTTCGATTTGGGTTGATTGGTTCATTTGGGTTGAGTAGTCGATTTGGGTTGAGTGGTCGATTTGGATTGAGTAGTTGATTTGGGTTGAGTGGTTGATTTGGGTTGAGTGGTTGATTTGGATTGAATGGTTGATTTGGGTTGAGTGGTTGATTTGGGTTGAGTAGTCGATTTGGGTTGAGTGGTCGATTTGGATTGAGTAGTTGATTTGGGTTGAGTGGTTGATTTGGGTTGAGTGGTTGATTTGGATTGAATGGTTGATTTGGGTTGAGTGGTTGATTTGGGTTGAGTGGTTGATTTGGGTTGAGTGGTTGATTTGGATTGAGTGGTTGATTTGGATTGAGTGGTTGATTTGAATTGAGTGGTTGATTTGGGTTGAGTGGTTGATTTGGATTGAGTGGTTGAATTGGGTTGATTGTTTGATTTGGGTTGAGTGGTTGATTTGGGTTGAGTGGTTGATTTGGATTGAGTGGTTGATATGAGTTGAGTGGTTGCTTTGGATTGAGTGGTTGATTTGGGTTGAGTGGTTGATTTAGGTTGAGTAGTTGATTTGGGATGAGTGGTTGATTTGAGTTGAGTGGTTGATTTGGGTTGAGTGGTTGATTTGGGTTGAGTGGTTGATTTGGGTTGAGTGGTTGATTTGAGTTGAGTGGTTGATTTGGCTTTGATTGGTTGATTTGGGTTGAGTGGTTGTTTTGGGTTGAGTGGTTGTGTTATGCCCTGATTTTATGCAGGATTATGAATCGGTAAAGGTGAGTTCTTCTAGACTGGGATATTGGAATTCAGGCAAGTACATGATTATAAAGAATCAATAGAGGATATGTATAATCTCGAAAGATAGTTGGTAATACAGCTATATTCACTTATTCACTAGAATACATATTATGATGAATTGTATAAACACTTTTTAACACATGGAGTACTCATAAGTGGTACAACTTCTCGGTTTAAAATCTTCCAGTACATTCGCGGCTCTGGATATAAATCAGGTATATCACTTCAACTTTATATCTTATAATTATTCTTGAGAATTAGGTACACTTCTTTTGTTGCGAACACAGTAACAAATGAAAATCACTGAAAGGAGATTTGATTCAGTTTCACTATTATTGAAGGAAATTAATCCCTGAATGATAGTGGTTATGGGGATACGTATTCTCGTATTTATTTGCACTAAATACGATAACTCAAGTCTCAAGGTATTTTCAATTTCCTCGAGATTGTGGACTCTAAAAATATTATGAGTCTCTACTGCGATATTTTTCAGAGATAGTGAAATTACAGTAATTCTCGTTAATTATTGAACATTCAGAATTACGGTAGGCGAGGAGCATAGGTGTAATTCATAGATGAACACTTCACTAATAGGATGGTAATGCTCACTGAATAATTTTACACTTGGCTTAGATAACTCGAATTTTAGGGAGGAACGGACTCTGTTTATTTTCCACTTGACGGAAATATGACTGAGCTACTGAACAGGTAGACATCCGTCTAAAATCAATATATATGTTATCTGAAGGGTGAGAATGGCGCCTTGAAGTTCAATTAGGTTAGGAGGCCTTGATCTTCCTTATTAGTTATCTCTGAATTACATAGACACTTGTTTATACTTTTCCAAGTATTGTAAGATGGTAAAAACTGATTATTTCGATCACTTTATATTCGCACTTGAGAATATCTTGAGACTGATACTAATTTCCCGGGTTTACATATTATGTCTTGTCTTGCCGGTAGAGGTGCACTTTGTTGAGTTGTCTTCTGATGTTCCGTAGGCTGTCCAGGTTGTTCGGTGTATGGAGAAGTTACAGTTGGATTAATGGCTCTGTTACTTATTATTCAAAGATAACAGTTGGTCACCACATCGGACAAACGCTAGTATTCTCAGCATTTAGCTTCCAACGAATCTTGACTATCCTGACCTTTATATTAATCGGTGATGAAGTTCTGTTAAGGTACTCTTGAACTGAGGTTTTAAATGTATAAGCTTCAGGTCTTGCCGGATTAGCTTATCATCGGACGCACGCAAGATGAGCTGAGATAATCGCTCTTCTTGACTGTCCTAGCCGTTATAATAGGTTCAAAGAACTCAAGGCGGTGTTAACCTTTCAGTCTCAAATTCTGGTGGGTTGCCACAGACAATTTGAGCGTAGGATTTATATATGCAAAGTGCCCGTAAGGGTATCTCGCTAAACCTTTCTAACACAAAAGATCTTTCTATCCTAGATCTCTGTGAGAAGTGTGGGTATAATTTTTAAATAGAAAAATATTGAAAGGGAGGTATTGCCTTACTCTTTCAATGTTTTATCTAGATAGAAATGTAACCAATAAATATAACATTCTTAATCTCTGAGTGATGCCAGAAATATGAACGTCTATTTATATAGTCTACTATAGTCTACTGGGTACACTATTATACAAGAACTGCTTTTAGGGCTCTATATTAAGTAATGAGTTTGCCACATATAACCAAGATCCTAGAATCAAGTAATTGTATCTACAGATAGAATAAAGACTTTGGGGTTCCGCGATCAATAACTATTGCTGTAAAAATCAATGTTCCTTCAGAGCGGGGTGCCGATCCAGAGAAAAATTCTTTCTACTTGTCTTTCTTCTCTCCGCTCGGAGTTTATATAGTCGTGCAAAAAGGGCGGGGGGGGGGAAGGTTTATAGAACTGATGTTGTCGGTACTGGGAAAAATGTTATTTATTTTGTTAGGAAAGGTGCAGGGGTACTGTGAATGACAGTTAGAGGAGGAATTTGTTTTCTAGTTCTGCAACATTTGTTCACGATTAATTTAGAGAAATATATAGGAATCAGATAATTCTATATAAATGATTAACTTGATGGTAAGAGGGTTAAGTTGGTAGTTCTGGGTCACTAGGGGTCGGTGATGCCGCCACTATTTGTACAAGGGGGTATTAAGGAGTGTTTATAGCTAGGTGTTGCCTGAACTCAGGAAGGTAGGATTTATCTATACCTAAGTGGGCATGGTTATGGTTATACAAATCATAGACGTCACTCCGCCTCTACTTCTGTAACATTTGTTAAGATTTGTCTGTAACAATAATACATAGGCAAACTCTATATCGAATACTATCCTTAGCCTGTTGATGTGGTTAATGATCATCGATAGGGGTCTCTAGGAGGAAGCCGGTTGGTCCGTCGTTCCTATAGGTTTTTCTACTATACTGCAGATAGCTGGCAAATCTTAAAAAGAGCTTGGATTAATATAGTGACAGGGTAGTTTCCTTGGTAGAGTGACATACTAGTTTCTAACTAAATAATATACATCGTACAGGTTTCATTTCTAACCAAAGAGGGTGGCAATCTTGAAGGTGGACTTGGCTATATTGGTGGCGTCCATAGGTCACGTGACTTCTCTCCCGAGTTTGAAAGAGGGAAGTTTTGACAGACGAGTTTTATAGTTGGATTTGAGAACATTTTACAACTGTTCTTTATGTTATGGTTACTTGGTATATCAAAGGGGTTATTTTAGTCACGTCAATATTTAATGTAAACTTATGCATGCTTAATACTTAAAACTTCTATACCTCCAGCTGTACTGGTTGGTATGTCTGGTGGTCATCTCTTTATCTAAGGATTAGTAAGGGTCAAAAAGTTTGGTGGCTGCCTCACCAACTCTGAAGAAAGTCTGTGTGGTTTGTTTGATTTGAATAAGGAGAATAGTTAGTTATTAAAGGTGTGTATATGAGGGTTGGTAGTCATTATTATATAAGTTGAGAAAGCATCCCTAGGGGATGGTCTGAGGGGACTCTCATAATTTACGAGGTCCTTATGCATGTTTGGTTTAGTACAATTGGGTATTTTGGCTCGAACGTCCCTTGATTTTGGCCCTGTCACTCTTTTCAACTATGGGGGAGGCACTCGCTATAGGCAGTTATGCCTTTTGCCTCCCTCAATCACATAGAAAAAAGAAAAAAAAAATATATCTTTTTAGGGACAGGTGGCCTTAAGATGAATTACACTCCTCTGGTTAATTTATTAATTTTTAACAATGTTTATTTTTTTCTTAACATTAGATGCATAGATACAGGTCTTCTATTATGGGTTGTTCCAAAGGGTTGTGAGAACAGGACTCTGCTGGGGGACGCGGCATTCTTGTCGTGGAGTATTATTTTTCCGGCCGTGATGGGGTTTCTTTGGTCCAGGTGGGCGATCCTCCCGTCTCTCGTTCCTACCTTCTTGGTGGTTAACCTTGACCTTGTTGGCTGGGGTGGAGTTGCGTCATTTGGTTTTGTCGTTGTTTTCTGTTGGGCCTTTTCTTCTCTCTTTTTCTTGTTGGCTTTCGTTTCTTTCTTCTCTTCTCCTTCGGTGCTTTTTCTTTTCTTCGTTATTTCACTTCCCACTTCTTCATAATAGGGACGGACCACGTGCCTCAATGGTGAAATTAAGGAAAAGACCTTCGACACTGGTAAGCTGAAGAGGGTGTAGGAATTTCCACCAGTTTTTGGAGCGTTGGTCAGGGGTCTATATTCACACATATGGAAGTCATGGTGTCACTGACGATGGATGCTGTTGTTGCTTCGTGCGTATGTCTAATCCTGACAGAATTTCCTTAGTCTGTGCAAACTTTGATCCTTTTAATAAGAGGAGTAGATGACATGGTGGTAGTTGGGCTGAAAATTGGTTGTGGAGAGATAGATGTGGCAGTGGTGGTGGTGGTCAAACAAGTGGTTTGTGACTTCTTTGGTCGCCGAATGTCATACCCTGGTGTGGACGTATAAGTACCAGTACTTAAGGAAGGTGTGAGTTGGTGACAAAATTCTTGTGAACTGTGGGGTTTTGTGTTTGTTAGGCAAGATATTCTTAATGGTTGAGTGTTGTTGGTGTGTGTTGTGTGGATTGTGGGTGTCTGCATAGGTAGCTTACCTTGGGCTGCAATTTTTACAACCAAGATGGAAGAGTATCGTTCAGGTCTTTTTACTAAACGGCCTGATTTAGTTATAAAGTTGGTACGTATAGGTGGTTCAGGGCTGGAGTCTATGGATGAAGAGGATTTATATTGGCGAGGTTTTGGGTTGGAGGTATTTGTAGGCGTGGAAGGACGTTGTTGGGTTGTATTATTTGTGGTAGGGGTTGGTGTAGATGGAGGTTGACGGGAAGTTGGTGATATAGTGGAAGGAAAAGGAGATAGTGTTGGTGGTGCATGGCGGGTTGGAAGGGAGACAGTGATGTTGGGTTTGTCTGGTGTTAGTGATCTAGACATCTCGTGTTTTGACGAGGACTTTTCTGTAGAAGTAGAGGGTTGTAAGGGGAGTTTCTTAGTAATAGGTTGAGGTCGTTTTGGTGAAGGGGAATTATTTGTTGAGTGGATATTTTGGTGCTGGAAGTGGAATTGGGCGGAGAGGTGGATGAAGGAGTTTGTGATCGGGTTTTTTTTTTTTTTTGGTGGCGAAGATGTTGGGGAAGAATTTGAAGAGGGGGACAACCGTCTACTAGGAATTTGTTTGGGTTTTGTAGCAGGGGTGGAAGAAGTGGAACTTTTTGATGTTTGGTATATTGGTCTTTTCAGATGTTTCGTCAGGGATGTCGTAGGCCCAGCAAGTTTATGAGTTAGTCTGGGGCGTAGAACATAGCGATCTGGTCTTTTTAACAGAGGTTGACTGACGGAGGTGTCAGGACGGGAATGCACTTTCACTTTCTGGGGGGGGGGGGGGGGAGTGACACCTGGTGTGATTAACACTGGATTAGGGGTTCTCGGGGTGTGTTGACGGAGTATTGGTGGGGGGTTTGTTTGTTTTCGTTTCTGGGTTGGTGGGGTGTATTATTGGAGGATTGATGATTGTTGGTGCTGGTATTTTGGTTATTTGGGAATCAGGAACTTGGGGCAAAATAGAGGAAGGTTTTGCAGGGGGGTCGTTGGTGGAGATGGGTGGATCGTCTGGTGAATTTGTGATGGGTTTATAGATTCTAACGAAACGGTTTCCATACGTTCTGGTTTCTCCATGGTAGTTAATGGAGGTTTGGTACTGGTTAGGGACACGAGATACTACGTAAGTGCCCACATATCATGGTCCCAATTTGTTTATTACAGGGAGTTTCGCCACCATAACAGTGTCGTTGATGGCGAAAGGGTATTTCTCATTTGCTGTATAATTTTTTATGTCTTGACATACTTGTGCATTATGCAGGGTGTTATTTAATTGTTGCAAGGGGTCTATGGTGAATTTAGTGGTGGGAGGTTCAGCTAAGTGATGGAATGGTAATAGTAGAGGGGCGACGCCATATACTCTTTCATGGGGGGATATACCATCTTTTGGACAGGTGTTCATCCCCCATTGAATTATTTTTACTTGAGCTGGCCAGTCCGAGGTGTTTAGGGCTAACATTCTCGTACGGAGTTGGTTATTGATCGTATGGTGACTCCATTCACAGACTACGTTTCCTTGGGGCCGGTAGGGAGAAGAGAATTTAATCTTCATTCCACACAATTTTGTGAACTCTTCCCAAACTTGACTTCGAAATTCTGGGGCGTTGTCCGATAATAGCAACACGGGTAGTCCAAACACAGGAAATATTTCAGTAGTTAGTAGGTTGGTGACGGTAGAAGCGCTATGGTCTTTAGTGGGGCAGGCTATCAAGAATTTTGAGTATACATCGACAAACGTTACTATATATCGTTTGCTGTTGCTGACTGGAAAGGGGCCCATTACATCAAGCGACAGGGTTTGGAATGGTTTCTGCGCAGAGATGGTGCCAGCTGTGCCTGCGGTGCGGCACCGATCTTTGCCAAGGGCACAGGGTTTGCAAGCCTCCGTTATTCGCTTGGCAATGCCTGATGGGTTTATGGTCCAATATTGATCCTGGAAGATTTTTAGCATTTTTCTTTGACCCAAATGTATCCCATTTCCTTCATGAATTGCAATCATGTACTCTTGGGCGGTGGCGGTTTCTACGACAATGTGTCCAGGTTCTGTGATTAATTGGTCCCTCCAACGAGTGAGATGGGAAAAGATATATTTGGGTATCTATTTTGGCTTAGTCTTTCTTTCCCAGGATTGGATTAAGGTCGGTTCTTTAGATGTTGGAATTTGGAGAATGGAGGTATTGATCAGGTCCGTTTGTTGCAAAGCGGCCAGATTGGTGGGAATATGGTCCGGTACTGGTAGACGAGATAGAGCATTCGCATTGGTATGGAGTTTACCGGGACGGTAGTGGATGGTAAAATCGTATTCTTCTAAGGTTTCTCTCCAACGCACTAGTAGAGCTGAGTTGGTTTCACATCGCCAAAGCCATTGTAGAGATTGATGATCGGTAATGATGTCCAGCTTGGCACCCAATACAAAAGAGCGGAAATGATTCAATGCCCAGATTATACCTAGGCACTCTCTTTTTGGTGGGTGCATACCTCTGTTGTGCGGTGTTTAACGTTGAGCTGGCATAGGCGATGACGTGTTCTTGTCCATCTTGGACTTGTGCTAATACTGCACCAATTGCATACAACGAGACATCGGTATACAGGCGGAAAGGCTGTTGGTAGTCAGGAAACGATACCGTAGGTGCTTGTACTAACTTTTCCTTAACCTGACAAGCGCGATATAGACCTAGGTGCTAGGGTAGTTATTTGTGCATTTCTAGCCCTGGATTCTGACAGAATTCGTTATATTTACAATATAAACCATTATTTGTTTTCGGTATGCTTTAATTTTACATATATGATGTATATGTGAACCTTCAAGAGTGCTAAAATAAGTGGGAAAAGCATTTGGGTGGTGAAAAACGAAGATATTGGCCACCCGGTCATAATCTCAGGCGAGAGAGACACAGGCAGCCCTCCCCTCTCGCTGTCTGGGAGTCAACTGAGACGAGCGGGGCGGTGTGTGCCGGTGTCTGGGTGTTGCATAACGATCTTTTATGCAACCCACTTGTGCTACATTATCGCGGGAGAGAAAAATAACCGATAAATGATGATAATAAGTGGATAAATGGGTGATAATGAGAGGGGGGGGGGGGGGAGGGGGGAAGGAGGGGGAGGGGGAGGGGTGAGAAACACATGGATGAGTACTAGAGGGGAATTATCTCACCTAGAGACAAAATCCTTTGTTTTGATAGGCCCTTTTTTTTTTGGAAGGCTTTTTTTATGGTCCTGCTTCCGTGAGGCCTATCGCGTTCCCTATAGGAAGCCTTCCGTGAGGCCTATCGCGCTTGCCGGGTTAAGGGTTTCGAAAGCTAGGTTTCTTTTGGGTGTCCACACGAAAGCAGTATCCTTGTGAGTGAGTTGGTGAAGTGGTCTGGCTATTTCTGCAAAATGTGGCACAAAATGTCTGTAGTATGTGGCTAAGCCTAAAAAGGAGCGAACGCCTTTGACGGTAGTGGGAGGTTGTTGACTTTGGATGGCAGACAGTTTCTTGGGGTCTGGGGAGATGCCTTGGTTGGAAATTACATGACCAAAACATCCTACAGAATTTTTAGCAATTTCGCATTTTGAAGGTTTTAGCTTTAATCCGGCATCTCATATTCTCTGTAATATTTGACGAAGGCGGTGAAGATGTTCGTGCCAGATCCCGGCGTAGACAATGACATCGTCCAAATACGCAAGACAGGTTTCCCAAGTTAACCCTCTCAAAACAGACTCCATGAGGCGGGAAAATGTAGCAGGGCCATTACATAATCCAAATGGTAGTACGTTGAATTCGTAGAGGTGTCCTTCACTGGTTGAAAACGCGGTCTTCTGTTGATGCTCGGGCTTGATTGGTACTTGCCAGTATCCGGCTTATAAATCCAATGTTGTAAACCATTTGGATCCATGAAGGGAATCTAGGGAGTCATCAATTCTGGGTGAAGGGGTGGTATCCTTAATGGTGGCGTCGTTCAGACGTCGGTAATCGACACAAAATCTGGTCGAGCCATCTTTCTTCTTGACCAAAACAACAGGTGAAGACCATGGGCTGACAGAGGGTGTGGCAATTCCGGCATCTAGCATCTCTTGTACTTGGCCGTCCTCTTCTTGTTGCTGTAGAGGATTTTTTCTACGCGGCGGCTGACGAAGGGGAGGTCCTGTGATATAAATGGCATGTTCTTCTAGGTTGGTCGGTCCAATTTCGGTGGGGGTCTGCAAAAACGTCACTAAATTCCTGCAATAATTGTTGCATTTGCTGTTTTTGCATAGGGGATAAATGGTCAGGAATGTTGGATAATGTGAGGGGGGTACTAGGATTGACATGGGTAGGAGCAACTTCATCAAACGTTTCTAAGTCGCCAATAATCAATCCTTTGGGTAGTGTTAACACCTCCTCTGAAATGCTGGCTATAAGAATTGCATTTTTTCTAGATGATATTATGGCAGGTTGAATCATGCATCGGTCTTGGCCCAACGTGATATTATTGGGGGTTAAAATCATGGTATCTTTTGGCATTTGCCGAAGGGATATCCATTTCTGATGTTGAGGGGGGAGAGTGCTTCTATTTTGAATGATAGCGGGGCTGATGATAGTGGGGGGGGGGGGGGGGGGGCAATTTGAGTGAAGGGTCCGTGACAGAAAACGGGACATTTATGGTAGACTTATTTAATTGGTGGTCATGGGAGGGAGAACTGTCGCAGGTAATCTTTTTACTAGGAGGTTTTAACTGTTTGTCAGAAGGTGACTGAAAATGTTGGAAGGGTGCACAGAGTAATTTGAATATAAGGAAGCAGAATTAGTAAGTTGGCAGAATTAACTTTCATGATGGGAGGAGTTGTTATTTCTAGTTTTGAGGAGAGTGGTGCGGACAGGTTTGGCAGAAGGCAAGGTTTCTATCATTTGGTTAGATTTTAGAGGACTTTGAACACAGGTGGCAAATTTATTGATTTTTTTTTTTCTTGAATTTTACTTTATGTGGTTGTTTGGCGGACAGGGGCAAGGCAGGGGAAACAGTTTCTTGTTGAAATTTTTTAGGGATGGAGGAGTTGATTGATTGTTTGTTGTGGATTTTTTTTTTTTTTTTTTTAAAGTTGATCAGTCTTTGGCCACAATCGACCTGAGCTTGGAGCTTATGCAGAAGATCTAGTCCTAGATATCCGTCATAATGCTGACAATCGGAGTGGAATACCACAAAGGAGTGGTAGCAGTTGGCATGAGGTAAGGGGGTGGTTACATGTACTGGGTTAGTTTCTCCCCGAATTTGTGAGGGGTGTCTCCGGCACTTATTAAATTGTTTTTTGTGGCTTGTAATTCCCCGATTTGTTTTCGTTGTTTTTAACATAGAAGGAATTAAAGAGACATGAGCGTGATGCGCCTGTGTCTATTAATAATTCGACAGGGATATCCTTAATTTTGGCAAGATGATAGATTGGGGGTGATTTATCAACTGTGGAATCCCCCGCCGAAGCCATCGTAGGCGGGGGAAAATCTAAAAATCCTGGGAGTCTATTTCTTCCTCCTCTAGGATTTCCTCTTGGTCTTCGCTACTTAGGATGTGAGCAACATCTTCAGTTTCTGACCTCTCGTCATATTTTTCCTCCACTAACTCTTCCTCATTGGCCGAGAAACGAGGTTGATTGGATCGGAATTTCGCTGATTCCCAAATATCGTGAAGGGCACATTTATGGTTGCAAGCGCGGAAGTCATAGGGGTTGATAATGACAAGAGTGGTGTACTTACCTTTGTGATTGTTGTTGTAGGCCTGGTTTCTGTTGTACACCCTTCGTGGTTGATTAGGGTTGAATTTGGGCCTGCTGGGTTGGTACTGTCCAGGGTGGTATGCAGGTTTGGATGTTGTAGTGGGTTGTCGGTGGAATTGACTGGAATCTCGAGGTCTACCAGGGTTTTGAGGATGGGTGGTAAACCTCTTGATAGCGGCGATGGTGTTTACTTTGAAGGGTTGGATAGCAAGAATCCTCCGGATGGTGACTAAGTCTCGTTGGAAGCCAACGGGGTCATGCACTGCAAAGTATTCACGAACTGCTGAGGGCAATGCTTGTACTAGGTTAACAAGAGTGTGCTGCTCCTGTTGGACTTTTGGAAGAGTGGGATAGGCGGATTTGATTTGCTGGGCGATAGAGGCAAGTGTGGCATCTAAATCACCCTCGTACTTAGTGTCCTTTATGCGGGCATGGGCGACGAATATACCCAATGAGGGCTTAATAGCCTAAATTACAATGGGCCTGAACTGGTCCCAAGTAAGTGCGGGGGTTACCTGCAATGCTACAAGGGAAACGGCCTTCCCCAAGTGCGTTAATAGGACGGCTATCTTTTCGCGGTCCGTGTTGTATGCAAAGTCTAATACTGGCTTCACTATGTCCATGTAGGTTTCAATTTCATAAGTTTCTCCATCATATTTGGGAATGGGAATGTGAGAGCGAGCTGCCATATTTTCGATGTTATAATATCTCTATTGGTTGTAGATATGAAATGCAATGAAATTTTCTATCCCAGGGGTTCCCAACATTTTTAGCACCGCGCCCTCCTTTGGTCAGGACTGTATTCATTTTGCCCCCCCCCCCCCCCCCCCCCCCCCACACACACACACACACACACACACACCTCTGATGCCTAGCATTTTTTTTTTGTAATACACTCCATATGGATGGATAAGGCTCAAGGTACTGTAAAAAGGGCAAAACATTAACCAATTTGCATGTAAGGGTTAAAACTGAATAATGGTTTTAAATCAACACTACATGTGGTTGGTCGGAAGGACGGTTACGAAGTTTTCCTATCAAAGTTTCTTATTCATACATATCTTTGGGATTACCCTGTAGGCATTTGAATGGCCTAGCCCTATTTTGAACTTTGATTACCCCACGCCTCCCCTAGCATTGTCAAACGCCCACCATCCCCACCGCCCCACCCACCACCCCACACCCCCCCACCCCCCCCCCCCCCCCACCCCCCACCCCCCCCCCCCCCCCCCCCCCCCCCCCCCCCCCCCCCCCCCCCCCAGGGGGGCGTGCCCCCCAGGTTGGGAAACACTGTAATCTATCTATATCATGGACCACTGCTAGCCACCAAGGTTATGCCCTGGTTTTATGCAGGATTATCAATCGGTAAAGGTAAGTTCTTCTAGACTGGGATATTGGAATTCAGGTAAGTACATATAAAGAATCAATAGAGGACATGTATAATCTCGAAAGATAATTGGTAATACAGCTATATTCACTTATTCACTAGAATACATATGATGAATTGTATAAACACTGTTTAACACATGGGATACTAATAAGTGGTACAACTTTTTGGTTAAAAATCTCCCAGTACATTCGCGCCTCTGGATAGAAATCAGGTATATCACTTCAATTTGATATCTTATAATTCTTCTTGAGAATTAGGTACACTTCTCTTGTTGCGAACACAGCAACAAATGAAAATCACTGAAAGGAGATTTGGTTCAGTTTCACTAATATTGAAGGAAATTAATCCCTGAATGATAGTAGTTATGGGGAGACGTATTCTCGTATTTATTTGCACTAAATACGATAACTCAAGTCTCAAGGTATTTTCAATTTCCTCGAGATTGTGGACTCTAAAATATTATGAGTCTCTACTGCGATATTTTTCAGAGTTCGTGAAATTATAGTAATTCTCGTTAATTATTGAAAATTCAGAATTACGGTAGGCGAGGATCATAGGTGTAATTCTTATATGAACACTTCACTAATAGGATGGTAATGCTCACTGAATAACTTTACACTTGGCTTAGATAACTCGAATTTTAGGGAAGAACGGACTCTGTTTATGTTCCACTTGACAGAAATATGACTTAGTTACTGAACAGGTAGAAATCCGTCTAAAATCAATATATATGTTATCTGAAGGGTGAGAATGGCGCCTTGAAGTTCAATTAGGTTAGGAGGCCTTGCTCTTCCTTATTAGTTATCTCTGAATTACATAGAAACTTGTTTATACTTTTCCACGTATTGTAAGATGGTAAAAACTCTGATTATTTCGGTCACTTTATATTCGCACTTGAGAGTATCTCGACACTGATACTAATTTCCCGGGTTTTCATATTATTTCTTGTCTTGCCGGTAGAGGTGCAGTTTGTTGAGTTATCTTCTGATGTTCCGTAGGCCGTCCAGGTTGTTCGGTGTATGGAGAAGTTACAGTCGGATTAAAGGGTTAGGGGTCTTAACCCTTAACTGTCGGCGCCTGGCTATAGTCGAGTGAAATAAATGTGGCCTATGTGGCGGGGCCCGGCTATAGTCGCATGCAATTTTGAGCACGTAATGTGCTCTGAGAGAGAGCGGAGCGGTGGGAGGAGCGTAGGTTACCTCATGACCGCTCGCCACGGTGGCCGTGGAGCTACTGAGATGTAGTCCGCCCTACTCCACCCTCCCTCACTCGTTTCACACGTAATAATGTAAGGAAATTACCGTATTTAACGATTTTGCCCTTTGGTTGCACGATCGTTGCAAGACAACCAGTGATCGAAGAAGGATGGTTCTGGTGTCATTGGAAAGCTCATTTATCGCCTTTTCAGGGATACATACTTGTATTACGCTCTGGCTCTTGTTTATGCATGAAAAAGAGCACGGAAACAACCCCATTTATGGTAAAAAAAAACGCTGGGCGGCACGATCAAATATACCGCCTAGGCCGCTCGTTAAGTGTTAAATATGGTTCCGTAACTTATTATTCAAAGATAACAGTTGGTCATCACCACATCGGACAAACGCAAGTATTCTCAGCATTTAGCTTCCAACGAATCTTGACTATCCTGACCTTTATATTAATCGGTGATGACGTTCTGTTAAGGTACTCTTGAACTGAGGTTTTAAATGTATATTGTATAAGCTTCAGGTCTTGCCGGATTAGCTTATCATCGGACGTACGCAAGATGAGCTGAAATAATTGCTCTTCTTGACTGTCCTAACCGTTATAAGAGGTTCAAAGAACTCGAGGCGGTGTTAACCTTTCAGTCTCAAATTCTGGTGGGTTGCCACAGACAATTTGAGCCTAGGATTTATATAAATTATGTAAAGTGCCCGTAAGGGTATCTCGCTAAAGCCTTCTAACACAAAAGATCTTTCTATCCTAGATCTCTGTGAGAAGTGTGGGTATAATTTTTAAATAGAAAAATATTGAAAGGGAGGTATTGCCTTACTCTTTCAATGTTTTATCTAGATAGAAATGTAACCAATAAATATAACAATCTTAATCTCTGAGTGATGCCAGAAATATGAACGTCTATTTATATAGTCTACTGGGTACACTATTATACAAGAACTGCTTTTAGGGCTCTATGTTAAGTAATGAGTTTGCCACAAATAACAAAGATCCTAGAATCAAGTAATTGTATCTACAGATAGAATAAAGACTTCGGGGTGCCGTGATCAATAACTATTGCTGTAAAAATCAATGTTCCTTCAGAGCGGGGTGCCGATCCATCCGGAGAACAATTCTTTCTACTTGTCTTTCTTCTCCCCGCTCGGAGTTTATATAGTCGTGCAAAAAAGGGCGGGGGGGGGGGGGGAAGGTTTATAGAACTGGAGGTTTATAGAACTGGTGACAGTATTAGTAGTAGTGATGATGGTCATTATAGTATTCATGATGGTGACATTAGTAATGATGATTGTAAGATGATGGTGACAGTATTAATGATGTTGGTAAGTAGTAATGATGATGGTGAAAGTTGTAGTAATGATGAGAGTAGTAGTGATGATGGTGAGAGTAGTAGTGATGATTATAATAGTAGTAGTGCTGATGATAGTGACTAGTAGTGATGATGGTGACCGATCGCAGAGTTGGGTATGCCGTTTTGATTTTGGGCGAAACAGCACGTCTACTTTATTTTGATAGGAAAGGTGCAGGGGTACTGTGAATGACAGTTAGAGGAGGAAGTTGTTTTCTAGTTCTGCAACATTTGTTCACGATTAATTTAGAGAAATAATATATAGGAATCAGATAATTCTATATACATGATTAACTTGATGGTAAGAGGGTTAAGTTGGTAGTTCTGGGTCACTAGGGCCCGAATTCTAGAACAAGGCTTGAGACCGACTTGAGTCTTGAGTCGGGCTCAAGTCAGACTTGAGCCTAGCTTTTAAAAAACTGATATGCTAAAACGAGACTTGAGATTATCTAAGACCGAGCCGACGCCTCTGAGCCTAAGCCACCTCCGAGTAGGCTTGAGACAGACTTGAAAGTGGGCGTGGCAGGATGGAGTTTGACAGAGATCGAGTTGATCGACGATTTCGTCAATTAGAAAACTTAAACCTGCTAGAAGGCCGACAATTAGTGGACAGGCAGAATCCCATGAACTTCTATAATGATGTGCAGTTCAAGGGAAGGTACAGGTTCACAAAGAGGGACTTTTTGGATATTCTTCAAGACCTGGAGCCTGTGTTTGATAGACCAACGTGTCGTGGATTGCCACTGCCAACCATGCACCAGTTCAAGATTGCAATGAGATTCTTTGCAACTAACAGTTTCCAGGTAAGCCACTGTCTCTTTGCTTGCATGGTCTGGGTCTGAGCTGTTACGACCATTATTAGCAATGGCTAGACTAGGCTATCTTTGTAGGTTAGGATATAGGCCTAGATATCATTACCTGTACTAAGCTACAAGGCATACTATTACTACTACTAATAAAATAAGATAATCTTCAAGGACACTACATCCGCCTTATAAGAAACAATTTATTAGGGAAAATAGGGACCAATAGACTCGCCATATTTTTCTGATTATAGTCCGCATGGAGAAATTTCGTTGTCGACACTTGAAAAAACCCGATTTCACAGAAAAATACACCAAACATCTGTCAAAGATGTCAAATAGCGGGGGTGTGGGGGCAGCAGCCCCAACCCCTAATACTAGGATAGGTTAGGTAAGGTTGTTAGGTTAGGCTAATGTCCTTTCAAAGGGGTATAGGCTAGTAAACACTAGGATAGCCTATACCTGGTCAGAGGTAAGAAGAAGAAGAAGAGTCCTGCTGTAGTCTCCTTGAATGTTATCTAAAATAATAATAATAATACAAATCATAATAAATTAATGATAATAATAAACAAGACAAATATTTGGTAGACTAGGCTAAATCTTGGGGAGAGGTCCGCACCTGGCAATGGTTATAAATTATATCGGCATCGTTTAGGCCTATACTCTTTAGGAATAGGAAGCCGCTGCCTAAGTTCCTAATTAGGCTAGGTTAGGTTAGTCAGGTTATTGGATGCCCTAACCTTGCATATATTGACAATTGTTAAAAAATATATACTGTATAATATAGGCTAGGCCTATAGGCTATATTATATGAGAGTTTTTACCGCCTACTGTTAAAATATAGGAAAATATCAGTAAGTCCTGGGGATAACTCAACTAATTATGTATCCCATGGCTAATGAATATTACCAAATCGAATTAATTTTTCCCATTTTATCCTCTCTAACCATACATTTTCCCTGATCTTCATAGCCCTCCCTACTAGTGGGGGCTCGGTTTAACCTATAGATTGTTGGATAATGGGTAAATACTAATTTCCTACAGTTCTTGATATATAGCAATCACTAGATCAAAGAAAATATGAATATATATATATATATACCAAGTATATGCTAAAACTCTTGGGTGTCACACAAAACAAAAAATACGGTAAGGATGTAGTATTCGGATGTACCGTCCGCTTTGTTTATACACTACTCGGCACGCTCGCGATAATTTTCCCGTCTATTTTGACTGCCATGGGATACATTAGTAGATTGAGGGGGCTTTAACCCCCCCCCCCCCCCCCACATGACTTTTTGTCATCATCATATAATCATATATATTGCCAAAAGGGGCCAAATAACAGAGAAAATAACAGTCAAAATACCCGGGAACATAACCGCAATTGTACGACTGTTGTATGCATGACGACCGTACGCCCGGTAACTATAGGCCTATCTTTCTCAAATTTACTGGTTAAAGTAACATTAAGCTAACCAAAGAACCTAACCTAACCTAACCGAGAATTTTCGAGAACTAGTATGTGGATACAAAACACCTTTATCTAGCAGCTACTAACCCTCCTGTGACCGTCACATACATACATGTAGTATGCTCTTATCTTGTCTTTGTACCGTCCAGTGCCAATTTTTCTCATATGTCTATTATTAGTTGTTCATTAATTTTTGTCACAAAGAATCATTATGCTGAACTCATGTTGATTAACCAGCTGGAGAGTGTGACTTTGGCAATGAGTCACTGGAGATGATAGACAAGTTTTTTTGGTATTAGCGAGTAACACTGCGCTTCCTAAAAAAGGCGCTAACACAGTACCGAAAGGGTTACCTATCCTACTTATACAGTATTATTTTTTTTTATTTTTTTTTTGTGGGTGCGTTTCAAAGTTTTAGGAGTTTTCAGACATATTTACTATTTTTAAACAATATTTTATGAAGTCCATCGACGCTATCGCTGACGAATTTACCATCGCACCTCACTGTTTTTTGTTGATCCACTGACTGACCATGCACAGAGATTGCTGGTGTGTTATTAATTTATTAAGTATAAATGTTCTACATATTTTGTTAAGGCCAGCGGGGGTCTGGAAGCCGGGTAATGATGTAGAACTTGGGTGTACCGCCCGCCTTGTTTACACCAAGATATATAGACTAAACTTTAGTCTATTATATATTTTGGTTTACACTACTGTACTCGGCACGCTCGCGATCATTTTCCTGTCTATTTTGACTGCCGTGGGATACAATAATAAGGTTGAGGGGGGGCAAAGCACTTTATGACTTATTGTCATCATCATATACAGTATATATTGCCAGCAGAGGGCAAATAACAGACAAAAATAGCCGTCAAAATAGACGGTAACATAACCGTGAACGCACAACCAATGTAAACATGACTACTTTACGCCCGGATACTACATTATTCCCGGAAGCGGTGGCCCACAAATACAGGTAAGGTAGTCAGGTTAGGTTAATGACAATTTGTCGTCAAAAGTGCCGGTGTCTTGTGACACATGTCCGCTGCGAGTGCAGCCTCACCGACTCGCGGCGGACGTGTATCACATAACACTGGCACTTTCGACGACAATATTATCATTAAACCTACCTGAAAACCTTAACTAACCTGGGGGCTACGCCTGTTTAGGCTCTGTCACAAATTCAGTTTTTACTGCCATTACAGAACAGCTCCCAAATACTTTTGATAAATGCTAATGCCACTGTCTTAACTGCCAAAAACACCAAGCAAAAGATAAAGTTAAAATATAGTAGATAATATGTTAAAGGGCTAGAACATAGGGTATCATCTTAGAAAAAAATAAAATTACTTTGAGTACCGGTACCGTTTATTTTGCAGAAACTTGTTGGTGATAGCCAAGAACTGTAGGTGAGTCAGGCATCTGTCAGCCGAATTGTGAGGAGAGTCGCGCGAGGCATTGCACGACAGCGTCCAAGATATATCAAGTTTCCATCACCTCATGAAGCAAAGCAGTACCACCAAAGGTAAATTAGAGTATAACTCATATAGGTTTCTTTGCTTTATCATGAAACATATTTATATGGGATTACAATGTATCAAATATAGTACAGGTACAATACAGTACAAAGGAGTACAAAGGAAATCAAGCAACAAGAGTTATAGTGACCCTTCTAGGCTGGTTGTCCTCCAAAACACTGAGGATCAAGTGTCCAAACAGTGATTTAGAGTGGGTAAGGGAACATTGGAAAGGGAACTACTGCCATGGAACTAATGTCCGTGGCAGGACTAGGAAGTTAGTAGGGGACATACGGGTTAGTAACTGAAGGGAGGATAAAATAAAGTTATTCATTTACAAACGCAGTCAGTCGCGGGTTTGATGCGAGATATTTGTCTAGGCGGAGTTTAAATGAATCAACGGTGCTGCAGTCTATAACGTCTCGGGGAAGCCCATTCCACAAGTTGACAACTCGATTGAAGAAGAAATTCTTAGATTCGTGTGAGTTAAAATATTTACCAATAATTTTGCAACCGTTTCCCTGCGTGTAATTAGATTGGTCGATAGTGAAGTACTTACTACAGTTCATATTGTCTTTGATGATTTTGAACACTTGAATTAAGTCACCTCTTAATCTGCGCTGGGTTAAAGGAAATAGATTTAATTCTCTAAGACGCTCTTCGTATGGTTTGTTCTTTAGGCTAGGTATCCTTTTGGTAACTCTACGTTGAACTCGTTCTAGCTTGTTTATGTCTTTTTGGTAATAAGGGCACCAGCATTGAATGCAGTATTCCAGAAGAGGGCGGACTAAGGAATTGTAAAGGGTTAGGATAACGTCTTTGGATTTATGCTCAAATGACCTGCCTATAAAGCCAATTATTTTGTTTGCCTTCTTAACCCGGGAACTGCGGGAAGACTCTTAAGAGTTCCCCTGGCGGACTGCGGGAAGACTCTTAAGTGTCAGAGAAAAAAAAATCAACTTTAAACATCGATTTTTTTTTTTTTTTTTTTGGGGTCCCTGGGCCATGCACAATATCACTCCTCTACCTCCCCTCCTTCCCCACTTTCCTCCCCTCCTTCAGTTATCACCTATTTTCCCTGTTATTCCCTTATTCTGAGGTATATTTTCGTGCTAACATTAGCGAGTTGCAAGCAGGGCATTGTCATCTCTGTTAGCAAGCGAGTGCAAGAGAGAGAGAGAGAGTATCGATCGACTGTGTCTCAGTGGCCTTGGGGGAAATTGGCAGGAAAGCAGGTTGCCTCACCCATACATTATATAACTCGCGGCCTGTATCTCCGATTTTGACCATCCAAACGCTGTTTTCACTCGTTTTATTGTTGTTTCAGGTTAATACCTTTATAATCAACCCATAATAGGCGCGTATGGATAAGTATTAATGCTATTTATGGTAAAATGAATATTTTAGAGATGGAAACAGCTCAAATACGTCAGCACAGGGGGACGTTTCTAATTACCCCCATGCGCACTTCTTAGGTTAACAACTTCTGAACATTGTTGACTCGGTTTTAGGTTACTCGATATTGTTACTCCCAGATCGGTTTCTCTGTTTACATTCTTAAGCTGAGTGCCATTCATCGAATAGTTTGCTTTCTCATTTAGGTATCCGATATGTAGTACTTTACATTTATCCGCATTGAAACTCATTTACCAAATTTGGGCCCAATGTGACAATTTATCTAGATTGTGTTGCATATCGTCAACTTGATCTTTTGAGAGTACGCTATTTGCAATTTTTGTATCGTCAGCAAATTTTGAGATTGTACATGTGAGACCCTCATCTATGTCGTTGATGTAAATTAGAAAGAGAATTGGTCCTAGTACCGATCACTGGGGTACCCCGCTACTTACATTGGTCCATTTAGATGCCTTACCGTTTATGACTACTCTTTGCTTTCTGTTGCTGAGCCAATTTTCTATCCATTTCAACACACCGTCTTGTATTCCATGCGCTTTTAGTTTTAGCAGTAAACGTTTGTGGGGAACTTTGTCAAAGGCCTTTTGAAAATCAAGGTATATAATATCTACAGCTTTACTCTCATCGTAGAGATTGAAGATATCGTGGAAGAAGTCTAAGAGGTTTGTTAAACAGGAACGTTTTTTACGAAAGCCGTGTTGAGTATCTTTAAGTATGTTATTTTCCTCTAAGTGATTTACGAGTCTGTCTCTTATGACCGTTTTCTAGCATTTTACATACAACTGAGGTTAAGCTAATTGGACGATAGTTACTGGGTAGGGATTTGCTGCCTTTTTTGAATATCGGTGTTACGTTGGCTATCTTCCACTGATCAGGCATAGTTCCAGACTGCAAGGATTTATTGAATACTAATGTCAGTGGTTTGGAGAGCTCATCCTTAGCTTCCTTTAGAACTCTAGGCGAGATTGTATCAGGTCCAGGCGTTTTATTTACCTTGAGTTTATCTAAACAATTCAATACTTCTCTCTCTGTAACGGTGATATTGCTTAGAACATCTGAATTATCAATCTGAATCGGCGATGGTGTAGGGATATCACTGAGGTCTTCTGTTGTAAAAACTGATGCAAAGAAGGAGTACTGCACAGTAATTGTGTGCTGTAGCAATATGGAAGGTTATTTGAAAGAAGGATGTATGATGTCCTTGCACTGAATGAAACAAAGATGAAATGAGAGGGAGAAGTGGATTTTGGAAACGTGATAGGTAGAAAGTCTGGAGTAGACGAGGGAGTGGAGAGACTGTTGTGACGTCTACCAGCGTTGGCAGAATCGCCTCTCGTTAGCCACTAGCGCTCGCCAGGGACATCGAAATGGGCTACAGTTATCAGAGAATGTTGTTATTTCTTTCCTAGTAATTGCATTGTCACAGACAGTCCAGTGGTGGTCTTTGTTTTCGTCTGTGACAACGGGTTATATTTTATATCAACAGTAGTGATAATAGTACCAGCGTGGGAATGAGAAAGACTTTCAGAGCGAGAAGGTAGTGTCTGGCTGTGTCCTGTGGCGCCTGCTGTATTGTGACGTCTCGGCCCGTGATTGGCCGACCATCGCGCCTTTGCGGGCTCCTGTGTAACTAACCTCCTCCATGAGGGTCCCCAGGAGCTGTCCTCGTCAGGAGAGGCTTGGCGCGCGTGCTTCTAACATCCCCTTGCATACTCTCTCCCGATCACCCCCTTTATCACTGTTTCTCTCACTCGATTCTCTCTTTCCATACTCTAACCTTTATTAACTGCACAACACTCCCCTTGGGTTCTGCATACGGTTTTCATAGCCGGCCCATTGTATTGCATGCGCCGTCCTCAGAGATATTTACATGTACTTAGAAAATAGGTTTGAGGGTTCTTAGTTAGTATAGGTTAAGAACTTTGTGTGTCTCCATTATTGATTTAGTGTTTCTGCTCTTTAATTTAATGCTAGACTGGGATAAGGTAACTGTAGTCGTTGTCTCCGATGTGTGTATGGTTTGCTTATACCTACACAACTTCGACTGGTCCTGTGGTAGCCTGGGTTGTCATTTCGGTTGCGTCCTTTGCGAGTGCAGTATTGTGTTGACTGAGGGTTTTGGCCTGTACCAGTTCCACACTTTGCTGCCTCTTTGCTTGTCTTTAGAGGGTCGCCAGGATAGAACCAGATACTTGTGATCTGGATCTATCAAGAGAGCACCCTAGTCAATTAACGTAACTTAAAGGATGCAGTCTTAAGGACATCGCTAGGCTACGAGCCTGTCTTGCTCAACCCCAGTTCCTTACCTAGAGTGTCCCAGCTAGACCTTATTTACCCTCTCACGTTCTTGACGCACTTTTGAGCCTATTAGGGATACTTTAAAGCCTTTGTTACCATCAGGGGTATTTAGAAACCTTTAGTTTAGTTACTTTAACCTCTGCAGTTGTCTTTGAGTTAGCTGTCGGCAGAAAACTAATTTTGGAGAGGTAATTAAAAGAGTGAGATAACTCTATTTCTTATTGCTAATCTGGCAACCTCTGCGTCATATGGTCGTGAGAGGGTTAATCGAGTAGACACTTGTTAGTATTTAATATAAGCTCTTTGATATGTGCGCATTATTATTCACAGCATTTATTAGTCTAGGTTGTTGCTGAGCCGCACTACCATAGCAGACTGTTTCGTTGATGAGGAAGTACTTCTTTTAGTGTCGAGCATTGCTACCGTTGCGCATTTATAGTATTCTCGTGTCAGTTAACATTATATGTCCTATCTTTTAGTGTATTCGATTTACACGTGTGGTGTCCTGCCTCCTGCCTTTATATAGTTTAAGATACGAGCATCTTATGAGCATCAGACTTTCTTCAGAAGTTTCCAGGTCTATGCTGTAGGACTATACTTCACTTTCTTTCTGATAGGAGTGAAAAGTTTATTGTTGTTTAGAGTAACTGTATTGAAGCATCTTTTTATTGTATTAACTCCTTGCGACATTTTAACCCTCTCACGTCCTGACGCAATTTTTGAGCCTATTAGGGATACTTTAAAGCCTTTGTTACCGTCCGGGGTATTTATAAACCTTTAGTTTATTTACTTCAACCTCTGCAGTTGTCTTTGAGTTAGCTGTGGGCAGAAAACTAATTTTTGGAGAGGTAATTATAAGAGTGAGAGTAATCTATTTATTATTGCTAATCTGGCAACCTCTGCGTCATAAGGATGTGAGAGGGTTAAGTTCCAGTATGTCCGAGGAGGCGTTTGACATGTATTTTGGGTGAATGAAGGTGGGTGAATGAAGGTGGGCCCCGAACCTCTGAAGTGATGATTGAATGACTGAATGAATTATTGAATGATTGAATGAATGAATGAAAGGGTGATGAAGGTGAATGGAAGAATGCATAAAGACTGAATGAATGAATGGGTGATAGTGATTGGAAAGGAATAATGAAGGTGAATAGGAGAATGCATAAATGAATGAATGAATCGTGCAAAGATCCTGGCTATAGGACATCTGGATCGAGTTGATGGTACTTGTTGAAGCAACCATTGACATCGATGCAGAGGCAAACGCAGCAAGACATGCATCGATAGCTCGTGTCCTTGCGAATTTGGTCCGTCTTGTAACACAGATGGCACCGCCTTCGCTTTCCGTTGGGGGATCCTCTCGAGAACGTTTTCCAAGTTCCTGTTGTACCGGTCATGGTCCAGTACAACAGGACGTGGCTTGGAACCCCGTCCTCGAAGAGGACCTCTCCGACGGCCTCTTGGTGCCTGAGCCCTAGCTTGAACGTCCATTACTAGTGGAACCCAGTTGGCATCCATGACGGGTGCTTCCCGAGCGCCACCAGCAGCAGCAGCTGCACCCGGTACTACTGGTGCGGGGGGGTCAAGTGGTAGGTCATCCACTTCCTCCTCATCATGAGTAGCATCGTCCGAGTCCGATACTGGTGCCGCCTGGGGTGCATTCTCAGCGAGTGCTCCACCGACGGCAACAGCAGCAGCAGCAGCATCTGGACCAGGTGAGGGGGGGGGGGGGGTCATGAAGGAGTGCTCCCCCAACGCCTCCACCAGCAGCAGGAGCACCAGGAGGAGTGCCAGGATCATCAGCAGGAGCGGCTGGGGAGTCTGGATTGTCGTCCGGTGGGGGCGACCCAGCTGAGCTTCCGGAGGATTGCCTCCGACGCCGCCTGCCTCGCCTGAGACGGGCGCATGGCTCGTACTGACCTTCTGGCAAATCCTGTGCACGCTGGATGCGTCTCCCCGACAAAGGCCACTCTGCAGGGTTGAAGTGCAACAAGGAACGGACTACGCTTTCCTGGAACGCCAGCATAGTCATCTTCCTGCGGGGGTTGCACTTCTTGAAGAGTACGAAGGCATTGAAGAGGGCCATTTGGATGAAGTAGAATACGATCTTCTTCGTCCATTTGACCGTCCTTCGCTGTATGGGGTAGTACTGGATCATCTGATCGAAATGATCCACCCAACCCATGTGGCGGTTGTAGTCGTCAACACAAACGGGCTTCATGATGTTCTTCCGAGTCCGCTGCCACCTGCCTTGTACCTTCTTCTTGACAAAGGACTGCTTTGGAATGCACGAGGGGCTCCGAAGCGGTTGCGCGACATTGCCCATGCATCGACACTGGAAGACGATGCAATTGAGGCGATGAACAATGGCACAACCCTAATGATGCTTTGGAAAGACAAACGGATTGTCAAGGTGGACACCATGTTGACAATCAGTTTGTCTTTCCAAAGCATCACTAGGGTTGTGCCATTGTTCATCGCCTCAATTGCATCGTCTTCCAGTGTCGATGCATGGGTAATGTCGCGCAACCGCTTCGGAGCCCCTCGTGCAAGCCTCATGGTGCCACACACATAGATCTGGTGGTGTGTGAGCATGTGGTGGCACAGGTCAACTGAGTTGTAAAAGTTGTCCATGAACAACTTGTAACCCATGCCTTGCAGGGACTCCGTTAAACCCTCAACCGTTTTCTGGAGAGTTTGACCAATACCAGTGTAGACTTGAAAGTCATACATGAAACCAGTCGTGGACTCTGCCAGCATGTACAGCTTGATGGCGTACTTCTTCGGCTTCATCGGGTTGTAGCACTTGAATGAAAGGCGACCCTTCCACCCAAGGCAGCCTTCGTCGATGGACACCTTCCTCTCCGGGACGTAGGCAAGCTTGAAGCCAGCAAGCAGGTAGCGCATCACCGTGCGGATCTTCACTAGCCTGTCTTTGGTCTGCTTGATGACTGCCTTGCTGTTGAACGTGT
Source organism: Paralithodes platypus (assembly GCA_032716605.1). Taxonomy (NCBI): domain Eukaryota; kingdom Metazoa; phylum Arthropoda; class Malacostraca; order Decapoda; family Lithodidae; genus Paralithodes; species Paralithodes platypus. The sequence goes on along the minus strand of CM064501.1, from coordinate 27,831,042 downwards.
GGAAATTGCTCAGCAAGGCTTAGAACTTGGTGACCTGCATGGTCGTGCGAAACGTTGGATAATTATGGACTCCATCATTTAACCAGTAGTGACGCACAGTGGGGAGTTTGTTCACACCCATGAGGAAGTACAGGCCAAGGAATTTGGCCATGTCCTCCTCACTGAATGATGTCCAGAGAGAACCAACGAATAAGGCATACGCGTTGGTCTCATTCACCAGGAACCTGAGCAGTTCTCTTGTAAAGAAGAGCTGGAAGAACTGCAGTGGTGTCACTGGTGCTGGAACCCGCAAGCCAGGGGTTCCAGTGAAAGGATCAACGTTGGGTGTGAATGGGTCTGACGTCCACTCGTGATCCTCAGCATACACTGTGGGGGGGCGTGGAGGTGCATGTGCTGGGAGAGCACCACGTCGTCCGCCTGGAGGACGTATGTAACCTCTGCGGCCCCTGGGCCTACCACCTCGGCCCTTCATGGGCCCAGATTTTCGGCGGGGAGGGGGAAGGGGTGGGGGGTCGTCTTCTGCGGAAGACGAAGGGGGTGGGGGTGATGGTGGATGTGATGAGGGTGATGGAGAAGGTGGTGTGGTGGAGTGAGGGCGTGTGGGTGATGGCGGATGTGATGAGGGTGATGGAGAAGGTGCTGTGGGTGGATGAAGTGGGGAAGGAGGAAGCCTCTGTGGAAGCTCCTCATCGATTGCCGCAGCAATCTCATCGTGCATGATTTGGCGATGTTCAGGCGGAACAAACGCCATGTAGCGCGCCTCGCTGCCCCCGCTGTTACCCAAGGAGATCAGTGAGGGGGAGGCTACGTTAGGAGACAGGACATGTGATGGTGGGGTGTTCAGACTACCCACCAGCAGGAGTGGAGCCAGGATCCGGGGGTTGTCTGAAATGTTGCTGGCCGGTGATTCTACGTGAGGTAACAAGGGACCGCCATGCAGGGTGTGTCGTGAAGCAGGAGAAGAAAAAGAATAGAATTATGTGTGGAAGTCCGGGAATGGTAGTGGTGTGAAGACATGAGAGGATGTTGATGGTTGTGGTGAGAGTACATGAGTGGATGTTGATGGTAGGATGGGTGCTGGTAGGACGGGTGGGGATGGATGAGGTTGGGGTGATGTGGAGTGATGTACGGGCTAGGGGGACGGGTGTTGATGAGACGTGGGGTGATGTAGAGTGATGTACGGGCTAGGGGGACGGGTGGTGATGAGAAGTGGCGAGGTAGGGCAACGGGTGGTGATGAGAAGTGGCGAGGTAGGGCGATGGGTGATGATGAGCAGTGGCGAGATGGGGTGATGTGGAGTGATGTACGGGCTAGGGGGACGGGTGGTGATGAGAAGTGGCGAGGTAGGGCGACGGGTGATGATGAGCAGTGGCGATGAAGGGGGACGGGTGTTGCTGAGACGTGGCGAGGTTGGGCGATGGCTGGAGTTTCTGGAGGTGGAGGTGGAGCTGGAGTTTGTGTAGTTGGTGGAGGAGGTGGAGGTGGAGCTGGAGTTTGAGGAGGTGGAGTTGGTGGAGGTGGAGTTTCTGGAGGTGGTGAAGTGAGAATCCTCCTCCTCTTCCCCCTGGGCGGTGGAGAATGGGTCAAATCATCATCATCATCCGTCTCACCCGCCTCATCCGTCCACTCCTCTTCCTCGCTCCCCATGTCGTCCTCGCTCTCGCTGTCACTACTGCACATGTCCAGGATGGTATTAAGGACGGAGGCCAGCTGGTCCTCCGGTATGGGGTGTTTTCTATCCATGGCTAACCGACTAGATGTGTAACGGATCTGTAATGGGAGGGGGGGGGGGGGGGTATAAAAACAAATGCACAAGAGAAAAAAAACAGTAAAAAAAAAAATATATATATATACCGGGTATATATATATATATAATTATATATATATATATATATATATATATATATATATCAATCTACAATTAGAAAAAAATAAAAAATAAATAAAAAAATAACCCCCCACCCAAAACAAAACAAAATATATATATATATATATTTGGGGGGGGGGGGAAGGGAGGGGAGCGAGGGGAGGTGTATAATAATATATAATAAATAGATAATAGCCTAGTAATTTTATATGGGGGGCCGGGGGAAGAGGGAAGGGGGGAGGGAGGGGAGGGAGAGGGGGAGGGGGAGGAGGGAGGGAGAGGGAGGGAGGAGGAGTATAATAATATATAATAAATAGATACTACCGTAGTAATATTTATATGGGGGGGCAGGGGGAAGAGGGGGAGGGAGGAGAGGGGTAGGAGGGAGGGGAGGAGTATAATAATATATAATAATAGATACTAGCCTAGTAATATTATATGGGGGGCAGGAGGAAGGGGGGAGGGGAGTTGGGAAGGGGGAGGGAGGGAGGGGAGGGGGAAGAAAGAGTATAATAATAATATATAAATATACTAGCCTAGTAATATTTATATGAGGGGCAGGGGGAAGAGGGGGAAGGGGAGGGGGAGGAGGGAGGGGAGGAGTAGAATAATAATATTTAATAAATAGATACTAGCCTAATAATAATATATATTGTAGGCTATATGGGGGAAGAGGGGAAGGGGGTATAATGGGGGAGGGAGGAGGAGGAGGGGGGTATAATGGGGGAGGGAGGGGGAGGGAATCTTGTTTGCAAATATCCAAGGCCTAAAAAATAGAACCACGAACAAAGTACCATTTATTAGGGGCCTGCTAGAAGAAGGAAACGCTATATTTGCCGCTCTCACAGAAACTCACATTAAAGATCAGGAAGATAGTGAGGTATGGATTCCTGGTTACAACCTACATAGGGCGGACAGAACGCATAGATCACATGGAGGTGTAGCCTTGTACATACATGACTCACTGATATGTACTGAATTCCTAAATAACAGTAATGAAGTGGTGGAAATACTTGGAGTTAAAATAGAATCCCTAAATTTAGCAGTTATTGTTACATACAGGCCTCCAGACTCATCCCGAGAAGAATTCAAAACCCAGCTCAACAAAATAAATTCAGAAGTGGAAACCCTGGGGAACCCAACACCAAATATTATATGGCTAGGAGACTTTAACCTACCAAACATTAAATGGAGACAACTAGAAAACCAGTTAGTGGCAAATAACACGGAGAAGCAAATACTAATACGAGAGAGCTTTTTGAACTTTGTGATTTGTTTAGTCTTACCCAACATATTGCTGAACCCACACGGGAAAACAATATCTTAGACCTGGTCTTCACTAACAACGACTCTCTAGTACACAGCATTAACATATCGGACACAACATACTCCGATCATAAATTAATTGAGATCAAAACAAGCTTAGAAAGTGTACAGACAACCTCAGAATCGAGAACAAACACCGGCCCCTTCAGTAAATTTAACTTCAATAACAAAAACATTAGGTGGGAAGAGGTAAATCAAGAAATGGAGGAAATAGACTGGGAAGATTTAATGGATAACCTGACACCAGCAGAATGTCTAGTCTTAATAACAGAAACCATGACCCAAATCTGTAGCCACCATATACCTGCAAGACAAACAAAACGAAGAAGCAAACAAGATCGGGAAAGGAGGAGGCTGTACAGAAGAAGAAAATTACTCACACAAAGACGCACACATCACAATCTACAGGATAGGCAAAAGGTCGAAATAGATAGAGAAATTGTGGAAATTGAACAAATGCTAAGAATATCATATGAACTACAGCATATGGAAGAGAGGAAAGCTATTGCAGGTATAAAGGAAAATTCCAAATACTTCTTTTCATACGCCAAGAAAAGGCTAAAACAACATCAAACATCGGCCACATGAGCAAAGGGGACGGCTCTTTCACAGGGGACAAAAAGGAAATGAGCGACTTAAGCAGGCAGTATGAAATGGCATTCAGTGAGCCTGATGAAACAAAAGTCATCAGAGACCAAAATATTTTTTCATGGAAACCTCCCCCACGGAAAGCCCTCAGATGCTGGATATTGATTTCGGTCCAAAAGACATAGAAGGGGCCATTTCCAACATGCCATCCCACTCGGCACCAGGCCCGGACTCATGGAATTCGATCCTACTGAAAAAATGTAAGGAAAACCTCTCAAAACCCCTGGCTATAATGTGGAGAAGGAGTCTAGACACTGGTGACATACCAGATAGCTTGAAAAACGCAATAATTGCCCCACTGCATAAAGGAGGGAGTAAAGCACTACCAAAAAACTACTGCCCGGTAGCTCTAACCTCACATCATTAAAGTTTTCGAGCGAGTCCTGCGAAGCAAAATTTCAACATTCATGGAGACAAATGAACTACACAACACCGGTCAACATGGATTCAGAGCGGGAAGATCATGTCTCTCACAACTTTTGGAACACTATGACAACATTCTTAACCCTTCTTTAGTGGCCTATGCGGTTTATTTATATGTACCGCCCAGCGGGGTGTTTTTAGCCAAAATAGGGCTGTTTACGTGATCATTTTCATGCCTAAATAAGACCCAGAACGTAAAACAAGTATCTATCCCTGAAAGGGCATAAACAGAGCTTTCGAATGACACCATAACGATCCTTTTATGATGGCTAGTTTTCTTGCAATAACCGTGCAACGCGAGTGCAAAAAGCATGTAATTAGCCACTTTCCCGATACAATTCCGTATATAGCGAGTGAGAGAGGTAGGAGGGAGGTGAGATTCGTGTCAGTAGGTTCGCCGCGGTGGTCTGGAGCAGTCATACACTCGCTACTCTCCTGCCACCACTTGTCTCTCTCTCTCAGCAACATTACGTGCTGAAATTGCCACTCGAGTTATGTCGAGCGCTGCCACATAGTCCAGCTTTATTTAACTCGACTTATGTGGTGAGCCGCTTTTTAAGGGTTAAAGCGCTAGAAGAAAAGAAAAACGTGGATGTCATTTACACCGATTTTGCTAAGGCATTTGATAAATGTGACCATGGTATAATAGCCCACAAACTGAAAGCAAAAGGTATAACTGGGAAAATCGGACGGTGGATATACAATTTCCTCCTAAACCGAAAACAATCGGTAGCAGTAAACCAAGTCACTTCTGAGCCTTCGGATGTCAAAAGCTCAGTGCCCCAAGGAACAGTGCTAGCGCCCCTTCTGTTCCTCATACTAATTTGCGACATAGATACCAACACCAGACACAGTACGGTGTCATCTTTTGCTGATGACACAAAATTAAACAAGATAGTAAACACACAAGAGGACACGGGCCGACTGCAGGAAGACATGAATGTAGTGTTCCAGTGGACCAGGGAAAACAACATGCAATTCAATGAGGAAAAATTCCAATTAATACGGTACGGAGATAATAATGGTGCTAAAGAAATTACAAATTACTTAACAGAATCTAACCACGTAATAGAACGGAAAGAGAGTGTGAAAGACCTTGGGGTATTAATGTCTGAAAATATGGGTTTCAAAGTACATAACCAGGTCAAAGTGGCGGCTGCGAAACGTCTAACGGGTTGGATTCTGCGTACTTTTAAAACACGCGGTGAATTGCCTATGATAACGCTCTTCAAATCTCTAGTGCTACCGCGGCTTGAATACTGTAGCGTATTAACATCCCCATACAAAGCAGGTGAAATAAATGACGTAGAGAGTATACAAAGAAATTTCACTTCGCATATAAGTTCGATAAAACATCTACACTATTGGGAGCGTTTAAGAGCACTGAATCTGTACTCACTGGAACGTAGAAGAGAACGTTACCTAATAATACACGTGGAAAATCACAGAGGGTTTAGTACCAAACCTACATACTCCGATAGTCATGAAATTCAGTGATAGGAGAGGCTGGGAATGCGAAATCCCCCGGATGAATAACAGGGGTGCTATGGGCTCTCTGCGAGAGGGCTGGTTATCACACAGAGGCCCACGTCTCTTCAACAAACTCCCACGGCGAGTATGAGACATGAGGGACATCTCGTTAGACATCTTCAAGAGAGCCCTAGATGTCGAACTGCAAAAAGTGCCAGATGAGCCCATCCTCGCAAGGGAGCGAGCTGTCGTTTGAAACAGTCTACTGCACCAAATCACCACCCATAACGAGGGGCGTCGCACTCCTTGGTGCCGCTAGAGAAGCGGCGAACACATCCAAAGGTATCCAA